>OU452229.1:22246698-22846698 GCA_911728455.2 Marthasterias glacialis | reverse complement strand
TTGTTATGGAGTGAAAACATAACCAACCGAAATCCCTATTGACCCCTTTCTTTGCCGACCCCTGCCGACTGTGCCACGCTCACCATTTTGATGGTCAATAGGCTTACGTGTAAACGCCGCGTCTCCTAAAATGCGCACTTCACTCAGTGACATTGACCACCAAAATGGCGCAAGCAAGATTATTGTGATGATGACGTCAGGTGAATTGGGGCAATAGACCAATCCATCTTTGTTCAACTGCATAAAGTCATGTACCAGTGTCTTTGGCCGTTACTGGCACGCTTTCACTTACGCGTACACTGTCATTTTGAATAATAATAATAACGGAGTCTTATATAGCGTACATATCTACAATAATATGTGCGGTTAAACGCCCTCAGTGAGTTAGCATATTTGGTTTCTCCACGTTACGTCATAAGGAATGTGTGTGGGGGGTTTAGGGTGTGGCGTGAGCTCACTTCACGTTGGTTCGCACCACAGACAAGACGTTTAAAAACAAGTAAATAAGTAAATAAACAATTAATCATTATTAATAATAATAATAAATCACTAAAAATTGTGCATTTCGGTGCGAAACAAGACCAACGCAATGCAAATTACCGTTGATGTGTTTAAATTCTATTATTCTAATTATTCTGTAAGGGGTCCATTCTAGGGTAAAGTTGAGAAACCAGCAATTAGGTACTCGAGGCGCTTATTGTCATTTTTTCAGGACAAGTTTTTGAATTATGAGACTCCTTTATGTAGAACCTTATAAGGGTTTACAAGGTGCTGCGGCGCATTCAGCAGCCACTGCCAGAAACACCGGGGCAAACCCCTTCTCTTAGTGATAAGTGTCACTGGGTTCTTTTACGTGCATTACACAACACATAGGATCTAAGGCTTTACGTCCCATCCGAAGGACGCAGCAATAATGGTTAAGTGTCTTGCTTAAGAACACACTAGTGTCCCGACCGGGACTCGAACCCATACTCTGGTGATCAGAAACACCAGAGCTTGAATCCGGTGCACTAGACCACTGGGCCACGACGCGCGAAAATAGTAGTAGTTTCAACGTTGGAAATTCCCATAAAACAAAAATGAACGCTGTGCGTAATTGCATCTCAGTAATAGCGAAAAACTGGTATGGAACATCCTGAATGGATTTTGTCTAATAATCCAAGCAGCTCGTCCATGGTGAATCCTCCATGCTGATTGGCACAAACGCGCGGCTGACGCGCTATTCTCGCGTCGCATGCGCGCGGCAGCCATAGCTGAGGTGGTGTAAACGCCCATAAACGAGCTGTTCGGATTAATTTATACAAAATAGCACAAACTTCACAAGAATCGAGCACTTGCCAACAGTGTGGTTGTTCATAGATTAGTTCAATTAATCCCATATGAAAGCGGATTAAAGAAAAGGACGTTGGTTGCGTTTCTCTAATATCCTCGAAATATATTTCAGATTGTTTGTATAAGGCCATCTTTGACGTGTGTGAGTTAACCTTGCATGTACTGTAACCCAACTTATTCACTTACAGCTCCCGCTGGTTCCCGTTCATCAAAATACCAGCTGGATATGTACCTTTTATCAGACACATCCTACATATTCAGAGTTAGACATCATCAACGCACCGCCAAAACATAATTTTCACCACAGTTGTTGACAAAACTCGCTGTCGGTGGTTAATTAATTATCCATCAGCAGAGTCGAAAATTAATTCTCGTTGGATAACCACATCATTCCCAACCTTCACCAAAAGGACCAACCAAAAAAAATAAAAACACATCTCCACGCTGGATCCCAGGAGAAGCCCATCCTGAAGCATCAACAATTTCCCCAACGTTTTGTCGTTGTATGCCATTTGCGCAATATGTTGAACCCCTACTGGTTAATGGTAACATTTCTGATAGAAGGTTGTTATCAGTTGCTCAAATTGCTCAAACAACACACAGAAAAGCAACCACGCATTTGCAGTTTGCTTTATAAGCGAGCCGGTAAAGCAGCTTGTTACAGATGAGGAGTTAGCGATCAGACCAAACTGGGTACCCTCTCCGGCTAACACCGTACCACATTTTTGAGGCAACGTACACACGAACTATTTAGTCACCCGCCAACAGGGTTGAATAATATCCAACGAATCATTTCGCAGAAGCGCAGCTTTAGCTCTGTGCAAACCGAGACAGTTTGTTCTTCAACTTTATAACGTGTGAAAAGGAAACTAAATCTCACAGTAGCTAACAGAACCCAACGTTCCAATACGCACGCGCTCGACTATAGTCGTGAATCCAGTCGCTTGTTTAGTTAGGTATACGAGATCTTCCGTATTAAGGGCACTGAAACGAAGCTAAAGACTGAGACTTAGTCTATAGACTGAGACGCGTCAAGCGTACAAAGTACAATCAACTGCATCAGCAAAGGAGAATCCAAACGTCCCAACCGTTATTGGCATACAATCTATTTGCCATTGTTGCAAGAAGGAGACACGACTTCGAACCACGATATAATCAAGCATGGCTCCGAATGATGTAATCCATGCGATAAATGCCACCATAGCATGCTCCGCCATCTTGGGAAACGGTATTGTGATCTTCGTCATGACGGTCAGACGTAAACAGTTCAACTCCTTCACGAACCGACTTATCCGTCACCAATCCATCATCGACTTCATAGCCGGTGTAATCTACCTGCTGTCCAAAGTCATCTACCCTACAGTGCCAGGGATGGAAATAGGCGATTATTTCTTCGGTGAACTCAAGTGTAGATTTGTCGTTTCAGACTTCTTCATCTGGACGACCAATGTGGCATCCTCGTACAATCTCGTGGTGATATCGCTAGAGCGTTTTCTTGCCATGTGCTACCCGGTCAAGCACCGCAACTACTGCTCGCTAGTTAAGATCAGGGTGTTGATGTTTGTAGCCTGGACGACCGGTCTTATAAACGCCATCAAGTTTCCGATCATGTTTTCTGTTCGACAGGGACGCTGTGTGGCTACCTTAATTCCCACCAAGCTTCAATTATTGAAGTTCTTCATGCTGATGGGCTTCCCGTTCGAGTTCTTCATCCCGGTGGGTCTGATTACGTTTTCGTATGCACGTATATTTCTCATGATCAGACGCAAACTTGACGGCTCCCAACAGAACCGCCAAAGGATGCTGAGCAAGGCCAAGCGCAACGTCATAGAGACGATGCTCATTGCGGGCATTTTGTTTCTAATCTGTTGGTCTCCTTTCCAGGTGTTGAAAATCAGGCTCATGTTCACTAATTCACTCTCTCAAAAAGTCTACGTGGCTTTTACAGGCTTGCTCGCATGTAACATTTGCGTCAATCCGGTCATCTACTGCTTCAAGTACGATCACTTCCGTGTCCAGATCGGACAGTTGGTGAGAAACCGATGTCGTCGAAACCACGTTCAGCCGGTAGACGAGGCCAATGACGCCATCAACTAAACCCTAATGACCCGATAAAACGACTTGGCAGTGGCTGGCGTCACCAGACATTTTGCTGTATTTATTTAATGAATTTATTTAATTTTATTTCATTTTTATTTATTTTTATTTATATTTCCATTGAATAGTTGGGATCGAGCCAACCTCGTCTCTAACCCCGGGTAGTGAAGCACGTATACCGAAAAACAACACTCGCTTAAGTAGCTCCTAATAAAGACTATAGTGTCTGCTTTGCGCACGCGCTTTTTGACCCAATCCTCACTTCAAATGAATATTTTTTACATGATCACCCTAAACTACATGAGTAAAAGTGTCTGTTTGATACGCAAAAACTCCGAGGTGTCCGTACAAATCTGGCTGAAAATTCTCGTAAAGACCGGTGATTATTCTAATGGGCCTTTATTTTTTTTTCTCGTTCCCCTTTCAAATATTGATTTTATTTTTGTACACATTTTTATTGACAGAGGACGTGGAACATGAACATGCGCGATGACATTGACGCGTGGCACGAAAACCTGAAAACCACGAAATGCAACATACAAAACACTCCCACGGGCAACATTGTTTCCTTCCATCACATCTGCGTGTGTCTGTTTATTATAACTAATATTTCACCATGGAGGTAGCTGCACTTATGTTATTGTCTGTGTCAATTATTTCCGATGCCCATAGCCAACGGGTACTAACACTTTCACAGGCTCACAAGAGGCCGCCGAAGGCGGTCTTTTCGCGAGTACATTTAGACATTTCACAAATCCGAGGAGAATGAGAAGGGACCAGTTGCTATATGCTTTCATGTCTCTGATGTGGGCTACCATACTCGAGCGCGCGCGCACAGTGGATCGGCCACAGGCCTAGTTAAAATCTCCCATATTTTGGGGATTGTTGTGTCTTATAACCAGGTGGTCTGATCCAGCCAACCTCGGTACACCCCCCCCCCAAAAAAAAAAATACAAATAAAGAAGGCGCAGCGATCAATCACCCCTTGGAAACGAGGTCGGGGTCCAAGGTGCCCGGAGACATACTAAACGTGGGTTCCAATCTTAGAAAATATCATTTAATTTACTATAGGGAGAAACGTTGAAGGCAACGTAAGTGATGTTTAGGGAGGTTATTCCAAATGGAAGACTTTTGAGGACACTAGGTGGCAGCAGGCCTATTAGGTAAATCTATTTTTCTTGGAAATTTGGGCTCGCTCAGAACAGCGTAAACATGGAAATTTACCTGGTAAGTCTGCTGCCACCTAGCGTTCCAAAGTCTCCTATTGTTGGACCTAAAAACAGAAGTCCGTTGAGCACAGGAAGTACGGAGCTTGGGACTACAAATCTCACTGGCTACGGAAGTTGTTGTGCAAGAATGGATTTGCCGAAAGTATTTTAAAGTCCTCAAAAAATGGACGGAGGGAGGTTATTTTTTAGTTCGTTTGTGCATGAAAAGGGAAACCTTCTAATATGTTTGGATATCATATCAATTTTAAGTCTCGATGAGAGGGAGAGTTGATGCCCGAAGAAAATTATTAATTATTACTTAATTAATTAAAATTATTAATCATTACAATTAAAGTATAAGTGTCAAGTGTCAAGTAAAGTGTTGTTAGTGAGTTTTTGATCTGTAATGTTTGACTCTGTTCAGCTGGAGCACCTGTTACACGAGATATTTTTAAGGAAATGTAATTGATGTGATGGTCACTCCAAGTTTAGTCTTTCAGTCCACAACTACTTCTATTAGTTGAACTGACTTGCTTCATTAGTGTGTGTCATTATCATAAATTGTTTCTATTGTGTTTTACTAGCTCAAAAAAAAAACGTAGTAAAGTTTTGTTTAAATTAAGAAAGAGCTTGTTACACCTAAACCAATCTGTTATAAATTTAATTATTTCGGTGTTCAGAGTCTCAAAAGGTTTGGGGAAGTTGTCATGGTGGTAAAAAATATTTGTATCATCAGCGAATAAAAGAAAAGAAATCTTCTGGGAGGATTTGATAATGTTGATATTTTCCTGCCTCGGGAAAATAGAACGTGACAGGGATCACCGCGCCTCGGGAGTTAAAAACCAAAGTACGAGTCAAAGCTGTCACTGTTCGTTTCATAGCACCTCCCTTACAATGTACATGGATTGTGCCTAGACGTCTAGGTACCAAGAAGCTGCTGTTGCCGCAGGTATAGTACATCGGGTATACGTCACGTTCGCGCAGCTTTCTAGTAAAAAAATAAGGCATATCATGTGACGTGCTCTAAGCCAATCAAAAGGCAAAATCTTTGGAAGGGGGTGCTATAAAAAGTGACGTGTAATCTCCCTCACCGTCATGAAATTGAGCAGTTGGGATAGCATGAATTTTTCTCTTTTCCATTAATTCTATTCAAAACCAAAGAAATTTATTGGGCTTTGCATGGTCGAAAATGGTACAAAGGTTGAAATTTATTAACAGCATTGTAAAAATACAATAAAATACACTTTCACATTATTGTAGAGTTAAATAAGTTTGCAATTCAACAGTTTTTAATTCCACCTGTGTATTGCACATGTATTGTTATAGCTGATTGTTTGAAAATATTGTTGTTCGAATATGAATTTTAAAATTAATTAAATTAAATGGATATAAGGTAATAAAAAGTTGTTTGCTGGGAACTTAGTATTTTGCAGTAAGTTTACCTTGTGTTAAGTTACTACGAGCACCAGTGTGACTTGGTTTGGCTTAAAGGGGCTATGTCATCAAGCTTATTGCAGACATGTTGCAGTGCACAGAAGGATGATTACTCTCACCCATAATTTATAAAGCATACGCGTGCGCTTTCGGTTAAATCACAAAGGGTGCCGTCTTTGTCAAGCTGTGATGCGCGCGTAGAAACTGGGTTATTCCAGTTACTGCTATAATCATGACGTCACAGCCCTTTTAAGTCAAGCTTATGCCATGCTTAATAAGTACACACCTATGACATTTTATTTGAGCTTCAAAGATTGAGATTTCCCCCCAAAAGTTGCCTTCATAAAGAGACCGTTCCGGCCCGTCAATCAAACTGGGCGCATTGACCAATTGGATCGCGCCTTTTGGTCATGTGACCTCGGTCAAACAAGGTCACGCGTGCAGTGTATTTCAAGGAAAGTTTACTAGCATCATTAATATCTGTATACCATGTAAGGTATATGTATAAATCTGTGAACATTCATGTTTTCGTACAATGTTGAGCATATGGGCCTGTAAACGATTAAATTAATAACGTGCCTATATTATTTCTGCTAAACATTATTTCTTGATAATAAACTCCATCGACCAGTCCAATATTACAAATATTGGCGTGCCCAGTTTTCTACCAGGGCCCAATTTCATAGAGCTGCTTTACAGCCGATTGTGCTTACTGTGCGATTTCCATTTCATAGCGTTGCTAACCGTGAGCACAGGCATGCTAACCTTCCGGTGCTTACTGTAGGAAAAATGAATGACGTAACAATGCAAATCCTTGGTGAACGCGCAAGCTGGCCGCCATATTTCTGTGCTCACCTGTGAAATACGGAAGCTTAAGCAAATTTGTCTGCTATAGTTAACACGAAAATTTGCTTACCGTTAAGCAGCGCTATGAAATTGGGCCCAGATGACTGTATTAATAAGATCTCATCTGATACAGGATTCGGCCATTGCTTCTTTAACAACGTAGAACCCATAGGATAGGGGTGGTAGAACGAGCTGACGTCCTCTTTTGGTTTGAACAGGTTTTAGTTCCGGTAATGTCCTGTCATTTACCATTGCTAATAGTTATTGAGCTCCATTTGTCTGCCAAATAAACACAAAATAATGTCATTCAAAAGTGTTTCGTTTTCACCTTTCTTTTAACATCAGCGAGCTTTTGTTTTAGTTTAACCCTAATTTTATCGTTCAATGTTACACACTAATACAACCACTTTCTCATGTGATGAAAACACCTTAAGTGAACCTAATATGAGACAGTTGAAGCACTCCGGGCCAACTCTTTCTGGAACCAACGGTTTCTTCAGACGATGTTTGTTTAGCTACGTCTGCGTTTGCCTTTTATGGTACACACATATTATTTGTATACAATGGGAGACTTTGGAACGCTAGGTGGCAGCAGACATACCAGGTAATTTTTCCATCCTTTACGTAGTTCTGAGCATGCGTACATTTCTGAGAACATTGGATTTACCTGGCAAGTCTGCTGCCACCTAGCGCCCCCAAAGTCTCCCATTATCGGCATCTTCGAAACCGCGACTGCTGTTAGGCTTCGCCTCTGACACCCTCATGTCAAAAGCACACACCATTTCCAACGGAGCCTCAGCTGAAGGCATATTTTCGAAAAGGATGCTTTAAACGATTGATGCGGTAGCTATACTTACAATGACGTCATGCCCAACGGCCCATGCGGTGTTAGCAAATACTGATCAACCTCGTGTCCACTGAGCTCGCGAAGGAGCGTGATGCCGAGGTCCGCTTAATTATGCATACTCATGACGATAAGTGTCATTGCGCCTGCGTTGTAGCCACTTTGTCTAATAAAGATTAAATCATTCTGAACAATTTTATCCAACAAAACATTATGCCAAACTTAACGCGTGAAGCGATATTCAAATTAACAGATAAATTACGCTTTCGAGTGGAGGGTGCAACACAAACAAGAAAAGAAGCCTTACTCTGTGGACGTACAGTGTGCATACACACGTACAAAGTGGTCGTCTTCACTCGTGTTTGTGTTGACTATCTCTGCTTGAAGTACTGTGGAGTTGACTAGATACTTGTAAATGTAAGCTGACCAAATAATCCTGAATAGAAGTGTCGGAAATAAGAGCAATTGACTCAATTAGAAAGAAACCTGTGCAAAATACAATGTCACGAGCTCATCCAGTCACCCCTGTCTCTATCCGTTATGAGCCTCGAAGTGACGACGTTAGCATTTTAGGCTACGTCATTGGTATAGCCTGAATGTCCGATGTTATCACTTCGAATCTCTTGAATAAAGATATGAAACCAGACTTTACGTCATTGACTGACATTAACTCTGTTTCCCGCGTGTACAAACTCACGCGTCGCTTCTAAACATCGACTTAGGCTTCGTATCTGACTCCGGGCTTCGTTTGATGCTGGACTCAACACTGCATGTATAAAATGTACACAGTAATGTGCTTCAAAATTGATGACGCAGCCCAAGCCACAGCCAGAGCCCAAGCCAGAGCCGGGACTTAAACCAACACGTTTTGAACAGTGTTTGAATATTTGTTGAACATTTTTACAAACTTTGATTATCTGATTTTGCTTTGTATGATGGTTCCCCGTAGTTTTTCCATCTTGGTTGGCAAAAACTCGGGCTGTGTGACGTTGCAAAAGAAAGGTCTTTAATAATGTATTGCGCCAGAGTCCGTTTGGCACTCGAACATCGGGTTGGTTTTCCTTAAACCAACTCACAACTTCCTGGAAAGAATGCACCCTGTGCCACAAGGCAGTGAACCAGTCTTTAAATGTAAAGGAGTTTCTTCAAATGTAAAAATGTGAAAATTTCACTCTCTCACCCGTGTGGTGTCACTTCAGCTCTTTCCAGAGTGAAATTCATTGTACACCACCCTTTTTGAGTGAAATTGGAGCGAACTTCACTCTGATTCAAGTTGAAAATGTCCGTCTTACACTCTAAAAAGAGTTCTCCGCCATGGCCTCTTTGCAAGGAGTGGTATTGAGGACAAAGCGAGTGGTTTTTCACTCTTTTACCTCTCCCGCAAGGGTACCCATTTACCCCTGCTTAGGGAGAAGCAAAGGGAGACTTTTGAGACGTTAGCGGGGCCCCAGTAAGCGGTCCTTTTTCTATTATGAAAACAATAGAAAAGCAGCACCTTTTTTCGTCACGTGACATTTGGGTGATACCGGACGGACCCTAAAATCGACAGAGAATAGTCGGAGATTTTTGGGTCTGGGAACCAGACTAGTACAAAAGAGTGACAACGATTTTCAGACAAAGAGATTGCTTCGCGGAATGTAATCTGAACCAAAACTCATCTAACTTCTTGTATAGGCGATTGAATTGCATGGTCGTAGAATACTGTGCATGACAACGTGCGTTGAACTTGATGGAGTCGACTGTTGGTTGATTTGAAACAAAGAGTGGTCAATGCCGATGCGAACCTGCAGTCTTTGGTTTAGGAGACCAACGCCTTGTCCATTAGGCCACAGGGACTCACATAAACTTTGGTAGCACAGTGTTTCCAATAATGAAAACAACTTCAGTTTACCCAAAATGTCACAAGAAGCATGTAACAGACTATCTTACCCCCAAAAAATAAGGGAACCTGTCTCCGTCACCAGACTGCTCACACCACCTTACTGGGTGACTATCTACATAAGAATACCTTAATAAACTTACAAAATATCAATTTGCTGTGTCTTTCAAATCCACAATTTGGTACCAAATATATTTTGTGTTTTCATCATTTTTTTTTTATTATAAGCTCTTGATATAATGCAGAGAGAAGTTTTTCTACAGCAGTATTGGTTTTTTTCTATATATATATTATATTATTCCATGATAATTGTTTCGCACTTCGCTGAGATTATTTAACATTATTGCCACGCCCCTGTGGCCTAATGGACAAGGCGTCGGTCTCCTAAACCGAAGACTGCGGGTTCGAGTCCCGCCAGGGGTAAATACATGGGCCTCTTTTTTTTTTTTTTTTTTTTTTGGCGCCAGTTACCAAATAAATGCGCTTAATACTGGCCCCTGTCATGTGCGTATTTCTATGGCTGCAGCAGAGCGCAAGCGCATAACTCCACGGCAAGCCGTGCCATGAATTTGGGCACTGTTCTCTTTCAAAACTATTATTTTAGAAGTTTAAAGTTTGCCGCAAATGGTATGTTTAAAAGCAACCCTACTCTGTCAACTTCGCATCTTTAAACTCGTTTGAAAAAAATACATTATTTATGAGCAGATTCTACATTGAGATGCAGGAGTAGGCACAAAATCTCACAAAACAACTTTCGAAGTAGACTCTCGTGTTCATGTCATCGTTACTTGACCATTACCGTCCCTGTGGCCTAATGGACAAGGCGTCGGTCTCCTAAACCGAAGACTGCGGGTTCGAGTCCCGCCAGGGGTAAATACATGTTCATTTAAAATTATATTTTGAAAATTGTGTTTTAAAAAACTTTTTTTTAAAGAAGTTTAATTGTTCCCTTGAATAGTTATACTGTTTGAAACCCTTTTGTCAGCCACAAGATGATAAAATTCAGCAGGTACTACCAAATAATATGGCCATAACGTTTTTCTCAATGGGCAAAAAAAGCCAAGATTCCACGTAAACCTCACCCCTGGTATACCCCACAAGCCTGTAGACTTTCATTGGCCAGACCCTAACCACTGCAGAGTAAGGAGTGTTGAAAGACAGCAGCCACCTGCCTCCGTGCAGTAATTGATTGACCCTTGTGCTAAGGGTCATTGGCACAAGGCGGTTTGCACTTTGTGAAAACAACTTGCGCCGCACACTGACACAAGTCTAAGTCTTGACTGGCACTCCAATTCACCCACATGGTCATTTAGAGCAGCTTTGGGCTTGCCTGGGGGGGGGGGGTTGACCTTAAAGACAGGGTGTTGATAAAAAAATCAGCTTGTGGATACACAGCGTAAAGTTTTCATGGTGGATGACCCGGAGGGGTAGCAACCCCATGCTGATCACTTACTGGTTTCAACAAACCTTACATTAATGAGCAAATTCCACATCGAGATGCAGGGGTAAGAACAAATATCAATAAAACAACTTTCGAAGTAGACTCTCGCGTTCATGTCATCGATGTGTAACTATCACCGTCCCTGTGGCCTAATGGACAAGGCGTCGGTCTCCTAAACCGAAGACTGCGGGTTCGAGTCCCGCCAGGGATAGGAATGTGATCATGTGTTTTTGAAATATTTCGTCTGAAAAGAAGGACGTTTAGTTTTGCGAACATTAAACAGAGATTAGAAAGATCATGTTGAATTTCATCTCCGTGAAACTTTCAGATTATCTGCTCCCAGTTTTGATTCTATTTCTATGGAGTACATTATTTACATTTAATCCAACATAGAGATATCTCTTAATAATAGAGATATCTCTATAATGGGGATATCTTTATTAATAATAGAGATATCTCTATAAATGAAATAATAGGTATATCTCTATTAATAATAGAGATACTATATTTCTAATAGAGATGTTTCTGTTTCTAACAGAGATATCTAATAATAAAGTCATCTCTATTATTAATAAAGATATCTCTATTAGAAACAGAGATATTTCTATTTGACAAATAAATAAATAGATATTATCTCTATTACTAGAATTATTAACTTTGTACGCCCGAAACAGAGATATCTCTATTATTTTGTAGAGATATCTCTGTTTTTGATTAAATGTCAAGAAAGTATCTCTTTTGGGGGGTCTTCACGACTGATTTTATTTCCACAAGACATCCGTAACAACAAACTACCTCCAACTTCAAAATAATTGCAAACTACTGACGATTTTTATGCATAATCACTCAAAAAAATACCAGCCCAGTGGATGGAGCTTATAGGAATCGTCGTGCCAAGATCGATAGAGGGCGCTTTTATTATTTTGTGAAAAGGAGGAGGTGATGTGATTTTTTTGGGAGAGAAGATCCGGAAGAAAGACAGTCTGACAATGGCACATGTCACTGGCGATTGGAACCCTCTTGGGGAGGTGTTTTACAGGTAAGGAAGATCCAATCACCCAAATTATAACCGTAAATGGTGTTACGATGGTCAAATGCAAACATAAAGAAGAATTATTTGTGTTTTGTTGTGTGCCATTTAGTGTGCCCAGTTACCGGACAGTCACTGGTCACTGTCCCAGGCCATGTAAAATTTGTTTGTCATAAAACTCATATTGTGACATAATTGTTAACACTTAAAAAATGGTAAAGTATCAGTAACTTGGGTAAGAAACATTGGTCTTTTTTTTCAATTTGCCTGTGTCTAATATCCTACAAAAAAATTGATTTGAATTCTGTTAATGTTATTAAATTAATATTCAATATTTTATAGTTTTAATTTTTACAAATGATTACCATGATTATGAATGAATGAAAGTGATTGTGAACCCCAACGCTAAATGCCTGCCAATTTCAGCCCTCAGTTGTGATGTAAACAAGTGTAGTGGTGTCATAGTTAAGGTACACAATCTAATAAATGCACGAAATTTGAATATTGCTAAACAGGAAGTTGGAGCTATACAGTATGGACAGAAGCTGGCAAGAGGTCGCTGACCTCAAGAAGTTCAAGGTGGCTGCTGCCCCCTACGGAGGACCCATCGGTAAGCAGATCCCCTTACCCCAAACGAGTATTAATTTTATTTGTTTTTCTTCTGTTTCAAATGTCTATTACAAATAAATTTACATTAATGAGTAAGCCTTTTGGAAAACAGACTTTAATTTAAAAAGGGTAAATGCTAACTGCAACCTTGTTTGACCTTATCAACAAGGATATATCACAGTAAGTTCGCAGCCAATGGTTACCTTTTAGAGTTGACTGTACTTTATCGGAATGTGCAACTTTCTATCTGTGTGTATATTTGCATCCCAAAGCTCACTGTCTTCTTATACCACGGCTCGATTTCACAAAGCACTAAGATTCATCTGAAGATGGGTTGTTTACCATAGTGATTTGCATTGTGACATCACACTTTGCTTAGCAATTGAGAGTGGTTCGCAGTTAAGATCAATCTTTGAGCAGTTTGTGAAATTGAACCCACGGCTCGATTTCACAAAGCACTGAGATTCATCTTAAAAGATGAGTTGTCAATTTCACCACAGTGATATGTGTTGTGACATCACTCTTTCTCCTGAAGACGATCAGAGTATACTGTTCGAAACGTCGAGACCACACCGGCTCTTTTCAGAGCCAAAACACCTCCCAAAAGAGATTTATACAAGTTTACTAGTTTACTAGTTATTATAAGTTGTCACACAAGCGTGAGTGTAATACAGGAAAATGTAGCGCTTCTGTGTCCCATATGGCATGCTTACGCACTATATTTTCCCGTATTCCACTAGTGCTAGTGTGATAATGATTTTATCTTCCAGTCAACTGGAATATAATACAACTTTGAGCGTTATGTGACGATTCGAAGAGCAAAACGTGCAACGTGCAAATTTTAGAATGTCATTTTGCCCTGTCCGTATACAGAGCGTGACGCATGATAGGCCTACTCAAAGTACGCAGAGTGCAATATAGACTACTGGGAGTATGATATGGTTTATTACCACACTCCCGTTGAGCAATCTGATGGGAGGATTAGCGCATACTGGAAGATAAAGTCAATTATCCTTCACACCATGCAAAGCTTCAAACATCATGTATCACACTTTGCTGAGCAAGTAAGATTTACAGCTTAAGATCAATCGTAGCTCTTTGTGAAGTCGAGCCCAGAGATAAAAGTCTTGTAATTAAGACCTTCAGTGGACCCTAATTCTGTCTGAATGCTTCCCCTGATCTCCACAGCGCTTGTTCGTGATGAGAGTAAGATAGCACATGTCCGCGGTTCCACCCGCCCAACTCTCTACATCTACACATCATCTGGTAGAGAAATCTCACAGTTTCGGGTGAGTAGCTCAACTCTTGTCTTAAAAAGAAGCACTCAGAGCCACTGCTGACTTTTATGACTTTTTTGTTTTTGTAGAATTATTTATTTCGAAACAAAGCAAATTCAAATTCCATTGTGGATGTTTGTTCATGAGACTGAGTGCGCTCAATAAGCTTGCCCGGGTCGACCCGGTTTTGCTCATGCCGTGAACAATCGATAGCAAACTTCCCCTAGCATTCATACCAATGCAGCTTGGGACAGCTGACTGGAACTACTTTCATCATTAGCATTACGTTCAAAACTCTTCAAGAAAAGATCGTAAAATAATTATTCTAATGGTGAAACTGCAACGTTAAACTATTTTACAAGCCCGGCTTAATACAAAAGTACTTGTCTACGAATACCAAAATCACGAAATGCTCACAACTTGGCTGTTTTATGGTGAGAATGGGTGTCAAACTTCTTGAAAATGTCCCGCTGAATACCAAATTATGGCAGCCATTAGACAAGTTTTTTGTCGTGACATGCACCGGGGTCAGACCACTGGGGGCTGACCCAGGTGAGTTGCGACAATGACGTCAAAGCTACTCGAACGCACTGGGGTCAGACCTGGGTCGACGCGGGGAAGCTAATCAAATGCACTCTTTAAAGGGGTTTTTAAAATGGTAGCTCAGGCACTGGCTTCAGCTCAGGATATTTGTAACCACCGTTTTAAAGCTCTACAAGAAAGTGTAATGGCTTCAAGATGGCTGATGTATAGCCGCAGCCAGAACCATGATTTCAAACTCTATGTGTTGATGTACTTGTATTTCTACTGTATTGAATCTAGTGGGATAGTGGCCAGCTGTTGCAAATGGGATGGTCAAGCAGGGAAGATCTTCTCTGCGTACAAGACGATGGCACCGTCTTGGTGTATGACATCTTCAGCACATTCCAGAGAAACTTCAGCCTTGGTCAGGTAGGTAAAGACTTTGTACTAAGAGTAAGTTAGCGCAATTCCCCAAGGCGTGTCGTGGGCAAGGGGTGTAGTGCATCAGACTCCAGTTCTGATGGCTGAATCATCGGAGTATGGGTTCGATTCCCGGTCATGACACTTTTGTCCTTGAGTAAGGCACTTGACCATAATTGCTTCTCTTAACCCGGGTGTATAAATGGGAATCTGAGAAGGCCGAGACATTATTGTGTTTGATTAATCCCTTAGTGCTGATTTAAGCAGCTTATATGCCCAGGAAGTTGAGAAAGTTTTGTTTTTGCAATTCGCCCATCATAAGGCCCAAAGGCCTCTTGAGGTGTGGGCTACTTTTTTTGAAGGGATAGAAACCTGCTGAAATGTGCGGAAACAAGACATGGCGCGATATAAGTGCAAGTGTCTTCATAGCACAGCTAAGAACAGGGAGGGGTAAATGAATCCATTGCGAGACAAACATAACTGCCTCTTCCCCTAATGAAGCAATTATACTTAAGTGTCTTGCTCAAGGACATGAGTGTCATGACTGGGATTCGAACCCACATCCTGATGACTTAGCCACGAGAAGTTGAGTCCGACGCACTAAACCACTCGGTCACAACACGCTACAAATATTGTTGTAAATGGCTTTGATTGAGCTACTAGGATGTGTGTGCTACATGTACATAAGAACCAAGTATTATCACTGCAACTTATCCTCTTCTCAGAACCTAACAAACAAATAATCTACAACTATCCCTTTCCTTCTTGCATCAGTTCAACCAATTTGCTCATGTAGCTCTTGTTCTTTCTCCTTCAGGAGGCACGTGACACCAAGGTCTTGGAGTGCAAGATCTTCCAGGGTTTTGTGGGGACAGGTCTTGCCATTCTGACTGGGAGCTACCGGTTCTTTGTCATCAATAACATTGACGACCCTCATAGCCGTAAAATGGTTGAGGTGCCAGGTAAAAGAAATGCACTCCTGCTTTGGAAATTATTTTTATTGGTCGGTTTCTTTTTGCTTCAGTTGGTTACTAAATTTTTTGCAAGGTTTCTAAACTACTGGTTATGAATCAAAAATAAATTTCTGTGACTTGTCTTTAAAAATAATAGCTGAATGAAAAATGATTTGAGCATTAGACACCCTAAGGAGCGTTCCCCCTTAACGTGTGGTGTGTCACGGCGGAGGGGATAAGAACACCGGACTCAAGCTGTGGGGTTTTTGATCAGCAGAGTGTGGGTTCAAGTCCCGGCTGTGACACTTGTGTCTTTTAAGCAAGACACTTAACCATTATTGCTTTATCTTTCGGATGGGATGTAAAGCCGTTGGTCCCGTGTGTTGTGTAACGCACATAAAAGAACCCAGTGCACTTATCGCAAAGAGAAGGGGTTCGCCCCGGTGTTCCTGGTTTGATGGGCTGCCACAGCACCTTGTAAACCGTTACATGGTGCTACGTAAAGGAACAGGTCTCATACTTCAAAACATAACTCCGCATACCTTGCAGGAAAAAATACTGAGCCCTTTGAGACGTCCATCGGGTGTGATAAAGCGCTATATAAGAACTGCTTATTATAATTGTTATTATTATTATTAACATGGTGTCACTTTGAAAAGAATGTTCATGGTTTTTCATTTGCACCAACTTATGCCATCTTTTGAAACTGAAAATTAATAGAGAAATTCATATGTACATTATAATTTTGAGCATTAAATTTTCATCTCCTTGTGTACAACACGGCAATCTTGATTCTCCTCTCTCCAGGTCTAGACTGTCCTCCCAGTAGTTGGTCCATCATCTGTCGAGACAGACACACACAGATTCTTCTTGCTAAAGAGAGGCAATTATTCCTCCTGGACTACACTGATGTGCATGAACAGGTGAAAAAAAAGTCGGCCATTTCTTACCGTCATGACAATGTCTTCGAACTTTTCTTATGACCTCCAGGTTACAGCACAAAGTACTTGTGAGGATTCATTGTTATTAATACAAGAAAGAGTACAATCAAATCCATGAGATTCGTGGATATTATGCCCGCATTTGGATGAATTTTAAGTAGGATTCAAAGCTTTGCAAGGTGTAGGAAATACAAACTAGTTGGTGTTTGTGTAACAACCAGGTGAATAAGAATATCCTTTGGGAGAAGTGTTGATTCTGAGAAGAACCAGGGTTGAGATGTAGTAGAGTCTCGACGTTTTCAAAGAGTGTGCTCTTCTCGTCTTTAGGAGATTATTGGATGAATATCGTTGAAGACGTGAAATTTCTTTTTTTCCCTCCCCAATTTGAGTTTGCATCCCCAATTACTCCCTAAGTCTTCAAAATCCAGCAGAAGCCAGAGGTTTGGATTCTGACTGATTGGGACAGACTAGGGGTCGGGTTCACAAAAAGCTCAGATTGATCTTAACTGCGAATTACTCTTAGTTGCTAAGGAAAGTGTGATGTCACAATACAAATGACTATGGTATACTGACAACTCATCTTAAGATGAATCTTACTGCTTTGTGAAATCGACCCCTGAACCTTGGGTGAGTCTGTTTGAGTGGTAATTTATTCGTCTTGCAGATGCTGGAAACAAGAAGTAACGTCAACGCTTTCATTGAGATGGCTGTATCCTTTGATAATCGTCTCCTGGCCCTCTTTGCTGACACAGGACTTCTTTGGATTGGATCCTCCGATCTTCAGGTAAAACTAAATTTGTCTTTTTTTTTTATTTTACATCCAGCCTTCTCTTCACCCAATGTTCTGAAATAATTTGACAGTTGTAGCTAGGTGACTACTTATGAAAAAGAATAGTACAATATTTTAGAAAACAAATTTAAATTTTAAGTGAAGATGGTTCTTCTTTCTTTTTTCCCCCCTTTCTTTTTGGGGGGGTTTCTTTTTTTTTTTTTTTTTTTTTTTCACTGCTAGTTTAGTATTGTTTTCATCACTACTTGTAGAAGGTTGACACTGGTTTTGGTCTCAATTCTTGTTCCCTTCGGTAGAAAGTTTACTGTGAGTTTGACACCAAGAGTCAGATGAGGCCCAAGCAGCTAGCTTGGTGTGGCACGGGAGCCGTCGTGGGCTACTGGGAGAACCTCCTACTGGTCATCGGACCTCACAAAGACTGGATCAAATATCCTTTAAAATACCTCCAAGAAATCTCTGTCTGATGTTGCTTTTAATAATAATAATAATACGCATTTCTTATATAGCGCTTTATCACACCCGATAGGCGTCTCATAGTGCTCAGTGTTTGGCTGTGTGTTGTTTTTTTCCTGCAAGCTATGCAGAGTCTTGTTTTGAAGTATGAGACCTGTTCCTTTACATAGCACCATGTAACAGTTTACAAGGTGCTGTAGCGCAATCTGCAGCCGATCAAACCGGGAACACCGGGGCGAACCCCTTCTCTTTGCGATAAGTGTCACTGGGTTCTTCTACGTGCATTACACAACACACGGGACCTACGGCTTTACGTCCCATCCGAAGGACGCAGCAATAATGGTAAAGTGTCTTGCTTAAGGACACAAGTGTCAAGACCGGGACTCGAACCCACACTCTGCTGATCAGAGTCTGGTGATCGTTTCCGCTCGGCCACGACGCGCCATACTTTTATTTTCTCATAGTCTTGTATCAAACCATCTGAATGTTTGGGTAGGACAGTCAGAACACAGACTGAAAATATCTTTCGTGATTGTAAAATGAATTGAATCAGACAGAAAGCACCTTTGTTTTATTCAATAAAGTTTCAATCAAAACTGCTACCGCTACAGCTGTCCTCACGGGGTCAATCTCGGAGATGGCTTCCCAGCAACCTTTCATCTCCATAACTCTCTGTTCCTGGCGAGCCGTCCTACTTTAAATAAATTTGTAACAAATAATCATAGAAAGTTATTACAATTTTTCTTAACTGTCGTGAGTTACATTCAACATGGACACTGATGCCTACCTGGTGCCAGAAGCAGACGGAGTTCGTATCGTAGACACTCACACTCACGAGTTACTGCAAAGAGTACCAGGTGAGATCTTACACCATCTGAGTTTTATTGTCAACCATCTATTGAGTCTTCATTCCCCTAAAATAAACAACCTTTTTCATCTCAGCTGTTGAAATATTTCCATTTATTTGTAGTTTTACCTTCCTTTGATGTTGGGCAAAAACAATTGTCTTTGTCCCAAATGCAAGAATTTCATCATATTTTAAAGTACTTAGAATTCTTCTTAAGTTTATGATAATATCTTTTCTTGACAGTTGTTGTGGA
This sequence comes from Marthasterias glacialis, assembly GCA_911728455.2. Lineage (NCBI taxonomy): Eukaryota > Metazoa > Echinodermata > Asteroidea > Forcipulatida > Asteriidae > Marthasterias > Marthasterias glacialis. The sequence continues at coordinate 22,827,522 of OU452229.1, read as the reverse complement.
GGAGATTTTCAAGATTGGTTCCATGGCACCTGGAGCGATGCTCTTTGAAGCCTCCAAGGAGTTTCAGGTAAATACACCTGTTCCCCATATCGCTAATTGAAATATTGTCTTAAGGTCCGTGAGCCACTGCGAGACCTAAGACCACACGTTGAGGAGTTAATAGTTCACAAGTGACAACTATGCTCTCTTGTTAAAATCTCTGTTTAAAAGATGGGTTGATTCTGAGAAGAACCAGAGGTGGGATAAGTCTTGACCTTTCAAACAGTGTACTCTGTTCGTCTTCAGTACGAATGCTGGACTTTTTGAAATCCAATCTTAGATAAAGACCACGTTGATAGGAAGAGCTTGGATACAGCCCTCGGCATTTGAGATCTACCAATGTAGTTGTAGGATTTAAAAATTTGCGCGGTGGAGATACAATCTAGCAAATGGTGTTACCGCAAACCTTACTAGACAATGCATAGCTGTGGGTTGTCAGGTTAGCGTAGTAGTATCTTTCTTTGCCTTCCACCTCTAGGACCCCGGTTTGATTCCCGCCGGGGGCACTGTGTGGATTGGGTTTTCAGTCCCAACCTGACTGCTTGGGTTTTCCCTCTGGGTTTCATTACCAACAAGATTTAATAATAAGAAACTAAGGTTTGTAGTAACACCTTGTACATAATCTCCACATAACTGAGCTGGTACTTTTGAGACTCATCATTATAGTACGTTATTTACAATGTGTAACTGCAAACTTTCATGCCGAAATAAATTAACAATATTCACCATTGGTTTGGACAGAAAGAGAGTCAGAAGGCCGATGAATATATCCGGATGGTCAAGGATCAGCTTTCGTTGGCCGTTGACCAGACTATCGAGGCAGCGGGGTGTGAGTACGAGCCGGCAACTCAAAGAATGCTCCTCAGGGTGAGTTGGGCATCCTTCCCATTCAAATCAATGTAACCAAAGCGAGGCTGGAAGGGACATTAGTCTGGTCCCTGTTTGGTACACTGAGAACCATTATTCATTGCAACTATTACAAACAGGGAACATGATAGGTGGTGGCAATATGATAAAGGTCTATCTGCCATATTTGTAATAAATAGTATCGTCAGCTCAGAACTATAAGGTCATTAACTTCCGTAATCGACAAAAGGTCATTAACATTTCCAAACTAAAAAAACAGTAAATAAGATTTAAAAATTAAAAACTAATGGTTTGTCTATCCAAAAAGTAGTTTAGAATAACAGGTTAAACTACTTTTTGGATAGACAAACATTAGTTTTTGATTTTTAAATCTTATTGACTGTTTTTTAGTTTGGAAATGTTAACGACCTTTTGTCGATTACGGAAGTTAATGACCTTATAGTTCTGAGCCGACGTTATGGAAGTGGGACTGCATTTATCGTTGTGATTCTCTTGAAATGCTAAATCCACCAGCGAGATTTCTAGTGCAGAAATTTTTTGCAGCTTTCCCATGTTGACATTCTTCATACATCTCTATTCAGAAAGTTGTTGCGTACGTTTTTATCTTGACATTTTTACTCACTGAAAGACGAGTTCAAAATAAGTAAACTCCAACCTCAATGGGAATATTGTGCAAAAACGCATTGTATCTAATGAGTTACGAACTACAGAAAACTTGCATCCAATTTACAGTATGCTGCTGTATTAAAATGGATGACAGTACATGTTTAGTAACTCAGCATAAACTTTGCATTTAATTTGTTTAATATTGTTGTTATTTTATAGATTTTTATAATAGATTCAGAGAATAGATTTCTATGTCATGCACGAAACTCCGCTGACCCACCATGGGCAAAAAATCCCTAGGGGTCAATTGCATCTGAATGTCCACTTGGAAAATGTTTGCTGTGTAAACTGATGAATGACCAGTGTAATCATTTCAATTAATTTTCATTTCATTTTATTAATTCTGGTTGTGAAGAAACATGTTGTTTTAGAAAAGCGAACTTAATCACAATACTAGCCAAGAACCCCATGGCTTCAAGATAAGGGAAGAAGTTTCAGTCTTAGATGTGGGAGGAAAACCCCAGAGAAATATTCCAGGGAAAACCCACGCAATCAGGTAGGGACTGAAAACCCAATCCACATAGTGCTCCCGGCGGGATTCGAACCGGGGTCCCAGAGGTGGAAGGCGAGGATAGATACCACTACGCCAACCTGACCACCCAATATAATATGGTGGGTCAGCACCATTGTCTGAATGGGCAAAAAGGCTTCATGTCAGACTGTGTCCCATGGTTGTTCACACCCTCTTATTATTAAGTCTATGGGTTCCTTTCATCTAGTTTTTTGTCATTTTTTCAGGCAGCATCGTTCGGCAAGTGTTTCCTGACCAACCTGAATCCAGAGAAGTTTGTCAACATGTGTAAATTACTGAGAGTTCTCAACTCAGTCAGGGAGTACCACGTCGGAGTGCCACTCAGCTATGAACAGTATCCTTTGCTACCTCCATCTTGGTCATGTTCCCTGTGTTGTGATAATGATCATGAATACAGATTTGGATTTTTCCAAAGAGGGGCCAGACTTTTTTTTCTCACTAGCCTCAGGAATCAAAGAGGAGGGCCGTATTTTCATAAAAGTCATAGCGTGTTGGGGTCCATCGGTCCAGAGCATCGAACTCAAGTTCTGATTGCTGAGTCATCAGAGTGTGGGTTCGAATCCCGGTTGTGACACTTGTGTTCTTGCCGACCAGACATTTAACTATAATTGCTTCTCATCACCCAGAAGTAAATGGGTACCTGCAAGGATGGAGATTGTTGATTTGAATGATTAGCAACCTGTGTGCCAATGTGGCGGCCGGAGCTGCATACTCCAGAGGAGTTGAGATGGATTCAGAAACGCTTAAGGCCAGATGAACGGGGATAGGAATAAGGTGCTTTGATGCAATGTTTAAAAGCGACTAATAATTGCACATTATTATTAATTTGTGAAGAAATAAACCACAAGGTAAACTGACTGGGAAAAGTTTTTATTCAATTTTAGGGTGCACAAAGAAAATTGACTGAAGCTAGATTTGAACCTGCGACCACCGGCTTAACGTACCGATGCTCTACCAACTGAGCTATCCAGCCCTAATGTTGGCGGTCTCCCTATTTTGTCAATATCTTTGTCCAAAATTAGTAAATGTCAGTTCTTTTGAGTTTTTTGTAAAATCAGGTTCTAATTTTGGCTGAACACTTACATTACTTCTGAACAATTGAAACAGCAGTTCATTACTAAATTGTTCAAAATGGAGAAAACAACCAGTAATGCAAAAAGACATATTTGAAGCAATTATATTCCTATAGCACTTTTGCAGACTCAAACGGTTGACTTTGCCAGTGTTAATCGACAGGTAAGATTTCCTTTTTTTTTTATTTTAATCTTTACGCACAAATGAACTTAAATAGCTGCTTAGCGCTCAAATGTTCAGATTAGCAAATTTGATATTGGTCCAGCCCATTTCTGTTTTTTACTTTCAGGAAATCAGAAAAACCTATCGAAGCCTATACCATTTGTGGGTCTACCCTTCTACTCAATAAGAGGTTCCTACTTTATTTTAAGGGCAAAAGATCATGCGTTTCTGGGCTTAATGCTTGACGGTTTAAATCAGTTTTTTGTATCAAGTTCTTTTGAATGTGTTAATTTGAATGATTTGATGGTTGATTTCTCCAGGTTGATCCTACGTCGTCAGTGGTGTCTTGCCATGCACATCAGTCGCTTTCTCAAACTACCTGAGGCTGATGGGGAGAGTAGAATACTGGCCCACTGGGCTTGCTACAAGGTCAGAACAAGTGTGTGTGGACTGTGTAGATAAAGTCACCACATGATATCATATTACAGGCTGGCGTAGTTTTTCATTCCAAACCAAAGTGGATGATATTGAATGGTCAGACAGTAGGAGGGTTGACTGTGTACTGTGTAGATGAAGTCACTACTTGATATCACATTGCAGGCTGGCATAGTTTATCATTCCAAACCACAGTGGATGATATTGAATGGTCAGACAGTAGGAGGGTTGACTGTGGGCTGTGTAGATGCATTCACCACATAGTATCATATTACAGGCTGGCGTAGTTTATCATCCAAAACCACAGTGGATGATATTGAATGGTCAGACAGTAGGAGGGTTGACTGTGGACTGTGTAGATGCATTCACCACATGGTATCATATTACAGGCTGGCATAGTCTATCATCCAAAACCATAGTGGATGATGATATTGAAGGGTCAGACAGTAGGAGGGTTGACTGTGTACTGTATAGATGCATTCAGTTAAGGTTATGTTTCATTTTCCTGGAGCAATGAGGTCCCTGGGCTCACCCGCAGAAATCTGGAAATTAGTCAGCTAATTAGTGTCCTATCAATTTCTGCTCGTATTTTGACTTGTGCAATTTTCATTTTTGTTTGAAGGTGTTGCAGAAGCACATAGCGGATGAACGGATAGCCCAAGATATTAAGAGTAAGCTGGACACCACGCCGGGGATCGCCTACTCAGAGATCGCAAAGAAGGCTTCAGAATGTGGACGTACCCAACTTGCCGTCAGGGTGTGTAAATTCATCAGTTTATCTCTAACCAACCCCAACTCATCAAAATCCAACTGCATATTTTGTTTGATTCTGTTGGACTGAGGATTGCATTAGTAAACTGATTATGCTTTACATGGGATCAAGCATACCACCCTAATTTTTTTTTATGCAATTCGCCCATCACAAGGCCAAAAGGCCACTCGAGGTGTGGGCTACTTTTTGCAGGGATAGAAACCTGCCCCAATGCGCAGAAACAAGACATAGGGAGATATAAACGCAAGTCTCTTCACAGGGAGGGGTTAATTGAATCCATTGTTAGACAAACATAACTGCCTCTCCCCCTATTAGAGTCCAACAGTTTGGGTGTTGAGCTACGGAATGGTGTTGGACTGAGGACTGCACTAGTAAACTGATTATGCTTTACATGGGATCAGGCATACCACCATAATCAGAGTCCATTAGTTTAGGTGTTGAGTTACGGAATGGTGTTGGACTGAGGACTGCACTAGTAAACTGATTATGCTTTACATGGGATCAGGCATACCACCATAATCAGGGTCAAGCAGTTTGGGTGTTGAGTTACGGAATGGTGTTGGACTGAGGACTGCACTAGTAAACTGATTATGCTTTACATGGGATCAGGCATACCACCATAATCAGAGTCCAACAGTTTGGGTGTTGAGTTACTGAATGGTGTTGGACTGAGGACTGCACTAGTAAACTGATCATGCTTTACATGGGATCAGGCATACCACCATAATCAGAGTCCAACAGTTTGGGTGTTGAGTTACTGAATGGTGTTAGACTGAGGACTGCACTAGTAAACTGTGCTTTGTATGGGATCAGCCATACCACCATAATCAGAGTCCAACAGTTTGGGTGTTGAGTTACGGAAAGGTGTTGGACTGAGGACTGCGCTAGTAAACTGATCATGCTTTGCATGGGATCAGGCATACCACCATAATCAGAATCCAACAGTTTGGGTGTTGAGTTACTGAATGACGTTGGACTGAGGACTGCACTAGTAAACTGATCATGCCTTACATGGGACCAGGCACACGTCACCACCATATTGTACCTACAGTTTAGTCATTGAGTTACCATATAGTGTTGGATTTTGTCAGAGTGAGGAAGGGTCCTAGTAAATTACTCCTACCCTAACGGGAAAGGGTTAAATCAAATTGTTTCGTAGTAAATCACTGTATGAAGTGAACGGAAACCCTCTTACTCTTTGTGGCCCTTTCCAGCGAGTTGGCCAACCAATCAAAACCTTTCAATTACATGAGTCGTGTTTGGTGGCCCAACTGTTCAATCGTCATTCAGAACCACAGTGGATGATATTGAATGGTCAGACAGTAGAACAGTATTGGAAGACTCTTAATTTATTAATTCGTACAAGTGACAAACTCTCTGATTTCCTACCTTGTTGAAAGTTTACGGTTTTGTAAAACATGGCTGTATGAATCTCATTGTCACACTGTAATCGTTATTTTCTTTTCTTTCCAGCTCTTTAAGAATGAACCCTGAGTTTTACTATTTGAAAAAAAACAGTACTGTAAAAATCTCAGCGTCGTACTGAGCTTGTCTTATTTTCTCCCGTCAGCTTCTGGAGTATGAGCCGCGAGCCGCAGAGCAAGTCCCTCTCTTGATGACGATGAGAGACCAACGAGTTGCTCTTATCAAGGCTATAGAGAGTGGTGATACTGACTTGGGTGAGTTCTTAAGAAGTCTAAGACACGTCTCAAAGATTAGCATTGCCGGGCTTGAGTCTTCAAGGGGAAAGTGAGGACCATGGCCTCCATGCCTCTGGTCATTGACTTGGTGCACCTTGAAATGTTCTAGTAGATGACAACTAGTTGAAACCTCGAGAAAAACAAATCGGCTCTTCTCAAAGCCAACATCTCTACCTATGAGAATTATGACATGGTGTACGGTCTAGGAGATGTTTACATTATGTCAGAGTTCAAGAGGTTGCCTTAATGCATGTTCCAGTCAAAGTCTACATTTCCTTGCCCTTGTCTAGCAAGAAGTATTGAACCTGCGTTGAGTGAAGTGTGTCTCAATTGTTCTCTACAGACAGTGCGTCTGATGGCCAAACCTAGACTTGACCAATCTATTGAGTTAACAACAATATTTCTAGACTTGACCAGTCCATTGAATTAAACACGAGTTTCTCTATACTCTGTGGATAGTACGGCTGATACACAAACGTAGACTTGACCAGTCTATTTAGTTAACACAGGGTTCTAGACTTGACCAGTCCATTGAGTTAAACACAAGTTTCTCTATCCTCTGTGGACAGTGCCCCTGATTGCCAAACCTAGACTTGACCAGTCCCATTGAGTTAACCACAAGTTTCTCTACCTATGGACAGTGCCCCTGATTGCCAAACCTAGACTTGACCAGTCTATTGAGTTAACCACAAGTTTCTCTATCTGTGGAAGGCCCCCGATTGCCAAACCTAGACTTGACCAGTCTATTGAGTTAACCACAAGTTTCTCTGTCTATGGACTGTGCTTCAGATAGAAAAACCTAGACTTGACCAGTCCATTGAGTTAACCAAAAGTTTCTCTATCCCCTATACAGTGTACATGGTCCTCCTCCAGATGAAAGAGACGATGCCAATGGGTGACTTCCTCATGTCACTCAGAAACCATCCAATGGCACAGAGCCTCTTTATGCAGGTAGGTCAACACAAAATGAGAAGAGCTACTCTTCAATTAGTGATTCTGCCACAACCAACTCCATGAAAAAATGCTAATATTGGCTTTTATGTTAGTTCCTTAGAACTCCAATTATTTACTAAGCATAGAAAATCTCACTAAGCAGAAATGGGTTACCAGCCAAAATACCATATAATAGCTAGTATGTGAATGGTTCCCTGATAAGTTTTGCTAAGCCCAGTTGTCTGCTATTACGGTTAGAAACTGTGTGAAATTTCTTGTGTTTTGTCAATTTTTTTTATCAAATGTTTATTTGAGTTGTTGTTCTTGATTTTTTTGTAGTTTTGTCGACAGCAGAACCCGGCCCTCCTTTCGGATCTTCACTATCAGAATGATGACTTCCAGGAGATGGCAAATTGTCAAGTCGCCGACAGCTTCCAGACTTCAGTAAGTCTTTAGTAAAACATCTGGTGTGTGTCGTTGTGTCTTAACTTGACCATGATTTTCAACAACCGATTTTGACAATTGTGCTTGACCCATTGTATCCGACATATCATTATGTCTGACCCATAATATTAGACAAGCCATAACATCCAAAAACCATATCGGATGTTTGAATAACAATACTCAGGCCTTGAATTTCGCTCTTGAAAGGGCACGGCAATTTTCCTCTGGTAAGGGGCACTTCTATGAGGAAAATGTAAATTTGTGCTGAAACATTGCAAAGGGCACCACAGCAAAAGCACAGGGCTCCGTGGCAATCTCTGTGGGTTAATTCCAGGCCTGAATATTTTAGGGGATAGAGTAGTATAACGATAACTCAAGATTTCAACAGAATCTCCCAAGTCATTCCATATTCATGAGATGTTTTTGTTTTCTTGACGTTAGGATGTGAGACAGAAGTTAGAAAAACTCAGTCAAGCTCAGGATAACTTCACCAAGGCAAGAAACGAACTAGCAGCCAAGGTAAACAAATAACAATAGATACTTCATCAGTTCTCAAAGGAATCCCACAGCTCTGTTGCCTCAAAAAAGTATGATTTGGTTGTGGGTTTTTGCACATTTGCTGTTTTATAGTTTTTTGTGCTCTGTCTTTGGGTGTGTGTCTATCAATAATAATAATACTGGAGTCTTATATAGCGCACATATCTATCAACAATTAGGTACTCAAGGTGATTATTATGTTATTTTTAAGACAGGTTTTTGAGGTTTTTTTTAATTATGAGACCCATTTATGTAGCACCTTATAAGGGTTTACAAGGTGCTGCGGCGCATTCAGCAGCCACTGCCAGAAACACCGGGGCAAACCCCTTCTCTTAGCGATAAGTGTAACTGGGTCCTTTATGTGCATTACACAACACACGGGACCAACGGCTTTACGTCCCATCCGAAGGACGAAGCAATAATGGTTAAGTGTCTTGCTTTAAGGACACAAGTGTCAAGACCGGGACTCGAACCCACACTCTGCTGATCAGAAACACCAGAGCTCGAGTCCAGTGCGCTCAACTGCTTGGTCTTGACGTGCAAATAAGTTAAAGAAGCGGCTTATCGAACAGTCTGAAGCAGCTGTTTTTTTTAATGATGTCTTGCAGGCTGCTGAGATCTAAACTAGGGAGTCTGGTATCAGCAGTCTTAGTCTCCTAATCAGCCGTTTTATAATGCTGTCTTGCAGGCTGCTGAGATCTAAACTAGGGAGTCTGGTATCAGCAGTCTTAGTCTCCTAATCAGCCGCTTTATAATGCTGTCTTGTAGGCTGCTGAGGACAAAGCTAAACTACTTTAGGCCTGGAATTTCATCTTTGAGAGGGCAAGGCCATTTTCATTTTGCAGAGAGCTTTTTCATTGGAAAATCTTTAAAAGTCTGTGGGAATTTTTTGAGGGAGCACCAAGGCCAAGACCAGGGCAACAGAGGCCATTGCCTCTGTGACCTTTGTGTAATTCCAGGCCTCCAACTAGTCTCCCAATGCAGCAGTTTTTGTGTTGATTTCCAGACTGCTGAAAAACATGAAGAGCAAACTAAACTACTTATAAATGTATCCAAATCCTTAGTAACTCAATGCTGCTGTTTTGATGTTGTCTTGCAGGCAGCTGAAGAGCAAGCTAAACTACTTGGTTATCAACAACGGTTAGAAGAGCAGTATAAAGTGACGTATATAGGCAAGACGTTGCACGACACCATGCATGAATTGATCTCCAAGAACATGAGCAAATTAGCTGAGCAACTCAGAAAAGAATTCAAGGTTCCAGACAAGAGGTATGGGGTGAAGTATTCTTGTGCATACTCAAACTCAAAGTCAAGAACAGATTATTGTTCGTTAAGGCCTAAGTTCAACATCAACAATAAAATATTCCGAAAGTATTAGATTAATCTTAACGGTCCCAAGTTACTTCAAACTCCTATTCAGGAGGTTGCCTGATTTTGTTGGATATGGTGCTGCCTATTGTTGGGCCAGGCATACCGATGTCATCAGAGGTCAAACATTTGAACCTACATGTAGGGTGACCATAGAGTGGAGTATTTTGGATGATTCAGGTGGATCTCTTGTCTTTATAAAGACACTAGGAGATTAAGGAGATTTAGGAGATGAACCCTTACCCTCCCTAATCCATCTATTGACCCCTTGCACCGATGTCACACCCGGCTACTGTCTGCCACGCTTGCCATTTTGTGAGTCAAATTGCACGTGCAAGGTATGGCAAGCGTGTAAATGCCGCATCGCCTAAAATGTGCACTGCACTGAATAAGGCACACTACACTGGGCATTGACTCCCAAAATGGCGCAACCAAGATTATTGTGATAATAATAATAATACGCAGTTCTTATGTAGTGCTTTATCACACACGAGGGCGTCTTAAAGCGCTCTGTATGTTTTTTTTCTACAAGGTATGCGGAGCTACGTTCGAAATTACTTAGCACCATGTAATGGTTTACAAGGTGCTGTGGCGTAATCTGCAGCCAACCGTACTAGAAAACACCGGGGCAAACCCCTTCTCTTTACGATAAGTTAACGATAAGTGTACTGGGTTCTTTTACGTGCATTTCACATTACACATGACCTACAGTTTTACGTCTCATTCGAAGAACGAAGCAGTAATGGTGTCTTGCTTAAGGACACAAGTGTCAAGACCTGGACTCGAGCCCACACTCTGCTGATCAGAAACACCAGAGCTTGAGTCCAGTGCGCTTGACCGCTCGACCACAACACGTCACACTACATGATGACGTCGGGTGAATTGGGTCAATATCCGCTTTGCCAAAAAGGAGGATTCAGAAGGGCTGAGGGCTGTAGGCCCAAATAACAATTGCTTATCTTTGGGTCAGGCATACCAATCTTATCCAAGTCCAAACATGGTGGTGTTGAGTGACCTCAGAGTGGAGGATAGTGGAGGATTGAGGACTGTAGGCCCAAATAACAATTGCTTATCTTTGGGTCAGGCATTCCAATCTTATCTAAGTCCAAACAATTTGGTGTGGAGTGACATAGGAGAGGAAGATATTAGAGGACTGAGGTCACCTAGGGGCAAAAGGCCTAGGGGGTAAGGGTTGATGTAAATCTATTAGAGATAGATTTCCGTTCTGTATGTCTAATTTGTTATCGGTTTTTTTAATCTAGGTTCTGGTGGATGAAGATTGATGCTTTAGCCAGTGCTGGTGATTGGTTAGAATTAGAGAGATTTGCCAAAAGTAAGAAGTCGCCAATCGGATATGAGGTATGCCTTTTGGAGAATTTTTTTTTTCTGTTCACAACAAATGCTGTTTCTTTCTTGCAAATGTTTATGTTAAAAGAAAGAAGACAAACACAAAAAGTGTTTTGAAAACGCACATATTTTACCCAGGAATTGCAAAATTATTATGTAAATATTGCCTTTGAGTATTATCAAAAAATTGAACCATAGTTTTGTATTTTATTTCAAACTTGTTTTCTCAGACTCTTCTGAAGGATATCTTTAATTCTTGGATGACAACAAGAAAATTAGCTGTTGCAAACTGCTTACCAACCAAAAAGACCTATGGTGTAAATGCAAAATAAATTGTTGATGGGCTCATGTTCTGACCCTAACAGAGTCTTTCTCAAAAGCTAAATTTATTTGTAGCCTTGAGAAAGACGCTACTACGGTCGGAACATTCCTTGGATACACAATAGTTTGAATGAACTTACCTTTAAGAAATAATGATGTGTTGCTGAGCAGCGCTCGTTTATGGTGCTTTACACCATCCCAGGTATGGCCACAGCACACGCGTGCGACACAAAAATAGCGCATGTACCAATCAGCATGGAGGATTCACAATGTGTGAGCGTCGACGCGCGTTCGCGGCGGCCATAGCTGCAGTGGCGTAAATTCCCATGAACGAGCTGCTCGGATTAGTCTATAGTCATCCTTTGCACAAAATTCACAATTTGATGATTTCTGTCGTCTCTGAGTAACCATTTCTGGTGCTTTTAACCCTGCTAGCCATTCGTTGAAGTCTGTATGAAGCATGCAAACAAGTACGAGGCCAACAAGTACATTGGGAGAGTCGCTGCAGAACACAAGGTCAAGATGTACATCCGCATGGGGTGAGTACAGTCGGGACCACCTTACTACCCTACAAATCCTCCAAAATCCTTCCCCTGGTTTTTAACAAGTTCCTTTGATTGGTTTGTTTGATTCAGCTGAACCAACCAGATTCTTTCCCTTTCCCATTCCCCAATCCCTCTCCATCTCCCGGGATCTACTCCCTCCCCCTCATTTGCATCGCATCCCTCTGTTGTGGATTGGAGCATAACCCTGTCGGGATGGTTGGCTTGTGCCTAAAGTGTTCGCCTCTCACCACTGTGTCTCTGGTTCGATTCCCGGCTAGGGCCATAGAGTGAGTAGAGTTGTGCGTTGGCTCTGCTCCTGTGCCACAAGGGTTTTTCACTGGGCCATCCGGTTTTCCTCCCTCCTGAAAAATCAAACACTTTTTGATCTCTGGCTATGCGCCGTGATCATATGGGTTGATGTGGCTGGCTGCCAAAGACGCCCTTGCATGCCTGTGGCTCGAATATGTTGCAGCCGCAGCCTTCGCAATCCCGCTTCTCAGCTGTCAGTAAGGATGATTAGCCTCCCAAATTATATATATTATTCAAATCCTTCTGAGTACAGACTCTCGACAAGTCGACGTCCACGAAATCTTTTTCAGGCGCTAGCTGGAATTAGACTCACTTGGTGAACTCATTGTTCTTTAAAAATGCGCATTCTCTGAAAGGGAGACTTTGAAAGATCTTAGGTGGCAGCAGATGTACACGGTAACTTTCTACCAATAGGTCTGAGCACGTGTTCATTTCAGAGGATAAACTTTGGGTGGCATGGGTGGCTTATGCCTAAAGTGCTTGCCTCTCACCACTGTGGACCTGGTTCGATTCCCGGCTAGGGCCATATGTGAGTAGAGTTGTGCTTAGGTTCTCAGTGCCATGAGGGTTTTTCTCTGGGCCCTCCGGTTTTCCTCCCTCTGGAAAAATGAAACACTTCCGATTTCCTGCTGGTCATTTATGGGTCGATGTGGCTGGCTGCCAAAGGCACCTGTGCATGCCTGCGGCTTGAACACGTTGTAGCCGCGTCCTTCCCAATTCAGCTGCTCAGCTGCGAGTAAGGATGATTAGCCTTTCAAATTATTATTTTTATTGAACTGGTAAGTTTGCTGTCACCAAGGGTTCCAGACAGTCTCCAGTGATGTTACAATTCAAAGCCCTAAACCATTGTAATTGATTGACCTTTGTTTCTACATCTTGTTGAAGGTCACTCGAAGAAGCCGCAGATTTAGCCTTCCAGCAACGCAACGAAGAAGACTTAAACCTGGTACTACGGCAGAGCATTGGTAACCGCACTCTAAGCGCTAAGATCCAAAGCATGAAGGCACAGATGGTTGCTAAGAGGTGAGCAGGACACCAGTGAGATACCGACTTATCTGCCATCGATCATCGGATATAGCTTCAAATAAGCTCCCATGCCCCCGTCCTGGATATTCTTGGAACAATCCTGGCTTGCTGAATACCAAGTGAAATATTATTTGGACTATTCCATTTGCCATGGACGGGTAGAGAAGGAAAGCAAATGTAACTATATTTAGGATCAAACTACTGTCATAAATAATTATAATTTGGAGTGCCTCAGTGCTCTGTCCATAAGTCATTGTGTACTCGGTACTTGCCGAGTTCTCCGGTGAAATCCAACCCATGACTTTCTGCATTCTTAAAAACTGAGCAGTTATCTCAACTGTGTACCAAGAAGCTATCCTCATCCCTGGGACTTCCAAGTGGCAATATTTGAGTCAGAAATTAAGCTTTGCAAGTAAGAACTGAGTAGGTTTATTGATAACGACATTGGGAATGGACTTTTTTTGGGAAAAGTGTTGGGTAATAGAAGATTGGGGTTGGGGGTTGAAGTAGAGTCTTGAGCAGTTATCTTAACTGTTTACCAGGTGGCGAGAAGCTAACCTCATCCCTGGGACTTCCAAGTGGCAATATTTGAGCCAGATATTAAGGCTTTGCATGTAGGAACTGAGTAGGTTTATTGGTAACGACATTGTGAATGAACTTCTTTTTGAGAGAAGACTTGATTCTGAGAGGAACCAGGCTGAGATGTAGTAGAGTCTTGCCGTTTTGAACAGTGTGCTCTGCTCACCTTCAGGAGAATGCTGGACTGCTCCCGATGCTGAGGGTTTTAAGGAGTGTTTAGGGTATCTAGTTAGGGCTGGGAAGGTGCATGTTGTGCTTGACTTTACACCAGGACTGATACTTCATGGAGGCCATGGGGGCAATTGCATCTATGCCCCTGGACCAAACTTAATAGAGCTGCTTCAAGAAAATAATTATTGATTAACCCTAACTCCCTTGAGTGATTTATATGTACTAGGGTCCTTCCGCATTCTAACAAATTCCAACGTCATTCAGTAACTCAACATCCAAACTGTGGTACTCTGATTATGGTGGTATGCCTGAACCCATGTAAAGTATAATCAGTTTACTTATGCAGTCCAACAAAATCAAACAAAACCTGCTGTTACTATGTTAGATTTTGATGGAATAGGGACTGTTAGGGTTAACAACAAATTTCTGCTAAGCAAAAATGTGCAGGATACCAGTCACAAATTGTCCATGTGACATAGTATTTTGGCTTGTAACCGAAATCTGGTAAGCATAATTGTTTTGTGCTGAGCTACTTTCTGTGCTGAAGCAGCTCTGTGAAATTGAGCCCAGGGCCCAATTTCATAGATCTGCTTAAGCAGAAAACTATTGCTTAAAAACTTCTGCTAAGCAAAAAGAAGCAGGAAGCCAGTTACATTTTGTACATAAGACATGTTATTTTGGCTGGTAACCTCACTCTGATAAGCATAATTTTGATGTGCTTAGCTGCCTTTTGTGCTTAAGCAGCTCTATGAAATTGAGCCCAGGTCTTTGCCTTGGTGCCCCTTGAAATATTTCAGTAGAAATTTCATTTTCCGTCATAGAGGTGCCCTTTACCGAGAAAAAAACTGACTTGCCCATACAACGATGAAGTAGCAGGGCTGGTACACCATAAAATAAACACAAGAGGGCTGAAGGCTATTTGATGTCACTTAGGAATGGTTCTTACGAGCAATTGTAAATAGAAAGTGAATCGAAACAGAAAAGGGAGATTTGTGTAAAAGATTCTTCAAAAGATGGAATTGATTTGAACCTTTTGAAGAATCTGTTACACGAATCTCCTTTACTGTTTCGATTCACTTTCTATTTACAATTGCTAGTAAGAACCATGCCTAAGAAACATCAAATAGCCTCCAGCCCTCTTGTGTTCTATTTTGGCAAACTTTCTATGGGTTGTATACATTGACGGTCATCAAGTAAGTTTCAATAATTATTCTATTGACCGATGAATCAGCAAAAAAAAAATTGACACCAGCTGATAAAATGCAACCATGTCCTGTCATTTTAACCCTTTATTTTAATCTCTTGAGATGAGTTTTCACCGACAAGATTAAACAATTGGCACAAAATATCTTGTCAAAATGTTTGTTGAAATTTGTAGAATTTATGAGATGTACACCCTCTTTTAATTTTTTATTTTGGGGAAATCTTTTGATGAAAAATTGTTACACTTGAACTAAGAAACATGTCATTGTAAAGACATGCCTGTAAATAAATATCTATATATCTGACATCAATCCTTGTTTCTCATTTTCATTTTTAGTTTTATTTGTTTTTCAGAAAGAAAAGCAAAATCTCCACAAAAACCTTGTTTATAAATCAATAAAAATATGATTTTTTTTTTCTGGAGTTGCAATCTTTAGGTTATTTGTATCTATCTCAAACTCAATTCCCGTCATCCGTTGTGAAACTTTGACAATGGGAGACTTGGAACGCTAGGTGGCAGCAGACTAACCAGGTAAATTTCCATTGTTTACGTCGTTCAGAACATGTTTTTTTTAGGCCGCGTCCGAATGAATGGCTTCGGCAGTGGCTACGGCCGGAACGCAGAGGATTCCTATTCTTTAACGTTGTCGTTGCAGCCAGCGGCCATAGCCGTAGCCGAAGTCGCTTGATTCGGACACGGCCCAATTGTTTCTGGAAATTAATAGCTTTATCTGGTTGGTCTGCTGCCACCTAGCGTCCTTAAAAGTCTCTTTGTATACTATTCTTGACATCGCCTAATATAGTCGTGTTCTTCGAGCATTATAGTTGTATGTGCACCACATCAAGAGCACCCCCCTCCATGATTCCATAGTTCCAGACAATCTATTTTTCAGCCGATCACCTGATTTCCTCGTTTCTGTTTTCTCACCTGTGCCATTGAAAATTAAATAACACGAAGTCTCGCTACACCTGGCATTTCCTCTAATTTGGGGACAAACTGCAGCTGCTTGCCTGTAGTTCATCCCAAAGGAAACACACCATCGTTTAGTACAAGATAGAGAAGTATCACGATCTTCAAACACAGTTTACAAATATAACAATAGACGCCGAAACTTTGAGAGGTTGTGTCATGTTTGGATATTATGAAGTGTTGACCATTACCTGGCGGTAGTTTATACGAGACAGCTATTTGTGTTAGTTTCTTTTGCAAATAGTGATGGTCGTATGCAAAGTACCCTTGTATACAAGATGTTGCCTCGTTTGATTCGCAATGGGCAAATCAATTGAATGTAATACACTGGGATGAGAAATTAATAAGACCTTTATCAGAATTTAGAGTTTTTGTTTTACGTGTGTTTGGAGAAAAATAACTGTTCATTTCTACAGATAATAACGAAATCATGATTTTTAATCAACTTCTCTAGTGCCTAGGTTCCTGCTCACAAAAGCTCCTTGAAAGCTATTCTCGCTAAATGTAAAAGAGTGAAAAAAAAACACTGTTTTGTCTGCCACGCCACTCTTGCGAAGTGCCATATGGCGGACAACTCTTTTTAGGGTGAAAGACGGGTATGTTCAACTCAAATCAGAGTGATTTTCGCTCCAATTTCACTCAAACAGGGAGATGCACAGTGAGTTTCACTCTCAAAAGAGCTAAACCTGACACCACTAGGACGAGAGAGAGAGAGAGTGAAATCTTCACTCTTTTACTGTTAGAGATCAATTCCAGGGTTTCCGAAGGGTGGAAATGCCATCATTTCAACACACCTCCTACAAGTTGGATCCAAGCTTGAAAACTCGTTTTCAGCAATTACTCTAAACCCCTGAATTAGATAATTCACAAAATGTTCATGTATACATACTTTCGTCAAAGCACAGAACAACTCAACGATTAGAATTTCCATGATGAGACCGTCATTTGGTTATATTTAAACCAAAACGCCCACAGAAAACCAGCTTCAATAATTCATCTTTATGACAATTGACCAATACATTTACTCGTAGTCGAAGTATATTTATAAATTTCTTCGGTTCCAAGCTACATCATACAAATTATTCAACATAATTAGCAACCCAGTTTAAATATATAACATCTCTCTGTATATGAGTCGTATCATTATAATAATTTAGTTACTAGTTGACATCTTTACAAGAAGCTATTTCTAGCTCATCCGTAGTAATCCTCTAGTTCTACATCTCCAAGGATCAGTTTGAGACCCTGTGGCTTCTTCCTCTTCTTGACCCTATTCGTCTTCATCAAAGAGTCCCGGAGGAAGATTCTGTTCAAGCATTTCTGGCATTTACAAGTTGGCACGTGAGTGAAGTAGGAGAAAGTGTACGCGGGCGTTGTCCGCGTGCCCAGCCCGGTGAAATCGTCCGGGAGACGGCGGGACCGAGCCACGGCCAGTGCCCTGGTGTAGGCGTTACGGTATGCATTCACGGCCAGTTCGGATTCGCGACGCCGCTCTCCGTGGAGCTGCTTGGTGCTCAGAAAAGGAAGGTCAGATGAAGGATCGTTGGGCAGTGAGACCGGGGCAACCCCGTCATCTCTACGGTGTGTTGTTTCAGCATCAGAGCCAAGATGATCTCCATCATACCACGATCTCGCGTGATTCATCCCTTGCGTGTTGGTAAACGTCTCGGACTTAATATACCCCTCCCCAGCCCCCGTATGCACCCCTGGATTGTCCCGTTCATCAGTCGGGGTGATGTTATAATTTCTCCCGGAGAGGTCAAATTCATAATCCGAACACGTACTCGCTGGTGAGACAGACGGTGGGATGGGATAAAACGGACTATCTCGGTCATACCGTTCCGGAGAACCCAGATAACTCAAGTGATTTGAACTCTTTCTTTCACTTCCCCAAGTTGACCGTTCATTTTGAGATCTCTGAGAGAGGTTCAAGTCCGCCCCTGTGTTGCCATGGTTGTAGCGTAGCAACGGTTTCCCGTATATAGAGCCGCGGTTTCCATCTTGTTCGGGGCCACTCGATGCAAGTCTTCCCGGTTGAGCAATTCTTTTTGGCAGGCGGTAGTCGACACTCGGGGCCGAGTGATTCAACCCTTTACCTGACCGGCTCTCTGAATGATTCACGGTGGATTTCTCCTCATCGTACCTTCGTCTGGTCAGCTCCTGACTCAGCTCCCGGTCTGCCCGGATTTTCTTCCGTGTCCACTGTTCTCGCGTTGCCTGATCCGGCGACCACCCCGCTGCACCATCGGCCGACTCGAGCAACCTCTTACCACCCCCACCTCCGGTGCTCTGTTTAGTCTTAAGATGTTTCCGTTTCTTATAATTTTCTCTCTTCTGTCTGACATCTCGTATTTGTTTCCAGCCTTCCTGAGTGGAGTCGAGAGATAAAACAGCCGCCGATGTCTCATCTGCCTTGTCCAGTGTCCAGACTTTACTCGCCGCGTTACCTTGTGTTTTTACGAAATCACCAATCTCTGGCAGTGAAATGGCCGTCTGCTGTTGTGTTCCAGTAATTTTCATTTGTCCAAGTCCAGCCTGCATTTGTAAATAGTACTCACTCTTGTAAAGATCTTCAAAGGGTATTTCATCTTGCCGACTCTGGAAAAATTAATTCAAAAAAACTCTTTTACTACAAACCACATAATTAACATTTTATAAATAGATCACTTAAAAAAAGCTGATTTAATAAAAAAAGTTGACTAATTCAATAATTCATTTCAAAATTACCTTATGCCAATCGATGAGCTTTCGACAAACAAATGGTAAACAAAATGAAGAAATGAGAGTAAACAAATTAAGGAAAGTGTTAAATAGGGGGTAGTCCTTACCGGCAATACGACACCAAACTGCTTGGTAGCATCTAGCAGGGCCGCTACCCGTCTCTGCTCATGGCGTATTCCTGCAAGGCTGAGCGGCTCTGGCATGGTGGCATCCGTGGGTGGTGATGACGCTGCGTCCCCGTCCAGAGGGACAATGGATTTCTGGAAGAAAGAAAATTAAAATATATTTTTAATAGTTGTTTTTATTTCAAAATAATGATTGATGGGTGATGTTTCAATTTCGGACCCATTGAGCTATACATACCGCATTGTTTTTGACTGTGTGCTTCACAACAGGTTCATGATGTGTTCCCGTGATAATAAGTCTTTCATTCATTTTACACCAAATTATTAATTAGAGCTATCAGCAGACGGGTCAACATTTTCAAATTGTCACCTCCACTAACTTAAGATTGATATCATCACTATGGACTTTTTGACGGCCACTGGGCTAGACTAAAAATGCCTTCAATCGCAAGATTGTGGGTTCGAATTCCAGCCCCGATTCCACAGTGTATTTAGGATCGGCCCAGCAGTTGCAATCAGTCATGTTTTTGGTCTTCAGTTGCACCGAGACGCTCATTTTATACAGTTCATAAAGTCATTGTTCGTAACACTTATTAGCTGTTGCGAGCTTGGCGTTTACATCCCTTGGTGCTGGATGTTGCCGTGCTATCTGATGTGGGTTTGATCCCATCGGTCACACATAATAAACCCTCAATGTTGACACGTCCACACCCGCAGTGAATATAATGTCACCTTAATTATTTATATTATGTAAGATTCCGCGAGACGTTGACAACGACCTGTAGTGCCATGCAGTCATAAATCGATGGTCATTGTAAAAAATAATTAGCAGATAATCAACCAAGGTCGTCTTCTTTTATGGCCGACTGTACCGTGTAAGATGCCGTTTATAAGGATGACCAAGTCTTGGAAATCAAGACATGGAACATTACAAAAGTTACAAGAGCTGGTTTTAAAGAAGAGGGAAACAAATCAGGGAAATATCTCAATCTAAATTTAAAATCGGTTGTTGGACGATCGCGTCAAATTGTTACAAGTAAAGATAGGCCTATAACATTATCATTCATGCATTTCTCGAAAAGTGACAAAATTTCACACGGAATTTTTAAGTCAAGGACGATTGTAACAACTTCACACCATGTAAAAATCTAGATGATTTATTCTTGAGTGAAACCACTTTTATCATTCTAAGTGATTTTAAAGACAATTTACGTGCACAATATTTTCTTCACTCCGTCACTATTAAAAGGAAACCCCAGATAAAACCGAATAGTCTTTTCAAAGCATCAAACGTAAGTTGTCAAACCACGATGTCATGAAACGATTCTCAGTATTGGCAACTCGATTTAGAGATATTCAAAGAAACTTAACTTACAAATCTCCGATACGATTGAGGAAAAATTAGTTTTGTAGATTGCTGCTGTGTTGGCTTGTACGGTTGAAGACGCTGGTTAAAGCCATTTCTTTAGGAAATGTTGTCTTGGGCGGATGTTAAATCCAGTTTGGCTACTG
The DNA here is from genome assembly GCA_911728455.2 of Marthasterias glacialis. Classification (NCBI taxonomy): domain Eukaryota; kingdom Metazoa; phylum Echinodermata; class Asteroidea; order Forcipulatida; family Asteriidae; genus Marthasterias; species Marthasterias glacialis. Next base: position 22,807,164 of record OU452229.1, on the reverse strand, counting down.
TAACAGTTTATCGTTTTGACAGGTTTTTTTTCCCGGCCTGTGCTGATACTACCGCTAGCCGAAATAGGCTTTACATCAAATCATAGGCACAAACAGCAAATAAGAGACAAAGGCCAACCTGGAATGGAAAATAGTGTCAATAGAAACCTAAATTCCACGAGTTGATGTCAAATAAAACGAGTGCGTTGCTGGCTCAAGGATCCTTCAGAGTGGGGGCTGCGATTGGGTGCATGCACCTTCAAAAACAACGAACACAGACGGTGACTTTACGAATGATTTGCGGGGTGTAGGGAGTGGGAAACCCGACTTGAAATGTAGGGCAACCTTTTTAAAAGGGTCAGGTTTCCCGTTCCTGATATATGGGCCTTAAAAACACTCAGTGCTTCAAACAAATTATCAACGAATTTGTATTTTTTTTCAAAGGCCTGACATGGCATGTAATTGTACACAAATATTTATGGAGCCACTAAGAGTCTGGAAAATCACTAACAAGCTTCAGATTGGCAGAGGGGGGAAACTGGCTTGCATGCTTGATTTGGGGTTGAGAAGCGACACATGGTTACACCAATGGAGTCGATCAGTCCGTAATCACGGCCCCAAGGCTTTTGCTTAAAGGCTCCATTGTCTCGACACCACTTCTCACATGTTTGCCGACCAAGCGGGAATCACTTAACATTTTCTTCTTTGTAAATCAATGAATAGAATCAATATTTTTGTCTTGATCGTGTGAGACGGAAAGTGGTGTTGTCATCCTCGCGGGCCAGCCAGCCGCACCGTGTAACAGCGCCTGGTGCCCTGCGGCTGAAGATCCACCAGACGATGTGCTGGTCTGGCCGTAGAACGCGACATCAACGTTGATTTAATAAGACATTTAGTTCAATTAAACTTTATGAGAACCCCTTCAAAACGTTTGAATATTGGTCTGTAGGTCAGAAATATCTTTCTTGATTTGTTGTTTAAATTACATTTCGTTTTCTCAGTACTCAAAATAAGATTATGTTAACAATAATTGTGTTTGCGGTAACACCATGTGATTGTTCTTGTGAGACTTGAACTTGTCTTGCTATTATTCTACTACCGCGGAGTAGATTTCGGAATTCGGGAGACAACTTAGTGTAGTAGTCTCGGCAGATTGCCTACCCCCCATGTAGTACTTCAAAAGCAGGACGGTTCTTTACATAATTAAGTTGTCTCCCAAATTCCCAAATCTACTCTGCGGCAGTAGAATAATAGCAAGACAAGTTCTCACAAGAACAATCTACTGTATAATTATAGCAAAGTAGACATATAATCACATGGTGTTACCGCAAACCAAATATACTTTGACACCTCACCATGCAATGCCTCAAATCCTTTAATAATTGTGTTTAAAAACTTCTGCGTATTATAATTGACAAAGGTATAAATTATTCTCGTGCTCCTATAGTTAATATTAGGGGGAACAAATTATGTGACAGGAATCGATGGGTCTGCAGGAGTAGAAACAAACTGGTACTTTTTGAAGTTTAGAAAAGAAGTATATCCACACAATATTTAATATGTTCTTTTACGATGCAACCACCCTGCCCTTCAAAAGCTTCCAGAAAGAATTGGGGGGGGGGGGGGGGACACAAGATAAACTCATATCAAGTAAGAGGGAAAATGCACTCAAATAATTTAGGGGAAAGAAGTTAGGGTATAGTGGTTCCTGAAGATGAATCGGGAAAATGGATGGCGAATTAAGCTAAATCATGGAGGAAAGCTCAAACTACCTCATTTTGTTACACTGATTAAAATCAAGTGAATATCAGAGCCACGACAACCCACTCCCACCACCAAGGGAAGTTTATTCAAATAGTAAGGCTTGATTTTGACAATGTCTGGAAAGATTTCCACTTTCACAGAGTGACTGATTCTATGTTTGAGATACACTTCTGAGAGGTATACCGATATAAATTATGTTTGAGGAGGGTAATGGTTGCAGACTCTGAACTCTGATCTGCAAATAGTACTGGCATTCCGATATTTGAATAACCCGATAGGGTCGTGCTCATAGATTCTAAAAAAAAAAAAATGAACAATATAAATAGTTTTTATAGATTGGGTCCGTATAACTACGAATGCAGCGTGAACTTTAGCACATGTTTATGACATGTTTAACAGTTAATGATTACCGCTATATTTATGGTCTTTGGTAAAACACATGTCACACTTATAAAGGTGTAATCTGCTCGATTTATCACACCATGTCAGCTGATCTGTATCAACAAGTCATATCAGTCTCGTCATAAAACACTTCAAATTGATTTTTAAGGCAGTGGTTTTAAAGATAACAGTCCGAATCTTACCAATTAAAAAACCATGCTGGGTACTTGAAAACGAAACGAAAATTGATCACGTTTTCGAGATGTTTTTTTTTCTTCTTACTTATAAAGGATTAGAATGAAAGCGATAAAACGTAAAAATCTAAATCTCTCGTGAGCTTAGTCAGCTTCGTGTCGAAAAATCACCAAATAATTTCTTTTGAACACTGGTTTTAATACCCTTTTATAAAATTGCTCTGCAATTCGTGTTTGCTTAAAAACAAAATGTTTTCGAAAAAAATGTTGAATAGACGAACAATATTCAGGTCCTGGAAGAGAAAGTTGAGCAAAACAATGAACAAAATCATAGTTTTTTTTACCTTGGAAATGTACATATTGGAGGCAATTCCATGTGCTTCTCGATGAACAAGATGACCCAAAGTGTTCACTACATGGTAACTTACATCATATTTTAACTGAGGTACAATAGTATTACAATGTTACACCTGTCAGAAATTGATGAAAAGACCAAGCTTTGTAAAGCTCTGCGACCATTTTGTGGGTGCTATTAAAATGTCTGCATTAATTAAGTAACCAACAGGTTGCATTCAACAGATGCCGTCAACCACTGGATGTGATGGATCTGTTATCACCCAAAAGTATAATGAACTTGGGTTTCATTATCGGCTATAAATAAAAGAAAAATTGTTACCTTCATTTCTTTTTTCTTTTTTTTTCTTTTTTTTGTGAGAAAACGTCAAAATAACATTTCGATTAATAATAACGCTCTTTAAAAGGGGAATCTAAGGTCAAGTTCAAGTTCAAAGAGAGCAATTCCACCACTTTTCATTTTTAATACTGCATTAGATCTTTAATTTGAGCGCAACTTATACATCAAATCTCACTTCAGGCATCCAAGCAAGTTATTACAGGTGCAGTGGTAGAAGTATTAATTACTTCTTACTCACCGGAAATTAGTTTATCTTCAATCAAGCCGTGAGTTTCCGTCTTTTCCTTGAAAATGTCAAACGCTGATTCAGTCCCTATTCCATCAATACGACATGCTCATTGTGCAATCTACAAAACAAAAGGAGTAATGATATTCGACGATTTGCGTGATTGCCGACCATTCTCCACCATGGTCGTTGCACGGGGTGGTGATGGGTCTCGAGGAGGGGTAGGTCGGGGCTGCCAGTCGCCGCATGACAAATTCAATTTCCTCTTTTTGAGTCATAACAGGTCTTTCATAAAATAGGTAAATTTACCCCATTAACAAGATCAGTGACGACATGCAAGAAAAACCATTTAGTCCATTTGGTGATGTTTGTAGCAATCGAATTGATGGAACTTTCCAGTGTTGTCATGGAAACTAATGCTATCACAAAACCCCCTGGTTACCAGGCGCAGACGACTTGACAGGAAGTCGAGTCTGGAAGTCGAGAGAGACTGGAAAAAATAAAATTTGTTCAGATGTACCGGTTTGAGAATAATTGATTAGCTCATTGACTATAACAATGTGGGTGGTTTGAGAATAATTGATTAGCTCATTGACTATAACAATGTCCTTTGATAAGTGGATGTATTGGCAATTAGAGCTTGAAAACAAAAGGTGGGTGGTAGCCTCAAGGAAGAAGTTACCGACGGGTTGATAAAAGTGGCGGGGGTTTAGGGTTATTTTAGTTTAGGGCTTGGATTATTTAGGGATAGGGTTGGGGTTAGGGTAAGGGTTAGGGTTAGATTTTATGGTTAAGGTTTAGGGTTAGGGTTAAGGTTAGGTAAAGGGTTTGGTGTAGTGATTGCTGGCATTTAAGAAGGGTTAGGGTAAGGGTTTAGGGTTAGGGTTAAGGGTTAGGGTTAGCGCTAGGGTTAGGGAAAAGGGTTTTGGGTGTAGTGTTGGCCGACATTTAATATGAGTTAGGGTTAGGGTTAGGGTAAGGGTTAGGGTTAGGGTTAGGGTTAGGGTAAGGGTTAGGGTTAGGGTTAGGGTTAGGGTTAGGGTTAGGGTATAGGGTATAGGGTATAGGGTATAGGGTATAGGGTATAGGGTATAGGATTAGGTTTTAGGGTTAAGGGTTAGGGTTACGGTAAGGGTAAGGGTTGGGGTTAGGGTTAGGGTATATAGGGTATTAGGAAAATGGTTTCGGGTGTAGTGTTGTCTGACATTTAATATGGGTTAGGGTTAGGGTTAAGGTTAGGTTTAGGGTTAGGGTTAGGGAAAGTGTTTCGGGTGTGGTGGTGGCCGACATTTTGTATGGGTTAGGGTTAGGGTTTCGGGTTAGGGTTAGGGTTAGGGTTTCGGGTTAGGGTTAGGGTTAGGGTTTCGGGTTAGGGTTAGGGTTAGGGCTAGGGCTTTTTTTTTTTTTTTTTTTTTAGAGATGGGGGTTCTGATTTCTATAGGGTTAGGGTTAAGGGGGTGGGGAGGGGAGGTGGGGGGGGGGGCTGTGACAGACCTGTAGGGTCAGAAAAAATGTACAAGGGTTTTGCCAAACACCGATGTACATGGTATTATAATGTTATTGCATCATCGTACTCTCTTTGGTCCACTGGAGCGGAGGGGAAAAATCGAAGGGCCCCGTGAGTGAAAATCGAACCTTCCGCATTTTAGCGCAATATTCTCAGAACCAACACAAATGAAAAAAATGTGAAACAAAACATTTTCAATAAATATCATTTTTTATATTGATGCAAGAATAACATAATTTTACATGCCCACTTTTTTTTTAGTGACTTAGTGTAAAAGGTAACAGGGCGGGTCTATTATTCCTTCGGGTTGTGATTTCTTGACGTTTAAGAAAATTCCGAACATTCTTATTGGACCAAATTGTTAACAGGCCATTCCGATATATGCAAATCAGTATTGTTATGCAAATTTATCGTTTTTCGCTTTTTAGGTTGGAAAAAGCACAGCAAGAAACCGCATGGTGTAGTTTTCCACGGGACGGCAGACGGACAACATGCCGACGCTTCTTGTCTGGATTGGAACATCGTGTTTTGGATGAACTTTATCGTAGTTTCACTCTAAAAAAGTGAAACAAACTGTAATTGAAAAGCCACTGGTCATATTGAGGACTTCACCTCCTAAATTCTAAAGGTAAAATGTACTTGAAACTCAAGAAGAAAGTGACTTCTTAGTCTTACTTGAGGACGATACACACTAGCAAATCTCAAAACTGTCTAATTTCGATGTCGAGTTTACAACCGTTGAGAACTCCACTGAATTTTTGCTGGTTTGCGAATTTCTGGAAGTTAGCAAGAGTATTGCAGCCGGCGCACTCAACCACCGGCGCCATGGACCAACTTTGATGTTGAGCTTGTGAGTAGAGTTGGAGAGTTCCAGGAGATTGCAAATTCTTCTAAAGACAACCAGAACTGTAGTATTGCCTTCAAAATGGACTTATTCTCCTGTTGAGCTTTCGCTTTGCTTGCGAGCTCCGTCGAGTTGGCGTGAGAAGCTTCCGCTGAGCCAAAGAACTGAATTACCTTTATTACTCAAAAAGGGAATGTGGTATCGTATTTGAGAACTGGACACTTTTTAGTGACTGTTAGAATTTTGAAACTTTATTGCCCACTGGGCGAAGAAAGAAGATCTATGGATTATGTGTCAAGACAAGAACTTTAAGATTGACTTTTGGTTTTGAGTTTCAGAACTCAGCACTTTTTGCTGACTGTTGTCAGAACTTTAGAAACTTTATTGCCCCCTGGGCGAAGAAAGAAGATCTATGGATTATGTGTCAAGACAAGAACTTTAAAAATGACTTTTGGTTTTGAGTTTCAGAACTGAACACTTTTTGCTGACTGTTGTCAGAACTTTAGAAACTTTATTGCCTACTGGGTGAAGAAAGAAGATCTATGGATTATGTGTCAAGACAAGAACTTTAAAAATGACTTTTGGTTTTGAGTTTCAGAACTGAACACTTTTTGCTGACTGTGGTCAGAACTTTAGAAACTTTATTGCCCACTGGGCGAAGAAAGAAGATCTATGGATTATGTGTCAAGACAAGAACTTTAAAATGACTTTTGGTTTTGAGTTTCAGAACTTAGCACTTTTTGCTGACTGTTGTCAGAACTTTAGAAACTTTATTGCCCACTGGGTGAAGAAAGAAGATCTATGGATTGTGTGTCAAGACAAGAACTTTAAAAATGACTTTTGGTTTTGAGTTTCAGAACTGAACACTTTTTGCTGACTGTGGTCAGAACTTTAGAAACCTTTTTGCCCAATGGGCGAAGAAAGAAGATCTATGGATTTTGTGTCAAGACAAGAACTTTAAAAATGACTTTTGGTTTTGAGATTCAGAACTGAGCACTTTTTGCTGACTGTTGTCAGAACTTTAGAAACTTTATTGCCCACTGGGCGAAGAAAGAAGATCTATGGATTATGTGTCTAGACAAGAACTTTACAAGTGACGTTCGGTTTTGAGTTTCAGAACTTAGCACTTTTTGCTGACTGTTGTCAGAACTTTAGAAACTTTATTGCCCACTGGGCGAAGAAAGAAGATCTATGGATTATGTGTCAAGACAAGAACTTTAAGATTGACTTTTGGTTTTGAGTTTTAGAACTGAGCCATTTTTGCTGACTGTTGTCAGAACTTTAGAAACTTTATTGCCCACTGGGCGAAGAAAGAAGATCTATGGATTATGTGTCAAGACAAGAACTTTAAGATTGACTTTTGGTTTTGAGTTTTAGAACTGAGCCATTTTTGCTGACTGTTGTCAGAACTTTAGAAACTTTATTGCCCACTGGGCGAAGAAAGAAGATCTATGGATTATGTGTCAAGACAAGAACTTTACAAGTGACGTTCGGTTTTGAGTTTCAGAACTTAGCACTTTTTGCTGACTGTTGTCAGAACTTTAGAAACTTTATTGCCCACTGGGCGAAGAAAGAAGATCTATGGATTGTGTGGTTTGGGTTTGGCTGCAGGTCGTCCAAGTGGTAAGAGTAAGACAAGATCTTTAAGAGGGCATCTGGTAAGCATGAATCTCTAATCTCATTCCTCCCCAATAGCAGGTTACATTTCTCTTCCCTACAGGTTGTTCATCTCGGTACTTGTTGATGTTGTCTACTAAAATTGTCAATGGTGATGCCATCCGCTATCTTTTCCCGAGAGGGTTTTCTTGATTTGAGGGCATTTTGGTCGTGGCCAGAGTAATGCATTGAAGTCAAATAGTTTCTCTTGGAACATTTCCCAGGTTTTGGAAGAAGCTGATGACCTAATTTTGTTGTCATTTTAAAGTTATCTGTTGACATGATTAATTTGCTATTATTTTAACATAATGTTCAGTTAGAGACTCTAATGTACTTTGCATTAATTAAAAAAAAATAATTTGTGAGATTTAAAAAAAAATCTTTTAAAAAATCAAATAATTAAAATAGAAAGCGTCAAATCATGTTACTTAATTAAGGATAACTTTTTTATTCCTGGTTATTTTCGAAATTTAGGAATATTTAAAATCACTTAACAGTTTTCTCTAGAAATAGCAAACTTTTGTTACAAAAAAGCAAAAAAAACAAACAAAAAACAATTGAGATAAGACATTTATACAAGAAACATAATTAATTTCTATTTTTATGGGAATATTAAATATCTATAATAGTTTTTTCTCAAAAATAATAAAAATCAAACCCGAAAAGCATGAAAAATCTTGTTAGTGATAAATCATTCTTAGCCCGATGCACTGACTAAACTTAGTGTTTTACTCGATTATTTTTTCAGAATTAAACTTGGCAAAAACAAAATGGAAAACATGTTTACCCTTAAGTTGACCCAAATAGTGTAAGACCATGTTAACATGGAGCATTTTGCAGTATACAATAACGAGTTGATGAATTTTTTTCAGTTGGGAATATTACGATGGTAAATTTAGATGAGCTAAATTAATCGTTTAATATTTCTGATGAATGAATTTTATCAATTAATAGCGAGTGAATAGATAAGTTAGCGCAGAAAACAAACAAACAAATTTCCAAAACTAAGCTTTTATGGCGCGGCACGACAGGCAATTCTTTGAAATGCAAGCTAAAAAAAACCAAGAGGACAGGAGGAAAAAAACGACAAAGAAGACACCCCCTTGATGTCAAAGGTGATATTGGTATGAATAAATAGTAAGTTTATTAGAGGGACACAGTCGGCCTAGAACAGAAGTGTTGTCTTTCAACAGGTCCGTTCTAGGCCGACTATGTCTAGAAACTTTACTTTGTCGTCATTGAGGGCTCAAGAACTTTTAAGCTCTTAAAGAAGGCATCTGCTTTTAAGCAAATCTCTAACCCCATTCCTCCCCAATAACTAGCAGGTTACCTTTCTCCCTTTGGAGTGTTCATCTTAGCACTTGTTGATGTTGTCTACTAATATTGTCAATGGTGATGCCATCCGCTATCTTTTCCCAAGAGGGTTTTCATGATTTGAGGGCATTTTGGTCGTGGCCAGAGTAATGCATTGAAGTCAAATAGTTTTTCTTGGAACATTTCCCAGGGTTTGGAAGAAGCTGATGATCTTATTTTGTTGTCATTTTAGAGTTTTACATTGACATGATTAATTAGCTATTAGTTTAGCATAATGATGTTCAAATAGAGACCCTAATGCACTTTGCATTAAGTTTTTGAATTTCCAAATAATGAGATGATTTAAATAGTTAAAAAAATCTGTACATAGACCTGCCAAATTAATTAAAGAGTTTGGATAATTAAAACTAATTCCCTATTTTTTTGAAATTTAGGAATATCAAAAAGCACTCACCAGTTTTCATTAGAAATAGCAATTTTTGTTCCAGAAAAGCATAAAACCGTTTGGGAATAAAGCATTTATAAAATAAACATTCAGTAATGAATTTCTAAATCAAATTTATGGGAATCTTTTAAATATCAACAAATATTTTTTTCTCAAAATTTAATAAAAAATCAGCCCCATAAGATAATAAAACATCATTAATGATAAATTAATAGTGTGTGCCTGATGCACAAACTGACTATACTTAGTGTTTTACTAGATAATTTTTTTTCAGAATTAGATTTGGCAAAAACAAAATGGAAAACATTTGTCCCCTTAAGTTGACCCAAGATGAAAGGAGCGTTTTGCAGTTTGCGCTAATCAGTTGATGATTTTTTTTCAGTTGGAAATATTAAGATGTCAAATTTAGTTAAGCTAAATTAATCGTTTAATATTTCTGATGAATGAATTTTATCAATTGATTGCGAGCGGATAGATAAGTTAGCGCAGCAAAATGAAAACAAAGTTTTCCATTGAGAAGTAAGTCACCCCCCCCCCCCCCCCCCCCCCCCCCCCCCCCCCCCCCCCCCAAAAAAAAGAGAGAAGACAGAAGGTAAACAAGACATAAGTTGATGAATTTTGTCTGTTGGGAATATTAAGATGGCAGATTTAGTTGAGCTAAATTGATCGCTTAATATTTCTGATGAATGAATTGTATCAATTGATTGTGAGCGAAAGTATAAGTTAGCGCAGCAAAAGGAAAACAAAATTTCAAAAATTTAGTTTTGAGAGCCCAGGACACTGTGTAACAGTAATGCATTGAGAAGTACACAAACTTGCTCCCCCAAAAAGGAGACAAAAATGAGAAGACAGAATGAAAGAAGACACCCCCTTGATGTCAAAGGTGATATTGGTACGTATAAATGGTAAGTTTACTGAGGGGCATAGAGTAGGGCTAGAATGTAAGTGTTGTTATTCAACAGGTCCATGACGGTGTTACTTTGCCGTCATTGAGGGCTGGGGATAAAGAAGACTCCCTGGCAGATGATTTGAGAGGTCTGAGAGGTACCAGATGGACAGGCTTGAACTACCAGAAGTACACTGATTACCAACAGGTTAAGTATCAGCTGGTCATGGGTAAGGTCAGGTAGACATACTTAATAACAAATTTTCCTTCCTCAGCAAATAACCATTTTCCATCCTCAGCAAATAACCATTTTCCCTCCTCAGCAAATAACCATTTTTCCTTCCACAGCAAATAACCGTTTTTCCTTCCACAGCAAATAACCATTTTCCCTCCTCAGCAAATAACCATTTTTCCTTCCACAGCAAATAACCATTTTTCCTTCCACAGCAAATAACCATTTTTCCTTCCTCAGCAAATAACCATTTTTCCTTCCTCAGCAAATAACCATTTTTCCTTCTTCAGCAAATAACAATTTTTCCTTCCTCAGCAAATAACCATTTTTCCTTCCTCAGCAAATAACCATTTTTCCTTCCTCAGCAAATAACCCTTTTTCCTTCCACAGCAAATAACCATTTTTCCTTCCACAGCAAATAACCCCTTCTCCCTCCACAGCCAATAACCTTATTTTTGTTTTTACAGAGAGCGACCTTCAAGCAGATGACAACTTTTAACTAGTGCACTCCTGGACAGATAATGATGGTTAGTAAGTTATGAGGTAAGTTAATGGTTTAACCAACCTTTCAAGTTATTTCATTCACTTCCTACAGCTTCAGAAACTCTCTCCTCATCCGAGGACCCGATGGTGGCATCTCTCAGACACCGTAGATTTTAAGTTTGGTAAGTTACAGGTAAGCTCAACTACCTTGGTGAGCATGGCTTATAAATGTTAACTTTTCTGAAGAATTTGTTTTCATTACTACAGATACCAGTGCTGATGAACTTCCTCTTCATTGATGCAGCCTGTGGCACGTTTTGTCTTCAGTCATGGCAAGGAATTTGGTAATGTATCAGTTTAAGTTACAAGGTAAAGATTGACCTGAAGTGATTTACCAAAGGAGAGCGTTTAGAATTGATCTGTCATACCAAGTTGTTTAGATACATGTGTATAATTTATGACTATGATTCCGGCATATTCCTGAAGACGATCAGAGTATACTGATCGAAACGTTGAGTTGTTAAACCATCGGTTCTTTTCAGAACCACCTCAACTCCTAAGAGATAATTACATGGTGTCACCGCAAAACTTACTAGATTAGATATAATTGATACAAACATTTGAAAGCAGTTTTCAAAAATTAATTTGACAAGCATTGGACTGAAAATGTTCACAGAAGCAACTGATTTTAGTGCAACTTAGCTGGTACACATGGTTCATAAATGCTAAATTTTCTTATTAACTTCCTAAGATTTTTTCATTAGCACAGATACTAGAGCTGATGAAGTATATTCGTTGATGCAGTCTGGCAGGCTTCTTTTTGGTTTGGCAAGGAATTTGGTAATGTATCAGTTTAAGTTACAAGGTAAAGATTGACTTGAAGTGAATTACCAAAGGAGAACTTTGAGGAACTGTCTCTTACCCCAAGCTGTTTGGATATATTATTAGTACAAACAGTTGGGAGCAATCATCGAAAACTATTAAATCTCCCACACAATGGACTTAAAATCTTCACAAGGGCAACTTGGCTGATTTCACTTCATAAAGATGTTTGGATAGAATTGATACAAACATTTGGAAACAATTATCCAAAATTAATCTCACAGGCATTTGGTTTGAAGATCGTTACAGCAGCAACTGATCTTAGTTCAACTTAGTTGGTAAATATGGTTTATAAATGCACATTTTTCTTGTTAATTTGTTCAGAATTTTTTCATCAGCACAGATACTAGAGCTGACGATCTACTCTCCGGTAATGCAGTCTGGCAGGTTTTTTGGAATGGCAAGAAATTTGGTAATGTATCAGTTTAAATTACAAGGTAGCTGATTGACTTATAGTGATTTACCAAAGAAGAGCTTTTAGAAATGATCTGTCATCCCAAGTTGTTTAGATATAATTTATGATTATGATTCCAGCATACTTCTGAAGATGATCAGAGTGAACTGATCGAAACGTTGAGTTGTTAAACCATCAGTTCTTTTCAGAACCACCTCAGCTCATTAGAGATAATTACATGGTGTCACCTCAAAACTTACTAGATTAGATATATATTTGATACAAACATTTGAAAACAGTTGTCAAAAAATAATCTGACAAGCATTGGACTGGAAATGGTCAAAGCAGCAACTGATCTGAGTTCAAATTATAAGGTAAAATTATGGTTTACATATGCTAACTTTTCTTGTTAACTTCTTCAGAACTTTTTCATTGGTACAGATACTAGAGCTGATGAACTACTGTTCATTAATGCAGTCTGGCAGTTTTTTTTTGGCATAGCAAAGACTTTGGTAATGTATCAGTTAAAATTTCAAGGTAACGTTTGACTTGATGTGAATTAATTACCAAAGGAGAGCTTTCAGGAACTGTCTCTTACCCCAAGCTGCTTGCATATATTATTAGTACAAACAGTTGGAAGCAATCATCCAAAACTATTAAATCTCCCACACAATGGACTTAAAATCTTCACAAGAGCAACTTGGCTGATTTCACTTCAGAAAGATGTTTGGATTGAATCGATACAAACATTTGGAAACAACTGTCCAAAATTAATCTCACAGGCATTTGGATTGAAGATCGTTACAGCAGCAACTGATTTGAGTTCATCTTAGTTGATTTCAGTTCATAAAGATGTTTTCATTGAATTCTTGCCAGCGGCAGAGTCAGGATTTTTCACAGGGGGGTATGGGGCATTGCTTTTCAGTGGGGGGGGGGGGCACCTGGGGGCTCTGGAAATTGGGGGGGGGGGGGTGCAAGTGCTACGCCGCTGATTCTTGCTTTCCAAGTTCTCAAAATCTGGAAACTATTATGCAAAAGTGTAAAACCGTTTTTAATTTTGCAGTTAGAGCAGTTTCTGTTGTATTGTGATAGTGATCTAATTCTGGAGCTGAATGTGAAGTGCAACAATGTTTTTGGTCCAAAGTCAACCATCAGGTCACACTGGTAAGTTCAAGGTGCCTGTGACTTTTGACATTCAAGTTTGAATAGAATTTAAAATGCATAAAATAAATTAGCTCTGTGTATTTTGTCTTTACAGACTTAATGGACCCTTTTACGAAAAAGCTCTTTTTTAAACTGAGGAGGCTACCCTATTCATGTAAAACAGCCAACAAGCTTAAATAAAAAATAATGACATAGTTTTATTAAGAGTTCTGAGTTAACAACAGTTTGGTATGTAGAACACAATTTCACCATGCAAAAATTTTTATAAGATCTCATCCCCCCACCCCCTCCACCCCGAAAAAGGGAAACATTTCATCTCAAGTACAGTTGCTCAGTTGTGTTGAGTCAGTCCAGATTGAACCTGACATTACTTTAATAAAATTTCAACAAATACAGGATCAATCCTAAAATAGTGATTTTATTTTTAATTAGAATCAAGGTACGATTTCGCCAAGCAATTTTTGCAGAGCAAAATATTTAGACTGAACTTGTTTTGTGCACACTGAATGCTAATATGGAGTAGCAAGTGGTGACTTTTGAGTAGTAACTGATACATTTTGGGTAGCATTTTTCTACCCTATATGAGGGAAATCATTCACTTGGAACAATATCCTTTAGGCCAAACTGGGTAACTTTCCAAATTAACTCATTGATAATAATACTAGGGGGAGGGGGGTACGTTTCTGATTCTTGATAGAGCTGACCTCATTGCAAATAATCTGTGAAAGTGATTAAAAAATAAACATCTTCATTTTTTTCCATCTGCAGATTGGGAGAGGGTCTTGACGATGACGTCGGCCGAGATGACATCAGAGATACGGGGATGGACTCTGACTGGACTGAGGATCAAGCGGACAAGAGCTGAAGACTGACTGGATCAAGTCTAATCAAGATGAGGATCAACATCACCCGCATCACGAGGGCGCACTTTCCTGAAGTGACAACTAGAGCCTTGCAGCCCTAAAGACTTTTATCAAGTTGCGACCATCTTGTTTCTCCCCTGATCAATCCATAGACTAGCCAAACCGAGGCTTGGATTAAAATAGTCTGGCCCCTCCACAGAATTAGACCTTTTATTGATACAGGGAACTCGATGGTCACACCATGATAAAAGTCTGTATGGTTTATGATAGGTTATTAAAATGTACTTTGTAGTTATTGGTATTATCTTATTATGTTATAGTATTTTGAATGTTCATACTTATAAAGGGCTCTGAAGGATCTTAGAGAAAATGGCTGTACAAGAATGAATCTGAGAGTTGGGACGACTTACATCCTCTAAGAAAACAAAATATTCTGCTGGATTTTTTGCATTTTCACCGCATTTCCATTTTATAGTAATAATTCATGTAATGACTCCAAGTAAATTAAAATAATAACAATCTTACATACAAATTTAAGATGTTATAAAACCAATAACTGTTCTCAAAGTTCTTGCATTTTTGAAAAATATTTTGTGAGGCACCTAGTGCAGCATGAGTTCACTTTTGGGAACCTGTTTTGTCGCAACTCTCTACATTCAAAATCAGTAACACCTAGGGACTCGGAGGCACAATTTCATTGGCCTACTTGTTTATTACTTCAGCCAATCACGTACACTCATATCAGACGAACTTTTCTGCATGCGTGGCGCTCTGCATAGCTCAAATAAAGCGGGATGCCGTACAGCGTGGATGATCAAGTAAATCCAGTTATCTTTTTTAAGAATCAGTAATCACTTGGTGTGTACAATGGGAGACTTTGGAATGCTAGGTGGCAGCAGACTCTCCAGTAAACTTCCATTGTTTGCTCAGTTTTGAGTGAGCATGCGCACATTTCTGAGAACAATGGATTTACCTGCGTAAGTCTGCTGCCACCTAGTGTCCTCAAATGTCCCTCAATTCACAAACAGTACTTGCACCCAAACAACTTCTCATATGCACACTAATTTCTTCACCTAACATTTCACAACTAATGAATCACATTTAATAGAATAAATGTGGACACTATTTGATTACTGATTCAATCGAAGTATAAAGAATTTATTAAATTCATGCCGGGCTGTGAGGTGTGCGATTCAGTTTTTCCTCCCTAAAGCAAATTGTGCCCTCTGTCTGCGCTAGAGATGAATACAAATTGAAAATTAACATTCAACAAAATTTAAAGTTATACATGCTAATTAAATACATTTTACAAAAGATCTTTAAATCTGACACAGGTATCAAACACAGGTGCAAGTGTCAAATCACTTACAGTTGGATGATTGCGATATGAATTTTTTTGTAAATGTGTTAGTATATGATGAAGCTTGTAAGGTTAGTGTCTGATACATGTTCGTTATTGGCTGAAATAGTGCGTAATTAAGTAGTTGGGTGGGGGGAAGGGCGGGTGGGGGGGGGGGGAGTTGTGGAAGATGAAGGGTATTATTTAGCGCCTACTTTACAGTACTTTAGTCTATGTCCGATGTACTTGTATGTAATGATATTAGAAGCATTTCCTTATAATTTAAACTTAAGCTGATCTACAAAGGTATAAACTTGGTTGCCATAGAATTTGGAGCCAGATGGGGATTTCCCCCATGTCTTTTCCCATGGAAGGGTTTTCTTGGGGTTTTCTTTGCCCATCCCATACTCGGCAGTTGAACGACACATAACTGATCATTATATGTGGTCAATATTAGTAATAGTAAATATTAAATATGTATCTTTTCAAGATGAATGAGGTGTCAGTTTTGACATTTATTGGAATGTGTACATGTACTTCCCCCCTTTCTTACTTTCCTTGATAGAATGCAACAACAAAATCCAGTGATGCTCAGAACGTAGACAGACAACCCCAGTTGAGATCTTTAACAGTTTATTTTTTACATCTACGTACCGTTGTGTGCCCGGCAAAAGGGCATAAGGCTCTTACGCCCTTTTGCCGGGAACATAAAGTAGTTTGTCCCAGTAACAAAAGGACGTAAGCAACAAAATGGCTCCTGACATGAAAAAAATCTCATTTTTGTTAGTTTTTTTGCTAGAATTAACCTGAAGACATGTTTCCCCATTTCCCATGCACAATTTAACCTTTCTAGAATGATCTTTGCATGGCAACAAATTTACCAAACTTTCCCCTCATAATTCTTGAAACACAAATTTTAACATAAATTGCTTACGTCCTTTAAGTGGGAACTTTCCCTTACGTCCTTTTGCCGGGCACACAACGATAACATGTACCTTCAACGACGCTCATTTAAAACAGTGAAATATAAATTACCTTATGTTGCAAGTGTTTTGAGTACAGGGTGCGAACCAGAAGGGGTGGGGGGGGGGGCGGTCCTCACTTCATCTTGCTGTTTCACTGAGCTAGGATCAGATCAAACGCTATACATCCTCGTCTTCTGTCGGCACATTGTCAAGACTTGTCTTAAATAAAAAATAATACCCCTAAACTCCTTAGGAAGTTGAGAAATCAACCACCAGGCAAAACCTTAAATGGTTTATCGTCTTCGCTGTTAAGCTCTTCAACTCCCACATTCCATCCCCATCTTAGGGCTTATAAAATGAACGAGAACAAAGGCCTAACACACAATGGATTCAACCAGCGTAAAAAAAGCGACTGTTAGAGTGAACAAGAACACCAGGAACTGAACACCAGTTTCACTGTGTAATCCAAGCCATTCAAAATAAATGTAATGTACATCTACTGAGGTCAGATCCCTTTTGGTCTACAACTGAGAAAACATGTCAATATGACCATTGGTCACTTTCTCTAAAAACGACATGGACTTTACAATTTTTTTAAAAGTAATTTCAAAGTTTGAGTGATATGCAGGTTTTTCTTTATAATGCGAACTTTCTAATGCGAAACTTTTTAATCTTTTCATCTTCAGAAAAGATCAAAATTTCAAAATAGCAGCAGCATCTCTTGCAAAAATAGGAAAAACTAAAATATGCACAAAGAAAACGGTTGATTTAATAGTTGCCAGCACAGCATGCACAGTCAATGCAGAACTTTTAGACACCAATAGGCTACTTTATGGGCCATTTATTCACTAGTTTACAGAGCCGGTATTTAAATCACATGTTAATACACCCCCTTGTGACCAGTCTTCAACAATATGAGTGCATAACCTCGCCAAGGTATTTATTAACAATAAATAATGAATCAACACTATTACTATCCCCTTTGTGTTTAAAAAGAAATTGATTTCATTTAAAAACTGCTCTCTGGGAACGCCTACAAAAACAGACCTTGTTCATGATATGACATCAGTTGATCACTGGTAGGACAAGAAACATTACCAAAACATTCTGAATTTCATTGCTACTGTTATTATTATTATTATTATTTATATCTTTCTGGTAATGAAACCAAAGGACCCTCAAAAGTGACTTGCACTGTAACCCGTAGGCCTGAAGATACCTGTGTAGAGAAGATGATGAAGAAGTGTCAGTTTTAGATGTGGGAGGAAAACCCCAAATAGGGAAAACCCACGCAATCCGGTAGGGACTGAAAACCCAATCCACATGCAAGGCTCCAGTCCGGGATTCGAACCAGGGTCCACAGAGGTGAAAGGCAGGGAAAGAAACCACTGAACCAACCCAAATGACTGTGGTACATGTAGAAAGCATTTCTTTAAACTTCTCGTTCCACCAGTCACGTTACATGTAGTGCATGTGTACATTATGGGTTGATTTTTTTGGTGTTCTCAGAGAGCGTTATTTTAAATTAATGGGAGACTTTTAGGATACTGGAGGCAGCAAACACAACGGTCCTTTTTTACCATTCTGAGCATGTGCGTACATGCTCAGTATTGCGCACGTAGTTCTGAGCATGCGTACTACTGGTGAGAACTGCGAAAAAGGACCGTCCAAAAATCTCCCATTAACTTTGAAAAAATATTAAAAAGGGGTCGCAACAGGTTGCATGACACATCCTTTAAAATAATTTTAAAAAAATATGTAAAATAACAAATCCGAAACAATCAGTAAAAACCACAGACAAATGGAGCGAGTTTGCTGTTGAGAAGCGCTACATTTAATATGAACCACTATCAGTAATTATTAATAAGTCTAACATTATATTCTGACATATTTACTTATGAATAACTATGCTATACACTACATGGTAACATCTCTACAATTCTTTATGTACATGAAATTTCATACACAGTAAGGACTGTACAAGTCTAACGTCTTATTGAGCCCCATTAAAGGGTGCGAGTTTGTTTCCACTGTGCATTAAAGCAATGTACGTGGGACCCAGGGTTTCCCAAAATATTTGAGTTCGCACTAGACTTGCACGGTCTACTGAGATAACTATTTTAAATTAATTACTGAAATTAATTGTTAATGTAAAAGGTGATGCCATAATATAAATAAGTTGAATATCTTCCCAATCATGGGCAAGTTACCCAATTAAGAATCTTGATGAGGCTTCAAGGTGAAGCCATTGATGTTTGAAATTCTCCCATGTAATTCAACTGAACCAAACTGAAGCTTGGAAGAATAATTATCCCACTGTCTGCACTAAGAATATGACATTGTGATGTCTCAGGGAAACCTATCCACAAAGCATCATTGTTTTTTTATCTAAGTTATCAATTTTTAGGCATTCAATAAAAACATTGACAAATATCTTATGAATATGTTTTTAACCACATTTTTCACCATTCCATTAACAAATTATTAACAAGAAAACTGAAACAAAAAAAATGTCTATAATTGTCAATGGAAGTCCAATTGACTTTGGTTTATATTGTGAGTTTACGGTGTCCACAAACAAAAGTAAAAATAGCAATCTGAATTGAGCACAAATAATCGACAATCGTTGATTAATTTAACTTCAGTTAAACCATGTTTTTCAAGAACCAACGAAGAACCACAGGAATGACACACCAAACATTGCCAGCTTTTCCCGATGCTATCACATCTGCCAAATGCAGTTTCTCAAGCTAGCCTCTCCTCAAGGTTGCTAGTGATCCGTAGCTGAAGGTATCATTCTGTCCTTGCATTGTTATCACCTCGGTGAAACTAATTTTAAACAGAGATGTTCTTGAATCAAGACTAATAATGTAAACTTTAATAATAAGATACATTTCCCCATTATGGAGTTGGTGTGCAGCATTTTTTGTATTAATCAATTACACATTCAAACAGAAATACACACATAATTAAATGTATCGTTAACTAAAAAACGTCACAATGACTAAAGCCTCGGTCCAATTTCATATAACTGCTTAAGTGGACAATTTTGCCGAGACATAATCTGCTAAGCAAATCTAGGCAGGACCCTAGTCAAAGACGGCACATATGATGTGGTATTTTGGCTGGTAACCTTCGGCTGGTAACCTTCTAGTAAGAACAATTGTTTTGCAAATCAGCTCAATGAAATTAGTCCCTGGTTTAAACTTTTTTGTTGAGAATACTAAACTTCAGGCCTTCATTTTAAGAAATACGAGGAGAGCTTTAAACTGCTCTCTTTAAAACCCCAGCTCAACGTGGGTAAACTGACTGTAAATTCTTCCATTCTTTGCACAAATCTAGATATTTGTGATAAAACCAACCTTGGAAAATGTCAGCTCATTACATTTGTTCATTTGTGAGAAAACGGTAAAAATGCATTTTGCAATTTTGTATGCATTCCTCCTACAGGCAGTGTCTCACTGAGGTAAAAACTAAGTTTGCATCTTATTTTATATATTATTTAAAAACGACAACAGTTCAGGCAGAAATTTTTCAAGGAAAGTTTTCTACCATCATTATCTTTATACCATGTAAGGTATATGCAAATCTGTGAACATTTATGTATTTCTTCTTACCAATGTTGAGCTGGGGCTTTAAAATAGTGGGGAGAGCTTGTACTCCTCAGAACTAAACAACAAACAATAGTCTTAAAAACAAAATTAAAACACGAATACATGATTGTATTATAAAATCTGGCTGTTGCATATGAGGATTCATTATGCGCATACCCAATTGCAGGATTATTTTGGCGGACTGTTATCTTTGTAACATGATCAAAGCAAATAAATGCCACATCGGTAGTTAATTTCCTGCTGTGAATGAAGTTGTCCCAGATTTTTAAAACTCCTTTTTCGCACTCCTTCGACGAGGTTAAGAGGTTTGGAGGAGAGTGATTGCACTCGCTCTCCTTAAAAATGAAGGTCTGAAACTTACTGAAAAGATTGAGAAATGAACATTGTTAAGATGAATAAAATATGTCTTGAAAGTTTTGCAGTTAAATTAATTTACAAAGAGCATACTGAAAATTATGATGGAAAACTCTTTTCCACGCATTCCAAAATGAGTTTTGTTTACTTTCTTTTCTTTCTTTTACTCCCATGATTCTACTACAGTCAAAATTAAATGCAAAACCTAATACATTGTACAAGTATTTCAACTAAATTAAATATATACACATGTGTAAAAAACAAAATAATGATCATATAAAGGAAGTGAAGTCAAAGGGCTCCTTAGAATAAGTAAAGAAAGGAAAACAATTGCTAGACACATGGAATAAAACCATTCATAAGAAATTCAGGATTGAAGTTGATTTAAAACAGTTCACAGCTACCCTCAAATTTCCTCTTTTCCTCTTGCCATTAAAACCAACTAGAGCAGAATAATTTATTAATGAGACAATAAAATAAAACATGGAATGTGCTTTCATCATCATAAATAATAATCTTTCTGCAAATAAAGTAACTTGGGATTTGGACATATAAACCACTCTGTCCGTGTGCACTAATATATACAATGTTATAATGGTGGCCACTGACCACTGCAAAAGGTACTCAAATTGGATAAAACGTCATTTCCTTTCTAGATTGGTAGTTCCTGAAAAGGCTGGCTTTACATGTATGCTCCTGACATGTTCATTTGACTCATTTTATCCAATTCCAATCCTATAAATAATTTACTACTTCGGTGTTAATAAATCCCTAAATTGTTTTCCCAAATTGAGTGTACCAACGCGAGTAAATCAACATCTGTAGTTCGCATTATAAATTTAAATTACCAGCACATAAAGTTGTAGTTTGTACTTGTACATTTCAATTTGCTTTAAATTAGAAACTAAATAAAAAAAAAAGCCATTTCAAATGAAAAACAAGACAAAGGGTTGGAAATGGATCTTCCATAACAGGGAAAATATTGCTAAGACGATAGCCATACCGCCTCACTTTCCTTTAATTGATGTAAATTGTTTTTTGTTTTTTATAAATGATCAACTTCGTGCTAAAGCACACATGAAAATGTTCAAAACAAATAGTTAGGTAAATCTACAATACTCTGTTTATCATGGTAAGGTCGGTGGTTCCCCAAACATTTTTTTCCTAATGACTCCGCCTTCCAGCAAAGATTTGGCATTAAGAAAATGGAAGTTTCAATCTCAACTGAAAACTCTGTTTTCGCCCTGTCTAGTTTGTGTGCTTCCTAACACCTGTTGAACCATCAATAATGCTTTGATGAAATTGTTTAGTAGTGGGGAAGTGTGCCTTTTGATGATAAAAGCATGGACTTTTGGCACACAGTCAGATTATGTCATGAGAAAGATATTTAAGAAGTTACTTCTTATCCTTCACAACACGCTAAAGGGCCATCGCAGAGTTGAATTTTGAAGAAAAAAAAATGTAGGTAGAATAACAAAACAATTCAAAAATGGCTATCATCATTTGTTATTCTACCTATCTTTCTTCCAAATGCCAAATATGCGATGGCCCTTAGCCAAATGACATACTCTTGTGTGCCAAATTCCATGCTTGTATCATCACAGGCACACTCCCATCACCTACCTGCCAAACTATAGGGAGAAACACCGATACATGATGTGTATTTAGAACAACAACTTGCTAGATTTTAGTTTCCTGAACTACTTAATACAGTTTTTAAAAATTACGGGTGCAACAAAAACACATGTACTAATAAGAAGCACATGAATGTAAATGAAACGACGATGAAAAGCTTACTTTTAAAAAATCTTTTTTTTTGACTTACAAAATGCTGTCGGTGCAATTGCTTAGTCAAGTAATACAAAAACGTTGCAAAGTCCACAATAAAAAATCTACAAGAGCAAAGCACAGACTCACAGCTGGACTTTACTTTAAAGCGACTGCATGTCCTAATTTTCAATCAGTTTTGGCTGGTATTTTACTAACGTGTCACCTTATGAAGACATTCCATGACATGACCTACTACTGGACAGGTATCTACTTTAATTTAGGTATCACCCGTGCATGACGCAGAACGCACCTCCACATAATGCGCGTCTAACACTTCCGCCATTTTGACTCCCGAAATGTCGGACAGTAAAGGCACGTGTAAGCGCGTTGCGCGTCATGAAATGGATCAATAGGCACCTTTTGTGTACTCTCAACATTGGAGGTACCTATGAACATGTCTGTATGTTTAAACTGAGGACTTTTAACAAAAGGATTCGGCAAAATGACATAGCGAGAACAGGGGTCGATTTCACAAAGCACTAAGATTCATCTTAAGATGAGTTGTCAGTATTACCATAGTGATTTGTATTGTGACATCACACTTTTCCTAGCAACTAAGAGTGATTGGCAGTCAAGATCAATCTTAGCTCTTTGTGAAAACCAGCCCAGTTCTTACTTCATTTTTGTGAACAAAACCAATGGGGACTTCGCTCCAAATAATGGGAAAACGAAAGGAAGTCCTCAATCTACGGACATATGCAACTTGACTGAACACACCTACATGTATATGTATGGTACCTTGACTTAAAGTACATAGCGTAGGTTCGAGTGTGCTACCTCCAAAGTAGTGGTGGTATAATGTAGTGCCATTAACAACCATCTTCTTAGCGACAGATTAGACACTTGTAAAGATTGTCATGGAGTATTTCTAAGCCATTTTTAGGGGGATCACAATGCAAGGGTTTTTGGGTTGCTAGGTGGCAGCAGACTGACCAGGGGCCTTTTCCAAATCTAGACTTAGGCTCTCGCTCTTGCTTGGGCTCCGCCTGCATTTTGGAGCTGTGGAGCCGAGCGGGCCTAAGCCAAGGTTTGGGTAAAAAAGCCACAGGTAAATCCATCGTTGTTGGAAGCGTGTATGATCAGAATAAGGTAAACCATGGACAATTTACCTGGTAAGCTTGCTGCCGCCAAGCATCTTGAAGTCCCCCACTGCAGCGTATTACACGTACAAGCAGCTGAACGGGTTATACCCACTGAGTCGACCACCAAATGACAGTCAGGGTACCTGCATGGAGCATCTACAAGGAGTCTCCACATACTAAAAACACCAATATCAACGTTACATGATTCAGAATGTTTAAAGTGGATTTCCATCCGAACAAGTTTGCATCAACAGAGCCCCTTTAAATCGGGGCAGCTCACCTCAACTTTGCGTCAAAGCGTAATGCACACCACCATCAACACAAAATGTGCCAAATTATACAGTAAATTTACTTCATTTCAGACAATAACATTTCATAGAGCTATTCCATTCCCGCAAACAGTCTGCGGTCAGAACTGAGTAAGTTAATAAAATAATCATTTTTCAGTTTTTGAATTTTTGAATTTTTGAATAACCATAATCTTGACGAAGTAGTTTGTGAATCAATAGAGTGAGGTACATGTACAAGTAATTGTATGAATACATTACTGTTAAGCAATGAGTGAATCCTATGAATGTACAATAGTCATGATAGTTAATTAATACAAGCTTATGTTATTTTTGTTTTATACGTACACCTAATTACACACTGTACATTGTACATTAACGCAGTTCGGTATTTACACGATTTTAGCTTTTCTCAAATCAGTCCAGAAAAGATGAGGGAAACAATAAATGAAAAAATGAGACTTTTGGATCCAGCATGCTCTGTCTTGCCTCTACTGACTATGTTTGGGCAATTATTTTTTCAAGAATTTATCAAAACTCTTCACCTATGTAATAATACATCAAAATGTTATTTGTTACTCGTTAAAATGTACAAAACTGGTACAACTTTCTTTTAGCAATAATCTTAAACACCATTTCATTATATTCAAATTCTTCATCTGGAGAACTGGGACTGAGCATTTTTAAAATCGGAACGTTTGCCGTGATGGAAAAAAAGCTTCTAAACCAATCAATTTGATAAGCGAATTATGAGACAGATTCAGTTACGGGCCGTCCACGATTTCAACATTTTCACGGTCGTATGACAGGGGAGAGAGAGAGGGCACACGCCAAGTATGACCTTCAAAGGTGCTTAGAAATGTTGCCATTTTTGCAGTAGAATTCACGTAGAAAATAGTAATAATAAAAATTACTTAAAAATCTCGCAAGCAATGTTGATTATGTTGTGTTGTAAAGGGCAGTACGAAAATTATAGCAGTTCACATCGACAGTTAAGCGCACAATTGTTTGGAGGCAAGTATTACTTTGTAAAGGGGGGGGGGTCTAAAAAAATTGTATTCACTTGACAATCTTAAAATTGTTGATAGCTTTGAAAGATCCTTAAGTGATCTCGAAGAGATGGCATTGATCTCTCGGACAATCTTGATAATGCATAGCAAATGCCAAGAAAACAAAAGATGTACGCCTCACATAGGACTTCATCGTATTCTGCTGCCCAAAAATATACAGTGTGGGCAGAATTTACAAGAGTCTTCGTCTCTTGGGACCCTGAGCCTACGCATCACAACAAACCATCTTCCAGTTCACTACAACCCCTCCTGGGATCTTGAGCAGCGCAGAGCACCTTCATTACTTTGTGTCAATATTGAATCAAACCGGAAGGCTCCTTCTGGATACATTCAAGGATGCATTATTACGTCAAAAGCTCGGACTTGCGTTTGAAGCCGCTGTGGACTCACTTGTCCAAAAAGCCAGTCAGTGTAAACTAAACAGCAGTAACCTATTCCGCGTGAACTGCAAAGTTTACAATTGGATTACAATGTGGGGAACTTCCTCATCGTGTACACTACGTACTGGTTTGTGTACATGTACTCTTCTTTACATGTACATGCTTCAATCTTACAGTATCTTATTTGACAAGTTTGAAAACATCGTAGAAATAGTTCAGCTTTTGCATAAATCAGGTCATCAAACCAAAACACCCCCTCCCAAAAAATTTTTTAAAAAATACATTGCTCTTCCACAGATGTCTTAATGCTAAAAATTAATTACAATAATGTAAAAAAAAATTTTACCAAGATAACGTAGTCAGCCATATATACACTATCTTACATCCCAAAGTAATTTCTACTTTTAAACAGCTTATCATGGTTGAGTGACAAACTAAATTTGAAATTTCATTTTATTATTTTTTTTATTTATTTACTAAACACTGAGAACACACACCACAATGAAGTACAACTGGGAACTCCATTGGTTTAACTTGATTTTTTTGTAAAAACATTTTATCGGCATGGAAATAGAGGATAGAGTATTATGAAACTTGATTTGTAACGTTCAAAAAAGTCTCTATCACTTTTGATGCATGTGGATACTCTGCTTTGAACATATACAACCAAGCTTCGAAACTACAAATTGATAAGTAGGATTTTGTCTGTACTCAAACAAATATATCATGTGGTGAGAGCATCTTCACAGTACAGAGTCAACCCTCCTACTGCCTGACCACTCAATTTCTTCTCAAGTGTGGTTTTGAATGATAAACTATGCCGGCCTGATTAGGTATGATTTAATGTGGTGAGTGCATCTACACAGTACACAGTCAACCCTCCTACTGTCTGACCACTCAATTTCATCCCAAGTGTGTTTTTGAATGGTGAACTATGCCAGTCTCATAATGTACATGATTTGAAGTGGTGAGTGCATCCCACAGTACACAGTTAGTTCTGTGCCCGGTTGTGCCACCCTACGCAACCTTTACAGTTGAATGGTTTTGATTGGCTGGTCAACTCACTGGAAACAGAATCAGTAACTATGTTTGAAGCAAACAGGAAAAAGGCCAAGAATTGTGTCAGTAACAATAAATATCCACCCCCCTATCTTAATGCCAACCATTCCCAAACCTTTTCAAAATCCAACTGCATGTTTTGTTTGATTCTGTTGGACACAGGACTGCACTAGTAAACTGATTATGCTTTACATGGGATCAGGCATACCACCACAATCAGAGTCCAACATGATGGGTATTGAGTGACCATAACATGGCGTTTAATTTTTAGAGTGATAAAGGATTCCAGTTAATCACTTAAGGGAGTTAGGGTTGACCCACGTGTGTAAGGTCTGGATACTGACCTCGGCGATGGGTCTACCTCATCTTGAATACATTGAACCCTGTCTAAATGCATTAGTTCTCTCGATCCACTCATGATCAGACGCAAGACACCTGGTAATTGGTACATGATGCTGCATCAGCTCCGGGGATACAGGGCCCGGCCCAAACTACGCTCTCATCATCCAACTGGAAGGTGTTATCCGTGATCCCCCTCCTGTGCCCATTCGCAATCTTACCTGTTGGAGGGAGGGGCGTCTCTCCGTTTGTGACGTGACCGTTTGGGTGTATGGCGTGACCGTTCTGCGTCAGATGAGGTCTGTTGTTACACTGGTCGCCTGAATTGTTGTTTGCACTGTGCTCGGATGGGTTGTCCGAGGTGGCACTGTCGCTACTGGATTCAGGAGAGCTCTCGTCAGACAAGGAGCTCCCGTCACTCTTGCTCTGGTAAACTGAGAGTTTCTTACTGCCACCAATTCTGTATGGTGTGACCTTTCTTTTGGTCTTTTTAAGGTCTATATTTATACCACAGTCTCTGGATTTGGAGTTTCCATTGAGTGGACTGCTGGGGTCCGATTCCTCACTGGATTTGTCTCCGACTGACCATGATAATGGCCGAGTATTGGGAACTGCCTTTTCAGATGGCGGTACCTTTTCCCTTAAAGGAACTAGCGGCTCTTCAGCTTTGGCCTTGTAGTGTGTCCCATTTGTGGTCACTTTAACTGGGTGGCACTGGGTGTTCACACTGTCCATTTTAGCTATCCCCGTTTGCACCTTGGTGGTTGGGCCAGAATCAGGGATGTACACGGCTACTAATTTTTTCTTTGATCCGTGCCCGTTGCTCGGTAAAGGAAGTGTGTTCGGCCGCCGACTGTGATTGGAATCAGAGCTGTTGCTTGACCCCTCCGATGAAGTGGACTGGAGGCTGCTGCAAGATCCTTTACTTGAGAAAGAGTTCTCAGATATGGATGATTCCATTCCCTTTGCAGGGTGGTTTTGTTTGGGGCTCGTGATGTGCACCTGCTCTGCATCTCTGGCCTGCTGTCTCTGCTTGTTGACATCGGGCTTGGCTGGTTTGCTGGCTCGCTGCTCAGCTCCGAAGTCGGCCAGGGAATGATTGGGATGCGAGCGTGCTCTCGCTTCGTTCACTGTGAGCTGACCCCACACTGGCAGGCTGGTGGGTCGGTGGAGGTTATGTCTCTTGCTCCAAACACCTAGATTATCAGTCATCTGATCGCCGCCTAGGCTGGGTCTCATCTCATGCATGACAAGCGGCTGGCTTGGGGAGGTGGTTGGCTCACTGTATCCATATCCGTCATTAGAGCTTTCCGTAGGTGTGCTGTATGGTCTACCATACTTGAGATCTGAGGTGAACCGCTCGATGTTTTCATCTGAGTAGTGGAGATTTTTGGGGTCGACGATCGGAGCAATGGCTGATAGATCGATCAGATTAAGATCAGACTGGGCCGAGAGACTCGTACTGATGGTATCTGGGGAGAGGAGTCTCTGCCGCTCATTCTTCTCTATGATTGCACTCGTCGGCATGTACCGCGTCCCAAACTCTGGGCCGTCTGATGAAGAGACCTCGCCGTGGTGAGGAGCATGATGCACTGAATCTACTGTGGTTACCCCTTGAGGGCGCTCAGGCAGACTGCGGGACTGAGTGCACGTAGCCACAGTCATCCCCTCTGAGGTTGGGTTGATGGTGGGGCTGACGGTGCGATGCTTATCCCACAGTATCATCAGCTCAATGATACGCTCTTCAACACACAGAGCAGTGAGGCGAGCCTCGGAGTCATGATCCCAACAATCCTCGATAGTTTCTTTCAAAGAACGAAGCGCCTGAAGATACAGACACAAAGACACAATTACAGTCATAAAATAGGACAAATAAAGTACAGTTCTACATGTACCTTAAAGGGTCTAAACCTACTCCCTAGAGTGGATCTCTCAACAATCCTTGACAGTTTCTTTTAAGGAGGGTGTCGCTCGGAGGTAAAGAAAGCAAGGCTTTTAACAAATAAGCCATAAAAAGACATGAGAAAACTTTATTTATCTCCGCAAAGAACACCTGATGGCACACAATCCAAGAGCAATTTAAAGGGCCTGAACCCACCATCTACAGCGGATGTCTCAACAATCTTTGACAGTTTCTTTCAAAGGACGTGGGGACCAGGAGGTAAAGAAAGCAAGGTTTGAACATTTTGACAGCGCTCCAAGAGCAACTTAAGGGGTTTGAACCCATGACCTGCAGTATTTCTAGAGCAGATGTCTCAACATCTTTATCACCAAGGTACCCGAGCTACACTCTAAAGTTCACTACATCCGGTAAAAAAAAAAAAAACTAACATTTCAGAGGTTTGTGTTTTTTACCTGGTTGTTTTCTTTCCAGGCGTCAGGGAAAGCAGGTCGCTTCCTCCCACGGGACACATGCACCTGCATGTCCTCAAAGGTTGGGTGTTGGCACAGCTCATCAGAAAACGGCAGCTTGTATGGTGGCACATCACCGCCTGAAGTAGAATAACAAATAGAAGAAATGTGTATCATGCTAAGGAAAGGTGTATGCATAAATGTTTGTGGCGTGTCGTGGCCGAGTGGTTAGTGCGTCGGACTCAAGCTCCGGTGGCTGAGTCATCGGAGTGTGGGTTCGAGTCCCGGTCATGACGCTTGTGTCCTTGAGCAAGACACTTAACCATAATTGCTCCGTAAAAGTTGGGGAGGTAGAGCCTTCTGCTCTACCAGCCAGGCTTCTGATAGATGATACCTAAGCCTACATCCTTACGGACTGTAAAGGGGGTTACCCTGTTTCAGCCCCAGGAGTAGGTGGCAACGGTCCCTGGATAAAACAGTGGATTTGTAGCCCACACCTCGAGTGGCTTACTGGCCTTGTGTGTCTGGCGACTTCCACAAAAAAAAAAAAAAAAAAAAAAAAAAAAAAAAAAAAAACCACTTCTGTCAAAGATGGCTGTACGTGTATCATCTACTGTATAGGCGATTGTAACATGACAAGAAAAGTGTACCATTTGTGGGCTGTTGACCCGTTGGTGCTGAATGACCTGTATACATGCAAATGTTTCCCCTGCATGGAAACGGAAGCCGTGTACAGAGGCAATTGTGTAAATTTGGAATACCGAAGCAAAGGTCGCCCGGACGATCCACGGCTGAGAGTGAACAGACAACACAAACGCCCTGTAACATTTCATTTTACCAACACAGAGACAAAACATGGTCTTGAATATTTTGCCATTTTCTGGCCATTGAGAGGTGTTGTTTTTTTTTGTGTAATTCCCGATTTTAGTTTGTCCTTTTGTTCCAAGAAGAGGATTATGAGGCATCAAGAGGCTTCTACCATTGTTTATTCATTGTATTTTGGCTGAATGGAGGTAAGTCAGAGTGAGCCGGCAATCAAGCCACAGTTCCGGGTTGAGTACCACTCATATGATGTTTTGCAATGCACGGTACCTGAATTTGACTTTTTCCTCACTCAAAACAAAAACCCACAAAAAAATGGACGATCCAATAAAGAGAATCTTTGTTCTCTTGGCATTGTCAAGTCAGAGTTTCTCTGTGCCAGCAGTACCCTCAAAGAAAAAAAAAATGATTCCGGCAATTCCACCAAAAGAATCCCGCCAGGAAGGACGCGACAAAAACAAAAAAAAATGGTTAAAGAAGTAATTTGTACATACATGTACATGGGATGTACATGTACAGTACATACATGTAGTATATTTTAATTTCACTGGATGTACATGAAAATGTGTGTACAGTAAGTATGAGTACATTTACATGAACAAGTCCATTCTGACAGTTAAACACCCCCACCGCCCCCCCCCCCAAAAAAAAAAAAAAAAAAACACAATAAAAATGTCTTTAGCATTTTTCAAGGACCATATGTTACACTTTTAAACAATTGTTTTTTTATTTATTTTTAAAGAAAACTCCAAAATATCACAGACCTTTTTCGGTCTTTGTGTGGGTAAAACGAAGCGTTAGGCGGTGCGTGTGTGTCGTCTGTGCGCGCTCAGCAGTGGAATGTCAGGGCAACCTTTGCTCCGGTATTCCGAAACAAATTTGAGCGTTGACAAGTCATCCTGCAGCTACCGGTTAGTGTGTCAGTCATGCATGTCGTCAATGTTTTCACGAAGGGACGGGCATGTCAAATTGGAAAAAAATCGTGTTTGGAGATAATCACACAAGAGCATCATCACATTTCAAAACTGCAAAACAAAAGCACAATGCTAAATTCTTTTAAGTCTGTACTTTCCTCCTGTGATTTATTATGAGTTAAACTTTCATCAAATGTGATTTTTTTATGATCAATTCATCAATTTATTTATGATTTATTTGAGAAATTATGAAAAGGACGGGCATCCCGAAATTACGCTTTTTGTGTTTTCACGAAGCGACGGGTATATGCCCGTTGCTTCGACCCGTCACTTCGTGAAAACACAAACGATGTGTGCATATCAAATGAATATAATTACAATGCTCTTTAATCTTAGAACACGTACTTGACAGACCATTGTACAGTTAACCAGATCTCTGATCAATAAACATGACAAGAATTTTCAGTTATAGGTGTACGATTATGTCTATATTTGTTAAGCGTTCAGGATACTTTACACTGTACTTGTATATTGTACATTAGTAAGAGTGTGTACAGTATGTATTCTATGTAAAGTACACCGTATGCCAGACTATGTATTATGTACGTACATGTGTAAACAGGTACAATGTACTGCGTACAGACGCAGACACAATGTAAATATGCATACACACTGTCTGTTAAATATTTAAGTCTTTCTCATTTTTGTTTTAAACACCCTTTGAACCCCCAATACAACATCCTTATCCAAAAGCCCCAGACAACCAAAACTTATATTTTGTTTCCAAAAAAATTGTTAATGGGCTTACCCTTTCAACCCTAGCAGAGTCTTTCTCAGAGGCTTCAAGGAGAAAGACTCTGCTAGGGTCGAAACGTGAGCCCATTAACAATTTCTTGCTTTTATACAACAGGTCCTTGTGGTTGGTAAGCACTTTGCATCAGCTAATTCTTTTTTTCCTAATATTTTTTGGACAGATCAATCAATCAAACAAACTGTTTTGCAAATACATGTACATGTATCTGCAAGTCATGATTCAACTTGAATTGTAAATACATGATGATTCTCCAGTGACAGACAAACAAGAGAACTCTCATTTTCATTCACCAAGCCTGTAGAAATCCAAGAAAATTAAGTTAAATCCCATTTTACAACATTCAGGAAATAAAACCGCTTATAACCCAGTCATCTATTGACAGAATTTACAATTATTTAAAAATCGTTTTTTCAATTTTCTTCAAAGCCTGCCCAGATATTGCTTTTCCCTTCACTGGAAACTCAGCGGTAATTCCTTAATCTGAGTTGTTAGAAATGGAATGACCTGAACAACAGGTGACTGTTATGCAGGTGTTTTATGGACAAGCAGACCAGAGGGGGGGGGGGGGGTGTACTGTGCAACTATTCTCATGCCCGTGTGTGCTGAGCTGACTGACATGTAGTTGGTGTCATCTCCGGACATTAGTCAGCACTGAGTCAGAGATGCAGTAGTAGTCATAAAGGTATTCTCGAATCAAATGCTGAGGTTTTACGCTGACGATGTGTATGATGAAGGTAATGAATGAATGAACGAATGAATGAATGGTCGGAGATGAAATGTCCGAGTAGGAGTGACGTCCTTGGGCCTTTTCGTAGCCGGTGCCACGCTGTGAAACCATCTGGAATTTAATTAGACATCCATGTACATGTACATGTGCATGTGCATAGTGCAGTGCATCGATGTACAGAAAATAACACTACTAGTACTAGCGTAATAATACCAAACACGATGAACACTATTTGTACAAACAGCACAGTGGATATTTACGTACATGTGCATTGTACATACAGAGTGAAAACAACTCCATCAACCTGTCAACTGAAATTTAAAACCCCCAAAATCTTGTAACATGATTAGTCAATGTACATGGCCTCTCCTTAACATGTAGCATGAGTAATGAGTCATGTCATTATCTATATTACACTGTTTGTATCATTCGTACACTATACAATTGTTGCACGCAGTGTGATGGGGTCCATGGTGTTTTTTACACTCAACGGGGCAAATGGCACCTGAGGCCAAGTTGAGAGTGCCATTCCCCCCCCCCCTCCCCCCGAGGGTGTACAAAACCCATGGACCCCCATCACACGGCGTGCAACAATTGTTTTTTGTTTTACCATGGAAATAGATTGCAGGAGGGGGAGAACAAACATTATAAAGTAAAACTAATCATATTTCTTTATTAATTTATTGTTGAACTTTGCATTTTGTTTTGTTTATTTGAACAAAGTCAAACACTTTAACAGAAAATTACGTACATGTACAACCTCATACCCGGGGCTATTTCTAATATTGTAGAAGGCGTTGGAAACGACCAGCGGTGGGCACGATCAAGGTAATGTACCCCCGTCGGGTACATCACTCATGCTCCCATCCTGAGTGCGTGCGCCAGGTACGTGTGTCTTTGTAGCACATCACGTGATCGGTTCTCGACCAATAAAAATTCACAATCTATTATTATCTGTATTATGCTGACATGGCTATTCATGGATGGGAGTAGCTTGAGTAGTCCTAGCAGGTCTAGGCTCTTGTTCATTCTTTTACTTATCCATTATCGTTTTTATTGATAATCTTTTAATTACTGTATATTCTCCTTTTTAGACAACATGCGGGGTGATCCCGTTTTGTGTGTTTCTTACCATAGGCCTATTATTGAGTGTAATTTTTATTGTTTATGTCTTTTATTGCCCCCCCCCCCCCCCTATTTGTACTTGATCTTTTGTAAGTGCCTGGGAGCTTTTCAACAAAAGGATTTGGCGCTAATAAATTATCTAATAATTATCTAATTATTATTCTTGTTATTATTATTATCATAATTAGGCTTTCGTGGTTTCACAAACATGTTCTGTGTGTACTACATGTAACTGTGTACCTACAAAATTATACACCAACAAGGTTTGTAAACATTTGATTGGATTGAGATTGGTGAGATGCATGCTTAACAAGTGTACTATGAAAAAAGGTTCGGCAATTATTTTATTTGATAAGGCTGTGTTCAGGATTTCCCCCTAAATTGAGTGCCCGTCAGAAGACTTCATTTTTATTTTGTTCTGGTCGGTTACACCCATGGCTGATGTCGACCGGCGCCGACCAGCGCAGTAAGAAGCCCTGCATGTCTGTATGTGTAGAAGTTTAAACCAAACCTTATACACTTGTACATGTTGTACAAAACAGCTAAAGAAAATCCAGCACTTTCAACAGCTGTTTGAAAACTGCAAGCAAACTAAGGGATACATCATGACAGTTTGCTGGGACCACCCACAGCATCCAGTCCCAAACTATCTCTCATGCACTGACAAGCATTTTCAGTACACTACCCCTGTCATACAAAAAATTAATAACTGAAGAATGTACCTGTGTGTAAAAAGAGGCAAAAGAGGCAGGGTTAATAATCACAGTCTAAACCTTGCCTCTTCAAAAGTTCCACTCAACTTGTTTTCTCTGATAACATTCCTTTAAAGCCCAAGCTCAACATTGGTAAACTGACTGTAAATGCTTCCATTCTTTGCACAAAACAAGATATTTGTAAGAAAACCAACCTGTGAAAATGTCAGCTCATGTCGTTGTTTCATTTGCGAGAAAATGGTAAAAGTGCATTCTGCATTTTTGTACGCATTCCTATAGGCAGAGTTTCAGTCTCAATGAGACGAAAGTGAATTTTTGATCTTATTTCATTTATTATTTAAAAACGATAACACTTCAGGCAGAAATATTTTAAGGAAAGTTTGCTACCATCATTGTCTTTTTTGTAAGGTATACATGTATGTAAATCAGTGAACATTTCCTCGTGTGCCCGGTAAAAGGACATAAGGACAAAATCCCGGTAAAAGGGCGTAAGCAAATGATTTTGTATTTCAAGAAAACTGAGCGGGAAAATTTAATCTGTTTTTTTTTTTCATTTAAAAGTTATTATAGGAAGGTTAAATTCTGCTTGGGAATGGGAAAACATGTCTTTAGGTTAATTCTAGCAACCAAAATGTTACAATAATGCCATATTTTTCATGTCAGGGTCCATTTTATTGCTTATATCCTTTTACTACTGGGACGAAGATTTTTATGTGCCCAGTAAAAGGGCGTAAGGCCTTACGCCCTTTTACCAGGCACACAACAATTTATGTTTTTCTTCTTACCAATGTTGAGCTGGGGCTTTAAAAAACTATGAATATGAGATTTTATTTTTCCCCATTTTGATATCTTAAATTTAAGAACTACATGTTGTCAGGACAGTCAGTGTTCAACGATACAGTAAGTGTTGAATCAGTGGGTCAAAATCAAAGATTATAGAGGGCCGAAGGCGCAAGATGGGGAACTCTGGCTGAAATGTGAAATCCCACTGGACGCCATTTTCAGCAAGTAACTCTATTGATACAACAATAGATTAGTGCAGATATTGACCATTGCTTTCATTGGGAAACAAAACATCCACTTGCTGAAATGGCGCCCATGCGTATTTCACGTTCCAACAATAGATAAAGCTCCAGTTCCCTCTATTGCGCCTTCGGCGCTCTACAATCATTGGTCACTATTGAATGTTAAACATTTGCATATGTGTACATTTATATGGGGGTGTCTATCCATCGTGTCCGTTGCAAACAAGGGCATTTAACAGACGGGATTTGGGTGTTTTGACAAAACGAGGGCATCTTTGCTTCCCTTTCGTGTACAAAACCAATGGGGTTTTTGCGAAAAACAAACCAAAAACTAAGTCCATACAACGCGAGAACAAAGAGAAGTCCTCGATTTACAGGGTCAACAAACATATGCATACACGTAATGTTGATGTACATTGTACATAACGTAGTCTGTGAACAGCGTATATTATGCACAAACTTTGTTAATGGCCTCACGTTTCTACCCTAGCAGAGTCTTTCTCAAAGGCTACAAAAAAGCGTATATTATATAAGTTTATCTTTTTGTAATGTATAATACAATGCTGTACATGTTTGTCTCTGCCAAGGCCACAGACACAAAACACATACAGGTGTACATGTAAAAGATTTAGTCTTTGTCATCTGTTATAAAAATATGACAATGTATCTAGGTGCAAGGTACAAATATCAAAATACAACTGTTAATTCAATAGTGACAATTCTCCATTTTCAATTATTATTATTATTATTTTTTTGCATGGCTCTGCAGGAACAGTACCCTGTGGTGAAATCATTGCGGAAAATTTACTAAAAAAAAAATTCAACTTTGTTATTCTACTTACAGTACATGTGCATACAAGTGTATGACATGTATGAAGGTACATTTACATAATGTTGACAATCTTTGTGGAAGGATGGCCTTGTAGAGATGCCAGTCACCTGTTCCTCCTTGCCACTCACCGGCTTTTTTTTTAAAACTAGTTTTGATATTTGTCTTTGCTTTATTTTTGTTGTGTATTTACTGACTTTTTTGTTGTTTTGCCAAGTGTAATAAAATAAATAAAATAAGTATGCGTCCGTGATGATAGAGACATGTGACCACACAGTTCTTTTCAATGATGCATAACTCCACCTTCAAACAGCCTAATATACATCAATATATTCAATACCTGTGTCAGGTATTGGGAGTGCCCCTTTAAGAGTTCTAAAAAGTTCTACAGGAAATGACACTGCCCCTTTAACTTTTCAAGTGCATGTATCTATACAGGTCCCAACATGTCTTTGCCACAGCCTAATTGATGTTTTGTCAGCAAAATGAAGGTTCATTAATAACTAAAGCAGAGGGTTCTCTTAGCCCTGTCTATGTTTCCGATATTAACTTTGCAGTATCCTAAGGTAAACATCCCAAGGGTGGGAAATGAGCTTGTTTACTTCAATGTCGGGGATTTCCTGTCCTGTGGGTTTCCAAAAACAGGTTTTCCTCTTCGCGGGTTTGCGGGAGAGTGTTCAGACCAAAGTTTTGAGGCCGCGACGGAAATCAGGTTTACAATGAATGATCGGCTGGTGACGGTTAAGTGGTTGGATTGGAAGGGTAGCTTGGCAGGCAAGTTGAAATGATAGATGTAGGATGCGGTGAAATGTCACGCTAGGGGGACAGTGGGACAGCTGGGGGATGCTGTCACCTTATGCAATGCAAAGCCATCCCAAGAACACCGTATTATTTACCCCTAACCCTCGCACCCCTGGAAAATTAAAATAAAGATGATTCTGCATCTACATGTAAAAGATAACAGACTTCTAAAGAATTTATGCTCAGCCATATGGAAAACAAAAAACAACAAACAAACAAAACAAACAAATTGATAAATGAGGTTTGCAGTTCTGAATCTTGTTAAGATTAGTTAGTCTGTAAAGGGCAATTATTAATATATGCGCATATTTTCTACCTGGATAGAGGTCACTGCATCTTGTTCCCATCTCCCACAGTACCAGTCCTAAGGCGTAGATATCCACTTGCTTCAGAGCAGACTCACAGTCTCTTAGATTCACGGCTCCATCCAGGACTTCAGGAGACATGTATCGTACTGTACCAACCTGTCATTTGACAAAATATACCTCAATTTTAGTCATTTAGACAGTCCAAGACCATGTCCACATCAAGCTTCTTTGCCTCCGGCTTTTGACTGTTGGCTGCTGAGCAATCAAGCAGTAGCCACTGACGAAGCCGTTAATACTCAATTCATATACATGTAGTGTATAGCGCTTTATTTACAGGATACTATCCAGAGCTCATTATTTTAACAGCAAGCATGCAGAGCTACTAATTGAATTATGAAACCCATTTCTATGATAGCACTTTGTAATGGTTTACAAGGGTGATGCGGGGCAATCTGCAGCCAACCGTGCCAGAAACACCGCGGCAAACCCCTTCTCTTAACGATGAGTGTACTGGGTTTCTTTTACATGCATTACACAACACACAGGACCTGCATTTGTATGACTTTACATCCCATCCAAAGGACAAAGAAACGAAGGTTTATTTTCATTGACTGGGAATCAAACCCACACTCTGACGACACCAAGAACTCGAGTCCAGCATGTCTGGTGAACGAGACCACCCCGCCATGATACTCCCCAGTGTACACATGTGTCTTTTGGACTCCCCAGTTTGAATTTTTATGAAGTCTTTATTTAAATTGTAGATGTAAAAGTAGTTAATTTGATGCCCTATTCTTTAAACTGTCATTTATATTTTGAGAAGGAAGGGACACTACCGAATATATGCAGAACTTTGTGAATGTCTTGTGATGTAGTTTATTCTGACCAAGAAAGCGAGCATCACCGAAAAAAAACAACAAAATAAAAAAATCCATACGGTACACTGTACGGCACTCGTTCATTGATTCAGTTACATTCGTGTTCAATCTAGGGCAGACAGTATCTGGCTAATGGACGTCTGGAGTTTTTATCTTGCGCCTAAGATTGGTCAGAATGAACGTGCGTGACCGACATCGCTGTGCAATCTCATCGGGTGAAAAAGTTCTCCTGACTAGTTGACGGATATTCTCAAGGAATGAGGAATGTTGATTCCCCGTGTTCTAATTTTGGATAACTAACATTTACGGCCGGCTAGTACACTGTACATCAATCATGTGAAGTACGTAAACATATCTGATCACTTTGACAATTTGTAGAGGTCACGCCTTTTTTTTGCTAGTACGTGTAACTACTGATGAATCAGCAAACATGATACAGTCTCAGCGAAATTGCAACAACGCCGCTCCATTGATGGCCAACTTGTTTGTCCAAAAATCAAACCATGAGGACTCTTAAAAGTCAATTTTAGTTGTCTGATTTGATTTGAAATGGTTTATTCGCAAAAAAAAAACCCCAAAAAACCTCGCAGAGGCCGAATTAAAACATGTAAACAGTAAAACTTGTAAGACAATAAAACTTGGGGGGGGGGGGAAATATTAAGTTTAATTAAAGGGGCCTTCTCGTCGTACTGCAGAAGGCACAACCCTGCGCACCGCTACTGACCCAGTTCACCGACTGACCGATTGACCCAATTCACCTGACGTCATCAAACACCAAAACTTGCTTCGGCCATTTTGAGATTCAGTTTGCCCGTGTGTTAATGTGTAGTGAGCATTTTACATGTGCATAGTAGGCCCTATACAATTTGACTTGCTAAATGGCAGACCATGGGTCAAACAGTAGCTGCTTGTGGCATCACTGCAAGGGGTCAACCAGTCAGAGTGATGACAAAAGATACCCCTTGTACTCTACATATCAGGGTTCTCCCCACGCACAAGCTAGCGTATCGACGTGAATTACGGGCCGATACGCAGAAATTACGGCCGATACGCAAAAAAAAAAAAATTTTTTTTTTTAGATTTTAATATCAAATTCACAAAAAATCCTACCATAAAACCATTTTAAATGCTCCAGATTGCACAGTAGAGCTTTTCAAACCAAACATAAACATTAAATAAAATCATTTGAAGGACCTGCCACTAATTCAGCGTGCTTCGGCCAAACTTTTAAAATTTGGGCCCAGAATGCCCCCCAGTTTAGAAAAATCCTGGGGAGAACCCTGCATATAGAGGTACATGTGCCCCTGGGGTGTAAAACAGTACTCAGTGCCTTGGTTTATTCTTGTGGGGGTAAAGCTATTTTCTCTGGAAGAAGGGAGGCTTTTATTAGAAAATTAGACTTGACTATGGACGGATTCTTCAGCCTAAATTCCTTGAGTGAATTCCTGACAACCTTCCTTGCAAAATCCAAACACCATAATTTATGGTAACGTAACAGCCAACCTGTTGAACTCTGATTATGGATGCCTGATCTCATGTAATAAAGTATATATAAGTGATGTTTGAAGCTTTGCATGGTGTAGGAAACTAAGAATACACTATTAACTAGTAAACTTGCGGGTACAACCATGTGTTAAATCTCTTTTGGGAAGAGTGTTGGCTCTGAAAAGAGCCGGAGTGGTCTCGACGTTTTGATCAGTATACTCCGATTGTCTTCTCTGTGCTGATACGATCATAGAATTTCATGCATGCTAAAAACGATGGATTTGATATTTAAGGGGGAACCAGCTTCAATGGTAAACTTTGGGACCCTAGGTGGCAGCAGACATACCAAGTAATTTTCATTCTCCTGAAGACGATCAGAGTATACTGATCGAAACGTCGAGACCACTCCGGCTCTTTTCAGAGCCAACACTCCTCCCAAAAGAGATCTAACACATGTTAGTACCCGCAAGTTTACTAGTTAATAGTGTATTCTTAAAGCATATTGAGTTTAATGAAGTCCTCAGTCCAACTGACTGTCCAACTGACTCAAACAAAACACGCAGTTGGATTTTGATGGGCTGGGGATAGTTAGGGGCTGAAGAGCACTCAATGTCAAATCAAGACCACGGCAATAAAGGCACTATCCTCTGTGAAATTCCAGACATGGACCGACATCCCAAAAATCAACTGATAAAAAAAAATACAAACATTTGACACCTCCTGTATGCTGAGAAAACAACTTGAGATAAGAAAACTAGTTTTGATGGCGAGAAAACACCTTTGGATGGCAAGATTATGTTTCATTTCTCACGTTACGGATTTCTTTAAACTAGACACATACATGTAGATCCAGGGTTTTCTCTTCACAGTGATCTGCTGGCCAAATGCCAGTTACAAAACACCTGAGGACCAGTCAAACTTCACTTTAAGAGGTCCGGCTGGCTAGTTCAGTGTTGAAAAGTATCCATATTTCATTTGAAATATTGAATAGTGAAAAAGCTGACGGATTAGTGAAATGACAAGGCAACTGGTCTGGCTGGCCAGTTTCTGAAAAAGGTTAAGGGCAAACCCAGACTGATTGTGCTTCAGTCAACTACTAATTCTTGTGCTGATACGATCATAGAATTTCATGCGTGCTAAAAACGATGGATTTGATATTTAAGGGGGAACCAGCTTCAATGGTAAACTTTGGGACCCTAGGTGGCAGCAGACACAACGAGTATTTTTCAATTGTTAACAAAGGTCTGTGCAAGTGCATATATTTGAGAACAATGGATTTAACTGGAACGTTTGCTGCCACCTGGCTGATGTCCCCGAAAGTGTCCCAATGATCTTCTGCATGTCTGAGAGCATTTGAACCCCATCGCCACCCTGTGTTCGTTTCACACTTGATGTAATTTTTCTTAAGGACAACTGAAAACTAAGTATGCTTCTCCCAGGAATATCTCTCACAAAACCTGACTACCTTGCTTTTCTTTATGGATGACTTGAAGCAGTCAACTCAAAGTGACAAGTAAACTTACATCAGTAATGGTACTATTATCTTCATCCCCTTCCCTGACCACAGACGACCCAAAGACTTTCATCGCGAAGCCGAAGTCTCCGATCACACATGTCAGGTCAGACTTCACAAGGATGTTACGACTGTTGATGTCCCGGTGAACAATCGCTGGCCTTTGGGAACCTACACATACACCACAAGAAGAAAGAGAAATGTAAAGTTTAGACAATTAATTCTCCACTACCAGAGCCTAATTTTGATCACCAAAATACTCTGTAAAAAATCATAAAAACTGTGTAAAAGTTGTTTTTAAGTAGTACTACAGGCCTGCTTGCTTCGTTCTCGAAAGGGCAAGGGCACAAGGGCATTTTCTTCTTGATAAAAGGCACGTCTATGAGGACATTGTAAATTTCTATTGGAACATTTCAAGGGCACCGAGGCAATGACCAGGGGCAACTGAGACAATTGCCTCTGTTGCCTTCGTGAAGTATCA
Source organism: Marthasterias glacialis (assembly GCA_911728455.2). Lineage (NCBI taxonomy): Eukaryota > Metazoa > Echinodermata > Asteroidea > Forcipulatida > Asteriidae > Marthasterias > Marthasterias glacialis. The sequence goes on along the minus strand of OU452229.1, from coordinate 22,766,150 downwards.
GGCCTGAAAATATCCCATTATTACCCCCCAGTCATTTGGGCCACATGCGTCCTCATAGAACCTTCATCATTCATGTATATGTACACACGTTTGTTGACCCAGTAAATCAAGAACTACCCTTTGTTCTCCCACTGTTTGGACTTTTTAAGCGACGTCTCCATTAGTTTTGTATACGAAAGCGAAGCGAGGACGTCCTCGCTCTGTCAGAACACCCCGATCCCTTTTGTCAAAGTCCTCGGTTTCAACAAGTAGACAGCCCCATGGATGTACAAAGAGGTGAAGAGAAACAATTAAGGTAGAATGACCAGCTTCAAACCCATATTTTGATCATACAAAAGTCATCACAACTTACACATGTACACAGTACACTGATGTTTATACAAACATGTAGACGAAGCCTTTGGACTGATAAATTATTTAAGCTACATGTACGCAATTACTCATTCGGACTTGGCCATGATGGGACTCCATCTTATGCATACAGAGCGAGCAATCTGCGTACATAAATTTTACCTGTACACCTACGCACATTTACATTAAAATGTTGACATGGATCATACCCCTACAGCATAAACATGGTCGTATTCCTTTTCCCGTTTGTCGCAGACAATGTCAGAAGCATTAATGTAGAATGGACCATATCCATAAGATTCTAATTTGTATTATTAATCTGAGCAGCTCGTTCATGGTGGCTTGCACCACCGCAGCTATGGGCGATGTGACAATAGCGTGTCAGTCGCACAAATGTATCAATCAGCATGGAAGTTGCAAAGTGCATGTGCATCGACAAATGCCCATGAACGAGCTTCTCGGATTAGTCGATATACATGTACTTTACATGTATGTTTCAGATAATGTTCTCCTATACAAAAAACAAAGCTTGGTCTTGGCCGAGTGGATAAGAACACCGGACTCAAGCTCCGGTGTTACTGATTAGCAGGGTGTGGGTTCGAGTTCCAGTCCTAACACTTGTGTCCTTAAGCAAGGCACTTAACCATTATAACTGTGTCGTTCGGATGGGACGTAAAGCCGTATGTCCCGTGTGTCGTGTAGTGCACGTACAAGAACCCAGTACACTCATCACAAAGAGAATGGGGTTCGCCCCAGTGTTCCTGGTTTGATCAGCTGCAGATTGCGCCACAGTACCTTGTAAACCGTTACATGGCATGCATGGTGCTATGTAAAGGACCAGGTCACACTTCAAAACGTAACTCTGCATGTACCTTGCAGGAAAAAATATTAAGTGCTTTGAGATGCCCATCAGGTGTGATAAAGTTCTACATAAGAACTATGCACTATGTACGTAGGTTCACCTTACATTTACTAATGCTATATTTCAGCAATTTGATCAAAATAATGACAAGGTGACATTTTCACTGATCTGCATTGTTGAGTCATGACTATGGGCCGAAGTGTTACCATGGTTACATGAATGAGTTGGTTAGACATCAGACTCATTTTGTACGCTGGCTTGCAAGAAGTACAATGAACATGCACGTGTACAGTACATTGTATAAATGTATGTAGGTCAACATGATCAAAAGAGAGGAGTACCGTCTGGAAAAAATGTTTAGTGTGTGGGCAGACATTTTGCAGTTGATGCATACTGTACATTTGTATTTATTTACACATTCGGCTTAATCTTTTCAGGGAATGTTCGGAAGTCAATTATTTTATTTTGTTTGCAGCCAAGTTCTTTTCTCCACATAGTGTACAATCGTTAATATTTTGCTAATCTTGATTGCATTTTACAAATGTACAGTATGCACATCTTTGAAAATATATGAAAAATAATATTTATAATTTCACAACATTAACAGGCGAGGGCTTGATTTCACAAAGCGCTAAGATTCATCTTAAGGTGAGTTGCCAGTATCACCACAGTCTTTTGTATTGTGTTGTGACATCACACTCTGCTTTGCAGATTGGTTTGCACTTAAGATTAATCTTACATCGTGTAGTTAGCTCTGTGAAATCGGCAGCTGTGCAGACTTTCTACATGTACTGTACATGCACTGTAAGAAGCTACACTGGACATACATGTATTGTAAGTAAGAGTACATTATTGTCTGTGTTGCCCTAGTTTTGGCCTTGATGCCCCTATAAAACATACATGATGCATTTTCTTCTGAAATACATGTAGCTCATTGTCTTTAAATAATAATTGTGTTTTCCCCCATAATAATAATAATAATAAAACGCATTTATAGAGCGCCTTTTCCGAAGGATACAAAGCACAAAATTAACAAATGTTTAAAGTGTTTTCATGCGCAGCAAGCCTGAAATCAAATGGAGGCCACGGTTGCCATTGTCTCTGTTGCCCTGGTTTTGGCCACGGTGCCCCTTCAAAAGTTTCCCATAGACTTTAAGATTTTTCAATGGCAGACATGCCAGAATGGAAAAACGAAAAATGGCCTTGCCCTCTCAAAGATGAAATTTGTAAATGTTTACATTCACGCCACAGTGGAATTGCGTTTAAATTAAATGTAGGTCAGTGCTAGCTATTAAATTTCGTCTGCTCATTACAAAATAATTTCCGCAACATAAAATCTGTCAAGTGTGCCATTTAAGCAGGCTCCTGTAAAAATGCTTTTACATGTAAATGCCCTGAAATCCAGGGGGCCTCTCGACCTGCGATACCCAGACCCTGCAGAGTATGCAATCCCTCGATCCATCACAGTACACAGCCTTTTCAAATGTCACATTTTGTGGAACAGATGCAGATGCCAATTATGTTCCTTTAGGAATTCAAACAGTCCGGGGAAAGTTTATAAACATACGAATGTCTGAACTTAGGATTGCTATAATAATATGCAGTATCTGTAAAAATTTGTTTCACTGCACTGGATGCTGGCCACGAATATAAATGTGTCTACAACTAGAGAAACATCTCCGAGGATGATTTAGGTGATTCTCGGGACTGGGTTAAGATCCTGGTAAATAAATCATTCCCAACAGTGGGGTCATTGGTGTTAAAATTAGCCAGGGGCATTCGGAAGATGCTGTGTTAGTATTTCATGGTATGTCATCCGACAATGTACATGTAGATCTATACACATTGTACTCTGTAATAAAAAAATCTGTGTTTACAAAGTACATTGTTACGTTAATAGCCCATGCCAAGTTGTTCGGCCTTGATCTTCAGACATGTAAGACAGGCAGTGTGTACAACACCAACAAAAACAGGCATAAATTTACTTCCATTACGCCCTGGTATGGGCATTAGTTCTTACTAAATACTCCCACATATACAAACAGTGAATCCTGCTTTTGTACCCATTTCCATTATATAGGGTTATTGGCGTCACATGATCATAGCAGGCCTTCGACTGTTCGATGGAATTATGAACTCTACCATGTCTACACCCCAGTTACTGCATATGTGCGCGCTTGCCTTCACATCACAAAGGGCACCGTCATTATATTGTGATGTGATGGCCAGCGCATGTGCGCTTGCAGTAACTGGGTTAGAGTTCATAATTCCAAGTACAGCCTCGGGCCTGCTATGATTGTTACAACAGTTCCCTTTAAATGTTTACTACATGTATCATGATACAATGTACATGTAAATGACCCCCCCCCCCAAAAAAAAATAAATAAATAAAAAATAAATAAATAAAATATATATATAAATGGTTTTTGCCTCTGACGATGGTCTGGTTTGGATCGAAAGCCAAGGCCATCAACCCTACAAGTTTTATATATATATTATATATAAAAAAATATGTAAAACAAAAATAAATAAATAAATAAATAAAATAAAAAAAATAAAAATAAAAAAATTAAAGGGCCTACATGTACATGAGGTTCTTTATGTTACTTAGCTGAAGCATACTTCTCTTACATATGTAAATAGCTGGCACAGATATTCAGGTGCTTGCCCCATAACCAAGGACGCCGAGGCAATGACCAGGGGCATGGAGGTAATTGCCTCTGCAGGGCTCGAAGTTAACACTGGACTGCCGGCCTGAGGCCAGTGATGTTAATGCCCGGCCAGTACACTCACAAACTGGACAAACTTGTGTTTTTCATTTGAATAATAATACCTCACTGTGTATTCTACAAAAATGATGGTCAAATGTTGACTTTTAGTCTAATACATGTAACTATCTTTCAGTTCTGTTGAGTAGCAAATATACCCATAAGACAAATGAGAGAAATAATCGCCAAGTGCTTTTTCAAATAAAAATAGTTTAAATGTTTAACTATGTACATGTAAATGGTTTTTTTCTTCTTCTTTTTTTTCCATTTGGATTCTGGTATTGTGACGAAAAAATTCTGGTCCAGTAAAAATTGTGAACTACACAATTTCACAAGGCGTCAGGACTAGTCTTATCTCGAGTTAGGACGAGTACCTAGTCCTTACTTAGTCCTGACTAGTCCTAAGTTAGGACTTGTTTTGTGAAATCCACCCCTGAGGTCTTGAGGATTCTGCCCCCCTCCCTCTCCCCAAATTCAAGCCCTGTCTCAAGCCTCTTGGAAGTATCAGGTTTGGGTATGGTATGGTACATGTATCTAAGGGAATTTACATGTACATGTACACTATACCTTTAGGCTTTTTTTCAACGGTTATTTAATAATAATCTAATAATAATAATTTAATAATACCCTTACTGATTTCTTGAGGGGAAAAAAAAAACAGATTAAAATAGGGAGAATATTTTCAGAAGTATTTTTATACTTTTTTTTTCAAAAACTGTTACTGCCCAGAATAATGTTCTCTAATTTGTTTTTGATTCAAACCTAAATGGAAAAAAAAAAAAAGAAATTTAAATTGTTCTATTTTTTTTATTATCTAAAGCTACATGCAGCTTCCTGGCTCTCGGATTCTGTTACACCCCATGGGTAAACATGTTATTTAGTAACCGCAGCAAGCGTTATCATATCTTGGTACCCTGGGCACAAACCGAAGGCTGGTTTTCCCTCCCCTCCCAGTGCCCAGTCCCACATGTAGTCAACTGCGTACACGGCCTTCTTTTCGCAATAATTGACATTTGCCCCAAGACCCAGATAGCGTATACTATTGGTTGGCCGAGTTGCTTGGTAATTACAGACTGTATCAACGAGTGTTTGTGCCTGAAACAGTATTCCAATCACAATGTAGCTCATATGTAGCTGGATTGAAATTTAGTCCGTCAATCTTCATTTTGCATCTTTTCAACTTTTTCTCAAATTTTTTTTTTTTTTTTTTTTCCTTTTCTAGACAGGTGGAGATCAAATTGATTTTGTCCCTAAACTTTGGCTTTGGCTTCATAATTTGTATACATACTGTACTTGTTTCGCGGAAAATATTTTGTGATACATGTACATGTACATTATGTGGTCTGGGAATATACAGCAATAAAACAAACTGTGCACGATACTGCAAAACTAGTAACCGTAAATAAACACGTACACTGTTTGTTATGACAAGTATGACGCCCACACCTTTTGGGAACATTGCAGTACTTTTTTTTGGGTAAAAAGACAAATCAATGGTGTTGCGTACTCATGGTATTGGCAGTAAAAATCAAACAAAACACTTTCAAGAAGCCGGGGTGGAGGGGGGGTCTTGTTGACAACACCTACAATGTAATTCTCATGAATCTTTTGAGAATTTTTGGTGACTTCTTAGCCTACTATGTATGTTTGAGTAATATGACAACAGCCTACCTCCTTTGTCAATTGCCTGGTGAAGGTGTGCTAATCCTGCGGCTGCTGTCTGAGCCAGACGACACATCCCATGCCAGTCATATGTGTTTTCCTTCAAGTAACTAGACAACGCCCCGTACTGCATGAACTCCACCACCAGTAAATACTCCGGCCAATTGTCCTCTCCCATGCGCTCGCAGCTGCCGATGCACTTGAGGACGTTCGGGTGCTCCACATGCGCCAGACTGTACATCTCCACCTCGTTCAGGTAGCACTGGCGAGACGCTCCGGCAAAGATCTTCACGGCGACTTCTCTATTCTCCAGCAGCCCTCGGTAACAGTTACAGTAGCGCCCCTGCCCAATTAGGTTTAAGACTTTAAGCTGGTCTAAGTCCACGCTAGGCTCTGGCGGCGCAGCTTCTATCATGTTCAGATGGTCCTTGTTGGCTTTGAGGCTGCGTGTCCGGTAGAAGCGGATAACCAAGAAAATGATGGGGATGGAGATACACAGGCACAGAATACACACCATGACCACGATGATGATGGTCCAGCTTTCGTCATTCTTTGGCGGTAAGGTAACGAATTCTGCTGAACAGGGGGAGAAAAAATGATAATAAACATTTGAATTCATTACGTAAGCTGGTTGATTACCTTCATTATTTATAATTGATTACCCATAATGAGATAAATACAGAGTTTGTGCTTCACTTTTTCAGTGACTAGCCAAAGGGACTAGGTTGCTTGTCATTTCACTAGTCCAAATTTCATATTAAATAGAGATGCTATCCAACACTGACCTAGCCAGCCAGACCACTTAAAGAGAATTTCGACAGGTCCTCGAGTGTTTTAACTGGCGTTTGGCCAGAATGCTGAAGTAGTTACAAATCAATCCTCCAGAGAAATATCTCGGTCTGCAACAGTGAGGAAACAGCATTGCAAGACGCCACAATTTCACAGTTGCTTATTTTGATTGCCGCAATGAAAATAGGCACGACATGAACGCGCACAAAACCTATGACAAAACAAAACTTACTTTTCATTGTTTTCATTAAAATGCGATCACCCACATTTTGTTTGATGACAATTTTGATTACAAACTGCAGCGTAGGACTAAATCTATTCTTAAAAAAAACCCCAATGATATTCTTTCACTAATGAAAACCAAAACGCGGTTTCTGAAAAATCTACTTCGATTTTAAAATTCTCTTTCCATTCAGCTTCTTGTACAATGCAATCCAGTTAAATCATTTCTACATTGTCATCTTGAACTGACCCACTGGTTTGTAAGTTGGAGGGTCCGTTGGGGGTGGAGGCACGTAGCTACTGCTGACGTTGACATTGCAGAAGTCACCCCTGCAGCAACAGAACTGGCTGGTGATGTTGTGCGCTTGTTGCACAATAAAGATGGGAGGTTTAGAAGAATTACAGACATTCTGATTACAGCTGTTATCATATTGTCTTGCTTCAGACATGTCAGATGTCCAACAACCTGTGGTTTAATTGAAATAATGTAATTTTTTTAAATTATTGTAATGAGCGACACTACATGTACCATGTGATCACGTTTCAACCAGTTAGACTGTCTGAACGCTCTAAGCTATTTATGAATGCAGATAAATTATGCCAGCCTCAATCAATTATCATGTGGTGAATGCAGGACACAGTACACAGTCAACCCTCCTACTGTCCGACTATTCAATGTCATCCACTGTGCTTTTGGTTGATGTACAAAAATGCACTATGTAAACTATGCCAGCCTGCCGCATGATATCATGCAGTGAATGCAAAACACAGTTTACAGTCAACCTTCCTACTGTCCGACCATTCAACATCATCCACTTTGATTTGGAATGGATCTACATGTAGATAAAGTATGCCCGCCTCCAGTATGGCAAATGCTACACAGTAAACACACATACAATGTATGCCAGTGACTACTGAGCACAGTAATGTCACCATAGTTTATCATGGCGTGTCGTGGCCGAGCGGTTAAGAGAATTGGACTCAAGCTGTGGTGTTTCTGATCAGCAGAGTGTGGGTTCGAGTCCCGGTCTTGACACTTGTGTCCTTAAGCAAGACACTTAACCATTATTGCTTCGTCCTTCAGATTGGACGTAAAGCCGTCGGTCCCGTGTGTTGTGTAATGCACGTAAAAGAACCCAGTGACACTTATTGTAAAGAGAAGAGGTTTGCCCCAGTGTTTCTGGGATGGTCTGGGAGCAATATGCGCCACCTCACCTTGTATCCCTTTCAAGGTGTTGTATTATGGTTGCTTCGCCTCATAAAATCATTTGTAACAATCTCCACCAGATTTGATAATTCGGCGCCAGGAGTGTCATTTATGACAGACATGACGCATTATAAATGTACAGTATTATTACTATTATATACTATATATCTTGAAATGGTTGGTCAACTCACTGGAAAATGGTACACAGAGTAGGAGGGTTAAGTAATTATAGCCACTTAAGAAACACACAAATCTGAATGCATCATGAAGTTTACATACAATGTACAGTGTATTTACATGTACAGGGCAGATCCTTAATGAGATTATATGTCAGCCCTCAGCCATGTACTCATGGAGGGCCTAAGCAAGATAACAAGCTGTACCAACTGTTATTACTATCAAAACACTGCATGGACAAAAATGCCAGGGGCTGTTGCTATAAATAAAGTAAATCAGCTTTTGAAATACATGCATACTGTACAATATAGACTGTGTACATGTGCCATCATATGCACTTCAGTTGCAAATATAAATAAGAGGACATGGATTTATAGGATTTGAGGCATTGCATGGCGAGGTATCAATGTATATTTGGTTTGCGGTAACATCATGTGATTATATCTTCTTTGCTATATACAGTAGATTGTTCTTGTGAGAACTTGTCTTGCTATCATTCTATTCAGTCTCCTGATGATGACTAGAGCAGGCTAGTCGAGACCAAACTCACTCCGTGGTAGTGAAGTTATCCGAGAAGTCCCCCCAATCCACTAAGCGAAAAAGTAGTAGTAGTCCCGGCCGATTTCCTACCCCCAGGTAGTACTTAAAAAGCAGGACAGTTCTTTTCAGAACTACGTTGTCACCCGAATTCCGAAAATCTACTCCGCGGTAGTAGAGTAATAGCAAGACAAGTTCTCACAAGAACAATCTACTGTATATAGCAAAGTAGATATAATAACATGGTGTTACCGCAAACCAAATATACAAGGACATGTATTGCATGGAATAATACATTTTATACACGATCAAGATTGTACAAAGTGTATTTTTTGTATCAATAACAGGCATATCATATTACAATTTCTGAACCTGAAAAACCCTGAATTTTCTATGTTTATAGTTATCACTTAAAGGGGCTGTGTCGTCATTATTACAGCAGGCCTGTGGCTGTGCATGGAAAGATACTCTTCACCCATATACATGTACTACACGCGTACGTGCTTGCGGTCTAATCACAAAGGGTGCTGTCTTTGTCAAACTGTGATGTGACCGCTCGCGTGCGCGTGTAGTAACTGGGTTAGGCCATTTACTTCCATAATCACGACGACACAGCCCCTTTAACAGAAGTGTGTATCTACTGTATGAACACGTACAGAATGTACTGTAGTTCATTATCATACATTTAGTTTGCATCATGTACAAATCGTGGAGGTAGAAATATCACAATATACTGTAGTTCATTATCATACATTTAGTTTGCATCATGTACAAATCGTGGAGGTAGAAATACATGTATGCACACAATAATGTACTGCATAATGTACGTGTGTACATTAACATCAAAATATACATGTGTACAAGTACAACGTAAACATGCACCTGGAAATTGTTATGATATCCAAATCTTTTTTTAACAGGCCAAAGTTGGCACAGTTTACAAACATTTAGTGTACATATACATGTATACTGTAATGGTGTACAGGTGTGGAGTGACACAGAAATTTGGAAAAAGGCCAAACAAAACACAACAGGTTTACTGAGCGTGATCAGTATATGATGTGAACTAAAGGTAGATGTCATTAGTTGTACGTGAATATTTGTAATGTAGGTGACAGAAGTTTGCACTAATTATCACAATGTAAACACACGAACAAGATCAAGAAGTCCAGTGTTCATTTAAGCATTTACAATGTAAGTAAAAACTGTTCACAACAACACAATATTCTTGATTAATTACATGCCTGTACAAATGTACATAGTGTCCACTGACATGTGTGTTTCATTCTTGAAAGGGCAAGGGCACCAAGGCATTATTTTCTCCATTTACAGTATGAGGAAATTGTAAATTTACATTGGAATATTTCAAGAGGCACTAAGGCAATGACCAGGGGCAATGAGACAATTGCCTCTTTCCTCCTTGGTACATGTATATGGGCACATCTATGAGGAATTGTAATTATCTATTGGAACATTTCAAGGGCACCATGGCAATGGCAAGGGGCAATGGAGTCAATAGGCCTTGTTTTTTACTGCAAGAGGGCACCCTTGGGGTAGCTTGGGGGGGGGGGGGGGGTCAAACCATAGAAACATTGTGGTAAACCAGGTGCAGTTAGACTTCTACTAAGCAGTTAATATACATCTTTTGAATTTTTTTTATTCACAGCTTTACAATGTAATCAGTGTGAGGTATTTGCTTGGAAAATTTGTATTTCTGATGTTTTGAAACATTTTTGTACTTTCAAATGGAATTAGTGTTGCCCCCTCTTGCTGTCAAAAATACGGCCTATTGCCTATATTGCCTCCATGAAGTACCATGCCTCAATGTATAACAGACTACTGTACAGTTACACCTAGCGCTAGTTAGACCTATACTGTATTGACACTTGTTATGTTGACTACGATCTGACGATGAGCCATAGATATGAACCACTCCTGAGTCATCAGTTCCTAGCAATCATTACTGGTCACTAAATTATGCGACACTACTACGGTACATAGTAGCTACATGTACTACTACATGTATGTACAAAGGTCCTGTTCCGATTTTTCACTGTTCAAGGGTAGAAATTCACATGAATTTCATGGTGGCCATCGTGGCTGGTAATGCAACGAATCTACAAGCCCGACTATTAAGGTTTCAGTTGAAAAATAATCAGTACGTTGATTAAAAAAAAAGGTGACCGAGAAAAGATTACAAAGAACTGAACCTCACTGTCAACAAATCAATTGAATTGTCTTGTGTTGATGCATTTATATTTTTATGTATTTGTTTACCCCAGAGGCCCTGCCAGCTACAAAAATCTGATTAATTTTGATAGCCCTTCTCCAAATCTACTGCTGTAAATCTAGTGGGATAGTGCGCTCATGTGTCAATTGGACCCCTGCCATGCCGGCTGTTCTTTTCTGCTTAATCATTTAACCAGACTGGTTATTGAAAAATTACAACCATGAAGTAAAGTGTTACTGTTAGGCCTAATGACAAGATGACTATTTGTGTGTACACAAGAAATACGTGTAAATATCCACACTGGTATTGTTGAGCAAACCATATTGTACACCTGTACACTGCAAGTGTCAAAACACATCACGCAGTGAACATGTGTGTACTACATGTAGTGCACTGTCATTGACAATGACTAAGACTCATTAAACGAACGGCCAGCAAATAATCATGAAGTACATTGTATAATGCTAACAATTCCAAACAAGGTGTCACAGTAAAGAAACTGAGGAACTCTTAGCAACCTTGTCAACTTAGTTTAAAATATGTGAAAGAATTGTGTACGGGAGTGGCCCAAGCCTAATGAAAGTCATTCTGGAGCATGTGCAATGTACATGTACGTAAAACTGTATGCCTTTATTTATGAACACTCCCAAAAATCTGTATAATGTACCTCTGCCAGAAACGCTTACCTAAAACTGCAAAATAAATGTTAAATAAAAGTAGTTCCATGATAAAAAACAAAATACATGTACAATGTACATGTATGATTTATGATGCACCTGTTTTAACTCAGAAACATTGATCTGTTGGAATTTTTGTTACACATATAGGTTTTAGTGTTATATACAAAAATATACTTGTACGCACTGTAGGAATTGAAGCTAGCGTATTTGGCCAATTCGCAGGAACTTTGGCCGATACGCGAGAATTACGGCGGGAATTACTTGCATAAGCCCCTCTATAAATACTTTTAATAAACTTAACTACTTATTCAGTTTTCTTTAGAAATGAAAACACTTTCAACAGGTGTGTTTGACATTCAACAATAAACTTGTTTACATGTACATTTAAAGGGCCCATGAAGAGGTTTTTTGTCACGGAACATTTTTGTGGCTTAATATATGGTTCGAAATTAACAAAACATAGTATTAACTATTTTGATGTGTTTGTTATGCGTTAATACACTTTAATTGAGCCCTGAAAATGTGTGCCATTTGATTGCGCAATGATCCATGACGTAGGCTGTGGTAAAACATTTTGAAGACGGCTCTGGTGCCGAGTGGTCAACAATGCATTGTATGTTATTGTCACACACATGGCCCTGGTCAGCCGTTCCACTATCTACGTCACAGATTTTATGTTAATGAGGAAGGGTGGGCGGAGCACGGCAACCCCCTAATTTTAGAAATCGTTTAATACGATTAATACGCATGTACAAAATGTGAAAAAAGTAAAGATATACTATAATAGGCATACTTTATTTTTTTAACCAATAAAAAAACAATTCATGGAACCTTTAAATAACTTACAAATTGAATTGATTATGTACACGTATTTTATTCACACAGTTCAAATGTTCTGTGACTTTAGACTTTCAACTGTCCTCACATGTAAATGTTCTGTGACATTAGACTTTCAACTGTCCTTACATGTAAATGTTCTGTGACATTAGACTTTCAACTGTCCTTACATGTAAATGGTGTGATGAAAATTGGCATTGTATGAAAATGAGTTGTTGATGTGTAAACAACCATTTTTTTTAAACAAACATTAATACTCTGAACGTTTTAACATGGTGCAAACATTATTATCTCAGATAATTTCATGTTAGCTTTTATAGTCAAAAGCCAAGCTCATTTTCCGTGTAGTCGTTAAAGGGGCCGTGACGTCATGATTATAGCAGTAATGGAATCTCAGTTACTAGGCACACGTGCGTGCCGGCAGTCACATCAGTTTTATAAAGACGGCACCCTTTGCGATTTGATTGCAAACGCGCGCGTGTGTGCAGTATCTGTGTGAGAGTTCATCTTTCCATGCACAGCCACAGGCCTGCTATAATCATGACGACACAGCCCCTTGAAACAAACCTATTTGTCTTCTTCGTGAAAGATTAACACTAAGTGCTTGACAGGTATTTAATTTTGATTGCATTTACAATTTAAACAAAAAAATAACATTAACTTGACCAGTTTAAAACTGCAAACATTCAAGGCAATTCAGCAGTTTCATCGCAACCTTTCAAAAAAATAAACAATCAAAGCCTGCTTCCAACATCACGCGAAAGAATATTTTCGTCGATGCAAACAATCAATATCCAGTGTTTTCCACCTAATTGTGATGCAAGAAAATTTGCTTTGCTTTCGTATTCCACGTGAACTATGAACCAGGCTGAAAGGTTGGCTGAAATCAACCCTGGCATCGTGCAGAGGTCACTTGAGGATGATCAGTACATATACTGAAGATAAGTTGTTTACACCACCCACTCTTAAATATTTTTAAATGGTGCTTAGAAATCCTTCCCTTTAATCTGTTGGACTGAGGACTGCACTTGTAAACTGATCACACTTTCCATGGGATCAGGCGTACGACCATAATCAGAGTCCAACAGTTTAGTCGTTGAGTTACCATATGGTGTTGGATTTTGTTAAAGTGAGGAAGCCATCTTGTTTGTCTTCCTTTAAACTCATTGTTACCAAAATGAGGTTTAAAGGTCAAGATAGTCAGGTCCCTTGAACGAAGGATTGATTCTTTCATTTTCATTCTGTACACAGTAAACCTGACAATGGTGGCTTCAATGGGATCAGGACCAAACTTCATGGCTCTGCTACCAAAGCCCCCCCCCTCCCCCCCGAAAAAAGGGCACTTACAACAGTAGCAAACAAAAACCCAACATTTAACACAATTGCAGTTCACAGGTTATCAAAGAAATTTCACTCTTGCATGGTGTACTTCTTGTTACTAAGCATTCTTCACTCACACAGCTACTGCTGAAATTTGGTCCCTTGAACGAAGGATTGATTCTTTCATTTTCATTCTGTACACAGTAAACCTGACAATGGTGGCTTCAATGGGATCAGGACCAAACTTCATGGCTCTGCTACCAAAGCCCCCCCCCCCCCGAAAAAAGGGCACTTACAACAGTAGCAAAAAAAACCCCAACATTTAACACAATTGCAGTTCACAGGTTATCAAAGAAATTTCACTCTTGCATGGTGTACTTCTTGTTACTAAGCATTCTTCACTCACACAGCTACTGCTGAAATTTGGCGCCAACTCTAAAAAAAAAATGGTGACCGTAAGCGCGGAATTCTGCGGTAAGCAGAGCCATGAAACTAGGCCCAGGTCCATTGTGCTCATACTCTCAAAGAAGTTATAAAAAAAAATGACTTGCTTTTTTTGTGACTTCTAAAGTTTCTATCCTCATCAACATGTACATGTACAGTGTATGCACATAAATGAAAACAGTTCCATAGTAAGAATCGCTACCTTGTTTGGAGACGATGATCTCATCATGACCTGGTCGACTGTACCAGAAGGAAAAACACCAATCCTTTCGCCCGTCGCACAACACGCTCTCATTGTCTGGTTGTAGGACTCCTATGACCTCATCTTTGTCCGTCCGGACTACATCGTTGACCCTCTCGTTCTTATAAGCACAGAGGGTATCGCTCAACACCAAGGTCACTGACAGCCCTGTTTGAACAGTAAAAAAAAAAACAGTAACATCAATTATCTCTGAAGATTTCTATAAAAAAAAAAAACTATGTAAAAGTTGTTTTTAAGTAGTACTTTGGGCCTGTATGCTTCATTCTTCAAAGGGCAAGGACACCGAGGCATTTTCTCCTTTGTAAAGGGCACTTCTATGAGGAAATTGCAAATTTCTATTGGAACATTTCAAGGGGCACCAAGGCAATGACCAGGGGCAACGGAGGCAATTGCCTCAGTGAAAGTATCAGGCCTGTACTTTAGTATCATCCAAAAGTATCAACTTGAACTGTTGTTTATCTCACTTGCAGTTGCCATGATTACCTTTTTGAATCTAGGCGGAAAAGGTGAGGCTATGATTTGTAAACTGTATACTGTGAAAGGTTTGAACAGCATAATGTAAAATTAGGTCCTGAAGGAGCTTCCATGTCTTTTATTTCACCCTCACATGTAATTCCACCTACACATGCAAATAGAAAGACGTTAAATATTCTTCAGTGTATCCTGCAGAGTGCCTCTGTACTGTACCAGACTCTTTCTCACCTTATAATGGTATGCCCCGGAGTGGGTGTACTGACCCAACGTGTTAACCAATTAAAGTTGGTCCCCAGTGTAGCAATTGAAATTCATGAATCCTGATCACAGGTGTGCGGTAAGAAATCTGGATATTTTTCATCCATATCTCAAAGTAAATTCTCAAAAAAGTGTAAAGAAAACGGGTACAAGTATGGTACTTTTTGTGGCAAAAAATTCACCTGCTATATTACTAGAGTACAGTGGCATTTAGTATTGGATTATCTGAATTATTCATTGCTTATGCCTTGTCATTGAACGTTTTCCCTTGTATACCACAGCAAAGTGCTGCACAAATTATAACAGCTCCTACTCAACAATCACCTACAGTACTGAAACTTAACATTTGCGTTCAGTGTGCACAAAACATAATCAGTCAAATACATGTTTTTTCTGTGCAAAACTGTTCAACGAAATCGTTCCCTGCTTGTACTGCAAAGTGGAACACATGTACATTGAGATTCAGAGATTTTTTTTTTCAATAGTAGGATGCAATTAAAAGCATCAACATCCATTAGGAAAACAAGCATGATTTGTTGTCCATGTATAGTGTACAATACTCTTACAACATGTACAATACTTACCGAATATGAGAATGGAAAACAGTGATGCGCCACACAACGTCATTTTTTAAAATCCTGGATTACTTCTGCGACTGAAAACAGAGACAGTACAGAGATAAAATTTAACACAATTTGAGATTAGAAGCATCAATGAATCAAAGAACGTTTCAAACAAAAATGACAAAAACAATGACAATCTAGGCCAAAAGACCGGTCATTCACAAGACACCAGATGACCTGTAAACATGCAAATACTGTCCAAGCCGGCAAACGGAGGTCGTCAATTTGCTCTTTGTAAAGTCAAAGTTTCTTTGTGCCACCGGTTTTCTCAAAGAGAAATGATTCCGAAAATAATCCTGTTAGAGGGACTGGACAGGAGAAAATGGAAGACTCCTGTTCGCAACTGGTTAAGCTTTACCCTTGAATGCATTCACCAATCACAACTGCAAACACGCGCCCAAAAGTCTGACATGTTAAAAATCCCATAAAAATGTAAACAAGGTTTTGCGTTTCATGTCTTTTGTGTGCAATGCAGGGCAGAGCAAGACGCATACGCTACTAACATGCATGACATGGGCACTATTGATAGATAATTGCTAAGTTCATGTAGTACTATGGTACAATGTAGGACTTACTGGTAAGGCTAATGGTTTGACCTAATGACCCCTTGCAGCATTGTCACACGTGGCCACTGTCTGCCAAGCTCGACATTTTATGAGTCAAATTGCACGTACAAATTGTGGTAAGCAATAAGCAAGTAAACGCCGCAGCGCCTAAAATGGGCACTACACTGCACAACACACAAGGGAACGTTGACACCCAAAATGGCGCAAACCAAGATTGTTGTGATGATGATGTCGCTTGAAATGGATCAATACCGTTACAAGCCTGGAATTTCATCTGTGAGAGGGCAAGGCCATTTTCATTTTGTATCTATAGGGCACTTCCATTGGAAAATCTTAAGTCTATGGGTAACTTTTGCACTAAGGCAACAGATGACATGGCCTTCGTGGCCTCTGTGTAATTCCACTTCCCAGGCCTGCTGTTAACGAATAACATTCAGTGACTTTTGTCTAAAGCCCTGAGCCTTGGAATATGAATATCTGTTCAACATTGGGATAAGAACAAAAATGAAACTACAGTGGGCTTTCTGGAATAGTTGAAATACATACAATGTTGTTTTGGAATTGGATGCTCAAATATTTGGGTCATGTAGTCCATTTCTTTATCTGTAGATGACAGCATGGATACTTACGTATCATAAAAGTCAACTAAGAACTCACAAAAAAATTGTGTATCCACATTCCTATTTCTTTAAAGTTAAACAAATTTCTATTGCATCTCTGGAAAATGTTTGAGCTTTTGTTTACATGTACATGTAGAAAACTATTTCTTTTTCGCTGAAAAGTTTCAAGTTTTAGTTCGGGTTTTTGTATACTTGTGTACATGTACATGTATTGTAGAAACACTAGTTTTAATTTAAATGTTGCACAATTTTGTGTAAATAAGGTTTCACTTTCTGCAGCCAGATTGTCAAAACTTAAACATCCTGCCATACTAACCTGTGCTACGCTAAGTAAAGGATTGCCAAAGGTTACAATACGCGTGACCCTTTAGTGATTTACAACATGATTTTTAAAAGCCAAATTCTCTTATCCAAATTCTCTAATCTCAAACACATCTGATCATCATTGACAATAACAGTTAATGTTCCAGCTCTAATTAGCGTTAAATGAATGACAAAACAAAATTTGTTCACCCAAAAATTGAATTAAAATTTACCCAGTCAGTTTCCCTTGTGATTAATTGCTTGATATGTAAACAAAAAAATGTTTTTAACATATAAAAAAAAATGCATTACATTTATGGTGATCCCCATGCTGCTGCTTCCCAGGTTATATCCATAGAGCTACATGTACATGTAGCTCTATGGTTATACCGTATAATTAAATAGGGCTACATCGCAGTAACCGGTTAAATGACTGGCAAGATATTGACAAAATAGGGAAACCGCAAACATTAGGGCTGGATAGATCAGTTGGTACATATAGCCATTGGTTGCAGGTTCAAAATCCAGCTCCATTCAATTTTTCTTTGTTCACCCCAAAAAAGAAAATGAAAAATACGAAAGCTGAAAACTTCAAGGAATATGACTCGACATTTGGGGTTGTTGTGTTTGACAACTGATTTATATTTCACAATGGAAATGTTTGTCAGATAAATTTTAACTAATTTTAATACTTGTTTACAAATAATCTCAGAAATTTATCTACAGTCTACAGCAAAAAACAGAAGAGATTTCGACCCTGAGATTAAAAGAGATAATGAACTTCTCTTAAAAGTCTTATTCTCATTGTTATAAATACTAATAAATAGTGATACAATTTAATTTTAACACGGTAGACGATGATGGCCTCCATCTACTAGACCCAGTAACTGGGGCGCTGTACTCCTTGATTTATTTTGACTTAACTATTCCCCACGACTGTCCAAGTAAAAAAAATAAAGTAAAAAACTGGAGTACAGCGCCCCAGTTACTGGGTCTACCTATGTACATTGTATTTTTGTATTTATTTGTACACACTGCTTCTGTTGTTCTGACCACCATTCGACTTGAGAATATCAGTCATATATCACTCACCCCGACACTGGGATGGGACACTGTCCTCCTCAGCTCAGCCTCAGTCGTCATACAATGTGCAAACAACATTTTCTGTGTCTTGGTTTTTTGGTGTCTTAAATACACGCTTTATCGTTATACAACATTGTTAGAGCATCACAACTCAAATACAAATTACAATCTATGCTGTTTACTAACACTAATGACATTAATGATTTAGCAGCACACGAAATGTACATGAAAGTGTGTACTGTATTTAAATTCAGCATTGTTGAACAGCCACACAGCACAGCAAGTACAGCATGCAGTACCGCCGGCCAGTCGGAGACCGCTCTGTGTGTACAAAATTGATGACAATCCTCGATGACTTACCAAGTCCAAACTTGCTCTCATCAGACGCATTTTTCCACACAAACTACGGTCCCCTACACCATCTGTCTTCACTCTGTTCCAGTGAAAATGCCTCCATTTACATACCACGCAAACAGAAAGGATGAATACTACCTAACTCTTCTACAAAAAGGCATCAGCATTTTTGTTAGGGTTTCTCTTCTGTTGCGATTATCCTCTCGTCGTACGACTTTGTATTGAATTTGCATTTGAGGTCTGCGTAGTCTGCTCTACGCATTATCAATGACCTAAGCTAGCCTTGACTGACGAGACTGTGTTCTTTACATACACACAGCGGGAATACCGCTTGGTGGACGACATGACAGACGACTAACAACCGAATTACTCATTATGTCTAGCACCTGTGCATTTATTACGGAGAAACGGACAGGGACTATATCCTCTACAACTTTTTTATAACTATTTGTCAAATTCAGCGACATTTTTATATTATTTAAAAAACACGAAGTTAGTGAGTTGATAAGGAGTACAATTTGATTATCAAATGTATGTCATGTTGTAAATTTTTTGTTAAATGCCACTGGCGTCAAAAGGACACTTCACTTAGCGGAGTAATATAAACTAATGGTCTTTGGAAAGTAATGCATTCGTCAACCCCGCGCTCTTTAGCATTATTAATGTTTACACAGTGATGGTTGTGAGGCTCGAGGTTGAACGTACGGAGGATTTCGGGTGGGTGGGGGTTGGGGGGGGGGGCGGTTGTAGGAACTCTTATTTAACTTTTGGGTTTTTATCATGGGTTTTTCTTGGAATATTGGTGTGTGACTACTTCATCTCTGTGTGTTTTTAGTGTATTTAAACAATAACATGCTATTTGATCTTGATCCGCCATTCGTTAATTTTGATAACATAAAGAAGTTTGTTGCGTGATAATGACTAATTAATTGATGAGCACTGCGTTTAGACATATAGAGAAAGGACAACTGGTATGATTTAGATCACTCTCAGAACAGTTAAGAAGTATATTTCCAATAGTTCCAGAGTCCCATTATAGTCCACAATAATAGTTCCCTTTCTCGTTAACGGGCGCCAGGCATGTGACCTTTGTTGGTGACCTTGTTCATTACACAGGGCCTAATGGTTTTGGGCAGGCGAGATAGGCCTACCGCACTAGTTTTTTTTTTTTTTTTATGTATGGAAAATTCTACATTTAGTGTCATAATTTCCCACACGAGAGTTATACAAATAATAGCTGAACAAGTTTTGAGATGTGCCCCCTTTCTTTATAACAAAAGTTGATAAAATCAGACAGTGCAATTTCCGAGTCCATAAATAAGAATTATTGTTTTCTTTCACTGCCTGAACTGTGTACACAGATTGTGAAGTCCAGGTTCGTTGGCTCTTTAGTAAACATGTGATGTCATAGGTTACATGGTCTAATAATCGGTTTCTTCGATCCACAATTAAAAAACGACAACAAAAACTCATCTTTTTAATGAAGTAAAGCATTTGCATAATGTTGTTTACTGTGATTTGTGCATGCTGTATCCTTTATTTTATTATTTTAGTTATTTTGTAATAGTGCCATGAACACTTTTGAGGATTTGTACGCATTATTATTAAAATATTGTATACAATTTCGTCACTTTAAGTTATTGTTTGACTTTAATTTGTGTTGTCCCTCCCCCCCCCCCCCCCCCCGTTTTCTGAAAGTGTTGAGCGCCCCCTTTAATTTAAAGTCCACGCACTTCGGTTGCCCCGCCCCTGTTGTTATGTTTAGTCTGGTGGCAATGAAAGGGCAAACTTTTTGAGTGGTTCACTTACGGCAATGCTTCTAGGGATATGACGTTACAACCTAGTGTAAACATGGCGGCGATTTCAAGTGTGTTTCGTGCAGGTCTTTTCGCCAACAAAGTTGCTATTGTTACTGGAGGTGCCTCTGGAATTGGGAAAGCTATAAGCCAAGAGCTGCTTTATCTAGGTATGGTTGGTTTTTCATATAAAATGACTTATTTCTGTTGACATAAATAGCATTAAAAGCCATTATAAAATTGGTCGTAGTTTTTGTAAAAAATTGTACACCAACCATATCCGGCATCCCCAGTGCAGTGGGGCGCTGTAGTTAGGCCTACTCTTTGTTTTTAGATTTTGACTTTATCGAATATCGGTTGTATAGTCAAGCCTCCTATTTTCGCGGGTCTCCTATTTCCGCAGTATTAGAAAATTACATCATCTATGGACGACTTTTATTCAGTGAATCAATAACCAATATTTACCTTCTGCTGCCGATCTGCTGCCCTGGTAAAAAGAACAAATCCGAAATGTTGAGGAGATTTCTCTTAATTTAAGTATTTTCTAGACCGGAAAAAGTGCCATTTTGTCATTTAATTTTAAATTTTTTCCTTAAATGTTGTTCTGTCATGTCATTCGGAAAATCGGTGTCCAGATCTCGTTCACTTTTAGAAAAAAAATGACATTGAAAGAATTCATTTTCATCTCAAAAACGTAACATATTATCTGATGTCAAAATAAGGCCAGGAAACTAACGTTCGGTAAAAACTAAATAATTTCGAAAACTTTTACAAAGGCCACCCTCAATGTGTGTGTTTCAACATAAAGAAAAAACTTGCGCAGGTTAAAGACTTGCCTGGGCAAGTACAAAACTCGCTAGGGCGAAAGCGCGAAATTTTTTTAAATTGCGCAGCTCAGTTTTCAACTTACTTGGTTACTATTTTTTTTTGGTGCTTAACATGGGGCGATTCTATGACGTACTGTACCGATCCAAAATGGAGTCCAGGGATGTCTACAGACAGTTGGTACTCCGCAATTAAGATGCATAGTAAAAGAGTAAGGTTAATGATTTCATGTTATCATTAAAATTAGCTCCATTAATGTAGAGGAAAAAGCTTTGAGAACCATTTGAAAAACTCCCGCGGATATATGAGACTCACCTCCAGGATCACACAGCGCAAACTCATTTTCAGAGAGGTCGTCGACAAATTTAATCTGAAAGCTGACAGATTTTTTTAAGTCAAAAGTGGAAAATAATACTTCAGCAACAATAATAACAGAACACTTTGCACAGGTTGGTGATTTTGTTATATGTTGATTGAAAAATGCGGCAAGTACAGCAGAAATAGGGTATTCCATCCTACTTCTACTAGCTAGTACGACCTATAAAGTCAAAATCTAAAAAAAGAGGAGTACAGCATCTCCAACACACACTGGTATTAAGACTGCAGTGTCTGTACATGCTGTATTAATACTTAAAATCAAACAGAATCATTGACATATTTTTGTCATGTTTAGTAATACTATATGTCATCAACTACACTTAGTACCTTCTACAAAATGATTTACTAACAACATTTTCTTTCAATGTTGAAGGATGTAAAGTTGTAATTGCGTCCAGAAATCAGGAAAAACTTGAGAATGCAGTCCGTGAGATGAAGACACTCATACCAGACAAGTCCACAGCCGACATTAAAGAAGTCAAGTGTAACATCAGAAATGAGAAAGAGGCGCTGTACTCCTTTTTTGAGATTTTTGACATTATCTGTCGTACTAGCGCCCCAGTCCGTGGTATATTTGGAAAGTGCTCCGAAGCGGTTTTTTTCTGAATCAGTTACAAAATTGTCAAAATTGCGACAAAGACTCGACAGAATTACTTGAAAATCGCCTACTGGCTTCTCCAAGTATTTACGGTGAAATAAAATGCAGTTAATTGTACTCACGATCATTTTTGGTCCTCCAAATCGATGATTTTTAGCCCACTATCACGCATATCAAATTTGCCGTTAGAATCGCCATTTTGAATGTGATACTCAACGACCGTTTCCTTATGTGTATAAACGCTGCAAGGAAGGATTGCGTGTTCGCTGAGGCCCTACTTTCATATTGTTTTCCGCGCAGTCAACGCAGGATATCAGGTTGTGTAGTGCCAATGTTCACTGATGCCCTGACATGCATATTGATTTGCGCAGTCAACGCAGGATACCAGGCTACACAGCTGGTATCCTGCATTGACTGCGCAAATTAATATGAATGTCAGGGCATCAGTGAACATTGGCGCTACACACAGCCTGGTATCCTGCGTTGACTGCGCGGAAAACAATATGAAAGTCAGGGCCTCAGCGAACACGCAATCCTCGCATCGTTTATACACATAAGGAAACAGTCGTTGAGTATCACATTCAAAATGGCGATTCTAACGGCAAATTTGATATTATGCGTGATAGTGGGCTAAAAATCATTGATTTGGAGGACCAAAAATGATCGTGAGTACAATTAACTGCATTTTATTTCACCGTAAATACTTGGAGAAGCCAGTAGGCGATTTTCAAGTAATTCTGTCGAGTCTTTGTCGCAATTTTGACAATTTTGTAACTGATACAGAAAAAAACCGCTTCGGAGCACTTTCCAAATATACCACGGACTGGGGCGCTAGTACGACAGATAATGTCAAAAATCTCAAAAAAGGAGTACAGCGCCCAAGTTACTGGGTCTATCGATTACCAATATTTACCTTCTGCTGCCGATCTGCTGCCCTGGTAAAAAGAACAAATCCGAAATGTTGAGGAGATTTCTCTTAATTTAAATATTTTCTAGACCGGAAAAAGTGCCATTTTGTCATTTAATTTTAATTTTTTTCCTTAAATGTTGTTCTGTCATGTCATTCGAAAAATCAGTGTCCAGATCCCGTTCACTTTTAGAAAAAAAAATGACATTGAAAGAATTCATTTTCATCTCAAAAACGTAACATGTCAAAATAAGGCCAGGAAACTAACGATCGGTAAAAACTAAATAATTTCGACAACTTTTACAAAGGCCGCCCTCAATGTGTGTGTTTTAACATAAAGAAAAAACTTGCGCAGGTTAAAGACTTGCCTGGGCAAGTACAAAACTCGCTAGGGCAAAAGTGCGAAATTTTTTTAAATTGTGCAGTTCAGTTTTCAGCTTATTTGGTTACTATTTTTTTTTGTGCTTAACATGGGGCAATTCTATGACGTACCGGACCAATCCAAAATGGACTCCAGGGGTGTCTACAGACAGTTGGTACTCCGCAATTAAAATGCATAGTAAAAGAGTAAGGTTAATGATTTCATGTTATCATTAAAATTAGCTCCATTAATGTAGAGGAAAAAGCTTTGCGAACCATTTGAAAAACTCCCGCAGATATATGAGACTCACCTCCAGGATCACACTGCGCGCATACTCATTTTCAGAGAGGTCGTCGACAAATTTAATCTGAAAGCTGACAGATTTTTTTAAGTCAAAAGTGGAAAATAATACTTCAGCAACAATAATAACAGAACACTTTGCACAGGTTGGTGATTTTGTTATATGTTGATTGAAAAATGCGGCAAGTACAGCAGAAATAGGGTATTCCATCCTACTTCTACTAGCTAGTACGACCTATAAAGTCAAAATCTAAAAAAAGAGGAGTACAGCATCTCCAACACACACTGGTATTAAGACTGCAGTGTCTGTACATGCTGTATTAATACTTAAAATCAAACAGAATCATTGACATATTTTTGTCATGTTTAGTAATACTATATGTCATCAACTACACTTAGTACCTTCTACAAAATGATTTACTAACAACATTTTCTTTCAATGTTGAAGGATGTAAAGTTGTAATTGCGTCCAGAAATCAGGAAAAACTTGAGAATGCAGTCCGTGAGATGAAGACACTCATACCAGACAAGTCCACAGCCGACATTAAAGAAGTCAAGTGTAACATCAGAAATGAGAAAGAGGTAAAGTTTGATAAATGATAATATAGCGCACAAATCCTAAGTACTAAATCGACGCCCTGATGGTAACATGGAACTTGGGTTTAGAATCGTCACAGTTTAGTTTTAAGCAACTTCTTAAATGTAGCGGCTGAGGTTGAAGAGCGGCTGTTGTAGGGGAGGTTGTTCCAATGTGGGGGAGGGGGTGGGTGGTAGTATAATGGGCGGCATGTCGTGGCCGAGCGGATAAGAGGACCGGACTCAAGCTCTGGTGTTTCTGATCAGCAGAGTGTGGGTTCGAGTCTCGGTCGTGACATTTGTGTCCTTAACTTAAGCAAGACAATTAACCATTATTGCTGCGTCCTTCGGATGGGACGTTAAGCCGTTGGTCCCATGTGTTGTGTAATGCATGTAAAAGAACCCAGTGACACTTAATATCGTAAAGAGAATGGGTTCTCCCTGGTATTCCTGTTTTGATCGGCTGCAGATTGCGCCACAGCACCTTGTAAACCATTACATGGTGCTATGTAAAGGAACAGGTCTCATACTACAAAAACGTAACTCAACATACCTTGCAGGAAAAAATACGCAGTGTTTTGAGACGCCCAATAGGTGTGATAAAGCGCTATATAAGAACTGCGTATTATTATTATTATTATTATTATTATTATTATTATTATTTCACGATATCACAGCATGCAAAAGAAAGATCTCATTTTCCCCTGTGCCGGTAACTCCTCGAGTCGGGCTACGTCCCGTAGCCTTAGACCTCGAGGGTCTTTCGCAGGATCCTAGCTGTTCCCAAAAGTGCCGCCTTCTGCAACAAATCTACCCTCACAGTTGTGCCTATTTGATCCAGATGCTTTTCCAGTACCTTCAGAATAGTGCCAAGTGCTCCAACCACCACAGGGACTACTTTCACTTTCACCTGCCAAGTCTTACGAAGTTTCCTGGCCAAGTCCTGATACTTCTCGATCTTTTCCATCTCCTTAGAAGCTACCCTTATATCACCCGGCACAGCTATGTCGATGATATGACACATCTTCTTCGTTTTATCTAAGACTACAACATCCGGACGTCTATGTTCTATAACATGATCAGTCTGAATGTTGAAGTCCCAGAGGATCTTGACCTCGTCGGTCTCTTCAACATTATTATTATTATTATTATTATTGTTATTATTATTCCTCCTCTTCTTCTTATTGTTGCAGGTGGAAGCGTTAATGGCCTCAACACTGAACCACTACGGAAAGATAGATTATCTTGTGAATAACGGCGGTGGACAGTTTCCGAGTCTACTGTCTGACATGAAGCTGAAAGGATGGAATGCTGTCATTGATACCAACCTGACCGGCACGTTCTTGTGTAGTCGAGAAGGTTAGCACCAGGTCCCAATTTCATAGAGCTGCTTAAGCAGACAATACTGCTTAAGTTTTCTGCTTAGCAAAAACAAAAAAAAGCAGGATACCAGTCACAGATCACACATTTAACATTGTATTTTGGCTGGAAACCTTATTCTGGTAAGCATAATTTTGTTTGTGCTTAGCTACTTTTTGTGCTTAAGCAGCTCTATGCAGGGCCCAATTTCATAGAGCTGCTTTAAGTAGACAATACTGCTTAACAAATTTCTTTAAAAAAGCAAGATACCAGTCACTGGCAGAATACAATGACATGGTATTTCGGCTGGTAAACTTTTACTGGTGAGCAGAACGATGGGCTTTGCTAAGTTTTGTTCTTAAGCAACTCTTGAAAATTGGGTTCCGTACAGATGGTTATGACCCAAGCGACTGTAGTGTAGACTGAATTTGCTGACTGCATTTGTTTTGTTGTTGGGAGGTGGGGCTTCATTTTAGCCTGAGGGGTGTGTCTAAATGTCTGTGTTTGGGCGGGACACTACGGTCTTATCTAGTTGTCGTTAACAAGTACAAGTATTGTAAGTGATCAATGGTAGACTTTTGAGATGTTAGTGGGCACCCCAGTAAGCGGTCCTTTTCTGTTATGAGACCAATAGAAAAGGCCCACTTACTGGGGTGACCGCTGACATTTCAAAAGTCTCCTATTTGTACACATAAATTATTTGGGCAAACTGTTTTCAAATTCTAGCTAAAAGGAGGGGTGGTGGGGGGGGGGGGGACTGGAGGCCTTTTGATAATTAACCCATTGACTCTTGTCGTACAGTAGAACGATCCATTAAGCCCCACCCTCTAAACATATTGACCAATCACAGCATTGGCTACATCACCACTGTACATGTGGGCAGCACAATGTGCGTCTCTTCAATGCCACACTGCACGACATGAACGTGTGCGCTATAAGTACGCGCACGCATGTTTACATTTTCCAATAGGATTTTATTGTGTCAGACTTTTGTCAGACTTTCAGTGGTGTAGCTAAGGCTGTGATTGGTCAACACGTAAGGGGGCGGGGCGTAAAGGATTGGTCTATTATTCAAGACTGCTACTTTGTTCTTGTAAAGACATGGCAGTATTTCCTAGGTACCGTAAAAGAAACTGCATTTTTTTATTTTATTTTTCAATTCAAAATAAACATTTATTTCCATAATGGTGAAAAAGAAACATTCATACAAGTAATTATTATAATGCAATAAAGTAAGATGTAAAATAATGCAGATCAAGAAAAGAAGGAATAATCCAAGACTGATTTTGAGGAAAATGAAAATTTCTGCTGAAACATTTCAAGGGCCACCTAGACAATGGCCAGGGGCGTCAAAGAATTGCATCTCTGAAAAATGAGGCCAGCACTATTATATTGAATGTAATGTATGTTTGTTCCGTCATCCGGTCTCAATTTCATTTACCTCTGACAGCTTACAACAAGTGGATGGTTGAGCATGGAGGTGTAATTGTCAACATCATTGCAGATATGTGGAATGGCTTCCCTATAATGGGGTAAGGACAGGGCTAGATTTAAAGGGCCCATGAAGAGGTTTTTTGTCACGGAACATTTTTGTGCTTTAATATATGCTTTGAAATTAACAAAACATAGTATTGACTATTTTGATGTGTCTTGTTATGCGTTAATACACTTTAATTGAGCCCCGAAAATGTGTGCCATTTGATTGCGAAATGATCCATGACGTAGGCTAGGGTAAAACATTTCGCAGACAGCTCTGGTGCCGAGTGGTCAACAATGCATTGTATGTTATTGTCACACACATGGCCCTGGTCAGCCGTTCCACTGTCTACGTCACAGATCTTATGTTAATGAGGAAGGGTGGGCGGAGCACGGCAACCCCCTAATTTTAGAAATCGTTATTTCTACGATTAATACGCATGTAAAAAATGTGAAAAAAATAAAGATATACTATAAAAGGCATACTTTATTTTTTTAACCAATAACAAAAAATAATTCATGGGACCTTTAAGAGCCTGGGCCTAACTTCATAGAGGTGCTGAAGCAGAAAGTATTCTCCTGAAGACGAGCAAAGTATACTGTTCGAAATGTCGAGACCACACCGGCTCTTTTCAGCAGCCACCACTCCTCCCAAAAGAGATTTTTACATGGTTGTACCCGCAAATTTTACTCGTTTACTAGTTATCTTGTTGTATAGTTTTCTACCCTTCACACCATAAAAAGCTTCAAATGTCACTCAAAAAAAATAATTGCTTTAACATTTTCTGCTAAGCAGATATGAGCAGGATACCAGTCACAAATTGTACATGTGACATGGTAGTTTGGCCGGTAACCTTATTCTGGTAAGCATAATTTGTTTGTGCAAAGCTATTTGTTGTGCTTAAGCAGCACTATGAAATTGGACCCAGGGCTTTTGAGGGGGAAGAGTCATGGGGTGGGGATGTCATTCGGAGAGACAACACATATAAAGGACTCCTTGGAAGTAATGGGAGACTTTTGAGGACACTAGGTGGCAGCAGACTTACCAGGTAAATCCATTGTGCTCGGAAATGTGTGTATGCTCAGAGCAAAACAAACAATGGAAATTTACCTGGTAAGTCTGCTGTCATCTAGCTTTCCAAAGTCTCTCATTTTTGGCTTTATTTCGGACTAGGCGTGCAACTTTTCAGCCGATCGGCTGATTTCCTTGAAGATTGAAGAATGCAGTACAAACTGGAGTCGCATGCCTGGTCTTTAACAAAAGTGTAACAACTTCCCCCCCTCCCCCCCCCCTGCACATAAATGACAAACTAATAAACAATACAAAAACAAAACAACTAAATAGTTGTTTGACTTTAACACCGAGGTTTAGCATCCTCTAAAACCTATACTTGTTTTTTCAGGAATTCCAAATGAAAATGGATAAAAAAGTGAAATCTCTGCTGTTCACTTACAGCTACAGTCTCCAAGACATTTTCCTTTTCTTAAAAAAACTGACAAAATTTTCTCAAAAAATGACAGCAAGACACAAATAAATATTTCTCTGTAGGATTGTGACCATTACTATTACCTTACAAATTAAAGATTCCTTCCGGTTACAGAGTGTTTCCCATTGCCTTAACAGACACACAGGGGCAGCAAGAGCAGGGGTAGAGAACCTTACCAAGACGGCATCCCTGGAGTGGGCAGCAAGTGGAGTACGCATCAACTGTGTAGCTCCGGTCTGTATTCCGAACTATTTTATCCGAGATTTACCCCGACCACTACAAAGTCAAGTGGGCAGGCATGATACTTCATTCTTATAAGGATAGTGCAATGTTTCCTTCGTAAAAGACATCACTTTGAGGGAATTTTAAAATTTCTACTGGAACATTTTAAAAGGTACCAAGGTAGTGACCATGACCGAGCAGTCAAGCGAAGTGGACTGAGGCTCTGGTGTTTCTGATCAGCAGAGTTGTGAGTTCGAGTCCCGGTCTTGACACTTGTGTCCCCAAGCAAGACACTTAACCATTATTACTTTGTCCTTTGGATTGGATGTAAAGTCGTAGGTCCCAGGTGTTGTGTAAAGCACGTAAAAGAACCTGGTTACACTTATTGTTCAGAGAAGGGGTTTGCCCCGGTGTTTCTGGTATGGTTGGCTGTAGATTGCACCACAGCACCATGTGAACCGTTGCGCTTTGTAAATAAATGGGTCTTATAAGTCGAACCTACCTCCACATACCTTGTAGACAAATAATGAGAGCTTTGAGTCACCCTCGGGTGTGATAAAGCGATCATGTAAGAACTGCGGATCTTTATTATTAGGTACTAGTTTGACTCCATTGCCGCTTTGAAATTTCAGGCTTGTGACAATCTTATCCAAGTCTGAAATATTGTTGGCTTTGCATTACCAATGTTGGGTAATGAGTTGACATGCCATTATTCGTCCATCAATCTTCAATTTGATAGATGTTAATATTTGCATCGGGGGAATGAATATAAATTTCAATTTGCCTTACACCGATGTGTGATAAGCAATGTATACTCAGTGCTTTCGAGTCCTGTGGAAAAAAATCCACAGGCAACTCGGGTGGGATTCGAACCCACGACTCCCGCATGACTAGAGCAGATGTCTTAACCACTAGACCACCGAGCACGCCCGGTGACGAGGGGCCAGTTCGAATCCAGTATTATTAGCGGCAAGTACCGCAAACAATTAGATAGATGTTAATATTTGCATCGGGGGAATGAATATAAATTTCAATTTGCCTTACACCGATGTGTGATAAGCACTGTAGCACTAAATCTTCAATTTAGAAATTTCAGAAATATATTATGCGATGACTTTTTTTAATATTTGTTTTCAATTTTGAATTGAATATTTTCAGCGTTTTTCAGCTCTTAATTTGACTTATCTCTTCTTTGATCCATAGAATTGGCAAAAGTAATTTTTGTTTTTAAATAAATTTGGTTTTCTATTTATGTACAGGGAACAGTGTACTCAGAATCAGCTGCTGCTAATTACAAAAGCCCTGAGATCTTTGAGAATGCAATTCCTTCAGTTCCAGCGAAACGGCTCGGCAAAGTAGAAGAGGTATGCCAATCATTCAAAAGGATCAAATACTAAGAGGGGGAAACAAAAAAAAACAGTTTTGGAGCCTGCAACATGGTGTCTGAAGCCAAGACTAAGGTATCTGATGACCCAGTCAAATTTGCCATAAATTAGAAGGTAAAGATAAAGGTAAGAGTCAATTTATTGGCAACCAAGCAGGTTGGATTCATTAAAAGCTATCAAGATGCATTACTAAACAGAGTACTGCACTTAGAAATAAGAAGAGAAAATTTAAACAAATCATGGTGTGTCTGGAAGAAGGTCGTAAGGCTGTACAACTTTTTTCTGGGCATACAAATTACTCCTCTTTGTCTCAGCAGAAGGTCACAAGCAATATCATGGCTCTTCTGAAAAAAACAGTAGGGCATAACTGTTGTATATTTCTTGCTAGTATTACACTCAAGACATGTTTTTCCATTCCTACGTGGAATTTGACTTTCCTGAATGACTTGCAAATTGCAGAAAAATGACCAATTACTCCTCTTTGTCCCAGCAGAAGGTCACAAGCAATATCATGGCTCTTTTGAAAAAACAGTAGGGCATAACTGTTGTATATTTCGTGCTAGTACTACACTCAAGACATGTTTCTCCATTCCTGTGTGGAATTCGACTTTCCTGAATGACTTACAAATAGCAGGAAAAAACGACCAAGCTTTCACACTCAGTTTTCTTGAAACACAATTTTGGACGGTAATTGCTTACGACCTTTTGCCGGTCACACTTTCGTTACGTCCTTCCCGTCACACGACGAAATGTTCAGAAAGGTAAAACATCAACACATAGAGAATGAAAATATAAGACATTAGAAAACCAAACTACTGATTAAAAAGGCACCATGAGAATTCTTAAAACTATTTGTACTGATACTAGGCAGGGTTAATTCATGTGCAGGCCTCGATCCTAAGAAAAATGGGGGCAGGCCTTTGCTGGCCAAATCAGAGAAATTGTACAAGGGCATGCTGGCTGGCCAAGTTGGTAGTGACAGTGCAATTTTTCTGAAGGGCATGCTGGCCAACTCGACAGGGCATGAGGCCAATGGCCTCGGTGGCCTCGGTTAAGATCAAGGCCTGCATGTGTACGTCTTACATCATATGAAAGGTCATGGGGAAGGGATGAGTATTAAAATTTGCAAAATTTGTGGTTGGGTGCCTGGGGGTTCCTGGAGTTTATTGGATAAAAGGCTCTAAGATTCTTGACAGAATATTTGGGTTTTTTTTGTTTTTTTTTCATGGACGAAGTTTTTTAAGTTAATTTTATGCTTATGTATTGCATGTTTAAAAACAAAAATTACTGTAGAACTCTTGATTCATAAATACCCCCGTCAGTTTGGGACAACTTGGGCATTCCTATTGGTTTTTTCCTATTGTTTTACCTGAGAAATTAATAAATGAAATGAAATGAAATTGGTTGAAAGGTGGTCACATGACTGTTTAAGACCGCTTTTAAACGGATGATAAAGACATAGCTGGAGCTATGAAGGCGTGTTCTGCGCGCATTATAGCCATACGCGTGTTGGTGCTATAACTTAAGCGGTTGCTAATTTACGCGTAGCGCAATCAATACATACCGGTACTCAATGTTAAGTCTATTAATGCGTGCGCGTACACACAACCGTTGAGCGTCGACCCTTTGCGAAATGGGGCCTGAGGACGTGGCAAGAATGGAAAAATAAATTTAAAAAAACAGAAAAGTTTCACGGATTTTTCTACATTATGACACTTTTTAACAATAAGGGCATTTATGAATGGGAATAAAAGAGTAGTGACTCATTCTTAAACGGCTGTTTAAAACCTTGCAGGGTCGTGGCCGTGTGATAAAGGACCTCGCCTTCGGCTCGGTCCTTTATCACACGGCCACGACCCTGCTGGTTTTAAACGGCCGTTTAAGATCTCGCTCACCACTCTTTTATTCCCTTAATTAAACAATTATAAAATGAGAACCAATATTTGCAATTAACAGATCTCGGCGGCAGTGTGCTTCCTGCTGTCGCCAGCAGCTGCCTACATAACTGGTGAAACCATTAAAGTGGATGGAGCGTCAAGTCTTTATGGGCAGACAGGATGGCATGTGCCAGGTAAGATTTAGTCTTGATTCATAGCTTTTTGTCCGTTCGTGTTGTACATACTAGAATCCTTACCGCAACTCACTGGTAGAGGGCGCTACAATTGCATTGCCCCAGTTTACCTTCAAAGTTTAGTCCAGGAGCATCAACCAGCTAGAAATCTACGATCTTCACATAAATCCCTTCTGATTCCCCCGGTTATCAAAACCAAGTCGTATGGTTCCCGCTCTTTCCAATGCAGCAGTTCAGTTATGGAACAGTCTTCCAGAGGTGGTTAAAGAGGCCGAAACATCAGAACAATTCAAAACCCGGCTGAAAACATATCTGTTCACTTTGTACAACTGTTGATTTCCCCTTCACAGCGCATAGGGACCTCACGGTGATATGCGCTATATAAGTATGGTTTTATTATTATTATTATTATTATTACTATTGCAGTAAGGATTGTAGTATATATAATTGATAAAATATATTACTCGAGATTAGGCAAGATTAGGCTTACACAGGGAAACCTCCCCACCTCCCTCACCCTCCCCATATCCCCAAAACAACTAAACAACCAAACACCCCAAACAAACAAAACCCAAACGTTACCTCTTCTTTATTAGAAAAAATATTTCTTTTTATAAAATACTCCCAAAATGTGGTTTTTTTTAGTCCAAAAATACTTACTATGCTGGTCAAGTTGGTACAAATTCTTGACACATTTCACATTTTCTTGAAAATCTCGATGTAAAGCAGAATAATATCTCAGGGTAGGCCTGAAATTTCATCTTTGAGAGGGGCAAGGCCATTTTCATTTGGCAAAGGGCACTTCCATTGGGAAATCTCAAAAGTCTATGGGAAAGTCTTGAAGGGGCACCAAGGCCAAGACAAGGGCAACAGAGAACATGTCCTCCGTGTAATTCCAGGACAGCTAGGGCGTTTGCGATCAAAGCATTCTTTCATCAAAGACAGATTGACTTGTGAACAATTGAAAAAAAATAAAATAAAAATACTCCATCAGTTTTATTTGCTCAACGGATCCTTCAATTTGTATTTATTTATTTGTATTTATTTATTTATTTATTTCAAGATCTTTATACTGGATACAAATATCAGCTCAACGGCTGTTTTACATTATGGTCCTGTCTCTTAAAAATGAGAATACTGAAAAAAACATTACTTTAAAATATACGAACAGTCAGAGTAAAAGAGGTTTTAAAAAAGAAAAACATCAAGAGGATTAAAAAAAAAAACTTAATATTAATTTGTTTATACATGTTTTTAAAACCACCGATAGTCGATGCATTTTGGGCCTTAGCAGGTAACTTGTTCCATACAGCAGCACCAGAATAATTAAAAGATTGCTTAAAACATTCCATGTTAGGCTGAGGGAGAACAAGATTAAGAGAATCTGCATTTCTAGTATTGACCCCATGCCTGTCAAAATACATCTCAATATTGTTACAAAGTCTGTCTGGGGCTAAACCATGAACACATTTATACAGATTGCAGGCTAAATAGAAATCCCTCCTCTGTTCAAAAGTCTGCCCCAGAAAGAGTTCTAAATAGTTTTATGAATTGTTTCTCTTTCAGATCATGAAGGAACAAAAGCCTATGAATGGAAGAAGGACATTGAAGAACTAGAGAAATCAAAACTGTGACAACTCTGCTTTTTTAATTCACATTTTTTATTAGAAACTTCAATATAAATGCAATTTATATAAATTTGTACATCAACTGGCAAAATAAATCTGTATATAAATAATTACTAATTTCATTAAGTTTAAACCAAAAGTATCTGAGATCGTAAAAACAATGTTTAAAAGTTGCTTTCCACACAGACCGCTGACAGAGCGGTAGAAACACAAGAAATTAAATATCTTGGTTCTTTATCATTTTAAGAAACCAGACGTATAATTTTTTTTTAAATTTGGGTCATAATAATGTTAGATTAATTTTCAACTGCAGTCAATTTTTAACAAATGGCTTTTTATTAAAAACATTACATCATGTATATATAGTATGTGAATGATTTCAGACTGCGACATTAAAAATTCAGAATTGTTTAGCACCCATTTTTCTTAGAATGATATCTTGGAATTTATATCAGACCGCAATTATTTCAATTATTTTGTTGTTACTTTGCGTATGACTAAAAAACAGGGTGAATGTCTTTGACAATTGGCAATAAATAAACAACACATATTTTGTACCTAACTAAATGTTTATTCATGTTTGTTCAAATAAACTTCAGTTTACTCAGAACGACTTCAAACATACTGGCGTGTCGTGGCCGAGCGGATAAGAACACCGGACTCAAGCTTTGGTGTTTCTGACCAGCAGAGTATGGGTTCGAATCCCGGACGTGAAACTTGTATCCTTAAGCAAGACATTTAACCATTATTGCTGCGTCCTTCGGATGGGACGTAAAGCCATAGGTCTGGTGTGTTGCGTAATGCACGTAAAAGAACCCAGTGCACTTATCGCAAAGAGAGTGGGTTTGCCCCGGTACTCCTGGTTTGACCGGCTGCAGTTTGCGCCACAGCACCTTGTAAACCGTTACATGGTGCTACATTATGTGAAGTAACAGGTCTCATACTTCAAACCGTAACTCTGAATACCTTGCAGGAAAAATACTGAGAAGTGCCTAGTATCCTTCGGCAATTTGGCACTATATAAATCCAGTTACTGTTTTTGTGCAATTACTCTATTTCAATTACATGATTTTTACATGATCATCTTTTTTTTCTCCAGTTTTACATTCTTCCTTTTGTCAATGGAAAGGGGGGGGGGCCCAATGAAATCCAACACAATTTTTGATATCGTACAAAACTCTTGTTAGAAAAGATGCATCATCAAGCCACCATGTCCAACTATCACCTGTGCTCTCATTGATTGCAGGATGACCTTGTATTGAGTCCACAAAAATTGTTCTTTACAAAGATTAAAGGAAGCATTGCCTTCTGATTTGGCGCTTCTGTAGAATATAAAGATTCACATAAATATCCCTTGAAATTATGTGGTTTTTGTTTAGTTTTGTGGCAGAACATTTTTTAGAACCAAATTTTTGACTTCACAAAATGGCGGACCATATGTTTCTATGTTGAGTAGTGGTTCCGCTGGTTTTATTTCCTGAGGCAAATGAATTTATGTTTTTATCACTACTCGACATTTACAATACACTGTAGATGTCATATTGCATGAACAACACTTAAAAAGGATAAGGAGCTATTCAAACAGCAAAATTTTAAGAGATTTGAAGACAATATGTCCAGGACCTCAAAGAGCTGTGAATGCTATATCATACTTTATGCAATTGCATAGCAATATTTAATGTCACAAATTTCAGGTAGATTGCATTTAACTTTATATTATAGTCGATCAGTTCATTCAATGATTCATACGTGTATAAATCACAAGTAACGACGCCACATTACATTACGCTTTCGTTGAACTAGTAGACTGTTCACCTCCCACGAACGTTTTTATTCCACACTAAATGAATCGCTGTGATGGAAGCTACGACCCCTCCCATTGAACCCAAGCCTTTGCTTACGTATCCTAGAACAGACATGGGTATCCACACATCACTCAGATTGACCAAGAGACCGAGGTGAGCCTTATGCATGTCACGTTGGAGCGCTACCCCTTGGCTTGACTTGATCAGTCCCCCTCGTTTCAGGGCCTCAGCCCGGCGTGTCAGCAGCTGGATCTTACGCAGGTCATTTAAGGTCAATGAGAGTAACGCTACGAGCCAGTACCATGCTGACCTTTCACCCCATTTTTTGGTGTCAACCTGTCATGCAAGGAACAATAAAAATGTGTTTAGTGCACACATAACACAATGCAGAGAAATATCTCAAATTTTTAAGGGCCAATGTCTACTTGTTTTTCTTCTTAAGCTGATGTTAAGAGCTTGAATTTCCTTTGTAAGCTTGCTTAAATTGTCAATGTTCATTTTCGGGAAAAAGCCTCAGTACACTTGGAGGTTGCAATTTCGAATTCCAGACTCTGGTCAATTGTTCTTTTGAGAGCCTTTCTCATCTTGTTACTCTTTTTTAGCTAATGTTAAAAGCTTGAATTTCCTTTGTAAGCTCGCTTAGATTGTAAATTGCTTATTTTAGGCAAAAATGTCAGTAAATTGGTAGGTCCCAGGTTCAATTACTGCTCTAGTCATTTTTTCTTTGTTCAAAACATGATTTATATGTACCCCGTCGGTTTCCACTTGTGGTTTATAATTTGATATAAAAAATACAGAACACAATCAAATCTACAAATCAAAACAAACCTTTACAGATGAAAAAAATAAAGAAAATATTTGACTCAAGGTTTTATTCTTACATCATAAATCTTTGTCTTGCCCAGCCATATCAGATGATCTATGAGAAGCCACATTGCTTTACCGGTGTAACCAATCAAGGTCAAGAATCGTTGAATATCATCCGTCTGTAGGAGAGAATCTAATGCCTTCTGAGCGAACTCCATGGAACGGAACATTCTGAATACTAAAACGAGAATCATGAACAGAGAAAACATCTTGACAAGATTTAACAAAATTTAATAAATAAATAACTGTTTGATGGGCTGGAGTATAAAAATCATACACTTCATGACATTTAAGGAGTGGGCGGGGCTTGAATGTGGATAAATTGTACAGGTCTTGCATTTTTGCAGTTCAAAAGGAGGACCCCGTAACTGCCATATGTAAGGGTGTGTAGGTTGGTTCGCGCCGCTGCTTGCCACATAGTTAACTGCGGACACTGTGATCAATGTGTTATTGTTGTTGCCTTTTCTCTTAGTTTCTTTGAAGATGAATTTAGTAGTCTATGGACTTGTTTTGTAAAGCATTATTTATCATACATTAGTGGAAATTTAACTTAGTATCACAAATGTGATAAATTTAAAATTTCCTTTGTGTTCTTAATTATTTGAGATAATAATACAATGGACGGGTTCCAATAGTAATGCCAATCGGAATTGTGCAATATCGCGTCCATCCCCACCCCCCTTCACCCCCCTGCTCAACGGAGGCAACTGCCTCCGCCCATGTCGATGCCTGGGTGCCCCTTGAATTAGACAGGTGTCAGTAGAAATTTGAAATCACTCATCAGGGATTTATTTAAGATGTCCTTCACGAAGGGAAAAACTGCCTTGCCCTTACACTACAGGAACGCAATATCAGAACGAATGCTGGTCATCTCGCCCCCAAACATACTCGCCCCCAACAATCTCGCCCCCAACAATCTCGCCCCCAAACAATCTCGCCCCCAGCCTTTGACAATCTCGCCCCCTGACAATCTCGCCCCCAAACAAAGTCGCCCCCTGACAATCTCGCCCCCAAACAAAGTCGCCACCGGACGTTTTTTTTTCTGCAGTCCGAAATTGCCAAAGGAGAATTTTTTGTCAATTTTTTTTTTAATTTTTAAAAATTTTGAAAATTTTTGAGGATGGCAATTTCGTACCGCAGAAAAAGAACCTTCCCCCGGATATAACTAAAATAATATTACAATTTTATTTAATGATGGTAACCATGACACCTAAAAAGATGATTTTCAATATCTTCTTTTGCAAGGGTAGTTTTTTCTGTTTGTATATCTACCTGTATCTTCTTTAAAGATCGGAAAGGATGGTGATTTGGGTAAAACAAAATTGTTAAAAGTATGAAACTATATTTAGTCTTAGGGTAAACATATTGTTATCTTAGTTTATGTTTCCCCCATATAGAGTATTGTTAAGGCCTACAGAAAAATAACGTACAACAAAATTGAATTATAGTCATGAGATTTATTCATGCATCAGCCTAAGATGTATTGCAATTTAAAAAACAAAACATCCATTTAAAAATATTATTAAAGAACAATAAAAATGTTAAATTACAAGCAGGTATATTCATAACAAAATACAAGCAGATAAAAACTTAAAATAAAATAAAACAATCACCAATCGACACACCTGTCCACCTGTCTTAAAATTACGACAATTAACCCCGCACTGAATCTACAATGAAAAAAATGAAAAAATACTAAAATGCTAAAATACAGTAGACATGCACTAACATTAACATGATTCTTTGAATCAACCCACAAGCAAATGATAACGAAGCGTAACGACTTCCAAAATGATCTGAAACATGTTCTGTGGACCCACACGGTCCCGAAAACTCTATCCTTATCGCGTACAAATATAAAAGTGGCAGTGGCAATTTCAGACTGCAGAAAAAAAATATCGTATGGGGGCGACTTTGTTAGGGGGTGAGATTGTCAGGGGGCGACTTTGTTTGGGGGCGAGATTGTCAGGGGGCGAGTTGTCAAAGGCTGGGGGCGAGATTGTTTGGGGGCGAGATTGTTGGGGGCGAGATTGTTGGGGGCGAGAGTGTTTGGGGGCGAGATGACCGGCTCCCATCAGAACACAAGTTTCAAGCCTCACGTACATTTTCTTGATGTGGTGACGGCCGCTTCCAGATGTTGGACTCTCTGAACAGAGTTTACTGGACCTCCATATCTTGCAAAATACCAAAGGAGAAACCTTGAAGCATATTGGGTTACCCTGTGGAGACAGAATTTGAAAATAAACGACTGAATAACTATAATAATATTGACAAGTTGATTTACTACAGTTTGAAAGGTTCGTTGGAATCACTGTTTCTTTTTCTGTAGGAAGTTCTCCTGTAGGGTCAACAAATATAGACCACATAACCTTTGTTTACAGAAAGAGTGACCTTGTACATTTGGGGTTTTTCCGGCAGGCTAACTACCAGTGTTGTAGGTCTCGAGACCTGGTTGAGACCTTTTTTGCAGTCTTGGTCTCGGTCTCAGTCTCGGGCCAATGAAAGTCTCGGTCTCGGAAGGGTTGGTCTCCCCCTCGGTCTCGAATGCCTTGGTCTCGGTCTCGGTCTCGGACTTCCAGGTCTCGACTACAACACTGCTAGCTACTGCACAGGTCATATATGGGAAATTTTCAGATTTTGTCTCATAATTTTCACATCAGTTCAAGAGAACTTTAATAAAAAAAAACACCTAAACCAGTTTTGAGATAGGAGCCTTTTCTTCAAACCATCAACAGTTTATTAAAATCGGACAGTGCACTCTCCATCAAATATAAGATTTTATGTTTTCTTCCATTGGCATTATTGGGCTGTCTACAAATCTTGCCTGCAAGTCCAGGCCCTGTGGCCCTTTTTTTAATGTGATGTCATCAGGTTGCATAAGCACATAAGGTCTATCGCAAATACTGCCTGGTTGACTTCGCACAATGATCCAAAGGCACTGTGTGAAGGATAGAGGAACAAAAAGCATTCCCTATTCCCAATCCCAGTGCTTGTCGACCATCGTGCGAAGGCATAAACAGTTGTTTTTTAGTTCCTTAAAACTCAGTGACAGCTAGCCTACACCATAACAAAAAACCATGAATGGAAGTACCACCTGTCCCCGCCCCCTCCCGCAACCCCCGATGGCTGACACTGCATGTTTGTACGTTAAGCTGCGATAATCGTAGTTTCTTTTTGTCTTGGTTGTGTTCCTTCCTTTGTCTTTGTCTTTGTCTAGTTTGAGTTTGTGTTGTCCCCCTCCGGCTCCGGTCTTCGTACGACCATTAGGAGGTTTAAGGGGTTACGATGGTCCCAGCATGGAGGTAGAATTAGAGGTCCCAGCAAGGTCCTAACTTAATCCTACTCTACTTCCAATGATTTTAACCCTATCCCTGGTCTTAATAAAGTTATTGGTTGTGAAACTGTGGAAGTGTTTTCTATGGCATCACTATCACTATCAGTCACTTAGATAGATGTCAATATTGCATCGGGGGGAATGAATATAAATTTCAATTTGCCTTTCACCGATGTGTGTAAGCACTGTATACTCAGTGCTTTCGAGTCCTGTGGGAAAAAAACAAAAAAAACCAAACAAAAAAACACAGGCAACTCGAGTGGGATTCGAACCAACGACTCCCGCATGACTAGAGCAGATGTCTTAACCACTAAACCACCGAGCATGCCCGGTAATGAGGGGCCAGTTCGAATGCAATATTGATACCTATCTAATTGTTTGCGGTACCTGCCGCCAATAATACTGGATTCGAACTGGCCCCTCATCACCGGGCGTGCTCGGTGGTCTAGTGTAAGACATCTGCTCTATAGTCATGCGGGAGTCGTGGGTTCGAATCCCACCCGAGTTGTCTGTGTTTTTTTCCCCCACAGGACTCGAAAGCACTGAGTATACAGTGCTTACACACATCGGTGTAAGGCAAATTGAAATTAACTATCAGTCACGTTTTTCACGATTTGGATGCAGTGATAAGCAATGACAATTAATCGCTCGTGGTCTCGTTTTGATAAAGTGGTTGGTACCAGCTGCCAGTGCTAGAGAACATGTAGAAAGCTCAACACAAACCTGTAAAGTTTATCCCGCCCTTCTGTGTACGATGTAAACTTGATGAAATTCCGGACAAAATTATCATCCTGAGCTTTTACTTGCAAAGACATTTTTCTTATTAAAACGGTGAGTTAGTAACTAGACGCAAACTTCAGTTGACACAGTCATGACAGTTGACCCTTGACACTTGACCTCATTATTTGATTATCAATGAAAACGAATGGCAAGCAAGGGAGATATAATCTAGGTCAACTCGGACCCTAAACGAGGCGTACGTACATTAAGTTTAACCATGCATTAACCCGCTCTATTTTGGTCAACTCGTACCGTTGCCAAACTCGAACTCGCACACTTTGAAACAGTCCTCGATTAATGCTTGAAGTAGAACGGATTTAGTAAAATCACGATAATTGAAAAACAAACAAACAAACCAATAATAAATCAAATCAACAATATTAAACAATTGATAAGTCGCCCTAGAAGTTCACTCAAACCAAAAAATAGGCGTAGGCCCTATTTTATGAGCCCTAGCATATAACATGGAGGTGGGTAGCATAGAGCAAGTCTACCATCATGCACGACGCACCAAGACGTAATGTCTCCCGCGTCGGACTTTCAAAGTTGGTGAAAAAATGTAGACACAGTAACTGGGGCGCTGTACTCCTTTTTTGTTGTTGAATTTTTGACTTGGACGGCGCCCCAGGGAGATAGGTGTATCCGGTGTAAAGAAGTCGACTTACTATTAATGTGTGATACCCTGTTCCAAAAAAAAAAAAGGCTCACTTTAAAATTGTTGGAAAATCGCTACTGGCTTTTCAAGATATCAAAGATGAAATAATAGGCATTCAGCGAACATGCAATCCCAACGGTAATCACAACCTTCTAACACGTAAGAAAACAGCCGTTGACGAACAAAGCTAACGGCTTCGTGGCGCTTTGGGCCTAAAAACATCTATTTGGATGACAGAAAATGATCGTGAGTACAATTAAATGGCTTTTATTTCATCTTTGATTTCTTGTAAAGCCAGTAGGCGATTATCCAGCAATTTTGTTGAGTCTTTGTCGTAAATTGGGCATTTATTTTTTATTTTTTATTTTTTTTTTTTTTTTTGGGGGGGACACAAAGTATCTGTCACACATTCGTAATCGACTTCTTCACAGCGGATACACCTATATCTCCCTGTCAAAGTAAAAATAATAATAAAATAAAAAAATAAAAAAGGGAGTACAGCGCCCCAGTTACTGGATCTAGTGAAAATGCAACTTGAACACCGTACCCGTATTGCTTATTATTTTGAATGCAGACCCGAATTAAAGCCCGCCAGTAAAAACCCGGATTCGTATTACCCCACGAGACCGTGTTTTTGACACAACACCAAATCTGATCCCTTTTTTCATGTTCCGAACAGATGTGATTTAATTGAAAACTATTATAGCGGATCGAAACTAATCATTGCTCTTTCAAGAAAACAACGATGTTCCCATTAATTTTACGCAAATGTTTCTCAGGGGACCATCATGTACAGCACCTAAATCAACTGGATCAGACAAGCAGTTACTTAAAGGGCCTATGAAATAGGATTTTTTTTTGTTACTTGAAACAACTCTACATTCATTCTGACAAAATAATTTCACATTTTGATCGTCAAGTTTGAGGTATTTTGACAATTTTTTTCTGGATTTTGTGTTTTATGCAAATTGAAATTTGCATGTTTATGAGCAAATGTGTGATGTCATCGAAGACAAAGCTGCAACATCATGGTTGGTTTGTGCACACAAAATTACAGATTTGTGTCTGTTTTTCAAATGGCAACTCCACTGATATTTAACGGTTGTTGTCTTATTGGTGAGTGTTTAGACTTGTCAGTACGTATTTTGGTGTGACCACTGCTTTCTTTTGCAAAATTTGGGATTTTGATTTTATACATTTTTAATGCTGCTGTGAGACTTTGTTCCTATTATGAGTCACACAACAGAGCCCTCATGTGTCCAGTTTAGGACAGGTCATTTTTGAAAATTCAATTAGTACATTAAACCTTAATTTTAGTACAAAAAACAATTTTTTCGTTTTCCTTAAACTGTCCTTAAGCATGGATATTTGATAAAAAATGTATTTAAAACAAAATTGCTCTTCATAGGCCCTTTAATCTCTTGTTTTGCCTTGAACAAATCATTGAACTTACTAAATGTTTCGGACCTTTTTTTAATAATAGTAAGTTTAAACTTAGAATGTCTCCTCATAACAAACAAAAAACTTCAACTTGACCTTCAATCTCTGATACCAAATTGGTTTGGCGAAATCTGTCCTCATGTGATAGTATTTTCAAATGAAAGTTCATTAACCATTGAGTTATATATAATATAGAACTAGAGGGCGTACATACCATGCGACACGGCCCGACAAGGAGCATTTTTGACGGCGCGGACCCTTCATTAATTACACTGGTCTCTCATCAGTTTACACAGCAAACATTTTCTGAGTTGACATTCGTATGTGATTGAACCATAGAGGTTTTTGCCCATGGTGGGTCAGCGGAGTTCAATTCCGTGCTTGACATCGTGAGTGCTCTCTCTAGTTCTTATAATTATAATAACTCTATGTTATGAACTGAAA
The DNA here is from genome assembly GCA_911728455.2 of Marthasterias glacialis. Lineage (NCBI taxonomy): Eukaryota > Metazoa > Echinodermata > Asteroidea > Forcipulatida > Asteriidae > Marthasterias > Marthasterias glacialis. Next base: position 22,722,827 of record OU452229.1, on the reverse strand, counting down.
ATGTTGACTCAAAAGCAAGCGGGGACCAACACCAAAAATACTTGAATGATCGCTGGTCCCATTCGGACTGATGAAGCGTATGGATTATTAATGAAGTTAATTCAATTGTTAAATAAAAACTAAAAGTGACTTATTCCACACCATTAAAAACAGGCATCCGAGTTGAGTTTATGTCAAGACCAGCATGTGTCACAAGAAAAAACAGGAAAGTCTATGCGGCGCCTACAGCCTGAATAGAGTGTGCGCCCTCTTTCGGTTTTAAAATTTGCAAGATTTTTTTTCGTAGAAAAAGGCCGGAAATTTCACTTTTCCACTTAACCGATTCCTTAGGAATTTTCAGGTGTGTAAAGGTAAAGTGATACTTCTTTTGAAGGGTTGTGTTGATTAAAAATTATGTTGCAATAACTTTCTAGGTCAATTCATATTTTTTACCTGAGTATATGCACCATGAGAGCTGAAGGGTGCAATACATTAAATAGACAAATTTTTCTGTAAATCCAAGATTTGAAAGTCATTCTATGGATTGTTGAAAAATGGTCCAATATTATGCCCCTGGGGTTGTTGACTTTCAACCTGGAACATGTCGGGTACACTAGCCCTCTAAAAAAAATGCCTTATTCTGCTAAAAAGTGTAGGGTCATTTTTCCAAGATGGAGACTGGCCAGTTTACTCGTTCAGGGGTGTTTTTATGAGCCCGTACCAAAAGTACTCAACGGCTAACCTACTAAAAATTGGAAAGAAAACGAGGTTTTTGTTGTCAGAATATAATATTGATTTGCTTTCAAGAGCATTGGTTGCTACGGGGAGCACATTTTAGTGTGTTGCATCCGTAGGAAGCGTGGTGTAAGTAGAAAAGCGCCCTCGTCGGACGACAAGGTCTGTCGTTTCGGATTCGCTGATCTCTAGTTATAGGGGAGAGTCATGGGGATCAACGGTCGGACTAACTGAGGCTTCATGATTAATGTTGATCAGCCCGAACATCTGACGTCACCACTTCGAGGCTAAAGACAGGGGGGTCTATTGAACGTTAATCAAGTGGAGGGTGTCTGCGGTATCTTAATGCATACACTGCAGAATCATTATGAGTTATGCAAATCAGAGTTTAACCCTATCGGGACCGGGCTTTTTTTTTTTTTTTTTTTTTTTTTTTAGATGTACGGGGTCCGGGTGGGGAACATAGTGCTCCCCTCCGTATTTTCTAAAGTTTTTGACCGATTTTGATGAAATTTGCCACAAGTGTTCATTTCACCGAGTTCTACATGATGTCGTTTTTGACTTTTTTTTTTTTTTTTTTTTTTTTTTTGCCCTCTTTTGGTCAAAAATCATGTTTTACCAAAAATTTCTGTACTTTTTGTCCATATGTTTTGAAACATGGCAAGCTTGTTCATTTTCACGATCAATATAATTCAAACCTAGTTTAATAACTGGACTCGCCGTTGGGGGCGTTCTAATCCATTAATTTGTCCCGTTTGGGGGATTTTTGTGGTTTTTTTTGGTTGTTTTTTTTTGCGTTTTTCACTTAAAAATCAAAATGGCCGCCGCCCAGGGCCCAAGGAGCAATAATAAGGCTTGGTTGACAAACGTTGAAAAACATTTTGGTTTGATAAGTAAGACATTAGCATGTTGAAAATATTCTATTGTTAAAAAAACTTGATACAGTTTGACCCCCTAAATACAGACTGAAAACACAAAATCCAAGATGGCCTCCAAATATGGCGGCCATTTTGAATTCCCAAAAGCATTTCAGGCTATCACGTGACTCATCACTATCTTTTTTTTCTGGCAAATAAATACAAAACCAGTGGAAGTTATGTTCAAAAATTTTTCAAAAATCACTAAAAAACATTAAAATCTTGTGACCCAAGGTCAAACAAATGGTTGCCATGGTAACAGGTAACCCTGGTGTTTAATAATTTGTTGCCAACATGATCCTATATATAGTTTGGGAAAAGTCAGAAAATTTCGCGGTGTTCGGACTAAGCGTTAAAAAGTTACGGGCAAAAATTTGGTAGGGGCACACTGTGCCCCCCGGTCCTGATAGGGTAAAATCAGACCCCTCCCCGGCCCGCCCCCCCACACCCACCCAAATGTATAACGGCCTCCAATCGTGGACCCTTCTTTGTTCAACTCTTTGTCTTGACAAACGTGGACCCCATCGTTTTCCTTTGTGATAGCAACCGCGCACCTATTGTCTCTTTTGTTGTAAGTCCTCGGTTTGAACACCACTACAAGTACACACAAACACAAGTGTTTGTAGACCGGAATCAACTGGACTTTGTGTTTTCCCATTGTTCCTATTTTTTAAAGCAAAGTTTCCAGCGGTTTTGAACACGAAAGCGAAGCCAACGTCCTCGCTTAGTCAAAACACCCGTATCCTTCTTGTTGAAGTGCTCTGTTTGCAACGGGTATAGGCGTTCACAGACATTCTTCAGTCTTTATCAAATGTGTCTAGATTTATTTTGTCATTTTCCTTTGTCCCTATATACTCAACATCCTCCCATGGACTTTGTACAATATTCTTTGTGAAACGTCCCTCTCCTTAGAATTCCCCTTTTGAAAATTTTGTTCCTATTGTATTCAGTCTCCAAGTACCGAACTGTCAACTCGGTAAATCGTGGACTTCTCTTCGTTTTGACTTCCCCAATGGTTCTGTACACAAAATCAAACCGAGGACGTTCTCGATATGTCAAACCACCCGAAGCCCTCTTGCGGTTTTCCCGACACACTCAAATCAACCGCGAGAGAAGACACTTTCACGTAGTTGATCATTAAGCCTAACATCTTTAAGTGTTTCCTTAACCAAAATGTATTGTACCCAACGGGCCAAGGTGGAGTGCCAGCCCCTCTCTAGTTCTTGACTAACAATGCTTCGACGACAGATATATGAAGATCTTGCGAGCATGAATCAGTGCAGAGGCCGCCCTTATGGATTTGGGTTAGCGTTAGTCAGTTTAATCTTGCCACACCAAACAACGACAATCATGCCCTCCAGAACAACACATGATGGGGCAAGATGTGTTGAGTTCTGACTGAGATGTCCATGCCATGTGTTATTAAAACCCCCAAATGCTCGAGTGTGTTGTGCTGATTCATTGGTGAACCTGTAAAGAGATGCCCCTTTTTTGGTGGTATACTTTGTCTCGTGTTTTATAATGGTCCGTAACCGGGTGTAGCTCTCTCCCCCTTTTTGTTGTGGTATACAAGACAGACGCCTCACAATGTACACGGGATTCAGCTCAAAGGGACCATAATTGCCACCCAAGCTACCCCAATTGGGAATTCACCAATTGTGAATTCACCTTTGAACCCTCTTCACTAAATTGCATCTTTCGGAAAGCGTTTGTTTGTTTGTTTGTGTGTTTTTCCTTTGATTTTTGAAAGAAAATTGACCCGAGTGCGGAGGCCAGTGTCCATCAAAAAGAAATGGTTACCTTTGGACATCTCCATTGACGCCAACAAAGGTCACAGCCATAGCCAAACCTTGACTTTAAAAAGGTCATGACCTTTTGGCTAAAATTGACGGCCTTTTCAAAGACACAGCTCATCCGCCTGTTTTAAAGCCTCGTAATGTGGGTGCACGGGGCCGAACGCAGAAGCCGTGGTTTCGCAGAGGCCCTTTTCCAGTCTGGGGTCTTGATTAGTAATGCCTGATTTCACAGGCTGCTTATCAGAAAATACTGCTTAGAAAGTACATCTGTTTAGCAAATCTTGGCAGGGAACCAGTCACAATCACCACATAATAATACCATGGAGGCTTCCTCCATGATGATACTATGTATTTTGGCTGGTAATCTGAGGTTTGCTTAGCAATACAGTTTTAGTTAGCAAACTTGTGTGCCGGGGGCGTAATAAATGCCCTTGTCTTAATATCAGTAGATTTAACGCTCAGTGGAACAATTTTCCGGGCTAAGCTGACTTTATATTTTAGTATCCAACGAAGCCATGAGCCATAGTCAAAATCAAAGACGCAACCAATGATGTCAAGAACCCACGCTTAGATCCCTGTGGTCATTACTTGCATCATTACACACCTTTCAATCAGCACCAGTCTCTGGAGGACTGCCAGACGAAAAGGTTAATCCTTAATTAGCTTTATTTTTCAAGCCCATGTAGACCCAAGCCTCCAGGCTCCTTAATCCAGATTAAGAAGACGATGATGAGATAATCCACACGGAGGTATTCTTACCGGGGATTCCAGCGCACCTTGGGTTTCTTGTGGCAAGAACCGCATGATCATGTTAAAGCTGTCAGATTAACTCAAGTTCATAATAAACAGTCATCATGTGCATGTGGTTATCACAACTGTTGAATTAAGGTAACATTCACGGCCATGGACTTGTCATATAGCGCGCCATGGTTAGCCAACGATCTGACACTACAGGGTAACGAAAGAGTACCAGACCAGGTTTTTATTGTGCCAAATATTTAAGAGGCACTTGCCTTCAAAAGAAGAAGAAGAAAACAAGAAAAGAAAAACGTTCAATAAAAACTCAAAGCTCTAAAGAAGAAAATATTTAAACTTAAAAAACACAACACAATAATTTCATGAGGTAAAGTGGTTGGTAATGCAACAGGGGTAAGTGTATGATTTTTTTCTTGTCACTCATCCATTTCAGGTTTCTCAAAAATAAAATAAATAAAATAATATTAGGTGTTGAACATTCTACTTTCTCATACACGGTTGTTCTGGCCTGCTTGTTTAAAATTATTGAAGAAATTTACCGGTAAAGTGATTGGTAACTCTCTTAAATTTTCCGATTGAAATTTTAATCTAATCGATTGAAACTAGGGACAAATTGCAAAAGATCTGTACCCTGCCTCAGTCGAAAAGTGTGATTTTCAATCTAATTAGAGTGTTTTTCAATCTAACTTTTTAAGAGAGAATGCACCAAGGATAAGTGTATGGTTTTGTGGTCACTCATTCATTTAGGTTTCAAAAAAATAATATTAACAATAATAATAAAAATAATAAAAATAAAAATAAAAGATGCGTTGAACAGTTTGCTTTCTCAACGTTTTATTCTTATTTGTTTGCAGTTAAAATTAAAGGTAGAATACAGGATTGGTATTTATAATAAAAAAAATTGTAATTACCATCAGTCTGAAAGCTTAATTATTATGAAGCAGTAGCAATCTTCTCATAGAATTAATTCTGTCTGAAATACTGTCAAAATCCAGAAAATAGAATTTGAAGACCCCGGTTTTAATTTGGGTTGCAACAATCAAAATTAAGGACAATGTGTTTACATGCTGAAACGTGTGCACGTTCTTTTCACTATTTTCTCCTGACTCAGACGACGGATTGAGCCCGAATTTTCACAGTTTTGTTTTGTTCATGTATATATTGAATCGCACGAAGTAAGAACACAACACATTCAGCTTTACCAATCCTGTATTTTACCTTTTAAAATGTTGCAGGAATTAACACCGGTATTCCACTCAGGCTGCCCGATGGCTCGAATAAGATCCCCAAACAAGACTCAAATCAATTTCTTGCGTGTTGAGGTCAAGATTCTACAGTCCCCTCTTCCCTTTTCAAGCTGTACAAAAAGCCTGGACATTCTCTCCTGGAGACCCAATCATGAAGATGGAACGTCTACTTCCTCTTCAGCGGGTACCGATTGTCATTTTGATTTAGACTTGTAACCGGCTTCGAACATGGTCTTCTAGTAAACGTCCCCCACCGCATCCCCACCCAAAGTTCAGTGACACTCTGGCCAGTCAACTCTCTGTATTTGTACCCCTTGCATTTCCATTTGAATGGGAAGGGAATTCGTTGGTTCAGAGGCTGTTTTTATCAAAGTGTACAACTGGTGAGGGGTTGGGTAGGGGCAGACCTGGGTAGTAGGGACGGGGTGAGATTGCTGTCAAACTTCATTGAGGAGAAGTTCATACACCTGTCTCAGATGCCAGCTTTAACTGACCGGCAAGAAATAAAACTTACAACCTGAGATTGGTTTCTTTTTAACATGCTTTCTTTTCTCTCCTTTTCTCCCAAGACAAAGCATTCGTGGCAAAACAGTCTTGTAAGGATAAAAGTTCATAATGTCACAGGCTGATGTCATTATAATTGATAAACTGAACGCAGTGTGACACATCGTTGCTAAGTTGTTGGTTTTTAAGTCATAATTTTATTTAAGTTCCGCACATGGCCCTGGTTTTGGTTAAAAGTCATTTTTTGTCACCACCAGACCAGTTGAGTCACCGGCTGACTCATGACGCTGTCAATCTCACGCTGAACTTCATCTCAGAGATTTAAAAAGAAAAAAAAAAGTTGTATGAAGAATGGGCCACGTTCAAAATTCTATCGCAAGAGAAGCATTTTGCTTGTGAAGTTCTGAGTCGTCTCAAACTACAATCCCTATACTGAATGAGGTACAGAATGTGAATGAATTTCAGCAAAGTGGCACATACGCTAGCTCCCATCCGCCCCTTCCTTCCCCAACTAACCCCCTTCCTTCCCCCATTACAGATTACTTCCAGCCCCCTCTGTGAATTCCTAAGCTACCATATGTAGGACGTAAAGAAAATCAGTACACCCTCCCAATGTTGGTCTAGAATGACTTTGACAGGCAGGATGTCGTGATCCTAGACAACACGCTGTGCAGGGAGGGCGTCTTCATCTGAATTCTTGGAATACACATAACCATGTCCGTTGTTTTACCTCCCAAAGCCTTGTTTTCTCGGTACAATTTTGCTTCTGGAAAATTCAAACTATTTGGGTGCATTCAAAGATGGTTAAAAAAATCACATTACACCCTTACGGGAAGCATAGCAACACTGTGTTGGATTTTGCATTTACGGGATAATAAATGTTTTTCCTGGAAATTGCAAACTGGCAGAAAGTCTCTGATTTAGGCTGTGTTTCCTGTTCAGCCGTGACATGTACACCACCGTCCCAGATGTGTTCTTTTTTGTCCACGCTTGAATCGCACAGATGCTTTGACATAATGTTGGCCCCAATCTGAGACTTCAATGATGTCAACCAGGTTTCTCTGGGACCGGATTGTCAACCGCCGACGTGAACTCTGCCCGGGCCCCCCTTTTGAATCGTGAGTTGGTGCCGACAGCGTGCATTATTGTGCTTCCGGTGAAGTGTTGCAAGGAAACATTGGTATGATGTGAGGCGGCGGGAAGGAGCTTTCCACCTTGCTGATAAAACTCACTTCATCCTTTCTTACGGTAAAGGGGAGAGACAGCTTTGCCTGAAGGCCATTTGGTGGGGCGGTCCGCACACCTGGATCATCTGCCTCTCGTGGACAGGTGCCCCCAGTCTGCGTGACGTTCGGCCGGAACCCTCGATACGAGGGCCATCTGTCCGTATAATGGTGTCTTTTCACACCTTGGCTGTCGGTGTCAGGTTCCCTAAGGGCGTTATAATAATGACTATGAGGTCAGCCGCAATATCCTAAGCACCAGTCTATGTTATTGTTGACTTTGGTTTGAGTCTGGCCTTTATATGAAGACGGAGACGGCTACGGCGTTTTGGGTGGATACAGCTTCTTTTGACAAGTTGTGATTTTGGCTGATAGCGGTTTAGAAACCGAAGGAGATGAAATGGTCAATTACGGGTATGGAACATTCCACTTAGACTGTCTGAAGTCAAGCTGGGCGTCTCGTAAACTACAAACAAACTCGGTCTTAATTTTGTAGTAAACATTAGTCATAAATGATAATTATATCGAGATTATTGAAACTCAATTGTACGCAGTCCTCTTTATTGCCAAGTTGACCACTAGTGATCGTAGTTAAAATCTTATTTACAAAATGTTCTGAAACCTCTGAAAATTTTTGGTGCAGGATTTGAGGTGTCGATAGAGAGAGAGAGGTTGTTTATTTTATGTACACCTAGTTTCTTTGTTTTACTGAGGAATATTTTGGATCTGAAGATATGTTTTGCTTTGTTTCGTCTTTCGTACTCAACTCTCTTCTTCACTAGATTCTGCAAAATTGTAGAGTAGAGTGCTGTTTCTTTTTAATTGTATCACCAACGAAATATCAATACATATTCCTAAAAATGTAAAGGGACTTTAAATCTCTTCAGGCAAGTATGTGCACACTCAAAGTGACGCACTGAAGGAACGCTTCCCCACGGGGAGTGGGTATGCCCCGGCCTGTCCCCCAACGTTCCCCAATCGCCTTCAGCACTGTACTTATGTCTCTACTCATCAATGATTTAATTCCTTGATGCATTTTCTTGTGCTGTAAGACGAAATGAACTCATCACTGCGCGGCGTTTGACTTCTTTAGGTTGTCTATACGGTACGGTAGGAACAGCTCTGAACCAAGCCAAAACACTCCATCCCACCCCACCAAATACCCCGTTACAAAACAACAACAGCAGCAGCAGCAACAACAACAGCACCACCACCACCAACAACAACAGCACCACCACCACCACCACCACCACCAACAAAAACAACAACAACAACAACAACAACAACAACAACAACAACAACAACAACAACAACAACAACAACAACAACAACAACAACAACAACAACAACAACAACAACAACAACAACAACAACAACAACAACAACAACAACAGCAGCAGCAGCAGCAGCAGCAGCAACAACAACAACAACAACAACAACAACAACAACAACAACAACAACAACAACAACAACAACAACAACAACAACAACAACAACAACAACAACAACAACAACAACAACAACAACAACAACAGCGACGACGATGACAACAAAAACAGCAACAACAAGAACAATGACGACGACAACAACGACAGCTACAACAATACGGTAACGGCAGCAAGTGACTGCAACACTCAATAGAATGTTTTTATTTTATTATTTTTATTATTATTATTTTTTTGCAACAACAAAGACAAAAAAGACAAATTAACAATACAAACCGGTTTAAACTTCTGTATACTTTATTTTAAGCCACTGGTATTTGTCTTTCAATAAGTTTTTCTTTGTTTCTTCTTCCTCATTGTTTTTTGGTCCCAGGAAGGTGCAAAGTGCAAAATTGTCTCGAAGGATACTTTTAATCTGATGACAGTTTCAATCAAATCTGAGCAGGTATTTCACTCTTGTCTTTTTCAAGTTGATTTGCGTGACTGCTGTCATGTACAATAGAATTATGACTCATCATTTTAGCTTCTTTTTTTTCTTTTTTCTTTTTTTTCTCTTTATTTATTATTATTATTATTATTATTATTTTTTTTTTTTTTTTTGGGGGGGAGGAGGTGGGAGACGTCCCTGGGAGGTGTTTATAACTCTGTTAATCGGAAATAATTAGTAATCTTAATTAACACGCTGTCCGTAACACCAATATTTTCAACCCACGGTTCCCGTAATGACCGTCTTCAAATGATAAATTGTTTTGACTCGGCGTTATGACCTTTCCCATCGCTTTGGAAAACTTTAACTTTGATCAGATCATCACTTCTAAAAACTTACAATAGACCGGTTGCGCGACCTACGTCACGTGACCTGTAGTGGGTATTAAATGTAAACAAACACGACGTACTCCCTAGGAAAGTGCGGCACTGTACATGATGATTGTTGCATTTGTTTTTTTGATCAAGGCTTTTCTTTCTCGAAGTTTGTGGAAAATATTCCAGAGTTTGTACCAGAGACCTTCGAGTGGCTGAATAAAGCCAGTAAGGACAGTTCCAGCAGGTCTTGGAAATTCTACAAGTGACGTATAAATGTGCAGGATGTGGTAGTGTAGTTTGACGACGGAACGTTTGGGCTGGACGACCGCAAGCACGCACTTTCCAACACAAATTCACAGTTTTGAAGCTGAACTATCCAAAGAAATGGCTTTCCAAAACTGTGTGATTCCTTTGCCTATTTGAAATTTCGCAAGGCTAGGTATAAATGCTCACTTTTCCAACGTTCTTTACCCTTTTTACAGTGGTTTAGACCTACATTACAAACAAAATAACAGGCGGGTGGCTACATAGTCGCAGTGGCAAACTAAGGGGGGCACGTGCCCCCGAACTGATGTCCGTGCCCCCCCCCCCGGATGCCCCCCACTCAAAATCTTGACTTTTGAGATTACAAATTACCAGAATAAAATGTTACATTTTATGAGCATTAGCGTAGTAATTTCAATGTTTTTAGAACTATTTTTCATTATTTACACACAGAATGTATATTTTGTTTTACCTCAACACGTCAGAAAACACCGAAAAGGGGCTTGTTTACGTGCCCCCTATAAAAAAAATGGTGCCCCCCAACTTGTGCCCCTAAAATTTTACCCCAGTTACGGCGCTGCATAGTCGTCCAACGCCGGTAGTGCATAACTCAAAATAAACCTCTTTTGTAGTAGAATACTGGTAGTTTATGAAATAGTAATGTGATTCAAATCAATGTCACAACACACAACTTTAGTAAAAGGACTTAAGAACTGTGTTATTATTACCAAAAGCCGACTTTTGGTGTGACTCTGTCGGTCACGGCATGTATTTGCACGTAGCTTGCCATCAGCTGAGATGACGTAGTACCCACTACAGGTCACGTGATGACATGTAAACATTGGTCACGCAATCGGTCTATTGGAATGTATACATACAGAAGCTGCAATTTCCCCGGTACGTATTTCAGAGAGTAGAAACATGGTGGCCCACTGGCTACAACGTCGCCATGGTGGGTTTTCTCTATCCAGTACCGGTACAGTTGCATGACGTTCAGCAATACATGGCGTACCGGCTGGGGGTGCATATTTTTGCCAAGTCACTCGATGATACGGAATGCTCAGCCCCCATGCGGGTCATTTACCCCGTCTACCTGACTCAGTATGTGTGTCTTTATGATGGGGCTGTACTCCAGGTATTTGTGGCCTGCGCTCATCCCAAAACGGTCCCGGCCAGCCACCGCTCCAATCGGGTCGCTTGGTCCGCGGCAACTCCTAAAGCAACGACCCCTACCTTTGACACGCTGTGATAATGTTCCCTGATTGACAACAATCAGATGAGCTGTGGACATATTGTGAACTATAAAACCTTCATGTCTAAATGACTCAGATTACACCTATAACGATGTAATTGGCCATTGTTTCTTCACAGTGTCACTGGGGCAATCGCCGCGATGCGCCGCCACCGGAACGGAGGTCGTGAGTCAGCCCGCCCATTCTAGGCATCCAACGGTAGCCCTCCCTTAGCGGACGTGGATCGTTAACAGCCGGAAGGGATACCCATTCAGGTCTTGTGTTCTCTTCGTTCTAAGCTTGTCAACTGTCCCAACCCTGTCCCACCGGCCGCACCGACTCAGGATGAGTAATATACACAGTATTAAACCTTTCAGTTCAGGTTGGGCACGCGGCACAACTCCTGTTGTCTTGAGCGAACCGCAGGGTTTAAGGACCTCTGCCGTGCATGCACGCTTCGTGGAGTTATCATTGAACTCAACACACCTGTGTCGAGTTTCTCTGATGTTAGCGATAGCTCTGACCACGCCCTGGCTCAGTATTTAAACTCCATCCCTGGATTGACATTCCAACAGTTCCTCTTCAAATGCCTTCAAGGATGCATGTCGTGAAGACATTCATCTTGTAGATGTAGCACCCCGTCGTCACCAAGTAGAGAGGAAAGAGTAAACACCATGGCCACATTGTGGATTGTATTACTACCAAGTTGGTGCCTGCTCGGGTTGGTCTTATACCGAGACGCGCTGGCAGAGTCAGCCGTTCCAGCTGGATTGCATCAGGCAGCAGGCTGCGTCGTTCCGGCTAGTCCAAGTGATCCGAACCGGTAAGCACTGATGTATTACCACAAACGAAAAAAGTTTTTTTTCCCCTCTCCCTCCTCAAAAGTACGTGCATGGTCGACCGGGGGTGCGCGCTGAACTTACCCTTCTGAAAGTGGGTCAACCACCACATCTTGCGAGGCCGCTGAGGAAATGAAATGGTAACAAAGACCCCATGTGCGTGTGATTGGGGTTACACGTTTGCAGGTATTTGGTTAAAGTGATTGCCTGTGCGTGCTTACCCGTAAGATCATTTTCGAGACTTTTTTCACCCTCTCAGTCAGCGCCATAAGACGTTATTTTTGATGACGAAAGGCAGTGATGAGTGAAACAAATGTTCATTTTTTAAAGCCACTTCGGGTTTTTAAAAGAAAACATTCATTCAAATCTTAAAAAACTACAGAAAAAAATGTTAGAAATCTAGAAGTTTCTTCGGTATTATATGCTGTATCGTTTTGGTAAAATTTGCGTATTAACAATGGCATGTTCTTATTTTATTACTGATTACCAAAAATTCAAATTTTATATTTTGATATTCTGGTTCCGTTGAGAATGTTTAAAGCGACTTTTCTCTGGGTAAATGGATCTGTGCAACAAATTAAACTTCCAAACAAGGGGATCTGAACTTAGATGTTTTAATAATATCGCTGGAATATTTGTTTGTTTGTTCGTTCGGGTTGTTCGTTTGTTTGTTTTTCTTTAAGATAAAGAAATGTTGCACATTGCTGAAATGCGGTACAGACGACTTTTTTGATTTTTGATTTTCTGTCACAATTCTTGTTCAAAAACTGCTATCTTTTAAATCTGAATAACTTCAAAGGGCAAATTAATGATAGTAACAGTACGAAGTTAATATGAACTTAGGATGTAGGATTTGTTTAATTGCTTCATTTTATTTATTTATTTATTCATTTTTGTATAGTGGTGAACCAATGCTGCGCTGTCTCTTTTTAATAATGGATCATATCCCCCAAATTAATGATTTTGATGGCAAATGGCTTACAATTTGGGTCGCTTACGTGAAATTCGCAATTCGTTTTTTTTAATTTGTTTTTGTAAATGTCCTTTAAAAAATAAAAAAAATAACATTTAACTTTCTGGCGCGTCAATTTCAGTTAGTCGATTCTTATCTGATATTCTATTTTAGACACTATGGAATCGATTAAAGTAAAAACACATGTACATGGTCGCTCGCCGCAGCAGGTGCATAATCCACACCTGGCTGTCAGAATTGATTGATCGCATTATTAAGACGACTATTGTTTCAGCTCTAACCACGATGGAGGGGGCGGGTGTTTAGTTTTTCATCTCCGAAAAAGTACACTCAAGAGAAGAGCATGTAGGGAGCGGTAGCACAATAACAAATGTACTGAATTAAAAACAAATAGACATCCTGAAAGCTTTGTTTACAATTTTTGTTCAAGCGATCACATTATGATTCGAGTTTTATCTTCTGATGTTTTTCGTTGTTATGAATGTTATTTCATGTTGTATCAATAACCGATAAATACGGAGATTCGATACAAATTATTCCATCAGTAGCTAGAAATTTACTCGGTGTGAGCTAAAAAAAAAAAAAATTACATATTAATATATTGGATGAATTGATTTGATAAATTTTGATCCACAAATTTGCGATTGAGTCATGAAAGTGCCAAATTTATTTTGACACAAATGATAACTACGTAAGCCATCCCATTATTGGTTTTATTTCCCAAACACGAAAAACTAAAACACAAAAGTAACACATGCAAAACAAACGATGGCCAAATAAAAAATTATCTAAGCTAATCGCCAATTCTGTCACTGTTTTTGAAGGTGTGTCCTTATTTCTCACCGACTACACGCCGGTTCTCGGATCTCAAGTTTGATTGCAGTTGCCCATTGAAATATTTCATTTTATTTATTAACTTTACCGTAAAGAGTATCAAAGTACATTGATAAAAACGACGAAGAAACATACACAGAAAAGCAGTCTAAAAAAGTAGCACCCCTGATGGATTTAAACAAAAATGAAACTTAAAGGCAAGGGATAACTTTGGTATTTGGAACCGGACGTTTTTTATCACTCATAATGATAATTTTATATCATTAAACTGACATGAGCCTCGTGTGCGGAAAGCGCTCGCCTCTCACCACCGTGTGCCTGGTTCGATTCCCGGCCACGAGGGTTTTTCACCGGGCCATCAGGTTTTCCTCCCTCCGAAAAATCAAAAACTTTCGATCTCAGGCTGTGTTCCGTGTGGTCATAATATATGGGTTGATGTGGTAGGCTGCCAAAGGCTGAAAGCCTGCAGCTCGAACACGTGAAGCCGCATCCTTCGCAATTCAGCTTCTCAGCTGCCAGTAAGGATGACTAGCCTCCAAAATTAATGCCTGTGCAAATTTTTGTTTCAAATGAAGCGTTTTTTGGAGATATCGGCGATAATCTGGAGCCGTTATTTCCACGCAGAAGGATCCGAAACAGTGGCGCAACTAAAGCTGGGTTGGTGATGGGGCAGGCCCCCAATTAATGTCCTTGCCCCCCCCCCCCCCATTTTGTATCTCTGGACCTTTGAGATTAAACAATACCAGAGTAAAATGTTACATTTTGTAAGCTTTAATGTAGTAATTTCAATGTTTTTTTTGTAAACTATTTCTCTATTTACACGCAGACATGTGTTACCGTATCTGTTTTTATCTCCATGTCAGATCATCTTATAAAAATAGTAAACAAATTAACAAGAGCGCTGAAAAAAGGGCTTGTTCAGGAAAAGTGAAAATTTTTATTTGGCCAGAAGCGCCCCCCTAGAAAAAAAAATGGCGAACCCTGTAGTTTCGCCGCTGATCCGAAAATGCTGAAACTGTATGTTTTTCATTAGGTATAGTATCTCGCCTTTAATTTCGATCAGGTTAATCTTCTGATGCCTCAGTTTTAGAAACAGACTGACATTAAGGGACAACTGATTGTATGTATTTATGCCTATAATTTGATTAGACTAATGCGGCGAATCATGTTTACACGCAATGCATTCAGTCTCAAGCATCTTGTCTGATAAACCGCAAGTCAATTAAAACCAGTTACATTATTTAAGGACTATATAGTGCGGATTACGAACATGACCAAATTAACCCTGGGCCGAGCCGTTATGGCAATGGGTTGGACTCCCCGGACACACAAACCTTGTTCAGAAACTCGCCGGGACGATGGGCGGTCGAAATTGGAGATTTCCTCAACATGACGACGTCTGACTGGTAATATCACCTGCCAGCAGAGTCTCTCCATAACCCCCTCCTCTCTATATCCCTCTCTCTCACTCTCTTTCTCCTTCTGTCCATAAACGGCTGCCCTGGCTTGCATCATATCCGGTTGCTCCTCTATAAAACGAAGATCACTTTTATATCCTTTTTCTAATCATAATATGGAGAAGAATTGTCAAGTCACCTCGCCAGAAGATGAATCCTGCGTGTGATTCATGTTGGGGGGGGGGGGGGGGGGTTAGTACAGGTCTAGCCGTGGGTCCTTATCTGTTTGTGGGAATACGCGTCTATAAAGTGATTGATTGAAACAGAAATGATGACAGATGATTCTGTTGAATCCACGCATCTTCTTTCAAAACAACTGTTTGTCAAATCGGAGACGTTTCCAGGCCGTGCCAACGGACACGAGTGATTGGTGTACGAGGGGAGGCTGCGGCGTGGGGGTGTGGGTGTGGGTACGGTGCCGTCTTCATATACCCACCACCATAGATCACGCGATACCGATCAGCTGTCTTTGCGTCGGGGGAGAAGATGAACTGTGCGAGACATAAGACATACTAAAGGGACATTTGATGATAGGTCCTGAGATGTCCTGGTGCAGATTTCACAAAGCGCTACAGGACTATTCTTATCTTGAGTTAGGAAGAGTAACTAGTCCTAACTTATAGAACTAGTCCTAAGTTAGGACTAGTTTTGTGAAATCCACCCTGTCCCTAGTTCCGTGGAGAATGATTAACGGACGTCTCAAGGATCGCCCACCCAACCCTCGACTTCTTCCAGCCACTTCTCCTCTTCCTCTTATACGACTAATCTGCGAAAAAAATCTCCAAACTCGATTTTTATATATTTGGTCTAGTGGTAAGACATCTGCTCTAGAATGTCGGCGGTCGAGGGTTCGAATCCAACCACAACAACGACGGCGACAATGACGACAACGGCAACAGAACATCAACAGCATCAAACGACAACGACAACGACAACAACAGCATTAACAACATCAACAACAACGGCAACGGCAACAACAACAAAAACAACTACGAAAACATTTATTTTCGAAGGGATTTTGAGCACGTTCATCGGGCCCTTTCAATTGTGCAATCAAAACAGGTAACAAAGATTTGTAGAAGCTTCAAAGGCTATTTTCGTCGGCTCTGACAGCATTTCATCATACAGTCACAACAATTTTTAACGTTATGAAATGACCTCCGTTTGATGTCTGGCAAGAGGTGTTTTTTCAAAGGGGCTTTGGAAACCAAGCGGTTTGTATGTCCTGCCTTATGCTTGACCTGGAGCTCAGCGATCTTAATGAAATTGATGTGCTTCTTGAATTGATGACTTATACTGACCAATGACTCAAATAAATTCAATCCCAAGGAGAGAACAATTATCAAACTGTCTTCTTGGCGTGCCACTAAGAGGTCATAAATAGACAGACGTTAATGCGTCATTTTTAAAAACGCAATTTCTGTGCGGTGAGCCTGTTCAAACAACCTAGTTAATTGTCCCCAAAATCCCTTAAATTGAATATTTAAGAAAATATTATAACAACGAGAATATCACATCAGATGGCCGAAGAATACCACATTTATATTATGATATTAATTACTGGTACAGTCAGTCTCTCATCATTCCAAAAATCAAAAATAATTTGTCTACTGTTTTTTATAATTTCATATAAGCAGGGGTTTGTTTTTGATGTACTTATGATATTTGTGTATTTCTTATTTGTCTTTGGGAAACACTGTTTTCCAAGGGGGCCAAGGAGGAGCAAAATATTCATTAGCATTAATATAAAAAATCCAACTTAAAACATTATCTATAACTGACAAAAAATAAACATAAATAAATGGTAAAATGAGGTAAAATAAATATAACGTTAAACCTCAAAGATAGGTCAAAAAATTATAATAAAAAATGTGGGCCAGCCAGTAGCCATTAAATATGAATAAATTAGATGAAATTTGCAGTAAATCTGTTAAGGCGTTCATCACGCACTACTTAGCAGTAAGGTGTAGAGGCGTTCACACACTGAGTATACCAATAAGTTGTTGAGGCGTTCGCACATTGATTAAAGCATCGATTGGTTGTACAGGCGTTCACACGCAAGTTATAGCAGTAAGTTGCAGATCAAAGGCGTTCACACACTGACTATAGCAGTAAGTTGTTGAGGCGTTCACTCACTGATTATAGCAGTAAGGTTGCATAGATGTTCGAACATAGCTTTAAGCTTTAGAGGCGTTCACACACTGATTAGCAGTAGTAAGTTTTAGAGGCGTCCACACACTGATTAGCAGTAAGTTGTAGAGGCGTCCACACACTGATTAGCAGCAAGATGTAGAGCCGTTCACACACTGATTACAGCAGTAAGTTATAGAGGCGTTCACACACTGATTAGCAGTAAGGTGTGGATGCGTTCACACACTGATTAGCAGAAGTTATAGAGGCGTTCACACACTGATTAGCAGTAAGGTGTGGAGGCGTTCACACACTGATTAGCAGAAGTTGTAGAGGCGTTCACACACTGATTAGCAGTAAGGTGTGGAGGCGTTCACACACTGATTAGCAGAAGTTGTAGAGGCGTTCACACACTGATTAGCAGTAAGGTGTGGAGGCGTTCACACACTGATTAGCAGAAGTTGTAGAGGCGTTCACACACCGATTAGCAGTAAGTTTTAGAGACGTTCACACATTGATTAGCAGTAAGTTGTAGATGCGTTCACACACTGATTAGCAGTAAGTTGTAGATGCGTTCACACACTGATTAGCAGTAAGTTGTAGAGGCGTTCACACATTGATTAGTGCGCAACCGCACAAAGTACGTCTCTTGAAACCCCACCTTTACACCAGAGTTTACTTTCAGCGGTTAACTGGCGTAACGGAGGAAATGAGCCCCACTGAATAGTTATGGCAATTTCCTCCCGTTAACTCCACGTACAGTCTCTACTCTCAGATTGTCACTGGAGCCGATTTCAGATTAAATTATTACTGGAGGAAAGCAAAGGGCGTTGTCGCTTTGTAATTCTTGTGTTGCGGTGTAAGAGGGTGAGTAGGATGCAGTATGACAGTCTTGAGGTTAATTGAAAACAATGGGTTTACGTCATATTAAAGGGGTTGGTGCATATACCTCATGACATTAGTAAATAATTATCTGTTTCATGGAAGTAAGATTCTAAGACTTTAGAATTAAAAAAGCTGAAGTTGATGTTGGCACGTTACAGCCCGGTTCATACTTCATGGGAGTGCGAGGTGGATTTCGCAACGGACAATTTGCCCCGGTTGCCCTCCTATGGGCAACTCTTGCGAAACATTTGCTGCGAATAGACCTTATGCACATGACGTCATTTTAGTAGGGCGCCCTCGTCTAGAGGTCAGGAGAAGGTTGCTCATTGGCCCATCCTGTGCACCGCGCGTACAAAGATGTGCGTTTTCCATTGTTACATCATGGTTTTACCTCTAAGATGGCGGCGTGGTGACGTCAATGCATAATGTCTATATAGAATTGTTTGTGCAGTCAAATTCGCTTCACATTTGCATGAAATATGATCCGAGTTTTACTTTCATACACCGGGGAAACAAACTGTTACAACTGAAGTGTTAGATGCAACTTTAAATTCAATACTTAAGTTTTCAGAATGAACGATAGTGCCTTTTCTCAGAATGTCTACTGCATACTTAGTCGGCCTCCTACTCAAACATCAATTTTTTTAAAATCAGTTTTACCGAAGTGTATTATACGGAAGCGTACTGCCGCCACGTGAATAAAAAAAAAATCTCAATCTTATCGTGTACGTGCACAACACATATTGTACGCACACGATAATTATATTGTACGTACACGATAGTTATCGTGCACGTGTACATAATTATCGTGTACGTACACGATAAATCAAAACTTATTGTGTACGTACATAATAATTATCGTGTACGTTAGTATACGTGCATAATAATAGGAGTAAGATTTTGTTATTCACGTGGCGGCAATACGTTTCCGTAGTAATGCCAACACGAATATAAACACCCATCTTTTATCGTATAGGCCCCCTATAACACCATGGTGGTTATTTTTCCTGATTCGATTGATTCTGTCACCAAAGTAGTTACTGAGTGTGTGTCACACAATTCTTTGTGTAATGGGTGTGCTAAAGAGCAGGTAAATAACTGTTTGGGAGAGAATTCAGCGTCAAAAAAAAATGCACATAAAAATCTCTTGAAATTGTGTGTTTTTTGTTTAACTTCAGATCACAGTCTGCCATTTTGTAAATCAAATTTGGACTCCACACATGGCAGATCATATGTTTCTATGTGGTTCCACTGGATGTATTTCCAGCTGCAAATGTATGTTTTTTTTAACCACTACTCACTAATAACAACACGCTGTACTTCTTGCACAAATAACTCTTAAAAAGGATAAGGAGCAATTCCAAACAGCACAATTTAAGAGATTTGAAGGCAACGTTTCCTTTTAATGTGGGGTATTATGAAACAAACGGGGACCTAATTAGAAATATTATCATGTAAGTTTTAAGATGGTTTTCGCAAACCTATAAAGGAATTAGGATGTGTGTAAATTCACGCTAAATTTTCCCAAACCTTGGAAACCACAGGCTGTTTTTACTGTAACTTGACAGTCATTTCCCCAAGTATTACGGACAGTTTTTCACAGCCGTTAAATCTAAAGTTCGAAGGAGGACAAAATTGTCATAATTGATTTACATCTCCCGATCGTCTTTTTCTATCAAATTATCCCAAACCAACGTCTAATTTATCGAGACCATATTTCCAGCATTATTTTTTTCTTGAAAATGTTGATTCGCCTTGGGACATCCTGCCTCTGGCGTCAGGGGGCACCCTGCGGATACTCAGGCCATATCTAAGTTAGTTTTAGCCTGTCCTGGCGTTTGACTCGGTGTTGGACGAGAGGGAGAAACTACGGCGAGGAGCTTAGTCAGTCCAGAAAAGTCCATCGGGAGGATATTACGAACTTTAGGCACACTGTTCACTCACTCCCGCTAGGGGACACACTGCGATGTCAACCGTGTACGTGTCAGCTCTCCGTTGTCATGACAAAAGGAGTCTGATCCAATGGTTTTTTTTTTCTCTGACCCTCTTTTTTTTGCGGAGATGATGTTATGAGGAAATTGATGACATGTGTTTGGGGAGGGTATGGTGGGGGGAAAACTGGGCAACGCGTCAGTCAGATCGGCTGGCGGAGAAACCTGTGGCAGACACACCTTCAGCGCGGGCTCACCTGCCCCGTGTCCGGGGATGGTTCTCTCGAGTCAGGAGTGACTGAGAGGTATGGCGGTAGGGTTTTCAAGTGTCACGGAAGCTGCCCTGACTGTAATGAGGGAATAAGATGATGCTTTGTCTAGTCATTGCCCCAGTGTAATCACGCTGTCCCAATACGCTCTCGTTCTCATCCGCTTTCGTTCCGTAATACCTGGTTGTCACGGTTGTTTGTCAGGAATGTGCAGCTCTCGGTTTCTACATTTCAAAATATTTGTTCAAGTTGTAGAATATTTCAGTTCCACTGTGTTGTTTTATATGCGCTTCTTTAATTTGCCCAAGTCCACTTTCAGTTAATAAGGTATATTCAATTAATAATTGTTTCTTATTCAACTCTCATGTATGTTTGTAGTAAGTGTACAAGCGATCAACATTATGTTCGATTTTACCGTAAAACCAAAGTTTTGTATCTGAGTTAATCCGTGTTTTATCTTTTTAAATCCAATTTATATTCATTGGATATTAAACCATAATAATTATAGAAGGTCCAAACTGAGCTTACTTTCTTGTGTAAACACACGTGAGGGTGTGCTTGTGTGTTGCATTTGTTCGTCTACTGCAGTAAGCTGACTTAACTTTTGTCGAAAGACTTATTAAGTTTAACTATGGTTGTATTAGTACTATTTATTTACTCATGTATTTGTATATGTTTATCTATTTATGTATGTGTTTATTTGTTTATTTAGTTATTTGTTTGGTTTTACCAAAAAGACTAATGTCCTCAGTGCTTATCCAAGTCCTGCGGGGAAAAAATGTACAGACGTACTACTCGGATGGGGTTTGAACCCACGACCACCGCATTCCAGAGCACACTAGACATATAGTTAGGTTAGTTAGATAGTAAGGTTAGTTAGGTTAGTTAGTTAGATAGTAAGGTTAGTTACATAGTTAGGTTGGTTAGATAGTTATGTTAGTTAGATAGTTAGGTTAGTTAGATAGTTAGGTTAGTTAGGTAGTTAGGTTAGTTAGATAGTTAGGTTAGTTAGGTTAGTTAGGTAGTTAGGTTAGTTAGATAGTTAGGTTAATTAGATAGTTAGGTTAGTTAGATAGTTAGGTTAGTTGGGTAGTTAGGTTAGTTAGATAGCTAGGTTTGTTAGATAGTTAGGTTAGTAAGTTAGGTTAACCACCGAGCGTGACTGGTAACCAAAGGTCAGTTCGAATCCCCAATGACATAAGTCCATCTATATCAAACTATGGTTGATGTTTTTGTCTTGTCCTTCTTTATTTAGCTGAACTTTTATCTCGATGAATCACACCCATAAAGTAAAACCAATTTGACAGCCATGTTCCAGTGGAGCATACTTTACCCTTTAGCGGTTGAGAACAAGATTTCACAGTGCGGTCATAAAACAGTTGAAAAATGCAGAGTTGTTGAGCCACCTTTTTTCCTGAATACCTTTGTCATCTTTAGTTGCTTCCCAAATGATTTCAAGTGAAATCAGTACTTCCATGAACTTGACAAGTGACAGATGTTGCACGTGTCCACGCGTAATGCATAAAGGTCTTGCGCATTACGTGCAGGCACGCGTGCTCACCATCTGCATAAAGTCCCAAAAGCCCAGAGGACTACAACTTCCTTTAAAAGAAAAATTGAGCACTGATTACCTTTAATAGACCATATGGAACTATTTGGAGGAATTTGTACTAAAAGACTGCCAAAAATATTGTCAGAATAAAATTATGGCCGGAGGATTAACGTCGTCATTTGACGTTTCTCTGAAAAAAAGGTAGCGTGGAGAGACTCTCACTACTGCACTCCATCTTCTCTGCAGTCTCCTGAAGACAAGATATGACGATCCGAACCGTCGATAATAAATCAACAGACTCTGTTTCCAGAGCTAAAACTTCTGTAAAAAATTATGAGATGTACCTGTAAGATCTGATATTTGTCTCCACCATGCCAAAAGCCTAAAATACTACTGTCATCCGTCGTTTCTAAACTTCTTGTAGATACCTTATTAGATTTAAAATTCACCTCTGCTTTTTTCCGGCTAGCAACAAATGCCATCTATTAATTCAACCATCTCGGTCTTCCTTGATACGATCAAATCTGACAAGGCGCTTCAGACGAGATCGCCCCACCCTTCAAGTTTCCCTCCTCGTCAAGACGGAAATGGACAAGTTTTTTTTTTAATAACTTCCCTTTCTGTGTTATTCCTGTCCCAGCTTTAGACAACCTTTCACGTGCTGTGATGGATGGGCATTCAACCGAGGAGGATGCGTTGCTGGTAAGAAACATCTCCTTACTTTGCCTCAATTCGGAGACTCTCTTGACTTCCTTTCTGTTGGGAGAAACGTCTCTCAAAAATGTTGTAAAAAATAATGTAAGATTCCGAAAACCTGATGTTGCTATTTAAATTTTTAACATGGAAATATTATTATTATTATTATTTTAATGCAATTCGCCCACCACAAGGCCCAGAGGCCACTCGAGGTGTGGGCTACTTTTTGAAGGGATATAGAAACCTGCCCCAATGCGCAGAAGAAACAAGACATGGAGATATATAATTTCAAGTCTCTTCACGGCACAGCCAAGAACAGGGAGGGGTAAATGAATCCGTTGCGAATCAAACATAACTGCCTTTTCCCCCTATTTATAGCAATTATACTGAAGTGTCTTGCTCATCGGACACAAGTGTCATGACTGGGATTCGAGTTGCAGTTGATTCTACTTATTCTCAAACGTTACGGGTGCACTATACGAAATAAACTCGCATTAAAACAAAACTTATCCAAGAGTTCCTCAGTTTTTGTGTCAACAATGAACATTTGTAGTTTGAACCTTAATCTGTCCAATTCTTTTCAATTTTGGGTAGGTCAGCCGTTGAGAATGTTTGCTAATTGCCCCCAAGAACCCCCCCGCCCCCCGAAAAATGTCCTTTTCCCAAATCGACTTGCTGCCATGCTTCATGAAGCTTCCTTCCAATTCCCAGGCCGAATAAGGAACCCCAGGTTGTGATAACTAAGCATAATTTACTATATATCAATTGCACGACCCCAAAATATTCAAAACAAGTTGTGGGTCAACGAATTATGATTTTCAGTTTGGCGTACGATTGTTGGCCTATTTAGTGTAGTGCACCCTTTTGCAATTTGGAAATGAATGCCGCCCTCTATTTGTTAAAGTGTTGTTCGAAAATAACATTTTTAGAAAAAAAAAAGACTATACAAGATCTAAGTGTGTTATTTTTCTAATGAGCAGAACTTTCAACAACTTTCAAAGGTTTGTTGATTTAATTAGTCATAGGGAGTCCATTTTATGGCTTCATTCGATTATTTATAAACTCATTTTATAATTATGTAACCGATGTCAAATGTTTTAGTATTTTTTTTTTTAATATCAAGTAATAAACCACAGGAGCTGGTTAAATTTTAATTCAATTTTAGGGTGAACAAATAAAAGTAGCTTAAACGGGATTTGAACCTCTTTGTTCGATCACCTCCAAAATATAACTATTGTTTTGAAATAATAACATTATGGATTTGAACTTTTATTTACGTCTTCTGTCATTAGTTTCCAAAACTTGCCCAAGAGGCTTCTCACAAAATGGCCTTGGAGGATGTTATAAGGTCGTGACCTCGACGTCATCATGGGAGGAGTCAAGGAAGGCGTGTCAACGAGATAGCCAATCAGATCTCGCCATTGTCGATACGAGAGAGGAGTTGGAGCGTTTGATAAGTTTGACTCAAGGAATTCGGCAAGATATTTGGATAGGTAAAATCAAAGCGAGACAAGAATTAGGGTCATTAACATGAATAGTTATCATCCCAAAATAATGAATTCGTCCTTTTTTTGAAACGATCATTGTAAAAACGTTACCCACCCTTGCCCAATATTGGTGGTTATTTTTTCTCTTTGGTATATATCGATCGAGTTTTTAAAGGGTAAAAATGTCTTGCAAGATTCATTTTCCATGGGAATGTTTGAAGTGACCGTGTTCCAACTTCCAACTTAGGCCTTTAAAGTTTTCTTGCAAATTGTTCGGAATTCGTTCTGTTTCTAAAAGTTGTTGGTTTCTAAATTGACGGTTTCCGTTGATGGTAATTCCCAGGTCACGGTTTCTGCTCATGTTTCACCGCTGCTGTGACGTCATAGGTATTAGCTCAGCTAAAACACGGGTCAGTCTCAGCTTATGTTGAAGTGAACAAGATCAAATTGCCTTAAAAAAAAATGATGTTTTGTTCTGTGCAGGTTTGAGAGAGGCACCCCTGATCAAGTCCCTTGTTTGGGTCGACGGATCGCTTGTGACCCCCTCTGATGATCTTGCTCCACTCCTCCCACAAATAAACCCCCCTCCCCACAGCTCATCTGTCCTACGCGTTCCAAAGTGTACCTGTATCAACGTAGCCAGTGGATTGCCGGAGCAACGGGGTTGTGACAAACTCACGGCCTTCGTTTGTGAAACGCGCTGTGAGTACGGTATATTATTGGCAATAAATTGATGCAGACAATGTTACTATACCCAGAAAAAAAAAACATAAAAAACTGTTTTTCCATTGTTGTTATTTTTTATTATTATTTATTTGGCCATTGATTCAAGGAAACAACACACAGGCAGTCAAAATAAGATAAACATAATATTGTGATGCAAGGAAATTTGCCGTTGAAAGCGCCCTCATGCGGTCAAAAATACGGTCAGTTCTGAATTGAAGTTGTCAAGTTTGAGCAAATTATTATTGTGTGGTTGATATTTCTTTTCTTTAGTTTGTATTTTTGAAAAATTCAATGATATTTTAATTCAATAATCTGAACAATCCAAAGTGAATCTAGAATTTCAAATAATCAGAATTGTTAATATTAAGTTGGTAAGTCCTATAAAAACTCTTTCGTCAAAGTGAACGAATGCTTTCATAAATAGGAAAGGATATTTCTATAATGGCCTTTTGAAATATGACTTATTTTTTCCAGCCCAGTGTCCACGGGGATTCGGCCAATACTACGAGGGTCACTGCTACCGATACGTCACCGACCGGCCGGTACCGTGGCGCCTGGCCCGGAAGGAGTGTCAGCGATCCCCTGGAGGGGAGCTGGCCATTGCGAAGAAACACCCGGTCAGCGAAAGTCAATTTCTTCTCGGTCGAGTGCAGCCACAGATAAATGATCTATGGCTAGGTAGGGGACAGTTGTCTGGTTTACTTTGTCTAACGTTCACTTCGATGATTTAATTTACCCTCATGGTCTGATTTTGATTCGCCTAAATGACACAAAATATAACAGGTTTAAATACTATTGCAGTAGCGGCGTAAACGAGGGTAAAATTTTAGGGGCACATGGCATGCACCATTTTTTTTTTTTTTTTTTTTTTTTTTTTGGGGGGGGGGCATTTTTGGCCAATTAAATAAAAATAAAAATAATAATAAATCCATGCTTATATAGCGCATATCACCATGAGGTCCCTATGCGCTGTGAAGGGGAAATCAAGAGTTGTACAAAGTGAACAGATATGTTTTCAGCCGGGCTTTGAATTGTTCTGATGTTTCGGCCTGTTTAACAACCTCTGGAAGACTGTTCCATAACTGAACTGCTGCATATTGGAAAGAGCGGGAACCATACGACTTGGTTTTGATAACTGGGGGAATCAGAAGGGATTTATGTGAAGATCACAGATTTCTAGCTGATTTCTAACTGTACTTTCCGTTTGTATTTTTCCTAAACAAACCCCTTTCTGCGCTCTTATGTTATGACGTTTACTACGGTATGTTTTGTAAAAGTAATCTGACGTGGAGTTAAACAAAGTACATTGTCTGCGTCAAATTTTTTTATTTTTTTAAATGGTTTTAAAAATATTGAAATGACTACGTAAAAGCTTATGAAATGTAACATTTTTTTCTGGTAATCTCAAAAGTCCAGATTTCAAATTGAGGGCACCCGGGGAGGACATCAGTGGGGCAGGGTGCATGTGCCCCCTTGCCCCCACCCCCTCTCTCCCAGTTACGCCACTTTATATTTATTGCAGTGTACTTAAATGGCACCAGTAACATGCCAACGCCAAACACAGTGACGGAGAGTAAAATGTGACATCGTTTGTACATATTTCATTTTCGTTATGATCCAATTAATTGTTTTTCTTCAAAATAACTCATCTTTACAGGACTGTATCACGATTCCCAATCGGGCTTGTGGAAGTGGGTAGACGGTACCCCATTGTCGGAGAAACAGGGCCAAATATGGAACCTAGGGGAACCCAATAATCTGAGCGGTCAGGAAAACTGCGCTGAGATTAGTTCCCAGGCGAAATGGAATGATTCAGATTGCAATAAGAACTTCTCGTACGTGTGTGAGATACAAGAAAGTAAGTGATGGTCTGATCTTTTGATACAACAATTAATAACAGTGAATTTGTTTTAATGTAGTAAACAAAATTTATATAATTTAATGGGATACTTACTTTTTGTTTTGGTTTGTTTTCATTTTCAATCAAAGGCGGCACTTGTTGTTTCAGGGAACAAATTGCTTGACCGTTTGACCTTCTTGGTAAACAATTGGTTTGTACACGTGGCATGTGAGAATCTTTCACATTCCCTCTTGAAAATGTCTTATAATGACGTCTACAAATGTTCAAACCTGTTTTCTTTTATTTTTGTTTTGAATCGACAGACAGTGAATGCTACACACGCGTGAATGGAATCGACTACCGTGGTCACGTCAACATCTCAGCGACCGGAAACAAGTGTGTGGAATGGAACCGAGATGACCTACGCGCCCTCAACGTTGACCCCATCTCAGACGCTGACTGGTTGGAACTGAAGGGTCACAATCACTGTCGGAACCCTGGTGGGTTTAGAGATTCAACCTGGTGCATTGTGGACAGAAGAAATAGCGGTTCTGTAAATTGGGAGCCATGTTATATCGGAGAGCCGCAGGTGTCATGCGTCCAAGGTAATTAGCCTTTCCAGTTAAATATGCTTATTACATCCACGCATGCGTGCAGACACTAATGGCTGGCAAACGCAATAGACTTGTGCACTACACAGACGCACAAACACGTATGCATCACACAACCATCAGCCCCATACAAAAATACGCGATGTTCCTTCATTTTGCCAACCAGTAGTATTAGTGCGCACGCGCGATGTACAATTTACATCTTTCATGGGAAGGGTCTATTTTTCTATAGTGTGCTGTACAGAACTTAATTCTGCTATAATATTCATCATTTTAAATATTTTAAAATCAGCAAAAATAATTTGAAATGTCACAATGAGCGTTGCTAAGTAAGGCCGTTTCCGGATCGCCCGTTGTTTGTTTGTTGTTTTTTTGTTTTTGGTTTTTAAATCGATTCCAAAAAAGGAATCCTCGAAACTTTTTTTCGAATATGGCATTTCTGAACTGCGGAAAAAGAGCCACTATCGAAGCCGTTAATTCGGACGAAGCCTGGGATTCGTCTAAAAGGCAATCCAATCCCTCCGAAGTGGAAGTTTTTGACTGAGAAGTGTTGAGGATTTGTTGGGGTGGGGTCGGGGTGTTATTTCTTTGTTTGTTTGTGAAAAATATTAAAAAAAACTAACTGTTTTCTTTTTTTGTATTAGGCGACACCCGGTCATCGGCTTGGAGTTATGCCACACCATGCACCGTTGAAAGTTCATGCTCGAACGGGCGTACTTGCCATCCCGTCATGCGTGAGTGTATTTGCCCGAGTGGGTACCAGGGAGAGAACTGCCAGCGGCCCTGCAAACCGGGCACATACGGTTACCAATGTGAACTCGCTTGCCCTCCATGCCCCGGAGGGGTCGCCTGCCACCACGTGACCGGAAGTTGTCTGCAGGGCAATATCGACGTTACGGAATCCAACGGGGGAAACCGAGCAGCGGGGTCTTGCTCCGGCATCTGTCTGCTGGCGGTCAAAGTAGGCTGTGTGTGTGACAACACTAGTGGGTCATGTCCATGTCCTGGTAGGTGTTTCAGTATGATGGTTCTTGTGTTAAAGAGAGTTAACTGTTATCTGTTTCCCGCCAGTTTCTCTCATCCTGTGACGCCATCATGGGCCACCCTCGTTTTTAGGTCAAACCTCAGTGAACTAACAAAACAATTAAATGAAAATGAACTACTTTTAAGCAGATTTCAAAGCGGGACATTTTCGTCCTGAACACCAGTTCACTTCAAAGAACTGCTTTATAAGCATAACAAGTAACAATGTTTCCAGCCAAAATACAAGGTCACATGTACCATCATGTGACTTGTATTCTGCTTTTGTCTTCGCTTAGCAGAATATTTTTTAAAGCAACATTTCCCGCCTGAAGCAGTTTTATGAAATTGGGCCCAGTTAATCGCAATGTTTTCTGGAAACCGCTAGAGCTCTCTGATTGAAACATTGAGACCAAAAATCAATCTGCCTCTTTTCATAACCAATCCCACCTTCTTAAAATGAGATTATAATAACACGGTGTGCCAATAAAAATGAATAAGTTGACACATTCCCTCTCTAAAAAACTATAGACTGTGCTTTTAAAACGCAAGAGTATGTGACAGTCATCTTTTGGCGCCTTCGCCCCCTCACAACCCGTCTTTCTATATTATGCGGTCGAATGCCCCCTACCTAATTCCAAAGTCTTTTACCCATCTCCCTGTCTTAAACAAAGTCTCCATCTCACTAACATTAGCTCCCTCTTTTCTATCTGTCTCCCTCTGCCTCGTCCAGCCTACGTCATCGCCTTGCTGGCTGTTGCCACAGTAACGTGGGTAGTTTTGGGTTTTGGCTGTTTGGCATGTGGGATACTCCGTAGACGACGTAATAGCACAAGGGTGGAGTACAAACGGTGAGTGAACTCGCGTAATACATTGTTAATTTGAAGAATTTAAAATAGTTATCGATCACTCGAGACAGACATAAATAGCTATTGTCAACACGATGATGACGTGTATCTTGTCAGAAAATTCGATTTGAGGGGAACAAGTAAGGAAAAGGTATCTATTGCTGTAAGGAATGGTGCATAACTCCCCCTTTTTATGGTTTATTTTACAAGACAGGTCACATTTAAAAATACAAATAAAACATAAAAATTAAGTAAACAGTAAGAACAACAAGAAAAATGAATCTAAAAAAAAGGAGCATTCCGGTCGATTATTTGAAATAAATCAGTTCACGAACGTTCTCTTTGGGTCTAGTAAACAGTAAAATGTTCTTTCTTGTTTTAAAACCAACTGACATCTGATTGATTTATGTAATTAAAATTATATTGAATTTTCTCACAAACAGAGATTCCGACTGTTGCGAAGAGATTGGTACAGATTCGGATACGGATGACGAATTAAAATTGTATTGAATTTTCTCACAAACAGAGATTCCGACTACTGCGAAGAGATTGGTACGGATTCGGACACGGATGACGAATTAAAATTATGTTAAATTTTCTCACAAACAGAGATTCTGACTACTGCGAAGAGATTGGTACGGATTCGGATACGGATGACGAATTAAAATTATATTGAATTTTCTCACAAACAGAGATTCCGACTACTGCGAAGAGATCGGTACGGATTCGGATACGGATGACGAGTTACAGAATCAACAAGTATCAGGTAAGAATCGATTACTGACGAGGTATCGACACTCACACAATCAAGGTCTCCTTTTTGCAGTTCTAGAATCACTTCGTAAAATTAGGAGCCTCATAATTACAAAATAAATGTCAAAATAAACAAATAAAGTAGGAAACCACTGTTACTACACTATCTTTTCTAAAGCCACATGTGTAGTATTTGATAATTTTACTGTATTTATTTTTGCAATTATTTTTTTTTAATTTTTTTTTATTTTTAACTATTGTTTAGTATGTTTAGTTTTCTAAAAATGTTGCGAATCCAACATTACAAATTCCTGTTGATTGTTTTTAATCATTGGCTAAATAAACCATTCTATTTTGAAACTGTTTTCCCTCTCGAAAATCGCGATGTAAACTCTTGAATATCCAGCCCAATAATTGCTTTGTCATGGTAAGAACACCAGGTAGTGTAACGTCATTTCTGATAATCGAAAATGCTCCAGATTGAAAGGCAAGTGTCGTGGAATAAACCTATTTATCATGATGCTTTCAAGTTGGTGTTCGCCCCTTTCCGTGTTATTGTGCCAAAAGAGAGACTGAGTGAGAAATAGGCTGGTCCCATTATGAAGTGACAGACATTGCTTTTTATTTGAGTTTTATTGTAAATAGGGGACGAGGCAGACATTTGAAAAAAAGGTCCGTATCAACCAGGAAAGAATAAGGTTCATGCTTGTGTACTCCACATAATTTTTGAGAATCATGGATTGATTGGTTGGGGACCAACACGGCTGTAGTCTCGAGTGATCCGGAGGTAATCTGCAGCACGTGAAACTCCCCAGAGAACAGTTAGCTTTTATTGGTTGTAACTATTGTGAATTTACGTAAAGATTTAACATGGATCGACAGTTGAGATAATTCATGACTTGTCATTACTTATTAATGTGACTTGTCATCTCAACACAGAATGACATGACGTGAGACGGTTTGAACATCTGCAGATTTGATTTGACTCAGTGACAAAAAAAAAAAAAAAAAAAAAAAAAAAAAACAGCGAGCACGATTCATAGTTAAAAACCTCATTTCTTCTGACGTATTTTTTTATTAGGTCATCCAACGAACGAAGTTGTTTCGCAGCCTGCGGTTGGGCCGACAGTTGGTGTCATGGATAAGTTTGAGTCAAGCACACGAGCCCTACTACATGACACATCCCAGAGCAGACCACCCCCTGTCCCCACAGCGCCACTCCCCACTGCCCCAACTCGTCCGCCCGACTCCCCACCGAACGACACAACTCCTCCGGAGTCACCGTTCTACCTGAACGTCACGCGTTACCGTGACGAAACAGAGTACTCCAACCCGTACGAGTTCTTCGGCCGGGAGCCCGTGTGGAGACGCTCCGCTCCTGGGCCTGACGAAGTCTGGGAGCCATTCCTGTTCCGCCCTGTTCCGAACCACGACGAGTTGAACAACGCCCCCAACGGCTACGTAAATGATTCAGTCATCAAACTTAAAGAGAAGAAGAGGTCAAACAAACTCGGTCATCCAATGCCGTATCGGTTACGGTTCTCATTCCGCAGTAAAGAGCTCGAGAGCAACGGGAAAACCGAAACGCAACAGAAGCGCACGTTTCGGCAAAAACCTCCCCTGAAGCCCAAACCTGACAGTATTAAACTGCGTCCACCGTTTACGGGGAAATGTCCAGTGGGTACGAGGATGAACTCCTCCGGGGCCGCGACGTTGACACGCCGGTCAGATCCGCAGAGCAGCGCAACTCGCCACGATGAGTTCGAACTGAAGATCATCGGGCAGCATTCACCCATCGCGAACCGGAACGGCGATGCGACGAGGCGGCATAAGATCCAACGGGGAACTTCGGTGCCGAATTCCGGATCCTCGTGTAAAGTCGACCCGGATATTGGCGGGATGACCTCGCCGTGGACCTGGAAGGACGAGAAGTCTTCGGACGGCCACGTGTATGTTAACGAAAAAATAGGTAGACCACGTGTAGGCAAAGCCAGAAGTGTGGACGAGTTTGGCGCTTAAAATAACGATTTCAAGTAGTGTGACTGCATGGTCGTAATGACCGAAGAGGCAATCGACCTCGTGTATGGGCGGTATGGTAGACCAAAGGTTATAGAGCGCTGAGGGCGCAAGATGAGGAACTCAGGCCGAAAAGTGAAATCCCACTGGATTCTATTCCAGCTAGTAACTCTTTTGATAAAATAATAGATCAGTGAAGATCGATGTAGACAATGATCATTGCTGTCAATGATTTTAAACAATCACTTGCTGAAAATGGCGCCCATGCGTATATTTCGCGTTCCAACAATAGATAAAGCTCCAGTTCCCCATCTTGCGCCTTCGGCGCTCTATAATCATTGTGTTAGACTAAGTAGTACTATTGTACATGCATTGCGGGTGTACAATTTTGACCCATTTTCTTGGAAGTTAGTTATGGACACTAATTGTAACATTTTGTGACTTAACAATCTCTCATCTGTACTCTGCCCACCTCTATTCCAAAACTTCAATACAATTATTTTGATTGGTTGATTTTCTCCTTCGCTTCGTGTCAATCCTGTTGGTAAGTGTGACGTAGTTCTACTGTAGGCTACGCCCACTTCACAAGCTAAATGACTCCATCGATTGCCAGAAGCCCATGAGGAATGCATTGAACTTTTTTTCTTTGATAAAAATGTGTATCAGAACAAACTAATTACCGGACTTGTCTTTCACATTATGTCTTGCAAGGACTCAAGATTTCAAATATCGTTGTCTGTCATAAGGAATGTCTTTGACCGAATATGGAATGAGCGTTTTTTCGGTAAAATAAAACAAGACTTTAGAGCCGGAATAGCGAAAACTCTGCGCTTGCAGCAGATTCGAGCGCGTTTGACGTAATAACAATTACCAACATAACAGGAACAATTATGATATCGGCCAAGTTCGCACAAATTGTCGACTAGAAGTCGATATTGCCTGGTACCCAACACATATTTTGAGCATGACTACCAGTTAATATTAGCCACTCGTCGACAAATGGTCCTCGTGCGAACATAGTGTAGTGAACATTGTGTATGATAGACATACGTGTAGATTGTAAAGAGTTGTTGCATTCGATACGCCCTCTGTCGGCAGTCCTGCTTTAGGGCCAAAATCATGCATGGTACCGTACTATGGCCCATTTTTAAACCAAGACACCAGCCGGGGCTCAGTGAAAACGGGCGCTTTCAGTACACGGCTGCAAGCAGGTGGACGGAGCCCCAAGTCCAAATAGTGCTTTCCAAAAAAAGCCTTCGATGAATTTGGTTTATTTTTCATTACACTTTTTAAAATGTTGTACCTGGTCGGGATGTTTTCAATCATCTGAGAGAGAAATAGGTTTATTAAACAATACACCACCAAGTGATTGTGGATTTGGAACAAAATAAGTTTGTTATTGTTCATAATATTGTGTTTTTCTTTTTAGTCAGTTGTCAAGTGTCAATTGTCAACAAAGACTTCAATCATTGTCACAATTACTTTTCTCTTCTTTGTTCCGGGGGTAAAAAACCTCGAAGTATCTTGCTGTGATAAACAATAAACATAAACTTTAGAAGTCTGGATGAAACTCACGCCATCGATCTTATCGTTGTGATTGTTCAACAAATTAAAAAACCCTCTACTTTTGTTATTTTTGTTAGTCTGTTTTGCTTCGATGAATAAAAGCCTAACTGATGCGAAATGTAAATAATAAATAAAAAGATCATGTACTAAAATATTTATTTAAACTTCATAGCTGAAATGTAAATATCATTGAATTGTAAAAAGGCAAATGATAATATATTCCATGAATAAGACGAATAAAAATAATTGAAAAGTGTAATAAGTGTCTCATTTTTGAACCGTCTTTGTCTACATTTGAAATCGAATTTGACCCCACACATGTTGCTGTATGCACGGTAAATACGATTAGTGTTACGTCATCACTACACGTCAGCAAAACAACAAAAAGACAATGGATTTAAATGGATTCAATACCAGAATTACACCATTTCAGAACATCATGCTTCGATGCGTTTCAGTCAAAAAAATTTAAGATCCCCTGTGATCAAAGATGCAAACTAAAAAATTTAATATCATTTTGTGAAATGTGTTATCGAACACCATTAGAATTTATGCATGTTACTAATCGATCGATTATGTAAAATAATTATTAAATCGATTATCCGCCAGCTGTGCTAACGGTAAACAAAACTCACAATGAAATCAAACCGTAAGGTTTATGTTGCATTTTAGTTTTCAATCATAGTCTACCATCTGTTGCACAATGTATGAATATGTATTGTGACACAACTCTACGTTAGCAAAGCGAAGATATTTTGCAACGGATTGAGCTGAATTTATTAACGACGGCCTCTGGTTTTAAACACTAGCGTTGAGCCTACAATACAACACCACTGTTTAAATATTGGCTATGACATGAAATTATTTATGTAGTCGACACGAGAACAACAAATCAAAACAGGATGTCATACAAGAGAGGTAAGTCTGAACATGTTTGGTTTTTTAATAGCTGTATTTTGGGAGCTATTTTGGACTTGTGTAATTAATTAGGGATGGTGTACGAAAAATTAAAAAACCTGGGTGGGTACTCACACATGACTGTCTGAATTGAACTAATATAGTGACATTATTATATTATTGTGTTATTCCAACAACTGGAAACGGAATAAAAGAACTGTTAGCTAATTTGACTTTTAATTTGTTAATAAAATTCACATCAAACGCATAAGTACGATTTACCAATCCTTACATAACGAGCTATAGCGGACGACATTGACAGTTGTCAAAGACCAGGGTTCGATTTCACAAAGAGCTCAGATTGATCTTAACTGCGAGTCACTCTTAATTGCTAAGCAAAGTGTGATGTCACAATACAAATCACCGTGGTAATACTGACAACTCAACTTAAGATGAATCTTAGTGCTTTGTGAAATCGACCCCAGTATCCACAATTTATGTGAGCCAAAGATATTCATGAAATAACAAACCCGTGAAAGTTTAAGCTCAATCAGTCATCCGAGTCACGAGAAAACAGTGGAAAAAACTTATGAAATCTTTATTTATTTAAACACCAGGTTTTAGACTCGCGAGATCAAAACTAACTGTAGTACTCATTTGTTTCTTCAAAACTTAAGCATTTCAAGCCCAAACAGTTCAAGGGAACTTCCCCACCATGTCCATCTTGATACCAAAGTACTCTCTAAATTTAAAAGAGTGAACAAATCACTCTTTTGCCCGAATGGTATCATTTTGGCTCTCTTATGGGAGTAAAACTCACTGCATCGCCCTTTTGGAGTGAAGTTGGAGCGAGCTTCACTCTTATTCGAGTTGATAATACCCGTATTTCGCTCCAAAAAGAGTTGTCCGTCATATGGCTCTTTTCAAGAGTGGTATGGCGGACAAAACGTCCCACTCTTTTACATTTAGAGAGTAAGTTATGTGCAAATCTGATAACATTTATATTTTCAATCTTGCCAATGTTGTGCACAAACCCAGACCAACCCTTACCCATACCTTAAACCTAAAACCATTTACCTTAATCTACAACTAAGCCTTGAAACTAAATTGTTTTTCTTTTTTTCCCCGCCAGATTGGAGCGACAGTTGTTTACTGTAAACTGAAGTACCATGGGATGGAATAGTGCTGATTATGAGAGTCAATGGGATTATCTTCAAAGTGACAGGTAAAAGAATACTTGTTTTTTGTGTTAATTTTAAAGCCCCAGCTCAACATCGGTAAACTGACTGTAGAGGCTTCCATTCCTTGCACAAATCAAGATATTTATAATAAAACCAAGCTGTGAAAATGTCAGCTCATTTCGTCGTTTCGTTTGCGAGAAAACGGTAAAAATGCTTTCAGCACTTTTGTACGCATTCCTATAGGCAGGGTTTTCGTCTCACTGAGACGAAAACTCATTTTGGATCTTAGTTCATTTATTATTTAAAAACGATAACAGTTCAGGCAGAAATAATTCAAGGAAAGTTTTCAACCATCCATATCTTTATGTCATGCAAGGTATATGTAAATCTGCGAACATTTATGTTTTTCTTCTTACCAATGTTGAGCTGGGGTTTTTAAAGCCTGAATGTGTTAACTTTTAGGGGAACATTTACTTACCCCACTAAAAGTGATGAGCTAAAACTAATTAACTAGTAAATTTTCATTAACCAAAAGATGTACTGAACTCAAAGATGTACTTAAGATGTGGGCCTACTTAACATTACTATGGGAAGATTAAGTAAACACCATTGACGGAGTTTTTCGACGTTGTGTTATACAGATCATTTTGTTCGACACGGACCATTTATAAATGGCAAGAGATTTGCACATTATGTTCCACCCCGTGGTGTTTGACAGGGCATGCCGGATGTAATGGTTCGTGGAAAAGAAGCAAGTGCTTGCAGATCTAGAACTATAACATAAACAATGTCACTCCCACTGCGTTTCCTTTGACACATTTACTGATCACAATATGCCTTGTATCCGAATTCTTCTTTACAGAACAATGCATTTTCTGAACTACATCTTAGTAGCAGCCTGTTTTATCGTCTTGGTTCTCGCCATCTTCGTCCTCCTGCGAGAATGCTGCCACGATCGCAGCGACAGCGACCCAGAGACGTTCATACTCCGCAACGACGAGACACATGCCCCGAACTACACCGAGACCACGGCGGAAAGGGAGCAATCGCGCGGTCATCGAATTGCGCACGAGTTTAACCGCCACCAGAATGTCGTCTTGCTGTCGTCTGCGCATTCAATGGCCCATCAGCCACCGCCGTACTATGCGTATGACGCAACGTCACACGCCACTTACTACATGTATCCCGCGCCGCAAAACAGGGCGGGAAGTTCGAATGCGCAAACGTCAGCGCAGTTGGTACAACGGAATTACGGGGATACGGTGCCTTCAACTGGAACGGCAACCAGGCCACCACCTTACGCACCGCATAACCATTGAGATAATCTATTATAGTATATCGATAAAAACAGCAGTGAATACGTCAACTGTTCAACTGTTTTCCACCATTATTTATCGAGAATTATGTTTATCGTGTTTTGCTTTAGGATGACATCGATTTCACAAAGCAGTAAGATTCATCTTAAAGCCCCAGCTCAACATTGATATGAAGACAAACATAAATGTTTACAGATTTACATAGGCTTACACCTTAAATGGTATAAAGATAATGATGGTAGAAAACTTTCATTGAAATATTTCTGCAAGCATGTGCCATCACGGGCGCCAAAGTGACAAATGTTGTTTGTTTGTTTGTTTGTTTGTTTATTTGTTTGTTTGTTGGGTTGTTTATTTGTTTTTTTGTTGAGTTTTTTGTTTGTTTGTTTGTTTGTTGGGTTGTTTGTTTGCTCGCTTGCTAGTTTGTTTGTTGAGTTATTTGTTTGTTTGCTGGGTTGTTGGGTTGTTTGTTTGTTTGTTTGTTGTTTTTTGAGCGGCGGGTTTGGTGTTGTTCGTGGTTTTTAATAATACCGCGAAATGATGCTAAGATTTTCAAAGACATAATGAGTGAAGCGACACCATAATCTAACTTTGCCACCTTGGTGCCTGGGACCAGAGCTACGCCACAAGATCAATTGTATCTATAGACCATGTGACCCTTGTTTACAAAAGAGTGACCTTGTGCATTCCAGGGCAATTACTGGCAGGCAAGATACTGCATGGGACATATGAGAAATTTTACATTTTGTATCATAATTTCCACATAAATTCAATGGCTATTAAAATGAGAGCTGAACTAGTTGTGAGATGTGCCCCTTTCCTTCATATCCAAAGTTGATGACAATCGGACAGTGCAATCTCCATAAAATGAAAGATTTAAAGTATTTTCCCATTGAGCCGTGTACAAATCCTGCCTGCAGGAAGTCCAGGTTCTGTGGCTCTTTTGTAAACATGTGATGTCACAGGTAACATGGTCTATAAGAAACATCCCTTAATGAAAAAAAAAATGGTTCAAATCGGTGCTGGTGTGTCAAGAAAATGTAGAACTCAAATTCCCTGTGTAAGGTAAACATAAAATATTTTCTCAAACAAAGTGTTGAACTATACCTGTTTAATTTGTCTTCATTTATTTATTCCTTACAGTCGGTCGTAAAGATGGGAGAATTTCCCCCCAAAAACATGTCCACAAAACTGAAATACGTTAGAAGGCGCCAAAACTCAAGAAGAACACAACCATATACCCTTAAAATTACTCTAAATTCAAAATGGCAAACTGAAAAGTAAATAAACTTGCATCTCCGGATTCCAAGTGCATCGGCTTTTGCCTTCAAATTGCGACATAAGATAAAGCAACCGTATTATCATAACATTGTGGAGTGTCAAGATAATTTGATGAAATAACAAAACTGTTTTTGGGTCCCGTTTTTCTTGCTTGGATTTAACAATGGGTTCAGTGACGAATTTACCCACTGCTTCTCTTTATGCAATTCAAAGCCCTCGCCTAACAACATCAGTTCCTCCGTAATTGTATAAACAAGAAGGTCGATTTATTGTTCTCGTTCACACGGGTAGTTCTTTGCCAAAAGATAAAATAGATTAAAAAAATAAGAAGCATTGTTGATTTGTTATTTTATATTCAGCGATAGTAATGCGAATTGTTGTTTCAACGTGTGCTGTAGGTGTTTTACACTTGATAAATAATAGGCAGTGCTGGAGACATGGACGTGACTTTGAAAATCCTATTGATATTGGCAATGGTTTGAGGTTAAATTAACTCAATGATACCATGGAAATATTAAAATAATGTTTTTTTTTTATTTGACAGTATTTGTAATCCTATACTTGTGATGTTCTGAAGGTGGGCATGGCTGTTAAGTTATCAGCCTGTAGTCTCTTGTAGTTGATATGTACAACTCAGAGCGAGGCACGGCTGTTAAATGTTAAATTATTATAGGATTGGTAAAGCTGATAGTGCAGTGTTCTTTTGTTTGATTCAATATACACACGAACAAATCAAACTTGTAAAAATTTGGTCTCAAGAAAAAATAGTGAAAAACGTGCGCGCATTTCAGCTTGTAAAACACATTGATCTTAAGTTTGATTGTAACAACCGAAATTAAAATCGGGGTCTTGCAAACTCGGTTTTCTCGACTTTGGGCAGTATTTCAGATAGAAATATTTTCATGAAAGATTGCTAAAACTTCATAATCAGTGAGCTTTCAGACCGATACTAATTAAAACAAATTTTGGTCGAATATCAATTCTGTATGGTACCTAAAAAAAATAAAAATAAAAAAAATAAAAAAAATCGTTGCGTAACAACTTCATCTATCACGACAGGTCCATTTGGCTGGTTACGTGATAAGAAAAAACAAAACAATTGATTTCACTTAGCGAATTTGTACACTCATTTCTAGCTAATATGAAGCCGAATTCTGACCTCTGACCCATGCATGACCCATGTGTCCATGTCTCTGCCCTGTGGTCTTCTCTGTTTCTCATGAGCTCTACTCCCCGTAAATGGTGACGTACGAATTTACGTATATCTTTAATTATTTAAATTGTAGACCTTCATCTATTATGGGCGATGTGAAAAATGTATCAGCAATAATTTTGAAAATGAAAAAAAAAGAGCAGGTGTCTTTTTGTAGAAATAGCTGTGGGAACTGAGAACCGTGTGCCGGGATGGAAAGCTTTCTCGACAATCAATTTCATTAAAAAAGCATCATGGAAAATCGAAACGAATAAACTACGTCCGGAATAGTCTGTTTATGCTTCATGGTGACAGTCGGTATTGAAATGCATTCTTCTGTATAGAAGCAGTTGGATCAGTTTTGACGTTTATAAATGTGCAGACATGTTGAGGTTTTATTCCATTCGTATCGATGTAAACATGCCGAGGTTGGAAGAGAACATAGTCGGTTCTCTTTCTTTCTTTCTTTCTTTTTTTTTTGTAAAATGCGAGTCTGCAATCATTGTTGCTATTTCACAAAGCCGGGCATTTCGATGCATGGAGAGTATGGTTTCAAATTAAGATTCCAACGAGCACATTCCAGCCAAGCGCAAAGTTTTTCCTTTTGATAACATTCACCCGGTTTGTACAATAACGCCACCGAGGTGGCTTTGGAGGTCATTATGGCATCCACATACCATGTCCACAATGAGATTCAAAATGTTTCAAGTGGTCAGCCCGCTCTGAAAAGAAAAACAGCAGAGTTTCCCTGACTTTAAACTAAAACAAAATACGCCAGCATTGTCTATAGACACCGACCATGAAAAGCACCGAGAATTGTGTAATCTTCGTGAATCTAACCACTAACACATCGCCCCAATGATGGACTCTGATTCAGGTGGGAATGCCGGGCCCCGTGCTCTGTAAGGTAGCGCATTTCTTGGCCACACCATAGAGGATTTACCTCTCAGGGTCTAATTGAAGCTTAGGAATACAGCTTTTGGAGGTTCGGGCTTGTTCCCGCTGACCCACTGTCGACCATGACGGGTCCAAACCCGGAGAATCAAACATATCATTGGTTGTAAATGAACTTTTTACAAGATATGTAATATATTTTGACTGTGACTGGTATGGTTGTGCTTCATGCCAACATTTGCGGAGTAGAATTATCAGCGTGGATAACAATGGAGGAAAGGGGCTGTGAACTCCTCAACCCAGGCGGTGTGGCTCAAGCAAAGGCGACTGTTCCGTTCGGAAATAGCAGGTAATACTAGAATCATTTATTTTGTAACCCCCAGTGTCAGAAGTATTTATCCAAGAGTTTTCTTCATTAAAGACGGCTTGGTGCTTGCCGTTTTATGTAGGAACAGATCACTGATCCTCTAGGAGTTACAAGAATAAATCTTAAGTAAGACCCAGCTGTGCCGCTGCTCGATACGGGCTTGGCAATTTCAAGTACAAGTTTGAGGCACAGCGTAAGGAAGCTTATAGATGCCATAGCTGGGCTTGTGGGATGGCGTTGGAACGGGGTCTGAAAGTCCTTAGCTAAAAATTGGATCGCTGGTTATCCAACGCTGACTACCCAAATCTCTTTAATGTCCTTAAACTGATCAGCGACGCCATCGAAACTGGCACCGCGCCACTGTCCGCAGTGACCTTTAACCCCGCTGTTGCCATCTACGGACATACACCCTCTGTGTTGCCGTCATCCTGCGCATTAGACTATGGACTAATTGGTGAGATTGTTTCGCACTGTTCACCACGGATCAATATTAACAGCTACCGGTTTCATTGACAAGACAGGCGGAAGAAGCAATTTGTAGACAAATTTGACTTGAATGCCGGCCGGTCCCAATAATGAAAGCAATGCTTAAATATTATAATTTCAGATTTGGAAATTTCGACCGAGGTTTTCGAACTTTAGAATGTGAAGATAATTGGGAAAACGGAATATCTTTGATAAGATTAACAAAATAATTGTTTGGTTTGTAAATAACATCCTTCCCAAGACTTTTTTGTTCACTGGAACTTTGAATGCTCACTGGGAGGACCATAATACAACAGCATTAACTCCCAGGTAAACTATAAACGCTTTCACAACTAATGTTTAAACAAACAATGTTGTCAATTCAAACAAATGCTTTGGCTGAATAAGAATAACAGTGAAACCTGCTAAAACGTAAACGACCGCTGCCTTGCCCTAAATTCGTCAGTGTTGGCACAAAATGTTTCCGCTTCTCTCAAGTGCCAGCTTTACTAATTAAAGACTAGCCAAGACCTTGAGGAACACTTAGCCTCAAAACACTGTTTGGTATTGACTTACATTGAGAATCATCCCCTGTGAAGAAGTCTTCCTTACTTTAATCATGGAGCAAGGACCTTGCTCTGTGCTTTGACGAAACACGGAAGCAAGATTGGAAGCTTCGCAATGTTTAGGAATTAGGAAGTGAGTAGGTTTACGGGGCACAGCGATGTGATTTATTACCACATTACGATAAGTAGACAATGTGTTAATGTCTGGGTTGTTTTACGGGGTAACGACCTTGTGAATTAAATCTAGGAAGATCTGGAGTTGGGTACACTATACAGAATCGACGTTTCGAGGAGTGTGCTCTGCCTGTCTTCATCAGGAAGCAGTTGAAGTGTTTTGTTTTGGTACATAAAAAGAAGCAAACTGGTAATGATCATAATAAAAATGAACGGAAATGTTTAATTCAAAATGTTGTTTTTTCATAAACCTGATACGAAATTTAAACCCTGCGGGTGATAGCGGGTTGGTTGCAGTCTCCAAACAAGTTGATTGTTCTTGTTTGCACTGCGCCTATACAGCTGAACCAAGAACATAATTATTCATACATCCCGACCTTTGACCCACATCTATGAGATGTAGCAAAGCCTTGGTGGTTCGAATTGGGTGGTTCGAATTGTGACATGTGATCTTACATGTGACATGTGGATAGCTGCACACACACTACAGTGAGCGGGCGTGTTACACCACACATAAAGAAAACATTTGACAATAAAATTAGGCTTTACCACACAAACGGAACTGGGATATGCTCAAATGGCTCAAATAATAATAGAGAATTGAGAAAGGAAGATTTAAAATAATAATAAAAAAAAAAACATGGCGAAGATTTTGAATCATTTACATTAATTTTATTAAATTTTCAAATAAGTAAAAAAAATGTTTGTCATTCCACCAGTTTTGACCAAGTCATACGGTGAACGCAGCTTTGGTCACACTGCCCCAACCTTATGGAACAATCTACCGGATCATTTGAAAAACATTGATTCTATTGATAAGTTTAAGATTGCTTTAAAGACGCACTTGTTTAACATTTAATTCATGCATTTTTATTTGATACCTAGTACATCTTGTATTTGTATTTTTTTTTTTTTTTGTCTTTTTTCCCTTCAGCGCATAGGTACATGTTTACTCAGTTTGTGTTATGCGCTGTATAAATATGGTTAATTATTATTATTATTAAATAATTTCAGTCTGTGTGCTGCCAACGAAGCATTGTCCAGGAGGGTATATAATGTGAAAATCAAATCCAAAGTTCTTCTTGTTCCCAAGACACTCTGTGCTCACCTTGTTTTGCCAGATACAAATAATCACTTATAAGAATGTGCAAGCTCAAAATCACTGAAACATTTTTTTTATATTCAATATTTCCTACAACCGTGATCAGCTTTTTTTTGAATGAAATATTTCCCGGATTGTTGTTTTGAAGACCGTATAATTGGAAACAACATTTACCTTTACCCGTCTTTATTAACCAAAATATTAAATTAGAGGTTTTTCCGGTACATTTAAATTAATTTTGGTGCCGTCAAAATTAGATAACAATTCCGGTGGAAATTCTTTCTTGGGCTCATCTTCTCCTTCTGAAAAAATCTCCATATGATGATTCTGTTTTCTCCATCTTGATAAGAAATTATGGTATATTCTGACAATGGCAAGCTGTGA
Source organism: Marthasterias glacialis (assembly GCA_911728455.2). Classification (NCBI taxonomy): domain Eukaryota; kingdom Metazoa; phylum Echinodermata; class Asteroidea; order Forcipulatida; family Asteriidae; genus Marthasterias; species Marthasterias glacialis. The sequence continues at coordinate 22,679,673 of OU452229.1, read as the reverse complement.
ATATTAATGATTGTGTTATTCACGTGGCTGACTTCTGAATAAATTATTGTTTTGAGTATTGTTGGTACCTTGCAGTTGACATGAATGTGTTTTTCGTCGGTCCCTTCACGGGATTGATGTAATCACCATAGTTTGCATCATGCTTGTCTCGCTGGTTGCCTGAAAGTGTCATTGTTATTTCGCCTGTCTCCTGCTAAATCAAAACGCATACAGAGAATTTGGAACGCTAGGTGGCAGCAGACTTACCGGGTAAATTTCCATTGTTTTAAGTAGTTCTGAGTTTGCGCACAATTCTGAGAACAATGGATTTACCTGGTATAAGTACGCTGCCATCCAACGTCCAAAAAGTCTCCCATTGTTTATGATTTGGTCAATTGTTTTTTTGCTGTACTGGTTACCTTAATTGTCATTGGTTTATCAAATTGGATGCATATTTTCCTCTTTTTTAAAGGGGAGGGCGTGCCAAAAGAACAACATTATTTTCCTGCGAATTTGTTTAAATTGTACGGTAGAGTTAATCGATTCACAGTATGTGTGCTTGCCCCTCCCCCACACCACCATTGTGACCAAATTCGACCTTTGAACCTTTTGCCATTTTGTCTATATCATTAAGAAAATACCCCGGTAACCTTTAACCCTAAATATTCTCTAAAAGAAAGTGAGGTTCGATGTTGGTTTAAGTTTAAGAACCCGGTCAAGATATTGTCTTCACTAATGACCCGAACAAGTCTAATCTTACCATTGCCTTTGCCAAACAAAAAAAAATGTCTCCGTGTGTATTTCCCTTTTGAGCTGATAAGGTGGAGCGTACTTTTTCTTGAAGGGACAGAAGGGGGGAAAAAAACCGAGTCAATCTTGAACAACGACAGTATCATCATCAACTGCACTTTGCTACAGCTGTACGAGGCAAACGCCATTATAAAGTGTATGTAAAGGGAAAGCACTCAAACGAGTACTTCAGCGTGTCGTTCCGGCGATGGGCACCCGGGATGGAGTTGCACAGAGCCCTCCGGTGTTTATTACAATGAACAACTCGGTGTTTCCTCGTCGCTCGTCGGCATCGTGATGTCCGACAGTGAACGCCCTTCTTCGGTAACCATTATTGGTTTGAAATTTCTTTCACTCACTCTCTGCTGAATTCGACATAATCACAGAGTGTTGTTTGGATTACTTGTAATTCACACAAGATAGATTTTTTTTTTGCATTTGTGATGTTGGGGAAGGAGTGTGAGCTCTTTGATGTTGACGAGGATTTCGGCTTTACAAAAAAATGATGTCTTCGTCTAAAATTTGGATGAGTATGGGGACGTGAGATACACAACCGAAGATGTAGGAAGTTCAGCCTGAATTGAGTTCTTTGAGTTCATTTCTCAGTCCATAGCTGAAAGTTCTATTCAAGAATTTAGATAGAAAATGTTAATTTGAGTTCTGTACGGACTAAAATAAATAAGTCAATACCAGCTACGGGCACTTCCATTATACATTAAAACATCAACAAACAAAAAACAAACAAATGATGAGATATTCTTTTGAAACGAACTATTAAAAAAAAAGTTGAAATGCAATCAAAGAGGAAACGCATTTGTAAACAAAACATATCCAATTAGAATATACTTTGTGTTTACATTCCCCCTGATTATGGGCGTTTACAATTAAGCATTGATCCAAACGGGTGGTTCACCCGGGGCAGTGCTATAGTCTAAAGCCACTGGTTAAAACACCTGTCTCAGTAACTCATATAGCTGTAGGAGGGGGGGGGGGGGGGGGGGCAAGGACACAAATTTGAACCACGACCTATAGAACAGAAAAAGCATACAACACTGAGCGAGCCACGCTAATCAAGGTAGCTTTCATGGGGCTTTACCCTGACGGAGTGGCTGTGACGTGCCACACCGCCAGAACCACACGGTCCGGTAACCCGACGAAAGATGCATGAAATAGGGCGTATGAAACGACAGCCGACATGTCTTTCATTGTTGGGAATCTTGTACCCAAGACTTTTTGTCCATTGGCTCAGTACCGGGGTGTTTGGTAGCTCAATCAAGTTGTTGCTATTTGTGCTCAGACGTCAGTCGTCTGATGGGGACCTTTTCTATTAAACTTGTTGACAGCGCGAGTTGGCAGTTTCCCGCCAATGTCAAACTACTGGTCTCTTGATCAGTTTTCCTTGACACATTCTCATTTAGAATTGTGTGAGAAAAATCTGGTATCCATTGAAAGAGACCGCGTCAGAGCTCTGCGTTATTTTGAACGTGGAAGCCATCTTGCTTTCTCTGACACAATTCTTTTAACCAAAAGCGAGGCGTGTTAGATTATATTTCTTTTGACATAAATTAGTTAATCAATTAAGCTGTTCAATGATATATTAATCCATTAGATAAACAGTTACTCCGTAAAGCGATCTGTTAATCTGTGTAGTCTCAAATATTTCTTTGCTTTTCCTTTATTGAAAATTGACAAAAAACTTTTTACTTTAGGAAATTTAAATGAAACTATACTTTTCGTAGTACATTCGCAATTGTCGGTCAATTTTGTAATTTTTTTGTTCAAAGTAGAGTATATTGTGTGTGTGTTTTTTCATAATGATGACAAGGGAACCCACGGTCATCTTCAACTCTATGTAGTACAAATTTTCTGGGGAAAAAAAATTAAAAGAAAAGCCTGAATTTGTTTGTTTTAATCTTCTTTTATTTGAAAGACCTCACAAACAGTCCTAATTGTGACTTTGCAATAAACTGCCAACCGCTAAATGTACTTTCACACGCCACAACTGCATGTTTCATCAAACAGCCTCCAAATAATATGTAAATAAAATTCCAATATGGGGAACAAACTTGCTTACTATCCAAGCTGATAACGGAGGACTTCCTTTTGTTTTTATACTCCACATACAACAATACTTTCCCTGACAGCAATGGTTGATTTTCAAACATTTCAAACCGTCGATTACTTCACCTTGTCAAGCCGAAGCCCTTCCCCTGATCTCGCTGTACACACAAACCATTACTAGTCTCCATCCAGCCGGAAACGACCCCAGGAACAGTCCAGTTGAAATCAGACAACGCCAGGGCTACCATTATCTCAGCGTTTCCTTTCTATCGTGAATTCTCGCGTGATTTCACACCGCAAATTGCTTTAATGGCCTCACTGACTGGTGGTAGTCGTTGACGTCGGAATGCCAGCATACCGCCGTTGAGCGAAGGGCGGAGAAGAGAGCTAGAAGTGATCGGTTCACGGCGCAATGCACGTGACACGACCACGTGAACATGAGAACACATGGAACACAACATTAAACTTTGTCTGAAGACATTTTGGTGGTGGCTGAAACCCCAAAGTGACGATGTTGAATGCTAATGCTTCTTTTACGGAAAGTTGGTAATGCATGAGGCTTTTAGACAGTTATTGTCAGCCTAGTGTACGTCTTACATGTTGTCATCTTCTGGAAACCATTTTATACTGCTTTTTCTTTCAATTGAACTTAAGATTCATATATTTTCCAATTACCTGCAAGGTAATAGTGACAGCTTGTAAAAAGAATTATAACGATGATAAACATAACATAAAAATATTTGACAGATGAAAGCAGTTGATGTATCGAGATATATATTACCAATTCCAACATCACTATATTTTCACCAAGTAATTTGTATTACACGTTTCGTTGAAAGTAGATTGTAAGTTTGTGCTTTCCAAGTCTTGCAGGAAACATAATCTATGAATAGCTCGGATGGGAATCGAACCCCACCCTTCCGTATTGTAGAACAGATATTTCACAGAAATACACAAGAGAAAGCCAGAGAGTGTCGTGGCCGAGTGGCATGCTGTGGCCGAGTGGCTTGTTGTGGCCGAGTGGCGTGTTGTGGCGTGTCGTGGCCGAGCGGTCAAGCGGTCAACGCTCTTGCGTTTCTGATCAGCAGAGTGTGGGTTCGAGTCCCGGTCATGACACTAACTTGTCTCCTTCAGCAAGACACTTAACCAATTTGGCTTCGTCCTTCGGACGGGACGTAAAGCCGCAGGTACCGTGTGTTGTATAATGCATGTTAAAGTACCCAGTTACATTTATTGCTGAGAGAAGCGGTTCACCCCGGTGTTTTCTGGTATTGTTGGCTGCAGATTGCGCCACAGCGCCTTGTTAACCATGATTTGTAAATAAATGGATCTTAAAATTCCAACATAGCTCTGCATACCTTGTAGAAAACCATAATGAACACTTTGAGACACACCCGAGTGAGATAAAGCGATAGAAAAGAACGGCGTATTATTTTTCTTATTATAATCACAGAGTATGGTATTTACAACCGCATATCAGCAAAAGACGAGACTAAAATAAATTACATGTGCTTCAATTGTTTCCTATAGAAATTCAAGCAGTCCTCCGGACGATGACATAATAACTCACACTCACAATGCAACCGAGCCATAGATATAATGCAGCTAAAACATATTTCAATATTTATTTTCATAAAATATCTCGAAATGAAAATTGACAGTCATTATTTCTTTTTAATCACATCGATCGGAGTGTCTCTAAACTTTTGTAAAAGTACCTTCGGGCACGCCTGACGTAACGCCGATGGAGTATTATATATCGAGCAAATCTTGAGGGCAAAAATAAAGAAGATGATGTCGAAGACAATTGTTTTACTTGTGCAACGATCGAGCATAAACACAAATTCACAAAAAGATCAGTAAATAGTAGTCGCCATCTTAAACAGCGCCACCAGTTACGTTTGTCTGCAAATGTACCTTCTCTAAAACGTATTCGATGGAATAAAATTCTGCCCCAGTTCAATGAACCCTTTTCTGAGTTTCCATCGAGACTAAAATTACGTCACATAAATCATGATTTGAGCGGGGGGGGGGGGGGGCGGGGTTACCTAAATAGAATATTATCACGCAATCATCAGATGTGTTTGGATAATTACCATGGACAGCGCTATTATGATCGGTCATTGATAAGACCTGCAGCGCTACATCATTATTCCCCCAACACTCGGCTAGATATTTGTATATTCCTGGGATATTTATGTTTAAATCTGTGACAACGTGTTATGTTTGTCCTTGATAATCAACCTGGTCTTTGGCAAGTATTGTCTAATGGCTAGAGCGGTGCATAGCTCTGGACAGACTAGACAAGTTTAGTGGACGCGAACGTAATAACCGCAAGCGTGTGAAACATTCCCCAGCTGTGAAACAACGTGAAATGGTTACGCTTACGTTTGCGTAGTAGCATCTTTGGCCACTGCGTCTCAACCTCGTCATGTTTGAAAAAACATGTTTAGATTATAACTGCCCATTGTTGGTTGGTTAATACAAAAAAAGGTGGCAAGCATCTCATTTGTTATTTTTCTCCTAGTGGCGTCTAGCGTAAGACGTACTTGCGGGGGTTACCTTCAACACAGTAACGTGTTTAGATGTTGTGTTCTAGACATACATAGCAGTGACAACGTTAAGTGCACACCGAAATAAAGTGCCTAAAAAGCGATCACAATTGGGCGCATTTTGTGGCAGACACATAAACCCAAATTGGATGTTGGTGTGTGAGACAACACAGATTAATAAGAGCTCTCGAATTATTCGACTTCGGCTGCGGCTATGATCGATAGCTGCAGCTGTATCGTGCATATGGCCACTTGCAAAGCCACAGTATTATTCCTACACATGACTATAATAATCTCACAGCGTTGAGTCAGGGTGCCAGACGGTACATGACTAATTTACTCACTATGTTTTACATGACTTACAAATCAAGACACAAAATATGTTCCTCTTTTTCTTTGTACAATTTGTCTCGTCGGCAAAAGTACGGTATTTTTTTAAACTATTCTCGGTTAGCAGTAGCACCCCCCCCCCCTTTTTGTATTTTTTTTTTTTTTTTTTTTTACAAATTTAAGAGATGACTGTTAAGGCACATCCCTCCCCAAAATATTTATTTGTTGTAATGAATATTTCGTTGTAGCGAACTAATTGTATTTTATTTTAAAAAGGCATCCACCCTTCAGCATAAAGGTATAATAGTAACATCTGCACTCAGACTTGTGCGTGTCTTCAAATTTCTTCGGTTTTCATAAAATATGGGATACTTGATACCGTGTAAGCCCGTTCGGATATTTGGAGAAGGGCGGGGCGTGTGGTGGTATGGGGGGTCCAAGGGGGTGGATACAAGGTGACCTTTGACACTGTATTTCCGACGGTGCTACTGCGAAACCTTTTCTGAGTAAGCTAAGTGGAGCATCTACACCATTAAACACTCCAATTTCTTTCTAATAACTTTATTAATACTCTGCATTAATTAATCCTTAAAATCGCTTCAAAGAAATGTACAAGCTCAAAACATAAAAATATAGAATTAGTTAGATTTCAAATTTGTTCTCATTAAAACGGGCTGTTGTTCTATAGTCGACTGCAAAATTGACAGCTTGAACCTGCTCTTTGTGGCAAAATTAAACTATTTATTGCTATCTAAGGTGTGATCAAAATTACTTTTTTCGTGTGACATTGGTGGCTTTTAAAACCTACAAAATAACAATCCATGCGGAATTGCTACATCTGAATCTATGTTTGTTTGTGCTGTCTTGCAAATTAAAGAAACACCGGCGTCACTGCTTTCTGAAATGCGCCTTTTTAAACCGAATCTTGATCAATTTCTTTCAATATTTACAGAAAGATAAAGAACTTGGTTATACAGGCGGTTTTTTTCGGATGACGGATTTTCTTACTTACGGCTGGCAAAACATTGTCCAAATAAACTGGTCTTGTTTTGTACGATACATGGACAAAACGTTTAGGAGAAATCTACTTCTGAAACGCTTGTTGTCAAAACTGAAGTATAAATTCCCTTTGGGCTAATTCCAGAAATGATATTTGAAGCCAGCTGACGACAGCTTTTTAATACGGTTAATAGAAAAATAGCGCTATATACCACAATTTGCGGAAATTTTCAAAGACTTCAGGAGATAAAGAGAGATCATGATCGACAAGAAGGCCAAGCAATAATTATCAACTAAATGATGAAGATGGATTCCAGTTGATCTTCTACGGAGACACTCTTAATAACACTAATTAATTCGCTAAGAATAAACTTTAAATAATATTCATAATGATGGTTTGCTTTTTGAAGGGAAAGTGTAACATTGGTGGTATCCGGATGTTGTAATACTGGTCCCCTAAAAATGCCGACCCACGGTATGACGATAGGTGTATCAGGTTGAGGGGTAAAAATTCGGCGCCAATTTCACTCACTAAAAAAAAAAAAAAAAAAAAAAAACTTTAAAATGATCGAATCCTAGGGTACCACTGTTTGACAGGAGCAGGAAAAACATGATGATAATTATAAAAAAAATAAAATAAAAAAATAAAACAAACGAGAATCTATTGGTTGCTGTCAGTTGAAATGATTTAGTTGAGGATAAAAATCAAAATAAAATTTGCTATCATTTTGTCATACATTATATGAAAGATCTGTTTCATTGCCTATATTCGTATATATGCCCCACTTGGCTTCTTTTCTGTTTATTTTATTTTATTTTGACTCTGGTTGTGTACTTCGAAATGGAGGGTTTACAGCTGTTTTATATACAATTTGACACGACTTAATACAAAACAAAAATATCTAAAGGACGTCTTTAGTTGTTTAAGACACCGATTTGGATGGTTTAAAATAGCTTGCTACCACAAAACACCAGTGTTACACCTTCCCATTTAGTTTGCGCACCCACGATTCATTCAATACTGTTTAAACCAATTTTAAAGTAATTAATGTTTTTGACATTGGCCAGATTTTATCTTTTCACTAAGTTAGCTGAATTAGAAGTTTTCCTGTTAAGTTTGAGATCCATCTAAAGACGGAGACCAAACTCTCTCTCGAGAAAAAAACAAAGATCAAAATGCAAATTTGAATAACAGAGGCTGCAGAATAAACAAAAGGTCAAAGGTCAGTTGCATTGAATAACGCGTCGGTATAATTTTCTCAGTCCTTTTTTTGTCGTTGCGCAATGCATAGGTCGTTAATTCATTTAAAATTTTGTATTCGAAAAAATTAACTTTTTTTGTTGTTGTTAATAGTAATTTCGTTTTTGTATGATCCCCGTGTTAGGGTGAGACCCTGTTCTTATGACTTGGACGAGTCGGTCGTCAAGCGGTCTCCGCCTCACTCATTCTCGGCTCCACTGTTCATTCTTGTCATGGCGAGTAGCTGTTGGGGATTGACAAGAAAGAAAAATCAAATTAGCATAAAGTGAAAATGTTTTCACCGATATACAGGGACGATTTCATGACATCTTATAGAGGAGAGATAATACAGTTTGGTAATTTTAATCATTCATTCATTCAGCCGCCCCAGTTTGCTCTCAAACAGAAACAAAAAAATGGTGTACTAAAAGAAATTAATAAATTTAATTAAATTATTCCTTTTAAGTGATCCAATCACACTTTTCAGTTTGCATCAGCAAAATCTTGCCAGTTTGGAAGTTTCTAAGACACCTCATAAGTTATCGTGGTGCTGTACTATTGTCGTAAGTGAAATCTATGCACTAAGAAATTCCTGAACCAAGTACATGGTAAATTTACAACATCCCCATTCCAAACAGATTATGAACCTGGAAATGCTCGGAATAGCGTAAAAACTTTCAAGCAGTGGGTTGTTAAATAATGACAAATTCCTGTTTAACAGACACGAGTTGGGAGCAGAAATCCTACGGGACGTGTGACTGATTCCATGCATATTTCTGCTTATAGAAACTAGTCTGTTAAGCGAGTTGATTAACCATTTGAAACCATTCACCAACTGCATGGGTTATTGGTGGCACAACTGCGCATATAACCTACGGTGTACATTAGTGGCATTTTACACGGGAGTTTGAAAGTGTCAACATGTCGCATATCGCTTGAAATAACCCGGATGTACACACAAAACCAATAGGCGCCGGGATACGAGGTTTTTGCGAGGAGCATTTCGCGCGAGATACGATATTATTGCACCGACACACGAAATCGAATGCCAGGCTGACATAGTTTATGTATCATTCAAAACTACAGTGGATGATATTGAATGATCAGACAGTAAGAGGGTTGACTGTGGACTGTGTAGATACATTCACCACATGGTATCATATTGCAGGCTGGCATAGTTTATCATTCAAAACCACAGTGGATGAGATTGAATGGTCAGATAGTAGGAGGGCTGATTGTAGACTGTGTAGACGCATTCACCACATGATATCATATTAGATGCTGGTATAGTTTATCGATCATTCAAAACCACAGTGGGTGATATTGAATGACCAGGCACAGTAGGAGGGCATTATTAACACGGCATCTTTTAGGTTACCGAACGAGGTACAGTCTACTTCAATGACATATCAATCAGAAGCACGGGGGCGAGGTTGACAACAAAGAACATGGAACATCTCAAAGATTAATAAACATAGTCTTCACTTTTTTCTATAAAGAATTTAAAACGGAGGAAAACATGCAAAAACAAAAAAAGAAAGCTAAACGAATATGGACAGTTCATTGAGCTGGAAAGGTGATAACATGAACAAAAAGACCAACAAAATAGCCCTGGTGAAAAAGAAGCAAGGAAATACAAAGGAAAACACGACAGAGGAAAATAATATGTATCATCCATTGAAATTTTCCACGAGAAGAACGATAAGAAACAGTAAACATTTTAAGACGATAAATTAGGGATGGCTTATTCCTAAAATAATTGGACTGCCTGATAATGAAATGGTCTTGAAACGTTTCCCAATTCAGTCTTTGCGTCACAATCCTTTTCAATCCTTTTGTTTTAATCAAAGACCTTTTTTTTTATTTTTAGAGTGTGAGACTGTTTGTCTTTTGTGACGAATATAGTAATGCTGCATCGAGATGCTTTGTTATTAAAATCAGTGCGGCACAGCATTATAAAACCCGAGACAAATTATGGTGTACGCAAGATGCAGTGGTCCCAGTTAGCTGACTGGATTCTGTCCATGAATTTTTTTAAAAGCGAGTTACGGATACAGCGATTGAACTAATAATGATGGCTGCTGACGCGCCGATGCTCAATTTAAAGGGTTTATTTTACTGTTGCGCGGAAGGCTAGTTTTGTTGTAAAAAGGAAGTGTTGCCTCATGGAGGAATGTAAGGTGGGCAGTTAGGTGAGGAATGTCTTTGTAGTTTTTCTACACAGCTGCAATTTCCTCTTCTTCACCAATACATTCCTTGACACATTGTTCTATTTTGAAATGTTGTAATTCTTTTGAACACTATTGAAGTGCCTCTTTTGCCTAAGGTAAAATAAAAAATAACAAATAGTCACTGAAATGGAAACAGCGAGGCAGATCCAATAGGCCCAATCGATCCTCGCTGTTTTGGGGTTCCCTGATTTCGGTACGAACCGCGAGAACTTAAGTGGTAACAAACAAGCACTTGTTCGTCGAGGCACTTTGATCCGGATTCCGCAAATATCGTAACGGCGGAAGCTTATGCAAGGGTGTTTTTTTTTTATACCAAGACGATCAATCATTGGTTTACACGCGTGAATTTTCGTTTAGTATGCCGTTAGATCAGATCGTTCTATCGAGTAACTGACAGTTGATGTGTTAATGCAGTCGGAATACCAAACACGAAAATCCCTTCTTGCACTTCGCTAACCGGTCACGGTGACTTTTCGTCTCCTTTTGTGTTCTAAATGTTGAAGGATTAATAACACTTCAGTGGTTTAGGTGGATCATGGCGTTGCACTAAATAAAAGATGTAATCAGGCCGATAAAAGGCTCCGGATAGATCCACTCTTAAAAAAAAAAACACAAAAAAACAAAACAAACAAAACGTATACCTGTTCAAATATGTAAATTACCCCTGGCTTGAAAGATAAACTGTCATCGATACAGATCATTTTCACTTCCGTTTCTCATGTTAAAAGCAAAGTAGGGTCGAAAGAGAGACATCTGCAAATGTGTCTACTAGAATTAAAAGGTTGCTTGACCCTGAATAATTAATTTTAGACCACTGAAGCGCACTTTCTCGTATAAAGAATACAAGCCATTTGCAAGTATGTCCCTAATTTGAGCTAAAGGTAAACTCTTGTGGAATCATGTTTCATACAACACATTAAAAAGGCCTTCTGCCATGGTTAGAGAAAAGTTGGAGTTTCTTTCTTTCTTTTTTTTTTTTTTTTTTTTTTTTTTTGGGGGGGGGGGGGGGCAACAGAGCTTGCATCCTCAACTCGGGTACCGGCACTCTCTAAATGTAAAAGAGTGAAAACCACCCGCTTTGTCCGCCATACCACTCTTGCAAAGAGCCATATGACGGACAACTCTTTGAATAATGGGTATTTTTAACTTGACTAAAAAGAGTGACGTTCACTCCAGTTCATTCAAAAGGGCAATGCACTACAGGTTTCACTCTCAAAAGAGCAAAAATGACACCACTCGGGCGAGAGAGTGAAATGTTCACTCTTTAATACATTTAAAGAGTACAGTAAAACGAGAGGGGTGGGGCGGTGGGGGGCGCCACTCTGTGCTGAAAATCCATCGTGAAGAAATTGTGTAGACAAGTGATACATTGAAACAATCATGTGTGGAAGTTTAGTTTTGAATGTGGTCATATGACACTGTGTAATAAATAACAGATCGCCTTCTTTGTCAGTTGAAACTGCCATTGGGTACTGTAAGGGTGTGCAGCGGGTCGTATAGTGGTGCCCTTGTGTTGCGTGTCACAACTGTGACACAAGGCTTGTAAGTTTTCCTATCACAACAATTTCATTTTGCTCCCCGGCTTTGGATTCAAAGAAGAGAACTTTCCCCAAAGTTCGTACTTAAAATTATTCCCTTTCTTACAGTAACGGACAGAGCCATGACGACATTTCTTGAAACGAATGTGACGTTCTACATGAATTTTTACGCTACACAGTCAGCATTGTATAGATTGATATATAAATCAATATGAGATACCAGTAAGTTCTTTAAAACCCTAAAAACGAATGTAATAAAACAACTGACTGGCTGACAGTTTACATATTATTTGTCATACTTATATCTGACAAACAAAACAATGAAAGATGAGATGCAAAATTGGACACCATCTTATTTATAATATTACTGCGTAATGGTGACTGCTTGCTGAGTACGTTGAACTGTTATATCGAAACCCTGATAGTCTCAAATCCTACTGTATCCAATTGCCAAAGTGAAGGATTCAGAAGGATTGAGGACTGTAGGCCCAAACAACAATTGCTTATCACTGGGCCAGGCATTCCAATCTTATCCCAAAAAATGGTGTGGAGGGAGAAGAAGACATGGGAAGAATTGGGCCACACGCTAGTCAAACTGCCTAGTATGTTTGATTTTAAAAACGGCAAATTTTATAAACTGTCTCAACAACCATAAAAGGTCGCCATCTTTACTAATACGTTAATGAGTGCAGAATAGCATTTTAACCAAGGCGTTCAGTGCGAGATTGACTGTTGAAGTCCAATGCGCCGGGGTCCATGCCATTTATAAACGCATAACGCTTGACAAGTTACGGTGTTTCAAATTAGCCATACTCTACCTGTGAGTTCAATGCACTGTATCAACTGCCAAGATTCTTGACAAGTACGGTGTTTCAAAAGTGACAAAGTCCGTGAACAGCTTCAATGCACGTATGAATCATTACATAATAATAACCTAAACGTGTCTTGGTTCTAAAGTGATATCACTGTCAACGACCGTGTCACTCTCCTGTGATGTGATTCTATTCGACTAGGCCTACCCGGCAGGCATTGCGTTTACTATAAGTTCTGAGATCTCAGTTGTCTAACCATAATGCTGGAAAATTGTCTTCCATGCAATGCATATTCAATCCATATACTCCATGTTCCAACATAGGATGTCGCCATTCCTAGTTTCACATCATACGCAAACGCTCACATGCACCCAAATCCTATAGTCTGGTCCCTTCTAGCGTATGGTAATCAGCGCGTAAAGTCTAAACGCGGTACCTGACAAAGATGGCGATGCCTGAGGGTGACTTACACGATTGTTTGGAAAAGTCCGATGGTTTGAGGGTAATCTGATCTTTAGACTGGACTCATGTAAGATGCATGATAGCTTTGGGCATTAAACACTCTACCCTGACGTCCCTTTCACGTGAACAAACTTTTGTTTTATTCAACCATGAAAAGCACCAGTCGCTCCTTAGACCATACGATGTGAACCCATGTATTTTTCTGCATAAACTATACTTGCAAACTCTAAACTAGGATCTGTAGAATTTGCATTGGAATTTAGGAACAAAAAATAAATATGTAGTATAAAAAATATTGTTTTCAACGATAGATCAGAATTGTAAATGCACACAAGTTATTTATCTCTTGGAAGCCATTTTGTTTTGTATTCAACGAGAATGAAGAATATCTTGAAGCTCACTACATCGGCGAAGTGATTTACCCATGGATGTTTTGCTGACCCTCGTCATTATGCTAGCAAATGAAGAAATTCACGCTATAATTCCATTAGTATTTCTTACTTTGGTGTGGTATTTCTATACAGACAATTTGCATAATTGGCAATCGTGTGAGGATTCCAAACCGCGTCATTCTACAGCGTGTAAAAAATATATTAGATTAGTTTTTTTTTGTTTTTTTTAAAGTTTCTTCTAACATTCGGGGGCTTTTGATGCTGAATATACCTTGCGCAATTCAGAAAGCGTCATTATTATTTTAATTAAACCCCAGTTAATTCACCGGGAGAATGATTTCTACATCGGCAACTTACAAATCAATCACTTCAGATAGTATCCCGCATAACAAGTATCTTGTGCGTTTTCATTACCGATTAGGAACATTTCCATCACAACTTTTGTCACTGTATGTGACGCTATAAAGAAAATTACCTACGGATCATAAAACAAAAGGGTCTATTTTTAATTCCTGATCAGGTTTTATTACAACGTTTTATTAAAATGCCAATGTTTCTTATATTGTCATAATGTTGCCTATATATACACGTTAGATGTAATGTGAGAATTATTGACGTTTCACATCTGCAAGTTCGTCAATCAAAGAACGATATGTGTTTTGTATGTATGTGTGAACGTAAATTCAATTTGCAAACGGCAATGTTCTTGCTGAAAAAAGGTAGAGAGAGGAAGTAAATTACATTGTTCCGCAGGCAAGGGAGAGATCATTCACGTAAACAGATACATTTTATTACATTTCGTGGGTAACAAACAACACAATAACGAAACATTAGCCATGTCCAGTTGTGGATATCAACCGCAATTTTTTGGCAGAAATTTAATCGCGTTTTTCTATTGGCAGTGATTTTACCTCAGCTTCAGAATTCCAGCCTTGGGCAGTCGATGGAAGATTGACGTTATATAATCAACATCAGTCGAGGTAAACCTGTTCCGAATTCGATTCCGGGAAAGTTTAAGTTTCTCCAGATTCGGGTAGAAAATATATATTTTTGAGCAACGCAACAGCCTCAGCGAGAATGCTTTAATGAAATAATGTTCTTGTCTCTCCAAACATACGTTGTTGTTTTTTTGCGAATTCCAAGGAAATGATTTGAAAATTGGCTTGTCACCAAATAGTTTACTCGGTGTGAAGTTGAGAAGTAGTAACGCTGTAATAAATATTTCCGTTTGAAATAGAGTTATCTTAAAAATAGTTTAGGTAAATCCAACACACGAGATAATATGTTGCAACACCCCCCCCAAAAAAAAAAAAAAAAAAAAAAAAAAAAAACGAAATATACGCAACATTTTAAAGCTGTTTTTGCACTAAAAGATGACAATAAAAACAATAATTTCCAGGTATTTACAACCCTTTATTCTTTTATTTTATTTGTATTTATTTTTTAAATGTGACGTAGATCATGGGAAAGCGGTCTATTCGTCTGGATGTACGCCAATGCTCGTTCGTTCTTTATAGACCTTATGCACATGACGTCATTTTAGTAGGGCGCCCTCGTCTAGAGGTCAGGAGAAGGCTGCTCATTGGCCCATCCTATGCACCGCGCGTACAAAGATGTGCGTTTTCCATTGTTACATCATGGTTTTACCTCTAAGATGGCGGCGTGGTGACGTCAATGCATAAGGTCTATTGTCTGTAACCAGAAGAGCTTGTTTACAGACGACACTAACTTGCACAACTCAGAGCACATTCCAGGAGTCTTTCACCCTTAAATGCACCATGCTTTTACCTTTGGGGTATACTTAAAGTGTTACTGACCCGATCTTCAACCATTCCACCCGTTGACACCTTAATAGGCTAGCGGCTTCCTCTATTGGTACCCCCTGAGCACTACCAATCTCACCCAAGGGCGTCTTTTGCAATGCTCAATCATTTTTTGCATAAATACAAACAACGCACGGGGCATTTATCTTTCCTCTCATCAGTTTTTTTTATTTTTTATTCTTGCATAAATATTTACGAAGGATCCTAAATTTGAATGAATGATATCACCATTTACCTCGACGTTCATTCTATTTATTTTCCCTGTAGTTTATGCATCGTTCTGTCTTCAAAGGGAGCTGGTTTTTATATATATATATAAAACGGTTGAAGACAACAATTTTTGCCAAATAACAAGCCGATAAAGTTGACCTTATTTGTTACAGTTTTGTTCTGTCCGAATGGGCAGTTTAAAAGCATGCGAATATGTTTATATAAGATTTTTTTTCGTATTGATAAAGTTGGTATCTTTTATAAAACTTTTCCCGATGTTTAATGATACTGTAGTAATAATAGTACATCATGTTATGCTATAACAATTAGGTATTCAAGGCGCTTCTTATCTAATCATTAAGGAAGGTTTTTGATTTTTTTTTTTTTAATTATAAGATCAACTTATCTAGCACCTTATAAGGTTTTACAAGGTGCTGAGTTGCATTCAGCAGCCACTGCCAGAAACACCGCGGCAAACCCCTTCTCTTAGCGATAAGTGTAACTGGGTTCTTCCCGATGCATTTTACACAAGCCACGGGACCTGCGGCTTCCCATCCGAAGGACGAAGCAATAATGATTAAGTGCCTTGCTTAAGGACACGACTGTCAAGACCGAGACTCGAACCCACACTCTGCTGATCAGGAACACCAGAGCTTGAGTCGGGAAGGGGCTTGTAACACCAAGACATTTTTTCTCAAGTGATGATTAATTGGCGCTTCGTAAAAACCACATCATCCCATGAAGAAGAATTTATTACATAGACCGGCATCTTCGCCATGGCGGATGTTCTCCTACGGTAGGCCAAACGGGTTAAACTCATCCTCGAGCTTGATGAGACAAAAAACGAAAGAATTAGTCCCAAGATGTGTCATTAATACTGAGGATCATGTGTACAAGAAAACGACCAAAACTAGAAATGTCCACCTCTATAGAAGTGATTGTAAAAGAAGAAGTCTTGTCTCCCTTGTGTTTATCCCCGCAGTCACGAATCAATTTCACGAGCGGATCATTTTTCAGTGTGGTCATTTTGACAAGATCCTTCCCGTTTGACAGGGATATGGTCGTTCAGTTTTACTGCAGTATAGAATTATGACAATTAGTTTAGACAATTTGTGTTGGCAGGACGGTTTTGAGACCAATTTTAAGCCTGTAAACAATGTCTTCGCCTGGCTCTTCTTAGGTTCTAATCTTTTAAGGATTCAATTATACGAAACAACATCCTGCAAATTGAAACCCTTTCGAGCTTTCCAAAAGGAAATGAAATCAGATCAACGATATGAGTTTAAAATGAGAAAAGTTATAAGCCTACACAGGGGGAGTGTTAACCGCGTGGATTCTTAGTTTTGTGATTTTGGTTTCTTCAAAACTTTCACGCAATGAAACCGACTTTCCCTTCCAAGTTCCAAAGAAAAAGTTATTAAAATATGTACTTAATCAGTGCAGGCACCTGTTGCGGTTCCACGGTACACTCTGTCAAGTAGAAAATATCGCATTCAACAACAAAAAAATTCAATTCATCCTTTATCCTTATATTTAGGAAAGCAGGTGCACTGTCTGCCTGCATTACAATACTCTGAACTTGCGGACAATTTGTCAATCTCAATTGAAGACAGAAATGTAGGCCCAGATCAAAGACATTGCTTTGACTTTCATTAATTGGTGCGTTGCTTTTGGCGGGAAGTGTCAGACTGAATTGTATTCGCTGAGATGGGTGCCAGCGGCGGGAGTATTCACACCAACATTTTATTTTATTGTATTGCGTTACACATAATATTGGGAACGCTAACCCGAACTTATCAATTGCGACACCAATCGAATGAATTTCATTTTGATTTTTCACGGTCGTCGTGAGGGAAAGGAAACCTCGTCCTTTACGTTGTCTTAATCGAATCCTAGAAATGACCCTCAACGGGAGTCGGTCTGTAATTTCACGTTCATATCCAATGATGCCTAATCAGCGTGACTCTGGATTGAGATACAAG
This sequence comes from Marthasterias glacialis, assembly GCA_911728455.2. Taxonomy (NCBI): domain Eukaryota; kingdom Metazoa; phylum Echinodermata; class Asteroidea; order Forcipulatida; family Asteriidae; genus Marthasterias; species Marthasterias glacialis. The sequence continues at coordinate 22,662,273 of OU452229.1, read as the reverse complement.
GACGTCATAACGCCTGACTGACACCCACAAGCCAAGGTTGGTTTATTCACTGATCGTAAGAAGCCATCGATGACCACCGTCACCCCCCCCCCACAACGTAATTTCTTCCCTTTTTAATTTTTTTTATACATGAATGCATGGCGCATCTCTCTATCTGGAGCTCAAACGTCGGCCTTAATAGTCCAGCTTTGTCTCAAACAACGTGACCACAGAAAAACACTGATCCGTAATCATTGGAATATTAGAAGTCGTTAATCGACATTAAAGGTAAACTATTCTCTCTTTGTTTTTTGTTTTTTGTTTTTTACGAAATTTGACAAACGGATGAGTTGTTGTTTGATCTCATTTAATTTCACGCCAAGACTCATGTTTGTGTTCTTCTTATCGAATCGTATTTGTTTTACTGTTCAATGCTCGTCTACTCCTCCCATCCGCCTTGGTCTATTCGCTTTCTTTCACCTTCGACTGAAGACATCATCACGCACAACCTTAACTTACAAATTACTTTTTACTTGCAACAACACGATCCCTTTTTTATTCATGTTTTGTTCGCTAGTCCCGTTTTATTACTTATTTGTGGGTTTTCCCCTCAGCTTTGCTTGTGAAAGACTAAACTAACGACACATGTAAAGATTTTAGTAAGAGACAATAGAGCAAAGCATAAAGATCACAACAACAAAAAGCACACACATATAAAGGAAAATTGAGGAAATCCAATAAAATGGAATGAATACTTGTTGTTTTTTAGACTATTGTTCCAACAATAGGCCTTTTGTCATCGAAACTCCCACCATAATAAATGCCTTCACATCGTGCATTAGCATAACCACTTCGGTCTAATTTTTAAGAAGAGTCTGGTTTCTGACTCAAGCTATACTAATTGTCTATGCATATTGCTGCAGCTCGACCACTACGCACTGATCACGTTCACAACATGTGATTTCAAATTTCCCGCGCATTTCGGAATTGTAACGGGTCCCTTTTTTGTATAATAAAAGGTCACAAAAGGCGCGGATCTCTACTAATCATGCCCGATGCAGCTGTGAGCTTCCAGTTGAATTAGTTTGATTCTTTGCACATTTTGTTGCTCAGCATATAGCTAACAGTTATTACTGCTTTGTCGCCAATGATAAATTCCAGCTTTCGGCTTCCTTTGTAAACAAACTAAGATTTTCTAAGAAACAAATCAATTTGTCAAAAGTGACAGCTTACACATTTGTGACTCACAGGGTAGCATTAACTAGTTTGTTAAAAACATTTTAGCCGCTTTTCCCTTCCCATCGAGGTACCCTTCGTAATTAGATTTAAACTGCATTTCCCCCTGCCATTTATAAAGATTCGCATTGTATTAGCATTATACCGATCTGCTGTTTACAAACCTCAAAATATCTTTATGGATTCTATTTGAGGACGGAAATATATAAGGATGGGGGGAAAAAGATGAAAATATGAGATATCGTCAAAGTGCAAACATGAGGGAGACGTAAATAACTGCACCTGGTAAACACGCACTTTTTTAGAAAGTCCGTCGGCACCATAGAGCTATTTTATGAGAACTAGAGGGAGCACTCGCGATGTCACGCACGGAACTCCGCTGACCCACCATGGGCAAAAAAATCCCAATGGGTCAATTGCATACGAATGTCCGCTTGGAAAACTGATGAGTGACCAGTGTGGTATGATTGGTCAGCGTAAATTTTCTCAATGGTAAAAAATGCTACGTGTCGGGCCGTGTCGCGTGGTTTTGTACGCCCTCTAGTTCTTTTATATATTATCTGCATCATGGTTGGCACGCCATTTGGACTATTGGTCAAAATGGTCAGTTCATGGGTTCGTTCATCACCATTATGTCCGAGGACTTCTATTGTTCCTGTACTGAAGCAATCTCCATCGGTTTTGTACACAAATGGCGTCCGAGGACCCATGAAAACAAAGAACTGACTAGTGAGGACCTATTGTCCCCACTGAAAAAATGTCCTCGGAGCATATGGTCAAACAAGCACAAGTTAACCTACCTGTGATAACATATGTCTTTTACCCGGTGAGAGATGAGCAAGGTACAACGCTAGTGAATTTGGCACGGGCTCTTTTTCAAGCTGGAAAAAAACAACATCAAGAACCACATTTTGTTAATGGGAAGGGAAACCTTTGGTATTTGGAACCAGACGTTTGTTTCAATCCTATATAATTGTAGAAATACCACACAACTAACCTGTGGAAATTTGGTTTCAAAAGATGGTAGCGTTTTTGAGGTATCGGTGAAAATCTGGAGCGGTTATTTTCCACGCAGAATGATCCGAAAATGCTGAAACTGCATGTTTTGCATTATACTTGAGAAACGATTCATGCATTAATCGTTTCTCAGATTCAATTTTTGAGCGTAAAGTTATCTCTTTCTCTTAAACCAAATGAATCGTTTCTCACAGTGTTTTATACTATCAACAGCTCTCTCTGATCTGATCTCTCCAGTGCTTCTTTAAGTAAGCTTTTGTGGTCATTAATTTGTGGATTAATTGTCAAAGGTATATATACTCTGCCTTTAACTTAGAAAACCAGAAATCAAATAAAAGAACCATGTTTTCTTTGTGTGTGTTTTTTTATAGTTTATTTGTACACACATTTTTGTTTAGAAAAAACCGAGTCCGTATGATAATTTTAATATGTAGTTATAAAGTGACAACAAACAAATGCATTAGCTTAACTTTACCATTTATCTATTTTTTTTTCCAAAGATACGCAAAGAGACAAAAGCATGGAGGTGGCATATCATTAATTTTTTCATTTAACCATTTTGTGAAGAAAAACAAGTTTTACAAATGGAGCTCTAAGCAGCATTGTAGGTTTTCTTCCATAAACAGCTTCTGTAAATGTGTTTGAATATCACATCTTTCATTCAGGCTTCAGATGGAAATTAACCAAACATTATTTCTGGTCATTACAAATGTTGTTCCCTTAGAGCCACCGTAGAATATATGGATCAAACAGTGACAGTTTTGTTTGGAATTCACAAAGTGGTTTATCGCTTAATTATTTGAATTCTCAAAGCATTACGGTTGTTGTTGTGAGGTGATTGAGAGTGGAACAAAGGCAACGGAACCGGTCCTTTAAATCATTCCATAAATATTGTTGGCGTTTACTGATGGAGCGATAAAATGATACCATCCATGCTAAACTTCGGTAATGCATGGATCTTCAGCACTCATTTTAATGAATAACCATTGTTTTGTAATCGGTGACACCTTCGTAATATTTACATATTGACCTGCATAGAAAGGTCAACCATGATTCATGTTTCATTACTCCCGTCCACGACAAGCTCAAGTTTATCCACACGCAACGCAGTGTATTTTTGTATCACCCAACCATCTTTCATCTACTCTAACAGGTCATTCCTTTGAGGCATGTCCTCGAAAATCTAAATCTCCCGTACCACGGAGGGAAAAAACACCTGCCCGTATAAAGGTCCGTCGGTTTGATGCCCCTAATGGGGTGAAACTTTCATTCTTCATGATCTCCCATCCGAGAAATGAATTACCAACAGGTTGCCAATAACCGCCGTGATCTGATTAAACGCCCGTATAGATCCTGTGCGCGGGCAGAAGGCATCCAGAGTGACGGGTCGATGGGTTAACACCACTGTCGACACGGCGGGAAGGTGATGTCGTATTACGGCCGTTTAGATTCAGAGAGAGAGAGAGAGAGCGAGAGAGAGAGTCAGCTCCGACGTGTCGATCGATTTGCCCACGGTCGTGTTTTTTTTTCTTGGTTTTGTTTTTCACCTTCTACATCAGCATTTAATCCTATCTTTCCTATATGGATTATCTCTTGCGACTGATGGTTTTATCTTCGACTGAGGTGCTTTCTAAGTTATGATTCAGAAGGAATGACCAAAAGTCACTGACCAAAAGGCTGTGAATTAATGATCGGTTATAGAAATTGATTGAAAGCAGCTTATGCATGGTTTAAGTTTAAGTGACTGTACTTGCATTATTTTTGGGGGAAGAGTACCGACAGTCCACTCCTCGGCGTTTCGGTTAATAATAAGGGAAAGTTAAAGTGACGTCACGGTTACATCATGAGTATTTACCTCTCCCGAATCCCCGGCTTCCTCGTCCATCAAATTAAGATAGTTTACCGGCCTCAAGTCAGTCTGTGTTCTTTTACCATCTGTAAGCAAAAAAAAAGACGTAATTCAGACATCCAGAGAACTGTTCTATAGTAAGATACCCACTTGACGTCAACTCCTGTAGAGAGGAATCGTTTGGTTACATTTACACTTCAAACTCCCGGGTCCGAATTGACCCGGATTCCGGGTCACGTGGGGCCTGACCCATTTCTGGGTCAGTTTGAACCGGAATCTGTGTCACAATGACTCAGAAATGGGTCAAACTGACGCAGAATCCGGGTTACAATCCCACTTTAATCAGTCCCCTGGTCAAACTGACCAGGAAACGGGTCAGGCGCCCTGTGGGTCAATTCTTACCCGGAGTGTTTAGAGTGTACGATAAAATGTAGGAATGAATCGCGTCAGGGGACACGTTGAAATAGATATCTAATCTTCTATATCTAAATTTAATCTTTAATCTTCTATATCTAATTGCCAAAAGTGAAGGATTCAGAGGGACTGGGGCCAGTAGGCCCAAATACTGCTTATGATCAGGCATACCAATCTTACCAGGCCAAACATTTTGGTGTAGAGTGACATAAGAGGAGAAGATATATAGGAGGATTGAGGCCACACGCTAGCCAAACTGCCTGGAATCTGTAAGTTTTCTTAATTACTTACAGGAAAGTAAAAATAAAGGAAAGTAGCAACCAACAGATTTATTCACGAAAGTTTTTAATTAGTTCGTAATGCCTAAGCAATGGCTGACGTACAAGAAGCCTTTAAAAGGCGAATTTCATGCATGATTTCAGTCCACAGGGGGAAACAAATATCAAAAGGCTTGCCAGCAAGAAATTGTCAAACGCGAGTCATTCTTTTTTTCAGAAGCAGCTGTGTGCTTGAGTTCCTGTGTCTCTTTTGTTGGTTAGTTTCGTTGTAGTATCACTGATGATGAACTCCTTACTGCAGTTTGCATTCCTCTACATGCCACGTCATAGACAGTGAAACAACATTCCTGCCCTACATATTTGTTTTAAATAAAGGTATGATTTTTCAGTATTGCGCTAACTGTACACAGATAGACAGCGTGATCAAAAATGAGTTGACCCCCCACAGGCAAAAGTGGCCTCGTTATGACAGTGCACACCCGTGTTTCGTCAACCGATATTTTAATAACGCGACCCATCACTCACTCACACGTACGTGGAATCTATAGCAGGAGACTAGAGACGCGTGTGTCCGGTGATCAAGTACAAGAAGAATCCCCCATCGCTAAAATGGACGCCGTAACATGAAGAAGTCCAATTCGGTTTAAAGCTTTGATCACAGGAATTGGAAAAAAAAATGTGTTGTTTTGCCATTTTGCCACTTTGCAGTTGCGAGACTTTTGCAACATGGCGAAAAATGTCAGCTTTGCCATTTCCTTGGCAAATTTACATTACGATAGATTACAATACATTTCTAACCATTATATCGTTATTTATATTGAAGTTCTTGGTTGGCTACTTTTTTGTGGTTGATGGTGGACAAACATCCATCAATATTAAGTTTCTTGGCCCTATGGTTTGATTCAAACTAGATCATCGACCTACATACGGGGGTTTGGAGGAATCAATCGTCGACTGCGTTTGCGAGGCTCCATGCCTGCCGTCATAACCATTCAGTCCACGGTCTTATTGACTTCACGTTCCGTCCCTGCTTCATGTTCGGATATCGACAATCTATAAGCCTGTCATAATGTTAGGGTATCACGTCCTGTAAAAGTCACTCTCGATGGCTCTTGCATGTGTTGACCGGGCATGACGGTGATTATCATTATCTGACTCAAAATGACGGTGATTACCTCTACGCAACAGGCAAAATCTGATATCATTATGCTTTCTTCAATACCTACGAGGCTTTATTGGTGAGGCGCTTGGTAAAAACTGGCTGGTATCTTTTTACACAACAACGACCAAAGGGAGTGCATTGCAAGTAGTGTATAAGAAATGTTATAATACCAATCCGTTTAGTCATGACATATTTTCTTTAGTGCCAGTCTTGATGAAATTAACCGATAATGTATTTTCTGTTGATATTAACGAATGGGGTGTTGAATTACTTGAGGATGTACGGATGTCACGGATCACCACAGCAAGATGTATAAGCGACTTCAAAACATAATCACATTTTGTTGCATGTTAGGGAACATTTAAACCATGACGAAACAATGTTATGTTTTACAAAATCTTTCGACGGGAAAGAAAAACTGTAAAGCGTTTTGTCGAACTGTACCAATTAAGCGGGATTAGGAAATGCCACCAACTAAATTTAAAGAAAGGTAAAGACTGTCCCGAGCCAATACGGCTCATCAGGCCGGTGTTTATATCCGGTTTCCTTGGCATTAAATGACTGAGAATAGTTCTATTCCCCCTGGACAGGGTGCCAGTCCATCGCAGGTTTCCCTCCAGCTCTCGCCGGTACCCAGTTTTACTCCTTGGTGGAGAGAAGCAATTATGATAAAGTGCCTTGCTCAAGGACACAAGTCGTTTGTGTTTTCACGAAGCGACGGGCATATACCCGTCGCTTCGTGAAAACACAAAAAGCGTCATTTCGGGATGCCCGTCCTTTTCATAATTTCTCGAATAAATCATAAATAAATTGATGAATTGATCATAAAAAAATCACATTTGATGAAAGTTTAACTCATAATAAATTACAAGAGGAAAGTACAGACTTAAAAGAATAAGCATCGTGCTTTTGTTTTGCAGTTTTGAAATGTGATGATGCTCTTGTGTGATTATCTCCAAACACGATTTTTTCCCAATTTGACATGCCCGTCCCTTTGTGAAAACATTAACGAAGTGTCTCGACTGACTAGGCCAGGACTCGAACCTACCATTCTTTAAATTAAAGATTTGAATCCACCGCAAGTTACTTACTAACACATTAAGTAACGGGTCATATCAATTTGCATGGGCCTATCTGAATAATTCATTTAAAAAAAAATAACTAATGAATCAAACAGCTTATTCATTCTGTTCATACTTTGATGACCTATTTCTGCTAAGCGGAGATACCCGTGGTGCGTTAAAAAAAAAAAGGATCGCTGGTCGTATTTTTCTGTCTCAGTAAAGCCCGGTTCATTCTTCACGCCAAAGCGAATGCCCAGTCTCATAAAGTTGTTTACCAGTAAGTAAATGGCTGTGCTTATTACAGCAGAAATAGATGCTAAGCAGAAATAGATGCTAAGCAGAAATAGATGCTAAGCAGAAATAGATGCTAAGCAAAAGCGTTTTTCATAAAAGATCGAGAGGATTTGACAGTATGCTTGCGCGTTCACTATTATTTTGCATTGTTGCGTCACTCATCTGCTTACAGTTACAGAAACCGCCGGAAAGCTAGCATGCATTTTGCATTGCTGCGTATGTTTAGCAGTGTTTAAGAATGGAAAAGTCTGCTTATGGCCTCTCTGTAAGCAGAAAACGCGCTCTGCTTACAGGCTTTTTGAAATTGGGCCCAGTACGCGTTAATGTCTGCCACTGTGACGCAAGAAAATTCCGCGCTTAATGGCGAAAAACATGACATCACATGACATCACATCACCAATCAACCTTCTTCTCATGTGTGATCGATCTCGCCGCGCCATTTTATCCCAGCATGCCTTGCTAATTCATTAGTGAACGATAATGGATTGATACAGCGCGCTGCTCAATAGGCTGGTAATCCCCAATGGGCTTGTCCTTAGACCTTTCTTTTTGCAACGTCACAGCCGTGAGTTTTCCCAACCATGGTTGACAAAAGTATGGGCGGCCATCACCGCAAAAAATACAACCGTTTAACATTTGACCAATAATTGATATTACAAAATAATACCCATATTAATACAATTTACTGTCCAAAACAAAAAGTAAACTTATTCTTCGTAATAAAAAACACGTTTGTTTATTTTTTACTAAAAGGGACAATTTTTGCCAAGCCAGTTTATACATTTTGTGATACTCAAGGCCTTCCATACAAAATGGTGTTTAATGTTTGTACATAAACTTAAGATCTGTAAAGCTTGTCTCTTCGCTTACGATATTCAGTATCACGTGACACGAGAGAGGGAAGTCCGCGATTGACTTTTTGCTGAAGTTACACTACGGCGCGTCAGCGCGATCAGAGTTGACTTTAAGCCCGGTGTTTCAATCCCATTACCACATAGCCTGGAGGGGGTGAATATTGTAGTTTCACCTCGGGCCACAACGAAATTAAACCACGTTTACAAAGCAATGTTTTCATCTCTAGTGGTTTTTTGTTCCCCCAAAGATAAGGATGAGACCAAATGACTGATCAGGATATCAACGAATTCCCTCCTTTTGAATGATTGATTTACGCTGATGTTTCAGTGGGTGCAGACGGGAAAAAGGGCTAAAGCAAAAATGTATCTACATCAACTAACAATTGATTTTAGGGTATGCGAGAAACATAAATTAGTTTTCGTTACCTGGGCAGGTGAAATTACAGCGGACCTTACAGAACCAATTAAACATCAATATCTTAGCAGCGTTACGCGGGTTTCTACACTGTCACTTTTTATATATTTGAATTATATTTAAGGGCAAGTCTAAACAATCGATGAGGAATAAACTCTCACGATAGGTAGCTTTTTAAAAACAATAATAAGTTAAACTTGAGAAATGAATACATCATTAACGAATAAATAACGAAATAAAATACTAGCCAATACTGCTTGATTAGAAATCAATTTAAAAAACAAAAAATAAAAGTCAGCTTGAAGGTTCTTATCGATTGGGGCTGGTGATAAATTTGACACAGATTGCACTTTAAATAAAAACAAAATTAAACTCCATTCGTTTGTCATCCACACTCCCGTGGAAGAACTCTTGGGGGTACATTCAAGGTCCACCCAAGACTTGAAAAGGGTAGGGGTCTGCCTGAAATGTCTGTGCACTTAGTGGTCTGTGAAGATCACAATCATTTATAATTGGACTTATTTTAATGAGAAACAATGACGAAATAAGTCTCAGAGATATTTTTCCCTCAGACGAAAACAAGATGCGGCCCAATTGTTCCAGTTGGCTTTCCGGCACATTATGTATCTAACACCCTCTTAATGGAGCCCACATCGATCATCATTTAACATACTCCATGGGGTACAAAGAGGATCCCGGTGTCGTATTAATGTTCCATCCTTTAGCAAATTAAATCCAGTCAGGTGGGATTTATGCTTAGTGTAAATATACTTGCACTCTATGGACTCTGCAGCAGCAGCATGAACTAATGCGCCTTCCAAGGTTGTGTTAGCGGGGAACATTTGGCCCAATTTATGGCTCTGCTTGGCGTTCGCGAAAAATCGGCGCTTAGGTATAGTCGGCGCCGTTACTAGGGTAACATTTTAGGGGGAAGGGAGGGGGAGGGGGCACCATTTTTCCAAGGGGGAACTTTTGACCAATTAAAACTAGGTTCCGTTTGTATGTTTCCTAAACAAGCCCCCTTTCAGCGCTCTTCTGACGTGTTGAGGTAAAACACAATACATTCTACGTGTAAACAATAAAAAATAGTTTTAAAAACATTCAAGTTACTACATAAACGCTCTTTATTCTGGTTTGGTAACCTTTAACCTAAAAACTCCAGATTTCAAATATGGAGGAGGCACCCGGGGGAGGGGGGGGGGCACAAACATTAATTAGGGGCACGTGCCCCTGTGCCCCCTCCCCCTTAGTTGCGCCACTGAGGGTAGAACCCCCCCCCCAAAAAAAAAAAAAAAAAAAAAAAAAAAAAAGACGACAAACAAACAAACAAAAAACAAAACAATCAAAAAAACAAACAAACAAACAAAAACGAAAAAAACCCAAGATCCACGCATAACGTTAACGTATTTCACAGGTCAGCAAGTGAATGTTGTGCATGCGTGATGTGCGCGTGCGTACCCCACCTTACCATAACAAAATTCGCTTACAGCATGCATATAAAAATGCCGTTAGCCATGTAAGCGAGAATGGTGGCCGTAGGCACAGACTTCCGCAGTTAACAAAGTCATCAAATTGAGCCCCAGGTGAAGATGACAATTTCTAATCATAAAACACGCTGATCACAAACCCGATAATTGTTGTTTTTTTGTTTTTTTTTAACAGAAGGTATGTTAGTAGAGTAATAAATTATGTATAGCAACTCTGTAAATTAAAACCGAACCCAACTCCTGAAGGAATTGAACGAAGCAAGGATGTACTATAACCGTGAGGTAATGGTATGCCAGTGGTTTCGAAGGGGGGTTAAATTCATTAATACTTGTTAAATTCAACTCACACAACATCTGTACGTGAAATTTCACCAAACTAGTGATCTTATTTTTTGGGGGAGAATGCAGAAACGGTTGTGCTGTTTTGTTAGGAATTTGTTTTTAAAGGTTGACGTGTGTTTATTTCGATTTAGCGTCATCGGAATAAGACCTGTATTCTCGTGGAACGTTTTTCTAGCAATTGGCTTATAGCAGATAAAATGACTCCTAATTTATCAAGTTGAAAAAGAACAAGCTTTAAAGATTTGAAAATAATGTTCGTTTTCTGATAGCCAGCAATAGTGTTTACAGCTTTAGTGCAAATCGTGTAAACACAGATTTGTTTTAACCGGTGCACCAAGCTTGTATGAAATATGAAATGTGAGATGAATAAACTGTTTGAAATTGATGAGTATTGAGTATGAAATATGCAAATTATCTGTACAGACTCTCAGGCTAGATGGATTGATACTTGAGGTATCTCACGTCGAACAAAATTACGGACATCTCACAAAAACACTTAGTTACATCAACTTATTATTATAAGCAATTCAGCGACAAGCGTAGCTGGTCAGTTGGATCGTGAATAATTAGACGCAAAATCGATGACTTTGGTGAAATTCACAATTCTTGATGAGGATTCATCTTGAAGACGCTGCTTGAGGGTGAAGATTATGTTCCCGATTTCAGACCAACCGACGGAGGGGGGAAAAAGATCTCTTGTCAGAGTGCGTCTTATATTAACTTTGCTGATTGATTTCTTTGTTCCATGATGACGATGAGTGTCCGGAGAGTGGTTGGAATTTCCGTTACCTATCGAGTCCACATTGCGATGAGTGACACTTGGCAATGACCTTTGACCTGTCAATGACCTTTGAAGGGGCGGTGACACCTTTATGAATGTTTAGGTCACGTTATCAAGTAATCTGACCGACTAGTTTTCAATTTGGAGTTTATTAAAATGATGCGAAAAGAATATTTTGTTGATTGTTTGATTTTATAAGCAATGCTTGATTGACAGCGAATGGTTAGTTTGGCTGCCGGGGCTGCATACTCCGAAGGAGTTTAGTCTGTTTCAGGATTGCTTTTGGTCACATGAACAGTGGTAGTGATATGCTAGTTTTTCCCAGTAGTTAGTTTAATGACGTCTAATGCATGTTACAATTGATGGTGTGTCTCGATGGCTATGTCCGTTCAAATAAAGATTTGGGGCAGTTACGCGTAACTTTCGCAAGAGTGCCGCCTCTCTGCAATGCATCTTGCCTTGAGACATTTCCAGCCAACGGAGAGACAATTTATATGTCGGGCCTCACTTAAGATAACATCGGATGATGCAACCATTCTGAACTTTGGCAAAAGAAACGAGAAGAGGTAAATCTTTAACAGTCACCCTGTGATGTATTTATTTTGTAATGCTTGGGAAGTATAGCTATTTCCACTCGGCTGAAGGGAAATGTACAAAAACAAGTTCTTGAGGCCGGCTTGGATGTTGCGTTACGGATGTTATTCTGTTCGTGTTGGACCGCGTGCGGAGTGAAATCCGATTCGTAATGCCTAACACTCAGTCCTTTTTACGCCGTGAATAAATATTAAACAATGTTCTCCAACTCGTTTTTCTTTCTCGTCAAAGTCTCCTTGTGATATTTTACAAGCGAGGGGAATTGTTCAGGGTAAACACTGACTGTGCAGGTCGTAAAATATTAAATCAATTGGTCGTTCCAGCCGTTTAAATACACACAACCGAACTCTCAATAAAGTGAAACATCCGATTTTATCTTATCTCCTCGCTCTGCATTTGTGCCCATTCATGTGAAATCTAAATCACGTGAGGTTTATAAATAAAAGTCAGCTGAACTCCCCACACGTGATTTTGCATGTTGATGCCTGATCAGTGCCGTGAGTCTTTTCTCAGTGTGGATTTAAGATCAGTTTGAACCCCAAAATTTACGTGACAGTTTTTTTTCATAGATATCTCTCATTTGCTGTGTCGCTTTTCCCCCTTTTTAACATAGGCCGTTTACGAAATCACGGCTTGGGCTTGGGCTCCGGCTGGGGCTCCGTCCACCTGTGTGAATCCCCGTAAGGAAAGCACACGTTTTCAAAATATCTGGCAGAGCCTAAGCCCGAGCCCCAAGCCCAAGCCGTGGTTTCGTAAACGGCCACAGTGTTCTTTAGTGTCGAACCGGAAATATTAGCTGCACGTACTGGACGCCCCTCCAGGCTGACTGTGATCATTCAAGTCGTCTCGGTGAATCGAAACGAAAGCGATTATGGGATTATGATACTATAAGATGTCATGTGAAGGAAGGTTCGATTCCCACCGTGTGGTTCATACCAGTCTACGATGACGGTGAATACTCGGGGCTGAAGTAAAACATGAGCGAATAACTTGGCCATAAATGTCTCCCCTTCACCCAGGAGGGGGACGGGTATCGTGTTTAGGCTATTGAGAGTGTGATGGGCCAATGGGTGCAACGGAGGCATGGCATTATCTTGATCATAAGTAGCTTCTCTCCACTTAGGAGAGCATTGGGTTTCAGTAAGGCTAGCATATTATTTGTGTGTCTGAATGGGAACCAGATGCCACATCACAGCGTGCACTGTAGGTGGGACACCAGTTTACCTTAATGTCTTCGCTACATCAAGGAGTGAAGTGCCCTTACGCTTGTGATTGCAGATGGTACCCGGCCACACGAACGGAGAATGTCAGCATGGTTATTGGCCACATGAATGGCGAAAAGGTAATAAATAAGGGGAAATGTTTTGAAAGGTTTCAAGTCAACCACGGCAGACTGACACGCACTCAGCATCTTGACACACCGTCATGAAAATTCAACTCCACTGGCAGGTTATTGTTTTAGGTCTACACGAAGAATGGCTTCGGAAAGAAATTGTGTTTTACCAATAAACCATGATGTAATTAGCAAGATCCGAAATTGCAAAGCAAACATTGACTCTTAAATATTCCTGAATGTCATATCATAAATTGTCCTTGATAAAAGCTCGTATCATTGTACCGATAATTCCCTAACCACTTTGCCAACACTCAAATTGGCAAATATTGCTTTTAATTATAGATGTAAAACTAAAAAACAAACAAATAATACCCAAAAGGATGATATGAAAGTTACAGCGACATGAAATGAGATACCAATACAACATTAATCGGTCACATTCATCAAGTTGTTAGATTCATGTAAATTTATGAAAAACGGTATTTTTGTGACTTGTGCTCGCTGGAGTGGAAAAGCGTCGGAGCACGAAAATATATTGTGTTTTTTTTCCGTGAGTTGAAATAATGATCCTGCGTATAATAATCATCATGATTATCATCACTAAATGATGCTAAGTCTGATTTTTTGGCCGATTTTACCCGGACATTTATATTTCAAATTTTAAATAGCTATTTTTATAGTTTCGAGAAAGTTATTGCACGAAGAAATCAACAAATGATAAGTGGTAGTTAATTAAAAAATAAAAATTAACTATTGTCGGGATCCCGACATGAATTCATGTCCGTCAGCGATCAAACAATTTTTCATTGCAACATCATCTAAAAAAAAAAAAAAAATCGTACAAAAAGAAAATAATAATAATAATAATAATAATAATATATGCTTTTAAATCGGCGAAAATCGGGCGGCAACAACAACAATAGGTAGCAGAATATAATTATTAAAAACTTCTGGTTTATCAAACAAAACCGGTCATAATCTAAAAGGCAAGAGATACCTTTGGTATTTGAAACCGTACGTTTGTTTCAATCCTATATATTTGTAGATATATACCATGAAAACTAAACTCTGAAAATTTTGTTTCAAAAGATGGTAGCGTACTTCAGGTATCGGAGAAGAATCTGGAGGAGTTATTTCCACGCAGAAGGATCCGAAAATGCTGAAACTGTATGTTTTTCATAACGTGAGAAACGATTCATGCAAATTCTGGGGCATAAAATTATCTCTTTCTCTAAAACCACATTACATTCGATGGAATCATTTCTCACAGTGTTTTATACTATCAACATATCTCCAGTGCTTCTTACTAAGTGAGCTTTTCTGGTCATAAATTTGTAGAGTAATTACCAAAGGTATACACTGCCTTTAAGCTTTCGAAATAAGTAATAAATTATGTTTTTCTTTCTGGACAACCACCTTTTTAAAAGTATTTTGTTGTTGTTGCTACCTTTGCTGCTGTAAAAGCTTCTGTTGGTAATAAACTAATAGCACCTGTCTGTTGTCTGACATTATTTCATTCCGGAGGAAACGCAATGAATATAAATTGCCGGACAATGAATCGCTTGACTTAAAGATATAATAATAAAAAATAAAAAAAATAAAAAATAAAAAATCTGGAAGAGCTAAGTCATTCAAATGTTTCATTTTTAAAATAAACTTATCACACCCAATAAGTGCAAAACAAACAAACAAATAAATAAATAAATAAATCACTACATTTTGTCATTTTTTTCGAGAAAATGCAAATAACGATGTAATTTTTTATCGGGGTGTTTGATTCAAGTTGCTAAATCTAGATAAAAGAAATCCTGTTTGGGGAACACTTTTCTCATGCCTGTTTTTTTTTTTTTATCTTTTTTTCAGATTAAAATGTTTGTTTGTCCTGGGAAAAAATACAGGTGACTAGGTTATAAACAGGAATGAGATTTAATGAATGTGAAAATTCCAGAAAATGGCTTGCGGGCCTGGGTTTCCCCTTATTCTAGACCTAGAACCTCCCAGTTGTTACAATTCTGGAAGTTTACAGACTCTGTGCATCACCAGAAATACACAACTACAGGTTTGGACACAATGTGGACTACTTCTTTCTACCTTTGGTAACTGATTTTACTTATTTCAAGATCATTTGAAGGCTCAAGGAGATTTTGAAAAAAAAAATCCTAAAATCAGGAAAAAATCCTGAGAAATCCCGTGCCTGTATAAAGAGTAGAAAGTAGAAAGAGCTCTAGCTTTTTGTTTTCTGTGTGTGTGCACAAGAAACTCAATCCGTAAGTTTTTGTGTTGTGTTCGATCTTCACAATGTGATGCATCTTTAAACGTAAGCTTGATGTATTGTCAGTATCACGCTAAAACGGGTCGTATATTTTTATTTCAACTTGACATCATTTTTCTCCGAGCGCGCAGAGCTGTCATGAACACTTGTACAATAGTTCCCCTTGAGTTTATTGTTCCTCACATTACAAAATTAAATTGTACACCCTGCTTCCTTCACCCGTTTTCCCATTCCTCCTGATGAAAGTGGTAAATTTGGCTCTAATTGTACACCGTTAGATTTTCTTGTGTCGATGACACACCGACCGAAACAAATATTTTCATAGCCTGTGGTAGCAAACACGTCAACAAGAGGTTAATTAATCAACTCATAGTTTGTAGTTGGGTATAATATAACACTGTGCAGAAACGAAACGTGTAAAGACCACCGCCTACAGAGTTCACTGTGGGACATCTCTCCTTATGTAAACACCTTGGCGGTGTTTGGTTGACTCCAACCTGCCCCAGTGGTGTCAACATAAACTCCCCGGTGTTACTGAAGCACCTGAGGTTTTTTATAGAGACGGTAACAGTCAGTCATCGAGACTTAATATACAAAAAAAAAAAACGCCTAGAAAAAAATATGCCTCGTTGCAAAGTGAAGAGCGAAAAAATGTGTCACTTCTCTAACTTGTTACATCAAATGTATTGTTGAGGTATTTGTAAATACAAAGATATTGACAAAATAGGGAGACCGCCGACATCAAGGATGAATAGCTCAGTTGGTAGAGCGTCGGTACGTGTAGCCGGTGGTCGCAGGTTCAAATCCCGCTCCGGTCATTTTTTTTCATTGTTCACCCCAAAAATGTACTTGTAAATTATGTGAAAGAATAGACGGATTGATGAAGTTTGACTTACATGTGGGTCCAAAGATTCTGTTGAAGTTTGTTCGTGGCTGCGCAAGGCACATCACCGATAGGCACATGATGGCCACAGCCAGCCGTTGAGATGCGCTCACCATCTTCGATGCAGGTATAGCGAACAACAAACAAAGGACTTATTTACAAAGTTTGGAGACGAACAACTAGCCCAAGAAGCGGCCTCGAAGGTGGTCTTTTTTGCTGAGTTCGAAACGAAGAGCAACTCAAAGTGTAAGAAATGAAATCGTTCACGGTGTCTTTACGCTCGCTACTTAGATAGTTACACTGTACAGAAATACCGATGCTGGGTTGCTGCCTTGTACGCGGGCGTTCGACGTATGGTGTTGCTTGTCTCCGATGCGTCTCCTTAGCCCCCGTGTGTTCTTCTGCACACTTGCTGTCTGACGTGTCTTGTTTTATACGAGCAATCAGAGTGGTTTAAGACCATTGCGCGAACCGGCACCGCGTCCTTGTCAACATCTTCTCCAATTCATACAAGCTTCAAACCGCGGGCGGGCGGGCGGCCTTTCTTACGTCAAAAGGCGTGCAATTTTGCTTATTAGCTAGCTTTGCACCGATATAATTCACAATACACGGATGGACACTTGATGTGGCGCCCTGTAAAGTGGGACGAAGGGTAGGGTAGCTGCTGAGCAAGTTAAAAAAAAAGAGAGGAAACTTCAAGCTGAAGCTTCTCTGAAAAGAGGATCATTTCTCTAGTGTGTTATACTTTTAGATGCGTATTGAATTTCAAGTTTAACTCTTTGAAAACTGTATTTCTGCAGATGATCTTGTTCTGAAAGTTGTATCACTCGTTTGAAGTTTTGTGTGAAGGAATTCAGCCATGAATCGTTCTTTGTATGATGTTCAACTTTACACCCATCAGTGCAATTGTACTTTTTAAAATTATCCTTTTTTTCCCGAAAGAGAGTCTCAATTGTGATGACATCGCTCGTGCTATAGGGCTTGTCATGGTTTAATGTTCACATTTTTTTTATATATATATTTTTTATTTTTTATATACAAATACTTTGATCTTCGAGGAAAGGGGCAATTCGTGTAAGTTCGCATTCAACTCACTTTGTTTAAATATGTCAAAAAAGAAGAAGAAGAAAATACAGCATAGGGAGACATCAATCTTAAAGCGATAAAACCGTTTTGGTTTAAAACACAAAAAAGGTTATTAATTATTCACTAACGATTTCAGTTGTTTGTCATAAATAAGTAAAACAACCTGAAACAACGAGAATTAACGAGAAATAAGTAAGTTGATGATATAATGAGAATAAACATGAACATGAACAACAACAAAAACTAATGTAAAAATAACTCATTCAAAACTAAACAATAAAAAGAATAATGCATATAAAAATTAATGAAAATCACTTAACCATTTTATCTATATAAGACTGCACAAAACCGTATGAAAGGTATTACTACCGGTACTGAAATTTAGTTTTATGACAATTTTTAATAGATAGGCCTAGTGGAAGTACACATCAACCCAAGTTTGAAATAAACATGTCTTGCATATCCATTTTTCTAAATTAAAGGACATTGCTTGATCAATCTCAAAGGCCATTCAGTGTTTCCCGTCACAGTCAATTTGTTACCGGTAGTTAAAACAACGAAACATTTATATTCCTACACTGAAAAATAACAAAGAATGTGGAAGTTTTTGTTTAATTTCCTCAATCAATTTAACAATACAGTCGACTCTCGTTAATACGAGCTCGGATGTTACGAGGTTCCGCTTTATACGAGGTATTTTGCCGGTCCCGAACTGCCCCGTGCGTGTTTAAATGCATTTAAATACGGATGATACGAGCACGGTCATAACGAGAACACGGATAATACGAGGTATTCTTGCAGCCCCGTAACGAGCAAATGTATTGTTTGTCTTACATTTATAGCGAGTTTGGGGAATGAATTGTTGGGCATCGATAGTTTAATTACCTTCATTGAGGTGAAAAATTGACGTCCCAGCCTTTCAAAACGTGCTACCGCTCTGTTGATCATGATCACTAGAGATGCTATTTGAGCGTTGGCAATGATACCAGTCTATTGAATGGTAGTACAATGCAGATGAGAGGTGGACACCAGACCGTTTATTGTTCGCTGGTATCCCGCCTTAGCAATGCGCTATCTCGCATTACTGTGACCTTACTAAGGTGTGAAAACCAATGAAAATCAACATTCAACTTGTCATGTTGGCCGTTGCGACCGAAACTTGGCTGCCAAGAACGGCAAGTTAAAGTCATATGCGCTCTTTTTTCAGTCATAAAAAATGTAAATTGTTTTCATAAATTGACTTTCAAAAAAAATTAATGAAAATCACTTAACCATTAACATTAGACTGCACAAAACCGTATGAAAGGTATTACTACCGGTACTGAAATTTAGTTTTATGACAATTTTTAATAGATAGGCCTACTGGAAGTACACATCAACCCAAGTTTGAAATAAACATGTCTTGCATATCCATTTTTCTAAATTAAAGGACATTGCTTGATCAATCTCAAAGGCCATTCAGTGTTTCCCGTCACAGTCAATTTGTTACCGGTAGTTAAAACAACAAAACATTTATATTCCTACACTAAAAAATAACAAAGAATGTAGAAGTTTTTGTTTAATTTCCTCAATCAATTTAACAATACATGTAATTGCAGTTTGTCCTCCAAGATAAAAAGACAGGATTGTAAGAAAGCTTTAAAATCAGTAAGAGGTTTTTTTTTAAGATCTGGCCCTCCATAAAAAATCATCTCCCCATTGTACGTTTGGTAGTAATGTTTTATCGATTGTAGCTGTTGATGGAATGGAATTAATAGTTAGTTAGTTAATTAATTAATTATCTTTCAACTGATTAAGAGTTATGATGTTCATTTGTGTTCTTTTTTGTAAGCTAATTTTGTCTTTCCAGCGAATACTTTATAAAATACCGATATCATAATTTAATGACAATAACGGGTAATGATAATAAACGAAAAGGGATTTTGGTTTGTTTTTAAAGAGAATGAGAATGTGCATTTGGTAAATTTTATTTTGCGTAAATATTTCTAGTATAGTTTTCGACAGTTCTGGTATGCCTGCATTTCTTTGTGGCTGCCGGACGAACAGATTTCAGTAAACGCAAACAGGTTTTCTTTAGATAAAGTGGTCTGTGCATTTACTATGTTTTTATTTTTTTATTTATTATTATTTTTTTTTTTTACGTACTTCCAGTATTTTTTGACATTTTTCTAATGCCTGCATTCCTTTGTGGTGGCCGACCGGGAAAAAAACATACTTTCTTTTTTTATTTGTCTGTGGTGCTAATTAAGTGTTAAAATCTATTCAGTATTCGAAACTGTATTTTACACAGATTTACCCCCCAAAGTAGTTGCTTTAATGTAACTTTTTTTTCCTTTCCGTCTATGGACGTGTGAGTGTCATCCATGAGTACTTAAGGCCACTTTGACTTGCGAGCCCCTAGTCTTTTATTGATTAAACATCAACTTGACTGCCGGACGTAAAGGCCTACTCCAAGGCACTCTCTCTGAGACCTCACAAGAGAACCCAGAAACTTACCAGTCTAGACCCACCACTTTCAATACACATGCCCTGGAAAATGTAAAGCTTTTCTCATAAAAAAAAAGATATATATAATTTGGTATGAAAACAATGAAGTGAAAGAAGTGACTTTTTATGATGATGATGGGTAAATCGACATAATGATCCAACCAATGTATTTGTGGTTCGCTGAGGGCGCTAGTCACTATGATTAATATTTTGTTTGGGGTGGTGACGAAGACGCGTTTATGGAACGGGAACGATCCCAAAAAATAAACAAAAACAAAAACAAACACAAACACAAACTACTCTGCCGGGTATTGGAGGTGTACAATTTTCCATCAGTGCTGATCACCCAATCCTTGATCAAGTGGTTCTCCTTTGAAGCCGATCTGTTACGAGTCATATTATGATGCTTTCAGATCAGGTCATGTATAGCACATACCTTCACCGCACTGTTCAGGTGTGTTACTGGGGCACAGGGGCTGGCAACCCTTGTGTCCGTCTCCTTCTTGCTACATATTTTTTTCTCTTTCTTTATTTTATACATATTTTTTTTCTCCTGTCGTTTTCCCCCCTTCTTTACTCTAAACTCCAATGAACCATTTGATTGGCCTATCAGAATGACCTCTTTAGTCCAATACTGATGTGGCTATTGTTCACAGTTGCTTTTACATATCTAAAAAAAAAAAAAAAAAAAAAAAAAAAAAAAAAAAAAAAACAAGAAGAAGAAACACACACACACACAAACACAAACAAACAGACAACAAAATAAAACTATATTAGTGTTGAAGGTTAAAGAATGTCATTGCGTGTGGAATGTATAAACACAATTTTGGGAGTCTTCCTACATCCAAGTGGAAGGCGAACCTCATCTTGAAGATTAAGAATATTTCCTAAATTCTTATAATTATGATCACTGAAAATCTATAGCTTCTGTGCTTTGTAAACCCCCTTTTTTGGGGGGGGAGGGGGCGGGGGATGCATGCATCTAGATTTCACCCCATACCAAATAAGTCAACTCAAGATCGCATCTTGATCTCGCTGGGTGATCGAACGACCAGCGCGTTTTTTTGAGTGTTCAACCGACCCTGGAGAGTCCGCTCCAACCCCCGCGATGCTCATCCCAGAGAACCCGCGCTCACCGATGCAATGCAATCTCGTCCCATTCCGCCCAGTTGAGTTTGTAGTCAGTTTGCCATGCCCTGTCGAGCCCACGGATGAAAAAAAAAGCCTTAGAATCAAAGTCGTGATTATTAACCGTCCACGTTTATCTCTTTCGCATCATCACGTCCAGTGCCATGGAGAATGACGCACACTAAACCTAGCTTTGGGTCTAATCGAATTTTGAAGATTGTTGGGGAAAAATTAATAAGGTTTCTTCTGATTAAAATATCGACGACCCGATTACCTGATTAAACATTTTCTGCCAATGTCCAAGTCGACCTTCAGGACGAGTCCAGGCGAGTAAAACATGTCAAGTTGGAACAATTGCAAGAAACACCGAATTTTGCTTTACACAGTGATAATAGTATGACCCACCGTAACCGTAATCAAGATCTTGGGTTTTCAGTGTAGTTGCTGCTCGGTTCGAAGACAAAACCGCTTATGTAAATCAAATTTCACACCGAGGGGTTATTCTGCAATATTTTATTCCGATTTTGTAAGATTTTCCTCTTCTGAAAATGTATTCTGTATGTGGCGTGAAGAGTCACTACGAGCCTTGTCGGGTCCCTCGACCACACGTGTGCTAAACAACATGGCGTTATTCTCAGGCAACACGGTTTCAGACTAATCTACTGACCCCGTCGCATCTTGGACATACAACGTCAGCGCAACTTAATTTGAGAATTATATTTTTGCTGGATATTTTCCCCTGACCTGATCTGCACCGCTATCATCCATTTTCTTGTTTCTACTGCTGATTAATTGAAAAAAGCAACAGCGACCGTAGGTAAACATGACCTTAATCCCGCTGGCAGCCACCCGCGGGGAACTAGCGGCATTCAGGGGGCCAATGTGGGTGGGACACGCTGAGTCATAATTAACGGCCCCCCCGCCTCAAACAAGATTACTTGCAGAGGGAGAGGTCTGCCTGAAGGATCGTCAACTTACAAGTAGATTATCACCTTGTCAGGAGGCGCTCTTGTATACGTCAGAACGGGTTAACGGAACACGTGTTTTGGTCTTTACTGACGCTATTTTCGTCATTCGACTACTGTATTTCTTTCATAGATGCTACAAGCCAGTAAAGTTGTTTATATTATATTTTTTGGGGGTGATTGAAAACAACCGATGTCAAAGTCACCTTGCTTTGTTGACACTGACGAGCTTACAACAGCATATGAATTTTAAAGACGAACTTTTCTATCTATACCCAATAGGTCGTTTAGAAATCAAATTGTAGAAAGCTTTCAGTTTATTAATTTAGACTATTCACAATAGGTCAATGGCGAATGTCAGTAGATTGTTTAGTTTATACATTCCAGCATGCTGCGGATATTGAGTTAAGATTCCACTCGAATGGCAAGCCATTGGTCTTGAAGAAATACTACATTAACGGCGACGCGTTGCATACCCTCCTCCATGGACAAGCAAGGCCGTCAATTATTCGCAACTTTGCTGGACAAAACAACCACATCAGCGGGAGATGGAGAGTGATTCAAGCCTATCCAAAGCCTGCAAAGATAATGAGGCAATGCACAGAACTACAAAAAAAATTACAAGATAGCATCGGCCCTTCAGATGTTATCATCTAACAGCCATCTTATGTGTTATTATCATTTTTCCCATGCACGAAATTACCGGGGGGGGGGGGGGGGCTTTAATTTAATTTTACATCCAACTCTCAATTACGTGCTTAACGGCAAATTTATGAAGCTAAATTTAACTAGATGATTATGGCATATGATAGTAGACACCATTTGTAGAAACAGCTTTTGTAGTTGAGTTTGTGTGTGTCATAAAAGAAAAGGATAAATTTGTTTTTTTGAAATTCACAACTCATAAATTTAATTTGAAAATCGTGGAACGTTAGATATTTAAAATACACTTAAACCCTTTTAATACGTCTCATATTCGGTCGAGTGATCTAATAGTGAGGCACGTAATAGTGAAGCATCACAATTCGGCCACTCTGAACTTTACTTTGAATTACAGATTTCATTTTGACTTAAACACGACTTCATGAAAGAGTTTCGCTTTATCCAGCTACCGTTCTTCTCGACTGCCTTTAACGTTGAATTCTTCAGAAAAGGGAATAATAGAACAATAATGGCAGGACTCAAAAGTGTGAACGAATTTGACATCGGTACCGTCTTAAGATAGTTTATTAATGTGTGGTCACCATGCGTGGTAACGGTCAGAAGGGAAAATTGTTTAGTTGAACGGCAGAAAACAGTCCAAGAGTATGGAAAATATCGAGGAAACAAGAAAAAAAATTAGTATTATTATGAAATAGAAACATAGCAAAATGAAAACGTTAAATGGCGTATACGAAAAAAATGCAGTTAAAAATGTCACCGTATGAGCGAGGCGGATCGGATGCGATGATGGTGGGATTTTGGTTGAGGTGGGGGTGTCGGTTTGAGGTTGGTTTTGGATTGGTGAGGATAACAATGGGGAGCTATCTTTCAATTTAAATCGTTCGAATTTCAGAAATGGAATGTAATGATTATAAGTTATGATTGGTTAAGCATGTTTGATAAAGACATTGAAGTTACTTCAACCAACATTAGTTCAAACAGTAATAAGAAATATGCTAAAGTAAAAAAATAAAAACAAATTCCCCAAGATAAGTTACGCCGACTTGTAGACGAAAATGTTGTTGTTGGTGAGGCTAGACGGCAGAGCAATCAGACTTTACGCTCACATGCCACAATTTGATACATGTTGTAGGACTGTAAATCCAATCCCTGCTCCTGTTGTTGAAGTTGTTGTTGTCGTTGTTGCTGTCGTTGTTGTTTTTGTTGTTGTTGTTGTTGTTTTTGGTTTTGTTTTTGTTTTTGTTTTGGTTGTCGTTGTCGTTGTCGTTGTCGTTGTCGCTGTTGCTGTTGTTGTGATAAGATGAAGAAGTTGGATACAAGACTGATGGTTGCACAGTGTGTGGTTACAACGTTGCAACGTTGAGAGATTGCAAAGCCCTGTGCGTTCCATTCCCCCTTTGCTGCATTAACCCACTCTGAGTACACCATTGTTGTCATAACGACGGCATCAAGTGTTTGCTGCTAGCGGCCTACTCTGCTCATTCCAACAGCCATGCACAGGGAGAAGTTGTTTGCACTTTCAAGAGACCATAGTCTCAAGACTCCACCATCTCTCTTCGAGTTGCCAGTGTGCATAGACAACCATAAATAACCGATTGTCGTTTTACAACTCACGGGCCAGACTTTTTTTGCGTAATATACTGCAAAAACTGGGGCGTTAAATTGATTCTATTGGTAGATATATTATGACAACACTGACATGGTGTTAATTTTACAATAAAGCAATACGAATAACTAACACCATGTCGGTGTTGTCACATATAGATATCAAGAGAATCAACGCCCTACTTTTTGCAGTGTGCAAGCCTCGTTTTGGATAGAGTTTTTTAAATGATAAAGGCGTGGAGGATTTGAACAGTCCTTCCATTGGCTCCAGAAAACACACATTTCCCGTAACTGGGGTGGATTTCACAAAACTAGTCCTAACTTAGGACTAGTCCTAACTTAGGACTAGTCCTAACTTATGACAGGCCGTATAAGTTAGGACTAGTTACTCATCCTAACTCGAGATAAGACTAGTCCCAGCGCTTTGTGAAATCCACCCCTGCTGTCTTATTGGCCAAGTGAGTTGGTGTGTCAGTGGATGCAAACAGTTTGATTGTGACCCTACCGCGTGTTATAAAAATATACGAAGTGCTTGATTGCGCTGCGTCATACCTATTATAGGTTACCTACATGTATGGGAGAATAACACTTGCACAACAAAACAAATAATGTGGTAATTCATTGATGGTTGCGCAGTGCGTGGTTACATAGCTCGTCGCGTGTCGTGGCCGAGCGGTATATTGCACCGGACTCAAGTTCTGGTGGTGAAGTCATCCGGGTGTGGGTTCGAATCCCGGCCATGACACTTGTGTCCTTGAGCAAGATGCTTTACTATAATTGCTTCTCTTCACCCAGGGGTATAAATGGGTACCTGCGAGGGTAGAGGTTGACGTTGTGTTTGAAAGAGCCTTCGGAGCGCCACGGCAGCTCGGGCTGTATATACTCCCCAGGGAGCTGAGCAAGATTACAGGGATGTTATTGGCCCAATGACCAGGGCACTAATGTAAAGCGCATTGAGACGTTATTGTGAAATGCGCTATATAATTAAGAACTGGTTATTATTATTATTATAATTACTATTATTGTAGAGTCGGTAAACTTGGTAGATGTTCACCTTATTCAGTAGTTAAGAACACTGTGAAGCTTTAATTGTATTTTTTTTTCTTCTAAATATTATGTATGGATATTTCGGCAAAACCGATGATCACACCAATGCTTATATCGACTTTGATGCATTGCTGTAGGTTGCGTAAGTTGTGAACACTTCATCTTCTGAAATATCGATTATTGTGGTTCCTATGGTAATTACTGAGTGACAATCATCACATGACATGTTTTTCAATCTGAGAAGCCTGCAGTAATGTGATGAGATAATTAACTCCATCATTAATTGACTGAAGTTTCATGCTGAGACCTGATTCGATGACGCACGCTCTCATCGTATTAAACAAGTGTGTTAAATCACACGATTGTAGATACGAAATAATGCAATAGTCCCGACTTCAAATGACGTAAGTTGGAGGCTCAACTACCGAGCCTCGTGACGGGAATCCATGTCTGGATTCCCCCACCACCAGCATCTCACTTGGGGTCCTATTTTCTGCCATGTTAGACCCATCGCTCACACGCTAATCCAGCCGTAACACAGCATCCGTCATGAGGGTATCCTTTTACCGCGGGAACTACGTGTTCCGTGTCTCTGTCACGGAGCAGAGGGTGCAACATCTCGGAGGTGATGAAGATGCAAAACCACAGGATGCAGTTTTTTTTTCCTTCTGAGGCCGACGACGATATCAAAAAAGACTGGAGCATACGCGGGGAGCAATGCCCTAAAGGCAAGGAGGAAACCAGTGGCGAATAAAACATTTACACAATATCCGTTATAAACACCTTGCGGGAGTGAAGCTTTAAAAAATACGGAGGCCATTTTATTGTAAATCTCAAAGTAGAAAGTAGGTTCAGACTAAAGGGAACTGGTCGATGGGGCCTGCGCCCAAAACGTATAATAGTATCCTCTGTCAGTAACGATTGACGATAATTGCTTCAAATTAAGAAACAAATGTTTAATTGCAATTGGCAGCATATTGTAAGAGGCGAAAATCCACCCAAAACTATACGCGGTTGCAATCTCGCGGCAATACTCTGGAAGTGCGGAATGGCGCCCCCTGTCGTTTATGACTAGAAGTAGAAGTGTTTCTATAGAGGGCGCAAACTGGCAGACTATGTTTATAGCGTGTATGGGTTTTGTGGGTTTTGTGACGACCCACAAAACCGGCAGTATTCTTCAAAGAAAGAATCCTCTTAAATGAAGATAACCCCTGTTTGTGATCAGCAACAAACATAAACTATGTGACAATATCGATTTTTCTTTACAAAATTCAAAGCCAACAGTTTTGCAAACCTTGGTTGGCAAAGCACGGACGGCCTTCACTGCAAAAAATACATAATACAAAATGATATAGAAATACCCAAACATTAATAAAAAATAGACCTGTCAATGAGAATGTAAATTGAACATGACGCGTGCGCACTGGTTGGCCAAAAAAAAAAGGGGAACATTGCGCCTTTTTGTATGGGGCTGATGGTGGAGTGACGCACTATACAATTGTTGTCTGCTGTTATGTGGCCCATGCTGTTTTGGACACCCGAGGGGGCAGATGGCACCCGAGGCAAAGCCGAGGGTGCCACCCCCCCCCCCCCCCCCAGGGTGTCCAAAACAGCATGGACCACATATCACAGCAGACAACAATTGTTTTGTTATACCATGGTATTAGATTGCAGGATTGTTCAAAAGGCCCTTACCGGCATAGTTTGCAGACGACAATATTCAATTCAACAAAAGTGCGGAGATGGCGGCAGCAGGCGATCGATTACAAATATTGTTTATCAACCAAAATGTATCAGCTGGTCCCTATCGCGAGCATCATATCGAAAGTACAGTAGCGTGCATAGTACCAGTGGTAACCTCTTTCTCAGGTAGTACCGCTAATGTGGTTGTACAGATCAATGGGGACGATGAAATAATGTTCGGAGAACGATCTAGGTAACGGACGCGGGCATCATGACCTACCTCTTTCTCGGGTGTATTGCACTAACTTCAATATACATATCAATGTGGACGATGAAAATAGTTTTCTGAGGACGATCTGTAATGGACCCCGACAACATCACTTTTTTGGGAAGACATGAAATTTTGTATTATGTCACGTGATTGTTCTCGACCAATAAAAATTCACAATCTAATACCATGGTATTACAAACGCGTTTGTACGTCTACATGCCTAGTGCACAGCTCAGGCGTTTGTAGTCTGGTTCCCTGACCAAAGATCCCCTGACGACTCTTGTTAAAACTCTTAGGTCAGGCATTATCCAAAGCTTTGCATAGATCATGACGCAATATATAAATATTCATTACTTGTCACCAACGGTGGACGATGTCATTGGATAATGACGGGCTTTGTTTACTTTCATAAAGCCTGGGATAATCAGTTTGTAAAAATATTACAAATATATTCAAATGTAGTGTTGAATTTGTTGGGGGAAAAAGAAAAAAAAAACGATAATGGGATGTGTCCGCAAAACTTTTGAATTTTTATCAACAAAAGAAATGTCCGACCATGAACGACACTGTCCGAATGTTGACGACAACGAGTTCGGAGCATTTCGGATATTTTCGGAAAAGGAGGGATTCCTCCTTTTTTGTAACGCGACACTTGGGCGATGCCTGACCCTAAAATCGACAGAGAAGTGTCGGAGATTTTTTGGTCTAGGAACCAGACTAAGGCGTTTGCCGACAAATAGTGTCTGTACGCATGCGTGAATGTAATTAGCATATTTCGTGGGAAGGGCTAATTGCACTACCCAAAACAAAAAGTACACATATTCTTCAGAAAAAGGGTTTCAGTGTTTATTTTTGAAGGGCAGATTTTGTGCCAAACCCAGTTACTTATTTTGTGATACTAGAGGCAGGCCACAAACAGCTGGAAATGTTTGTAAGAAAAAGAAATTTCTATATTTCACTTTGGAGTAACATTATAGCGTCCTCTATCGACAGTTTTACAAAAGTGTGTTGCTCAGCGCCTGGAAGCAATAATACACAAATGATTACAGCGTGACGGGAAATTATTCAGAAACTAGAAAATTGTACTTACAGGCACCTCCACCTTCCATCAGCATTCTCTGATGTTGAGTAAGTTTCTGTGCTCTTGTTGGCGTCAGGGTTCCAAACACTGTAAATCATAATAAAAAAAGAATTAAAAAGATGTATTTTATGTTATAACAAAAAAATCTCGTTTCAGCTCTTTCTGTCTTTCTTTTATTTTCTTTCTGATTTTCCCCCTCTTTTTCCCGTCAAATCATGTCGTCTTATGTTTCCGAACTAAAGCAGCTATATTTCTTCAACTGAGTTTATACTTTTTTTTTTTATCATTCACGAACTCGGTGGTAATAAGTCATCACAATGGTAATAAGTCATCACATAGTTCTAATTATATAGCGCATTTTACAATTATCGTGTCAATGCGTTAATACCGTAGTGCCCTAGTGGGCCAATAACATTCCTGTAATCTTTCTCAGCTCCCTGGGTAGTATACAACCCCAAGCTGCCACGGCTCTCATAAGGTTTTGTTTCAAACAATCAACTTGGGCACCTGTGTGTTATTGCATTTTTGTCTTAATTTTAATTTTGTCCTTGTTTAAACAGGTGCCAGTTAAAACCATTCCAACACATCACGTGCTTTTCATCTGTTTTCCATTGAAGACAGTTTATTCTCCAAGGAAGAAGTGAGAACAGTGAACAATTCATGCGACACACTGAGCATGCGCTGGGGCCCAGAAGGAATAATCACACAAGAGGGCGGTAGACACTTCTCCAAATCGACCGGTTGGATGCTAAATAAAATAGTCAGTCTAACGTACAACGAAGATGATGGTGAGTCTTAAAAAACACGTTTTTTAATTGTCAGAAAATAATTTGCGTAATGTGGAATGATGTAATGTAAACCTCTTATCTCTGCTGGCTGAAATGACATCAACGCTCGTCAGTGGTAAACAATTGCCAGAGAGACTGTTGACAATTTTAAAAATCATTCCAGGGCAACCAAAGGTCGAGTGGCAGTTACAAAAAAAATTAAAAAATTATTAATAACACTTCTAAAGGGAGCATAAGTAGGAAATATTTATATTTAAATATTATTTAGTTGGCTGGACTTTCTATTATTAGATCTTCGGTGACCGATCACACGCATCAGTTTGGAAGTTGCTTAAAAAAAACCCACTGTAGGCCAAGGCGCTTGCAAAGTAGGATTGTAAACAGAGGTTGTTTACTCCGCCATGATTCAGTCAACAATTCTCAAAATCCACAATTCCCTTCTGAAATATGAAGACCAGAAAGCCAGGTGAATGACCTTCTTCTTCTTTTTTGCCTGAGTTGAACCATATTGACCCGGAAATCGACACCCCAAACTCCCCGTCCCAAACTCCCCCGCCCAAACTCCCAATCGGGGTTAAGGAAGGAATCTCCATGTTTACACATACTGACAAACTTAAGTAGGACAGTACGAGCGTGAGATTTCATTGTTGTTGTTAATATTAATATTTTTTTGAAGCTCACAAAATTGTTTTCTAGGGTATAGAGGACCCATGTTATTTATCAATTTTAAACCAATTTTAGAAGAGACTGTGTTCGACCCCTGCACGCCATTCACACATACTGCAAAAAAAAGTAGAATGTAAAACGTGTGCTTTTGTCGTGATACGACCACCTCCTTCCCCGGGTATGTCCAGATTCCTTGTCAATATAATTCTCCTTCAACTTCAGTTTTTTCTGGCATAAATGAACGATCCATTCTCTTCCCGAATACCTCCACTCCCTTATCCCATCAATATGCGTATCCCACTTGACGTGACACAGTGTCAAGTCGGCCGTCTTTGTGGACAAATGTGTCTCTTTTTTGTTGTTGAACGCACAAACCTAATATGCGCTATGCGTATCCGAGTGCGTCACGCGGGAGTTTGATCAACTTCTTGCATGATTGGTGGGTGAATCACTTGGGCTGAGTTCGCACAAGGACCAATTCTCGACAAGAGGTCGATATTGCCTGGTACCCAACACATGTTTTTTAGCATGAGTATCAGCCACTAGTCGACAAATGGCCGTTGTGCGAACTTGGGCTTGGCTGCAGCGGAGACGAATTAGAACGCTTGACGCAGCTCCAGTAAAAGCCAAAACCCAAGTTTCCCGTAAAGATGGCTTCCATTGACATCATCAGAGTCAGTCGATTGCGAAATGAAAGCGTCCTCCCGTCTGCCCTTCCTTATAGGGACATAACCTGTACACTACATATTGTCTACTTTAAAATACAGTCGCTATGGAAATAATATTCAAAATGTACTCTTTTATTAGAGTAGGTCATGATTTTAATTTGAGAATTTTGTTCATAGGCTTCTTCTACACACCGACATAGCTGAACCATAATAATAGCAGCGTGCACGTTTGTGCGTGCCAAACACAATGTGTAAGCAAATAAGGTCAATCTGTTGACTTCTGAGATCGTACTGTTTGAGCTATAATGACGTCATGCAAAGGCTAATTTTAGAGTACACCTTGGCGGGCTTTTTCTTGAAGGCCGCCTTTTGAGTTATAGGTCTTTTGAGTTAATGTCGATACGAGAACTGGTTCCAAAAATCTCGGAGTCCTTTGTACATGCCACTCGTCGATAACTATAAATGAACGACTGAGGGCGGTCAATCTTGCTCAATCATGGTCGTGCGTATTAGGGCGGGAGTCGAGGGAGCTGGTACTGCTGCGTTGAAGCAGTTCTTAGCAATCTTTAATTATCATATTATTATACCACGGGATTATGGCGACTCCAATTGGATTTAAACCATGGCGGGTATAATATGATTCGGGTAGGCTGTTGATAAAAATATTTCTACATTTCTACTGATTTGTACTTGGATTTCGGAGAACAGAAATACCTGTGTCGGTTTGGGCCGGGGTGGTGGGGGGGGGGGGGGTAGTAGGGGGTGGGGATCAGAGTAGAGCCAACACTCAAGATTCCATGATTATTTAGGGTAGAATGTCTGTGTACCTATCTTAGTGATTTTGAACTTATTGTGTTCCTTTTCTATGTGTGCACGGAAGAAGGTCGGAAAGTTGTACGACCATTTTCGGGCACCACAATTTACGATTTTTTGTCCCAGCAGAAGGTCACAAGCAATAGCATGGCTCTTTTGAAAAAAAGGGGGCATGACTGTTGTATAATTGTTGCTGGAATAATTCCAAGGCATGTTTTTCCATTCCTAAGCAGAATTTAACTTTCCTGTGAGGATTTATAAATGCCAGAAAAAAACCTACACATTTTGTTTTCACTCAGTCTTCTTTAAACACAATTTTGGATTGTAATTGCTTTCTTACGACCTTCTTATGGGCACACGAGGTTTTTAACGCTAACAAAAACACCCTGATTTGTATGGTGTGCTTCTGCAGAGAGAAAAAAAAAAACATAGAGAAAAACAAAATCATTTTTTGAATGTTCCCATTAAGTGTTTTGCAACCTACAATTGTTTTTTCAATCTAACATTTTAGCCATCTGAGCCATTCACCTCCACCCAATCTGTCACTGTCACTAAATTTTCAATTGATGAATAAATAATGGGATTTATGTCCCCATGGGCATCGCATTATGAAATCGATATGACAAGTCAGGCAGAGTTATCCAGCGTACCGAACACCAGGCAAAATCATGAGTTACAAAGCCAAAGTAGACCCCATTAAATAATTCGTGTGCTTGTCAGCAGTTTTGTTTACTTAGACTCCAGGTTCTACTCTTAGTTGCTGTAAAAAAAATCATTTGAAATCAGATTCAAATTGGGGTAATCAGTGCCCAATCAAACCATGTAATCTTTTTTTTTATTGGAAATGTTTATAAATAATTCAATCTTATCACAATCAAAAGGTCTTAACGGTGTTAAAGTTGCATTGTACGATTTTTTTTGCAAATAGGGAAACAATCTCAAAATGTGGCTATTGCATTCCTTTCAATGTTGACTGTTGACATCGGTCGAGAATCTTTTCAACATTATTTGATAAAACGTTCTCCAAATATTGTCATTTTTACCATTCATCAGAACGGTTTGTTTTGGTGCTATATTTATCGCTTTTTGTCAGTGGAGTTTTTGATGATACATCACGTGAAGAAGAATAAACATGACCAATATTTTCCAAGGCGTTTTGAAAATATTTTCATTGATACTTTATATCTTAAAGCCCCAGCTCAACATTGGTAAACTGACTGTAAATGCTTCCATTCTTTGCACAAATCAAGATTTTTTTAATAAAACCAACCTGTGAAAATGTCAGCTCATTTCATTGTTTCATTTGCGAGAAAACAGTAAAAATGCATTCAGTATTTTTGTGCGCATTCCTATTGGCAGAGTTTTCGTCTCAATGAGACGAAACTAATTTTGGATCTTAATTAATTTATTACTTAAAAACGATAACACTTCTGGCAGATATATTTCAAGGAAATTTTTGTAACATTATTATCTTTATATCAATTAAGGTATATGTAATATACCTCAATGTTAATAATCCCCCATGTTTCTTTTTAAGAACCATAATTTTACCGAATCTTTTTCAAAATATTTATCACAATAACTCGACTTTGAATGACATTTCCCGACGTTAGACAGAGTGCGTATCTTTAAAAGAAAATACTGTTTCATCCTTCTAATAGGATAATACCACCGTGTCCATGAGACGGTGGTTGACGCAGAATGTCGGTCAATCTGAAGGAAGCGTGTATCCATTCACAACTCGCCAGTAATCCAGTGACGCGATTAGCTCCGCCCCTTAACGCACATAACCATGTCTGACCTGTTTTGATACGCATTTTAAATGTATAATTCACAATAGGCAGGACTCTAAGCTTTTACCGGGATTTACCGAATGTTTTGACGCATCCGTAGCCCTCAAACCTTTTGCTTAGTGATTGTTGTTACAAAATATATCGATCGTGTCGGTACAAATAACCCCCGTGCATTCTAAACTCGCTTGCCTGGCCAAGAAGGTAGGCTCTGGTACGGTCGAGTGTTGCCAACCGTGGTTGTGTCTTGGCATTAGTTTAATTTACCATAAATTCGATATGGGTCCCTGTAATTGAAACCGTTAAGTTGGTGGGTGAGTTTTCTTAACTAGTCTTTCACGTCTTGAGACGTCTAAATGGGAAGGCATTTCAAAGCAAATATAAGGGCCCAATTTCAGGGCGCTTCTTTACGCAGGATTCCGCGCTTACGGCGCCCAGTAAAGCATTTACTTCAATGGCCTTGGGATTCCCTATATGGCGATATATTTTTGACACGTTCCTTGCCTACATAACAGCAGTAAGGATTACTGATTCTCGTTATACTAATAAGGTGACAGACTACTTCGCCTCCAAGCCTCCGTTTGGTTAGTATTGATTTATATGGAACCGAGCTAAGACCTTGTAAACCTAACCGTTATAACGCATGCGTTGTTTGTGAAATGTCTCATTCTAGAGCATTAACTGAAATCATTGGCTGAATTTTGCATAAAATAACCCTAAATCATTATTCAGCGGTTTATTTACTTTAAAAACAACATGCAATCAAAACGGAAATGAAGGTAGTTGTTATACGCTGGCATAGAATCATATCCAATCAAGGTTCACATTTAAAAGGGGAAACAAACTATTGATGTAACTATATTGAAATTGCATTCGTTTAATTAGAGTAATATAAATGAAGTTTTGTTTCGCATAGCTGGATTCGAACCTGTACCCCCCATTAATGGGAAAACGGACCGCGTTATGTCAAGTAATGACCTTGGTTGACTAATTTAGTAGGTACTCTAGACATCAAGAGCGTTATTATTAAATATGGAGGACGAGATGTAACTGGGGGAATAGCAATGTCCCCCAGGAGGGTTAAGACTAAATGAGCAGCTGTGGAAATAGAAAAACAATATGGGAGAAAATGGGACATGGGAAGAATGACTCATCTTGCTCGCTGCAAGGTTCTTTAAAGTAACAAAATGTGTATGTCTGCTTTGGTCTAAGCTATAAAAGCCGCCATGCTGTGGTTGACTTTGATTTTTTTTTTTTTTTATTTCAATGGGGTTTGTCTGCAAGCGTCTTTAATTAAAGTCACCCTCAACTAATTGTAGAAAGAAATGTGTTCGGGTGAGAGAAGACAGAATAATAGTACCAAAAAAAACACGTACAAGCCTAAAAATTGGGTTATTGTTTTCATAAAGACACGATCCTTTTCTGCAATGATATTCGAACAGGTGTGTTTTATGATATGGAACTTTGTAGTGTAGAGAGGGAAGATAAAGACGTAATGCACTTTCATGACAAACGCATGGTGTATCATCAGCTTATTATATCATTATCAGTTTACACGTACGAAACAACTCATGTATACGTTTTGGCTCCAGACTATAAAGGCCAATATACTTCACACTTGAAAAAAAAAGACCAAAAAATGTATTCCATAATTTCATCGATCTGTACACACTGATATCAATACCATATTCTCCCGATAGGCTAAGCTTTTTTTTTTTTTTTCTTTTTTTTTTTTTGATAACAGAATCTATAATTAAAGCAATACCAATCAAGTTTCAAGGAAACCTATCAGTTACTTGACTCTGTACGCTTGCAGTGCTTGGTACTGCCAAGGTCGTACCGCGTCAATGGTTTCTGCACATCACAGTAGCTTGCGTCATTCTGTACGTGCGCCAATTACGGGCTGGGCTTCACTGCAGCTTGAGTGGAACGAAGTTCAAAATTATGATGTGGTTACGTTCTGTTTAGGCAGAACAAAGTTGATTAAAACATGTATTTTGTTTTGAAAATATTTTCCGTGAAACCGTTTGTGCCTGACGATGCATGGAGTGGCTGGCTGGGAACTTATGTATGCTTGATGAGATGGCATTGCGATGTTTGGTCAAAAACTCCGGCTTTTCCTGGAACCTTTTTTCAGGGGACTTTAAAAAACAGCATCGAAATTCACCATTGTCTAGATTATACACGGTTTGATTAAAGCCCCAAATGTACAAGCAATAACATGTGGACACAAACTGGTTAGTTCCCCCTATTTTAATTACAGTTTGTACATACTAATACAAGATGGTTCCAAGAATTGTTTTTTTTATTTATTTATTTTTTTTTGTATTGGGTGTTTTTAATTTGCGTAGGGATTTAGATTAAGCTCATCATCTTGTTTATCGGTTATTTTAAATGGCGACATGATTGTGCTTTTGAAATAATTATGGAAATTAACCAAGAGTTGATGTGAATTGAAACTGAATTGAAATAGAACGGGCTTTGCCACTTCATGAATCCGTTTGACTTGAACACTTGAAACTTGAGACTTTCATCGAAGTGAAACTACCTTGTTGATTCAAAATTCAAGTTAATATGTTTCCAAATCAAGCGGCTACGGCTACCACTACAGAAGCCATCAATTCGGACACAGCCTCACGAACACCGAAGAGAAAATAGTCAGATCCCCTTTGTATGACAAGAAACTGTATTTATATGATTTCAATTCAACATGACAAAGATGAGGGAGGGAATATGACATGGCCCTTTTCGAAACCACGGATTAGTTTTGGGGCTCCGGCTTAAAGGCACCATCCGCGCGTTTAGAGCCCCGTAACGAAAGTGTACATTTTCAAAATAACTGACGGAGCCTAAGCCCAGAGCCTGAGCCCCAACCGTGATTTCGACAAGGGCTTATAGTTAAGATCACGTGCAATACTGACAATGTTTCAACATTTCACATCCAAATAGATCCAGGTTATGCGATGCTTATGAGAGCATTCCTAACCTCATCGAATGTTAATCTGTATACCACCTCACATTGGCTCACTCAGGTTGACTGGGTAAATGAACTCATCCCTGTAACGACCCCACCCTCCCCCCTCCCTTCACCACTCCGCATCAAACACCTCGCTCTCCCCCCCCCCCCCACCCTCGACCCGCCATCATGTCCAGAAGACCGTTAACAAAGCGGGCATGATTCAAAGTGACAGTCCGTGTCAGCTTTCGCCGGTATTGCCGTCTCACTTACCGAGAAAGTGTATAAATGTTGTAGAGCAAATACCAAACACAATATTACATCACGCGATCTTTTATTCTCCATTAATATCAGTTACATTAAAAGAAAGCATCGTTTTATCATACATTTTTATATATATCTTCTACAGAACATTTCAGTTGAATATTTCAAAGTGAGGTTTCGTTTAAATCAGCTGATACATTATGTTCACGCTCGCACAAGAATACTTCCAATATGTTTGGACTATAAATAAGTAAAAGTGACACAATCATCAGTTGTACACGGTGAAAGTTGAACAATGAAATAACTGTGGTCTGTTTTGTCCGTTTGGAGTTTTTGAGTTTTGAGCTTCTGTTTAGAGTTGTAATGATTGAGTATGACACTCCCATCGCTCTTTATCTGCTGTTAAAGATGGCCGGAGTCCCTCGCTGCTGCATCGAGAAAGTGACGTGTCCCTTGCACACAGGACCTTACCGTGGAGAACATGAGGGAGGTGATCTTATCTTAACCCGCAGGGGAGTATGTGGTAATCTAATGGAACTGGGAACTGTATCAGCCTAGAGTCAATAATACGAGAGGACTCGGTAAAGATTACGCTGATGTGATATCCATAAATGCGGAGATTGGTTTGACGAAATTAGGCCCAATCCGAATTGAAAAGTGAGATATACTTTTTATTGGCAACTGATATTGCATGTTGAAAGTTATTCGCTGTGGGAACACGAATGCTGTGGATATGAAAGAATTGTTTCGGAGAAACTCTTTGGTCTTTATCAATATGAGGACTTTATATCAATATGGATGGCATGTCCGAAGCTTAATAAGTCCGTGTGTTGACGTACGTTTTGGAAATCGCAACTTTTACGAGGGGGAAAGTTGATAACGTGGAGCTATTTGCTTTATTACTGCGAGGATGAACGTCCGCATTCAGATCAGAAATTTGAATCTGTTTGCTCTGGGTCTTTTCATTTTTTATATATATCCAAAATGCCTCAGTTTTCATTTTGAAATTGATCGACTACCTCCAGTGAATGATTATCAATAGTCAAGATTTGTATAACAACCGATGTGGGACATACCGAACTTCAATTTAACGCCTTTATAAACCCGTGATCAAACGCAAGGGTTTTTATCTTTGTATGGTGCGTGATCCCGGTTCAGATAGTTCGTTTGGATTGCTTCCATTTTCAAGTTTCAATGTTGATGTCCTGGTTGACATTTAGCGTCTATCAAAAGAGATTCGTCTCCTTGGTATGTACGGACTCGATCTCAAAACTCCTGGAGTTTATCAAAATGTATCTTTCCTCACAGTAAAGGGCAAAACGTGTTGTAATAAATCTACACTTCTCTTCAGATATAGGACTAACTCACGTACCCTCGCCTTGTGATTTACACAAGGCACATTGAGTACACCCCCTGTGGGCTCGATGCAGAACCCAATCATTCCTCAACCTCGTACTGCCCTAGGTCAATGTTTTTAAATGCACGCCCCCGGTCGCTTCACTCTATTATTCGTATTTTGGTAAGAAATCGCCGCATGCATTTCCCTTGCCCGATCCCGCCGGGAGCGTAAGTTGACGTTATTGTTAAAGTAGACATTATGCTAGGGAAAATCCTTTTACTCCTCCCCAAAGGCAGAAAGAATAAACAAGGCAGGATATGTCATTTAGCAGTTTGACTGTATATGTAGCTTCCCTGGAGGCAATCAAAAATACAAGTCCAGGGTGCAGGGAAACTTAACTTTATATTAAATGTGAACATCTTCTGCATCAGACGTCGTCAGCTTGAACAAATACACATGAAGTATAAGAATTATATTATAAAGTATATTTTTGAATTGTTTAGGAGTTCTTACGATGTTGATTTAAAAATATCCTCAAGAAAGATTTCGTATTTACCATGACAATATTAACCCTCTTCCACCCAAAAGCCAAGCTCATAAATTTGATGCTTGCTAGACTTTAGAACTTCGTAGGATTTGTCAACAAGAATTTGGTTTCCAAGATTTTGACGTATATTTACCTGATCTTAAAAAAGGCTCTGTACAAATTATGACAAAGAAAAACAATCTGTTAATTGTCCCTGTTTCTTGAGACCAAAGTTACTAAAATGATTTCCCTGGTGTTTCTCCAATGTAGATCTCTTCAGCTCCATCAAAAACATTTTCACAGACGAGTCCGCGAAGATATTTGACTTTCAAATTAGCATGTGCAAAACTCGAGCAAAAAAAACAAAACAAAAACAAAAAAAAGTAAACAACCCATTTCTAGAAAAACAACTGTCCATGATTACCACAAACTCTCAATAACAAAATTTATAATTCATGACGATAAACAATTTCATAAACATATGCTAAACGATCTCTGTCTTATTATTGTTGTTGTTGTTGTTGTTGTTGTTGTTGTTGTTGTTGTTGTTGTTGTTGTTGTTGTTGTTGGTGGTGGTGTTGTTGTTGTTGTTGTTGTTGTTGTTGTTGTTGTTGTTGTTGTTGTTGTTGTTGTTGTTGTTGTTGTTGTTGTTGTTGTTGTTGTTGTTGTTGTTGTTGTTGTTGTTGTTGTTGTTGTTGTTGTTGTTGTTGTTGTTGTTGTTGTTGTTGTTGTTGTTGTTGTTGTTGTTGTTGTTGTTGTTGTTGTTGTTGTTGTTGTTGTTGTTGTTGTTGTTGTTGTTGTTGTTGTTGTTGTTGTTGTTGTTGTTTTTTCTTCTTTTTTCAAAGTGGCTTTAAAGGGTTTGTATACGTTTGGTAATGACTCTGAACATTTATGGCAATAATAACTTACTTGGTAAGAAGAACAGCAGCTTTGGATAGTATGATGCATTTTTAAAAACGTTTCACTTCGAAGTACTGCAGTTATGGAAAAATATATCACTTTTTATCCCCCAAAATTTGAATCTGAGAAGCGTTATGGCCGTAACGCTTCTCATAATGTGTATTCCAATGACGAATACTTCTTCCGCGTGAACACAACCACTCCAGATATTTGGTGATATCTCAAAAACGCTGCCACCTTTTGAACTGAAATTTACACAGGTTAGTTTTATGGCATATATCTACAATTATATAGCATTAAGGCAAATGTGCGGTTCCAAAAACCAAAGGTATACTTTGCCTATAAGAAGGTATAGTATTCTACAAACATCTTTTTAAAAATTAACTTTCTGCAAAAATCTTATATCTTAACTTCTCTCTTGTCCTTTAATTAACTTGTCCTAAACCTAAATGGAATGAGGATACATTTTTGGTACCTCCTTGTAAGAATCTTTAAAGGGTTATGCAAGCTCTGATGAGAGCCGTTGGTGTATAAACTTGACGTTTCGATCAGTAAGCTCAGATAGTCTTCATGAGTAAGCAAGACTAAAATAGGTACTAAAAATAATAAAATAAAACATATCTCGGCGAGTAGTTTATAAAAACCAGCCAGAGCCATTAAACATGTAAATTTATTTAAAATTATTGCCCGTGTTTTTGTTTTTTGTTTTTTTTTGCGCCAACTCCCTTTAGATTTCAGACAATTTTTGTAAATACCGCATTGGATTTACAAGTGCTTTAGTGGTTTCATCAGTAAAACTTTGTAGGCTGAGTGTGGTTTACATAAAACTAACGGTCACTAACCTTGCGCTCTTGCAATTCTACGACTCTCTACGGGAGTTATTGATCCGCATTTGGATTTATTGCAGGGTAGGATAAAATGACTTTCTGCTGGATTATACGGAGCTTCTATGGGGTTATATAATCCCTAAAGTAATCCGTGGTTAAGTTTAAATAGATGCACCACTTATTTATATTTCTTACGCATCACGTCTTGGAAAGTATCTTTGAGACTGTTGTTTAACTCTTCTCAAGCTAGAAGACTCTTACCTAAGAAGTCAAGTTCGATATGAAGGGGGGAAGTATCTACATAGCAAGCATGACCGCTCATGCAGCAAACCAATGCAGTCGATATTTTTTAACTCATGATTCTGACAATAGAATGACCATGAAAACAAACACGTTCTCCAGATATGGCTCGTTAACCCACGTCTTCAGGTTATCATTATTAATTTTAACAGTCGAGCTACTCTTTTCTTATTAATGACCTAGTTAAAACACCCGAATCAACAAAACCTCGACGAGATTACATTTTTTTTATCGGATGTTTATCAGTTCAAGCAGGAACAGGTCTGAATGGAAGACTTTTGGGGACGCTAGGTGGCAGCAGACTTACCAGGAAAACCGATCGGTCTTGAAAATGTGCGCATGCTCAGAACTGCGTAAACAATGGAAATTTACCTGGTGTATCTGCTGCCACCTAGCGTTACGAAGTCTCCCATTGTTGGCTTAGGTTGTGAGATATGTGATGGACAGATCGCTGTGGAAGTATGTTCGTCAAAGTTGCCACTGCGGTCAACTTATCTATGGGGGGGGGGGGGGGGGGGGGGGGGGGCGCAGTCGCTGGATTCGGGCGCGGCCTTTACTATAGAGTAAGCCAGTTAACTCAAGGTGATTGTTTTGGCATGTTTTGGAAACTGATGCTCTTCTAAAAAGAAACATTCTATCAATAGTGAGTCGATGGTTGTCTCAATTGACAATGACAGTGACAAAACAGCGCTCACGGTCAATCATGATCACGGCGCGCCAAACGGGCAAACGGAAATTCTGTTATAATAAGCTCGATCGTTCACGCGGGATCTCGTACATATTCCATGAAATCTCGTATTTAACAACGACCGACATCCGTTTGGGTAATAGGTGATGACTGTTTGGCCCATTAATAACCATTGAACTTGAAGTCGGCATCATGTAATATGTCCGGTAGGAGACAAAACAGCCCGGTAACACCTGCCGGGCCGTTCAGCATCCGGTAATTTGTTGCGACAGCTTGTGAAGCCAGTGGCAACCTGTGAAGATACCGCGTCGTTGACTCCCGTTTAGCAAAATGAACACTTCAACCGCGACCTCTGTTCTTTTTTTTTTTTTATAAATGTGTTATAAATACTACCGCAACCCAAATTAAAACTCAGGTATAATTAGGGAAGGTAAACATAGGAAAATATCAATTAACTCTAATTAAATATAAACTTGCCAAGGGTCAGGGTGCGGAGCAGCTCGCCTTTATAGCTACCATTAAAAACTGTTATCAAACTTACTTTTCCCACAATAGAACCAATTTCTTTTATAATTAAAACTCAGGTATAATTAGGGAAGGTAAACATAGGAAAATATCAATTAACTCTAATTAAATATAAACTTGCCAAGGGTCAGGGTGCGGAGCAGCTCGCGTTTATAGCTACTATTAAAAACTGTTATCAAACTTTTACTTTTCCCACAATATAACCAATTTCTTTTATAGTGCTGGCCCTCTCCCGTTCAAGTATCTTTTGTTCTATGATTAATGGAATTGTTGCTTTAGTGTTATTCGAATTTCTCCTCATTATTATTACACTTTATTGTTCAAGTTATCTTTTGTTCCGTTACTGATTACATTGTTAGTTTTTTATGTTCTTATCGTTATGCATCATTAGCAATTTTGAACATTCAGGCTTATCTTTTGTTCTCTTATTTATAGGATTCTTTTACATTTATTTAATTTTTTTTTTTTTTTATTACGCTTTTTGGGGTTTTATGTTAATGTCAAACAATGTGAAACAGGAAACTAATTTAAAAAAAGTACATTATTAAAAATTCATGGAACAAACAAATAATGATTAAAGACTTTATTGATACACTGACCAACTTTATTTCAAACTGCAGTGAGATATAACAAAAGAACCATTCCCCAATATATACCAGAACATTTTAATACCAATTTTGTTATCGCTTGCTGTCTATTCAGCCAATCAGTTACCATGACAACCATTACACGTCCTGCGTTTAATGTGACGTTGGCTTACTTACAGCCAATATCGCCGCAGCACGGAAGTCCATTATTTCTTAATTCATTTATAGAAATCTTCCCCTATTATGCAGTTTTAGCCGTTTCCATGACAGCGAGTGTCATAATAAATAAGTAATTCGAAGGCGTCAATCTATTTTTGGTACGACGTGATAAAGGACGCCTAATTAGCCATGCTTTGCTCACAGCAAGTTTCCCGTTAAACACCTCCTTCCCTGCGCAATTAAAACAATTATCATTCTCAGAGTATGTCTTCCCAACAAGCCATGTGTCAAATTATTCTAAGTCCCGTAGAGCAAAGTCCTTTGTCTATTGACCCCAAAAAACTAAAATCAATCGGTCATATTCCTCGATGAAAGAATACAGAGTCATACATATATCTAAGTGAAATGGATTCTGTTGTTTCTTCTTCGTATGTATATCATTTATACCTTACGGGATGAGCACTTTTGGAAGATATAGTGTCGTAAAAAAAAAAAAAAAAAAAAAAAAAAAAAAAAAAATTGTACATTAAGGCAAAAAGGGTGAATTTCTGCACTTTTTAAAATACTAATTTCAAACAGTTTTGTTCTTTAAGTTTTAAACTTAAAGGTAGAATTTAAGATTGGTATTCAACAAAACGCTTTATTAATTGGTAAAAGTCTTACGTATTATATGAAGTTCATACCAGTACCAATCTCCACAGGCAAAGTTCTGTCTGTAATATTGTCAAAGTCGAGAAAATAGAATTTGAAGACCCCGATTTTAACTTCGGTTGTAACAATCGAAATCAAGGACAATGTGTTTACAGGCTGGAAAGTGTGAACGTTTTTTTTCGCTATTTTGTCCTGACGCAGACGACGGATTGAGCCCAAATTGTTATATATATGTATATATATTGAATCACACGGAGTAAGAACACTGCACTATCAGCTTTACCAAACCTATCTAACCATTAAAATGTATGAAGAACGAGGCCTTGTATGGCGTAATGATGAGCGAGTGCTTACGGTAGATTGATACCCAAGGACTACCCTTAGTGGTAGACGAAACGGTCATACATGTATGGAGTCTACCAGCCTTGAATTGCGTTAACATCGAAAGTCTCTAGGTTATATTGTTAAAGGTGATTTATTTGTATTTTGTTTTTACCTATACACCGACGTGTGCTTAGCGCTGTATACTCAGTACTTTTCCGAGTCCTGTGAAAAAAAAAACCACAGGCTTATTACGCGGGTAGGATTCGAACAAACAACCCCCGCCAGTTCTAGAGCAGATTCCAACGACTATACAGAGATAGCCTAGCAGCTGGATGCAGTTCGAATCCTATTAGCAGCGGGTACCGCAAACAATTACAATAGATGTTAAATTATATAAATGTAGTATATGCCTGTGTCAGGAATATGCCAAGAATGTGCCTGTGAATTGTTTTCAAAGGATTCGGGAAAGTATTGAGTATACAAACAGTGCTTAACACACATCGGTGCATGGGTTAAAAAAAATACAAAAAATATTCTTTGTCTTTGATGCAAAAAACTAATATCTGTCATAAATGTCGAAGACTTTCTTAAAGACAGTTTGTGTTTTGTTGTTGTTGTTGTTTTTTTCTCCGTGGATGATAACTTACTTCCTGTGCAAAGAACTTCTTATATATATACATAAATATTTTCTGCCACCATTTGTAATTGTTAAGTTTGTTTTTTAGAACGAATCACCGAACGGTGAGATCAAACTCATAGACATCTCGGCAAAACCGTAAAACTGGGGTGTAAAATAATCGGAAAGGAAATACTTCGTACTATGTTAAAGAATCATCAACTGACTTCTATTTTTGATTTCATGGCGCATTACTCTAACAACGCAATACTTCAAACTTCAAGTACTAACTGAAATATCCGAACAGAGAGTCTTTACATCACGAGTGAATTGGGTTATCTTTGTAATGAATGCACGCTATCTTTACTCTGTATTGCCTCGGCAGACTGACTTTAGAACACGTGCGACATGTCTCCAGGTGTTTCCGTCAATCACAGTCAAGGAAGCGATGGGATAAGATTTGACACCCTATAACGGCACTCGAGGTATCGTGGGGTTTACGCATCGTGTTCCCGTCGCTTTAGTTATCACGATATGGGTTTTACATACAGAGGGGGTTCACCTTGGTATGGGGGGGGGGGGGGGGGCAATGGCCAGTGCAAGATCTTTTTTTTCATATAAGGAAGGGAAAGTTGTGTGGCCCCTCGAAAAATGCCTCTAAATCGGACCGTTTGACGTCATCGATTGTTATAAGAAAACATTGTTACATTTTATTTTAAAAGCTAACACGAGAAAGCCTTGGAATTAATGGTGTCAACGGTTGTTGATACTTTTTTTTTTATATTTTTGTCTATGTTTATGTTTATGTTTGTGAAAAAAAAAACATACTGAAGGAAAGACACACCGGGGCTATATAGTATCAAATTCATATATAAATTCTCAGCCGAAGATCAACATTTCTTGGACGGGAATATTTCTGAAGAATTTCGGCACCAAACCCAAAAGTCATAACAAGCTTTCGGATCAGACTTCAATCACA
This sequence comes from Marthasterias glacialis, assembly GCA_911728455.2. Taxonomy (NCBI): domain Eukaryota; kingdom Metazoa; phylum Echinodermata; class Asteroidea; order Forcipulatida; family Asteriidae; genus Marthasterias; species Marthasterias glacialis. The sequence goes on along the minus strand of OU452229.1, from coordinate 22,617,634 downwards.
TCGATTATCTCTTTGTGTATCAAGCGAACGATCCGTAACTGTGATAAATGTTCAAGAACAGTATTGTTTTTTTTTTTTTTTTTTATGATGCTTTTCATTATTTGATTGAACCTATCCATTTCATGGCCCTAAAAGTAAGCTACTCGAGGTTGGGGTAAACTTAGGGCAAATGGGGTGCCTAAGACCACAGGAGAATTTATTTCAAAATAAAGTAAAAAGATAATAATGGCACATCATCCTTGGCATTGGGAAATGAACATCCAATCTAATCCTCTAGTTTTTCAATAAATTTTCAAGTTGACAACAACCAGTCTGTGAAAATAACAGTGGGTGGATGTGTTTTTGAGAAAACACCGAAGTAGAGTGCATGGGACACTTATCTCAATAAATTTAATATTTCAAAACAAAAAATATATACTCGTATCGAGCTTTAGATTAAGAACGTCATTCTATAATTAATTTCATTATTTTTTTTCTTCATTTTTTCCCGATTTTTTTTCCCAGAAGTGAATTAATTGTATGTAGATTGTATATTTTTACGCTGTACAATTACTTTAAAACTCCAACAGTGCGTATCAAAATCTAGTATTGATTTATTTATTCATTTGTTTATTTGTTTATTTATTAATGTTTTTATTTTTGTTTATCGTCAATCATTTATTTATACCTTGACTGCGACATTTAAACTGCGAAAGATTAGCGACATTGAGATTAAACACATAACGTGTCAAACTGATATGTAAGTTACGAGAAAAGTAAATCAAAATTCCCTCTTGAATCTGTTGGAGATGATTTCATTTCCTCGCTTAGTATACTAACTTAGATTAATGGAGTAGGAATTGATAATTGCAGATAACAAATCAATCCGCCGCAGGACATTCATTTTAGTGAAATTGAAGAGGACTTTAAAACAGATCTCAGCGGAGTACATACATTCAAGATGGATTGAATGTGTTTTTCACACACAATTTGTAAAAGTCTAAGAAATTGTGGAACACCCGTAGGGCATACAAACCAGTTTGCATCACACAACGCAACGATTTTTAATCTTCGAGGTTTATTTCCGTCCAATGATAACTGTTCCAATTGTTCTGAATATTATTTCGGGATGGCTTCCAACTGGCCCCGGCCCCTCCCCCTTCCTCCCCCTTCCCACGCCGAACAAATACATTGATAAAATACATCAGGTGGTAGCTCATTATTATGGTAAAGCACCGGCCATAAATCCGCGGGTCACAGGTTCAATTCCCGTTCCAGTCAATTGTTCTTTGGTCACTCGAAATAAGTTTGAACCAGTAAGTTTCCCTCATGGTTTCTAACTCGAATAAAATTTTTGTCCCGAATGCTGCCATCCTGAGAATTTGTCCCCAACGCCCGATATCGATGAGCACAAAATCCAGCGCAACAAAATACACTGCATGCTTCCTCTAAAACTTGACTAAAAAACTATAACTATAGATGAAAATGTTCACATGTTAGTTAAATTGTGTGTTTATTGGAAACTATAAAGAACGTAAATTATTTACTCTTTTTTGAGTGCGAATAAATCCAGCTTTTGCCTTTTTTATTTTATTTTTTTTAATTATGTCTGAGTATAATTCATTTTATCAAATAAACGATACATGCTTTTTACTCGTCATAATACTTCCGTGGAGTTTGCGCCCGGGTTAGCTCTGGAGATTCACGGTAAGACTGGTTTTCCAGTCTAGTTTTCCCCCTATTGCTTTGCAATGTTCGCGGTGTGCGACCTGTGAAGCTATTTATAACTAGACATTAAGATTTTGTCCTTAGGACAACATCAAAGCTATTCCGATAATTGTGTCTTTAGCTACTTGATTTTTAGTTCTTGGGATATAGCTTCTCGCCGGTTGACCCTGAAGTTAAGGCCAACATGGTCCACGGTATCCCAAGACTTAACGTTCAATGCTCAAGAAGTCTAAGTGAAGAATCCAATGCAACCAATGAACGTAAGGTTTACTTAACTGTTTGTTTTCGATTTGTTAAACAAGGCTGACCAATAACAATTGGTTTTGTAACTTTCAACTGTTGGGGGCTGCTTTCTGAGTGGCTGAATGTTTGGCGGGAACAAAATTATCGCCATAGCTTGTATTTGCGAAACCTTTAAGAAGATGTAATGTTGATAGTTGACGGTCGTGGGTTCGAATCCCACCAAGTAATATGCCTGTGGATTTTTTTTTTCACAGGACTCGGGAATGTACTGAGTATTTCATACATTGCTTCACACACATCGGTGTATGGGTAAAAAAAAACAAGCAATATTCTTTATCCCTGATGCAAATTTAACTGATATTTAATGTCGATAGTTTCGAGATTGTCTTTTTTTGTCAAACGATGTACCTGCTCCGCGGACCTAAGTTTCACATTGATTTACGAAAAATCAAATATTCTTTTCTTCACAGCCGCTGCATGAGTGACATTTTTACCCGAGCATTTTCCCGCCCAAATTGCCGAGCCAATTAGCTCTCAATTGTTTTCCCAAATACATAAGGTTATTCCATATCACAAACTGTTTACTCAAGACCAAGGCATTCGGATTTAATTTGACCCAGTTATCAACATCTGTTTTTAAGAAATTGCATCCGCTCCCTCCGGACCACTTTTGAAGGCAAAACGGCATCTGTCAATGTGCGCATGCTAAAACAACATCGATGCGAGCGGCAGCATCCTACCTACCGTTTCGAATATCTATTTGAGCACGCGGTTACAAAAGTACAAAAACCTTGTTTTTTAATTTTTTGTTTGACTTCATCTTCGTCTTCTTGTTTTTTTCCTTTTGAATGATACTGGAGATGTTTGTATTCTTGGGGTTAACTTGAGTATAATGAGTTTAGCCAATCACTCCACGGAGAGATGTCTGATCCGCTCAGAGCACGCCTTTATGCGTGGGAACCCTTGTATGTGGATGTTGTTTTTACTTTCCATTTATGTTTTTCGTTTTTTCGTTTTTTCTTTACTCTCTTTACGTTACAACAGACCAGGGTGAATTGGATTTGAATTGGACAGGGAAAAAAATAATGATAAAACAATTGGATTTCAAGTAGACGTACGGTCGGTTAATCCCACCACCGTGTCGTGGCCAATTAGTGGCACTGAGTCCACTGCGTTAAAATGGATTTAAGGACTCTCTCTCTATCTCTAATCCAGCAAATTGGATCATCCTCTTGGATTCCGGAGGTGTCATTTTCATTATTCCCTCCGAAGACATAACCAAGATCAGAATTTAAGTACATTTCCGAGTCTGACAAAATCGCGTTTCTCCCAATTGTTTTTAAGCATGCTTGTCTCCTCCCCGCGTCTAGCAACGGGACGAGTGCACAGAGAACGCACGTGTAAAAGTTTTACCTCGGCGCGTCATGAGTACTGTTTGGGGTTTTCGTCAAACATTAATATGCAAAACAAAAATTTTAAAAAGTAATAAAACGGGATGTTGCTACACGGCTTGGGTTCGTTCACCTTTCAGCTTGCCGGTGTTTTTTCAAGCTACATTTGGTCACCACCGTCACACTCTACGCGGCTCGCCCCCCAAACCCGCTTTATAATTACAACTCGTCCTGTTGTACTTCACGACCGGGTGTGAATAGAAATGAAGCCGTAATTACACGCCGTGTTAAAATTCCAAGCCTGTGTTCAGACGACTTAAGGAACAAAATTTATTTCAGCGAATTCATGCAGCCAGCCTGAGATAAGCAGTCGGCTACATTATTGCAATAAAAATTTGCGAGGTGAAACTACGCCGACTACGGGCTGTGTTATTGTAAAGCTTTTGATCTTATCTCACTGGTTTAATGAATAAGGCATTTATTTTTCCGGAGGGGTCTTCATGAGAAACAAAACCTTGAGTATAACATTCCGATCTTTGTTTTATTTCAAACTATTCCCCTTTGTCTTTATAGGATATTCATCAATAAACCTTCAGGGTAAACTGGTTTATCTCTTGTTTTTTTTTTAGTTTTTTTTTTTATCCCAGATAGTTTGTGTTGAAAATGTCAATTCATCCCCAAAACTTATCCCCAAACTTCATCCACAAAATGGAAGACACATAATTGAAAAATAGAAAAAACGTAATTGTTGGGTGTAAAAGAAAAAGGGTTGAGGCGAAGGGAGTTGTTTCCTTTGTATCGGTACAATTATAAACCCTAAGGTAAAAACTTAACTATACGGAGATATCATCCAGCCTCCTCGTTTTATGTTAAAATACTAGTCTTAAGCTTCGAATGTTAGCGATGTGCTCTGTAATATAACACATAGGTTTAAATCTGTAATCTCATTGTACCTACAAACCTTCAAACCATTGTATGTATTCCGCTTGTTGATTAACAAATGTTTAAATTGTATGTGATTGGGTAATTTTAAGATTGTCTGTAATTCTTAAAACACTAGGGACGCACCGACTTCTATACTGGGCTTGCTGTATTTGTTTTTGGCAGTTAGACTCTTACTTGACTATAATAATGTAAAACGAAGTTCTTTTATTAAGCATTGTCACACCAGACGGGCGTCTCGAAGCGCTCATTGTTTTCACAGAGCTATGTTTGAATGACGACAACCATAATAAAGGTTTTACAAGGTGCTGTGGTGCCATCTGCAGCTAACCCCGCCAGAAACATCGGGACAAACCCCTTCTCTAAGCGACATGTTTACCCGTTTTTTCCTTATTTTTTTTAACGTGCATTAAACAACAAACGGGACCTACAGCTGTACGTCCCATCCGAAGGATGGAACAATAATGGTTAAGTGTCTTGCTCAAGGACACAGGGGTGTTACGCACCATTATGTCCGACATGGGCGACTGTTATGTTCAACGACAATTTTGAACCATTATGTCCGACCCATTGTGTGAAACGGTCAGATGTTATGGTTTGTCGGACATTATGAGTCGGACCCAATCGCTTGTCGGACACAATGAATCGGACATATTGGTTCGTCGTTTACAAAAGGTCAGACAAAATGGTTTGGCGGACACATCTACAAAGGTCCATGAAGAAGAAGAATATATCACTTAAAACTGCCATTAAATATTCGCCGTTTTCATGAACAAAAAAAGAACAAAAACGACCTCCATATCAACTTTCTATTACAAGTTCAGTTCAAAATACTCACGTGGTCTTATGTGCTAGTTTTGTTTCCAGCCGTTTTAAAGCGTCATGTAGCTATCTACAACTCCCCACCATGCATAATATTCGGTTTATTTGCAGTTTCTCTGCCCCTCTCCCCCCCCCCCCCCACCTCCTCCCACTACACACACTTTTAAAAGTGTTACGCGACTACTGGACATGACTTGAGTTCTCCATTAAAAGGCTTATGAGATTATTGTAGTTGAAAAATTGCTCACAAATCTAGGATTCTGGTTCGGGGTCACTTCGTGTCAATTGATGGAATAAAGAATTAGGTTTTGAATTTTTTTTCAGAATGTACTTGGTCATGTTGGCTAAAAAAATCATAACAGCATAAGACGTGTGCAAGAGTAAAACCATCAACTGCGACCTTAAAAAACGCACGTGTCACAAGCGAAATTGGTTCAAAAATGGAGTGAAACGGCGACTCGTTATTGAAAGCAGTGTATACAGAAGAACTTAAATGGCTAAGTTGTCTGGTCTCTTTAATTAGCAAACTTGAATACTCTATTTTAAGCCACTTTTGATTTTTTATTTATTTTTTTTCGAAAATGAAGACATCGATATCTTCGTTGCACTATAATATGATCAATAAGCGCAGGATTGCGAGTGAAGGCCTCCCCATCACACCTTCAATCTCCTCGAATAGATTAAGCCTCCCATTCAACCCCACCCCCCCCCCCCCTCCCTCAACATTCACCCTTGATCCTTCATCGTACTCCAAGTCACACACCACCTTAACGTCCGTTTCAGTCTAGTTTGTAATAATGTATTAGCGAGCATGATAACATCTCGCCTGATATAGTCGTAGCGTAGAGGAGAAATTCTGAACTGAGGTTCGTCATACATCACTGATGACAGTTAGTGAGATTAAATAATGGTTCCTTAAGTCATCTAAAGCTTAACAAAGACAGTCAGTGTTTCAGTTCTTGTCAGAAATGACTAACAAAGGAAGAGCTATAGCAGAAATAACTGTCACCAAATGACGGCATCTCGGCAGTGGCGTAAACTGGGTGAAGCTCCCCCTCCCCCGTGGAACATCTTACCCCCCTGTCAGCCTCTGGACACCGTGCAATTCGCTACAATCAGGCGATTTTAGATTTGACTTCAACTAAAATTGTCCCCGCTACAAATATCTGAGCCCCCCCCCCTTTCCCCCAGCAAAAAAAAAAGAAAAAGATACTGGCTACACCACCGTATCCCGGTTTGAAATCCTTCAGCCATTAAACACGTCTCCATCAGCTCATGCGGTATGTTGGTCAGGGGACGACGTTCTTGTATTTGTGTAGGGTAGGTTGTCCTGGCGATCGATCTCGACCCAAGGTCTGTTCCGGGGACACTGGCGAATTTCCGTTTTGTAGCAGAAGGAAGAAAAAGAAATAGAATGCAAAGTCGCTTCCAACCGTTCTGATCGGCACGGGGGCTAATTTGATCGTTCTTTAGAAAAGAAAAATTCTCCTCGGTGTATTTATAATTATGCTAATGTTAATTAGTTTTGAATAACGATGGTTATGCTATGTATACGGAGTCACGATGCATCATTTACATGCCGGTCCTTTAATAGAGATGGCAAATTTTGTTTTGTTTTTCTAAATAGTCTTGGCTTCAAGCTAGTTATAATTTTCAACTAATGGTTGTTTTTTTTATGTTAATACTGTATACGCTTAGGGAATAACAGCTGAAGGCTCCCATAAAAATAAAACATTATATTAATAATAAATATACTAATGATTATTATACAAATAATAAATAAATAAATCATCAAATAAAAAAAATGCACGTTTTTTTTGGGTTTTTTTCGGGGGGTGTGTTTTTTATTTTCTTTTTTTCTTCTGTTTTTGCTTGTTTTGTTTTGTTTTGTTTTGTTTTTTCATTTTACTTTAAGCCTGACAAGATGCCTTGTGTTTGTTGACAACTACTTTTATGGTGACAGCATTTTTGCTTAATCCAAAGGCTTTCGCTTTGAAGGGCACAATCCCCCACACCTCTACCATTGATTCATCAGGAATCGGATTGATTTTATTGATTTTATTGAACCATTGTTGTCCTGCGGGAGATAAATGTCAATTTAACTGAAAAAGAAGCATGGGGGTTTAGTTGATGTTATCAGGAGAAAAAAAAAGGAACCAAAAATCACTTACTCCATTTTTTTATTGTCATTGTCATTATGAAACAAACTTTCTTTGAAAGTTTTTTTTTTCCTTTTATCAACGTGTCCCTTCTTACTGTCGTCACGGGGTTGTATACTAAAATGGACTCCAACTGCCCGCTTATTCATAAACATGTGTTTAATGATCTAAATCTAAATAAAAGGCAATCAACATTGATGACGTCCTACTCATTAATAAACAACAATAATCAACAGTGAGTAATCCTCCCAACATTGGAGCAACATAGATCCCAGCCGAACGACTCCGGAAATTACAACGTGATCACAATTTACGATCGAATAACGAATTCACTTTCTATGAAAGGTGTTTGTGCCCGCCCATACTGGACAGGAAAGTAGACGGGTACCTCAACCATTTCTCTCCATTTCCTGTTCTTTGACGTTGCCGGTTATAGTTGCCTTATAGTACCTTGATAGATTCCCCGATACTTTCTAAATAATGTGACTTTTGAAATAGTGCAAACAGGTGCATCTTACCTAGTAGGACGCAGTAAATCCAATAATGAACAGGGCGTGGGGAATAGTGAACCCGTTATAGTGGGCCACATACGGGCCAAATTCAAGAAACCAGTTTTAACAGCTGCTTCTCCTAATCACATCATTTATGTATGACTCGAATACTATTGAAATGACTAGCATATTATATTTGTTTTGGGAACAAGGCAGAAGTGCCTTATGAATAACACTTCTCTTTTAATTCGTCAACTCTAAATCGGAGTGTCACGCGTACATCATTGACCTGTTGATTTTTAATTGAAAGCGATCTGGGGGAAGTTTTTATTTGGAAGTAAACCATCAGTGCGAATTGATTTGAGCGACATACGGGGCGGAAGTTTTTGAAAATGACATTTTACGTAAGTCTGTTTCTGCTGATTAATTATTCAAAGGGGTAGACAGCATCGCTGCTTAAAAGGGTATTTGAACCTAAAGGTCTGTCAAATAAAACTGACTTGGCCATTAAAAAAAAGAACTCACGATCAAAAAAACTACATCAAGTCATGATTTATGTTTTTTATAAACCAAATTTTGCAATTCTCTCATAAAGCCCCGGCCCACCATTGGTAGAAAGGAAAAACATAAGTGTTCACAGATTTACAAATACCTAACACGATATAAAGATATATGGTATAGAAAACTTTCCTTAAAATGTTGCTCTCTGAAGTGCTATCGTTTTTAAATGATAAACAAAATAAGATCCGAAATTAATTTTCGTCTTAGTGAGACGAAAACCCTGCCTATAGGAATGCGTTTAAAAAAAAATGCTGAATGCATTTTTACCGTTTTCTCGCAAATGCAACAACGAAATGAGCTGACATTTTCACAGGTTGGTTTTATTACAAATATCTTGATTTGTGCAAAGAATGGAAGCATTTATAGTCAGTTTACCAATGTTGAGCTGGGGCTTTAAAAGACGAAATCGGTCTCGGACTCAATTTCGAAATGATAGCGTTTTAAACGGAAATAGTCCTCAATTTATCGAATTTCAAGCTTTCAAATCATAGATCGAAAATCGATTCCCCCCCCCCCCCGAAGATCACGTATGCTGTACCTGTATTTTAGGTGTGATCGAACACACAGGTGAAATGGTGGAACATTTAGTATTACAGTATAGTTTTCCTGTATGTTTGTCTTCTGTGAAAGATAATTTTATCTTTCCCCTTGAGGGACGTTCATGACCTGAGCTTTAGTAACTTCTAATGCAAGATAATTCAAAAGGAGGTTTTCCCCCCAATATCTGAAGAAAATGTTCATCAAACAACAATTTTTAAAAGAAGCTTCTCAATGCATTATTGTTATATATTTCTGGTAATAAAACCAAGGATGCCTCATAAGTGAACTTTATCACTGTAGCTCTCAAGCCTGAGGAAACCTGTAGATAAGGGTGCTTGCCATGTGAACCAGAAACACCGGGGTAAACCCCTACTCTTCCACGATAAGTGTTCTGGGTTGTTTTACGTGCACTACCAATCCTAGTACACCGGACCTACGGCTTAATGTCCCATCCGAAGGACAAAGCAATTATGGTAAAGTATCTTGCTCAAGGACACAAGTACCGCGATCGGGATTCGAACCCACACTCTGCTGCCGACAACACTAGAACTTGAGTCCGGTGATCTAGACCGCTTAGCCACGACACCCCATTTCTCGACCATTATTCTTTAAAAAAAAGTGTTCCTTCATTCCAATCCTCTAATTATCTAGCTACTTCAATGAAGCCTTGATTGCTATTTGTGTTCACTTTTTCCTAACGGAATGTATGGTGTTATTTACATTACTAACAAAGATACCTGCGGGCATCTTGGCAAATATCTACAAATGTCACTTTCTCAAAGATGTAAGCGTGTCATCCGGGACAATTTTGAGATATCTACACAGAAATGCTAATCCAGAAATCTCTAACACAATAGAGATATTTCAATTACAGAGATATCTCAATAACTAAGATATCTTTACTAAAACGAGATATCTCAATTATAAACTAGTTATTTCAGTTATAGATAGAGATCTCCAATAAGTGTTAAGAATTTACCAATATCAAATTGAAACATTCGAGATTGGAAAAAACGGTGATTTTGGCAATGTCCGTCCCTTTAAAAGTGAATAAACCTATCGTCAGTTCACTGATTATAATCTACAGTTGCCAATATATCGGGTTGCAAGTTATAATTATACTTTACTGCGGTAAACAGAGGCATCCTAACAAAATATATTGACCATGTTAAAACCTCAAAGCCTAAACTTTAAAGTTAAAGAGAAATTGGTGACAATATATTTCGATCTGTCTTACCGGCCAGAAAATTTGTGTTTTAATTTTGGTTTCTTTTAAGGTAAGATAAGTGTGAATATAAAACTGACAAAAACATGTGGCGCAGTACTGATGTACACTGTCTTGCATTTTGTATTTATTTATTTTATTTTATTTTATTTTATTTTATTTTCTTGTGGTGATGCCGGTACAAAAACTTCACCTTGTCTACCTCAAGCAGAGTGCCATACGTAGTTGTCTCCTATATTATCTAAGAATTGCATCACATCAAAACCTTTATCAAAGTCGTGGGCTTTCACCGGGTTCTTAATGATGTGTTTTAAATCGAGAACAAGTCGCTCTGATTGAAATGTGCTCGCTTGAAGGGGGGAAAAAAGTTGTAAAATTCTTAAAAGCTTTTGACATTTCGTCGTCATCAATTCCAGAACTATTTATAGTAAAATTAATCACGTTCTTTACATGCCCTGTGACCAGATAGAAAATAAGAACTATCTCTGATTGTTTTCCCTCCTTTATCTTGATACCATCTTGAAGTATTTTTTTTTTTAAACTACTCCTGTCCTGTTGTCTTTATAAACCAATACAAAACAAAGATCGCATTTTTTTCCACAGTCAAAGAGATGTAGTAACATTTTACGAAGTAAGGTTATTAAGTCGTATTAAAACAAATTCTTCTTAAAATAAAACCGCCGTTCATTGTTTAAAATATTTGCTGTAAATACGATCTAACCATCACTGCAAAAAACTGGGGTGTCAAATTGATTTTCTTCGTGGTATCTATAATGTGACAACACCGACGTGGTGTTAATTTTGTAAACAATAAAGCAATGGGGATAACTAACACCATGTCACATAATAGATACCAAGATAATCAATTTAACACCCCAGTTATTTTCTCATTACACTCTGTCTTGTTAGGCATGAACAGTGATCCTATTTGTGTATTTAACACTTTTACCTCAAAAAATTGCATTTTCCTTGTGGCTTTTTCTCTTTAATTTCTTGACGGTTTTAATTAATATTATCTGACAAAAAACCCAAACGCGGTATCATTAGTCACAGACGAGTTTCTCACCAAAGCTGTTGATTAATTATGATAGATATTGTTCCATGAAGGCCACATTATTTATCCCCACGTAATGACTGTTACACCACCGACTCATTTTCCATTCATACAAAACAAGCAAGAGCGGAGGTCGTTATTGTTCATGCAATAAATCAACTTCATCTGTGGGGGAACTTTAGTCCACATCTAAACAGATAATGTCACCGAAGCATTTTTCAAAAAATGATAGTGACCAGTTTCCGCTTTCGAAGAACCATTGTGAGTTCAAATAAATAACAATAACAGTTGATAAGTAAACACTCTTACCTGCGAGTACAAGTACTATCGTTGATATGGTCGCGAGCAGCCCAGTATTTGCCATTCTGTCGTTGTGAGTGAAGATCCCCTCTTCCCGATCCCAAAAAAAAGTATCCCTGTGTTTTTGTCACCGCCAAAAATAAAGATTCAGATCGGTAGATATTGCACGAAGCCCGGCCTCAGATGGACTGACTTTATTACCCGACTGTTAAAGTGATAGGTAGCGATGTCTGACTACACTCGAAGTGGAGTGTGGGCTTTTTATACGTACTGTCGTTTGATGGCTACTCTTAGGAGAAGTTCACGTCGTCCATAGGGAACGCTCTTTGCACTGGCGGGAACGCGCGCACCAACCAACCCATCCACAGCACTCACTTTGTTTCACCACGCGTTATGCAAATGAGGCGGTGTGACGTCAGGTTCTTAGTCTGCAGCAGCACAGAGCAGTGATCTCCACTTACATGGTGTGGCCGTCAAGCTAGGTAATTGCAATAATCGTGAGTAGCTAAGTACAAAACTGAGACACAACAACAATATTTGTAACAATGACATTTTGTGTAGCGCGTTGAGTTGTAATATGATTTCACCTTAGCCTATGTGTGGGTGACGCACAAAAAAAAAATCCTTTTATTAAAACAGTATATTTTATTGTTTTGATAAAAAAGGAATGTATCAAGTTGCTATAAACACAAGGTTGTTCATTATTAGAATGGCTTAATATCGGAAGTATTTGTCTATTTCATATTAAGCAACTGTTGTTAACGTTAGTTTCGGCTGAAATTACAACTTCTGTTATGAACATGAGGTTCTCAATTATAAATAGCAAATAATCATGAACTCCGGGTTGACGATCAATGAGGATGCCTGTAATATACGCAAAAAAAAAATGAATTAGATCCTTGAACTTAAACTTGGCTTCTTAAGTTTCATTAAACAAAAATTTAACTTTGAGCATGTTGTTGGGAGTTAAAGAGTCTGTATATGTTTGGTAATGACTCTGAAAATTTATGGCAATAATAACTCACTTGGTAAGAAGTACAGCAGCTTGGGATAGTATAATGCATTTTGAGAAACGTTTCACTTCGAAGTACTGCAGTTATGGAAAAATACATCACTTTTTATCCCCCAAACATTTGAATCTGAGAAGCGTTATGGCCGTAACGTTTCTCAGAATGTGTTTTCCAATGACGGATACTTCTTCTGCGTGAACACAACCGCTCCAGATATTTGGTGATATCTCAAAAACGCTGCCACCTTTTGAACTGAAATTTACACAGGTTAGTTTTATGGCATATATCTACAATTACATAGCATTAAGGCAAATGTACGGTTCCAAAAAACCAAAGGTATACTTTGCCTTTAAGTTTCATTAAACAAAAATTAAACTTTGAGTATGTTGTTGGGAGTTAAGAATCTAAAATTCCACCAACTTGGAGTCCGTACACTATGTCAAATAACCAACCAAATAGCAAACACATTTTTGGATCGCTCCAAGGTTGATTCTACAAAGACAACTATAATTTATGAAGATTGTGTTTATAAAAAAGTATTGCAAACGCTACAGTATAATGCTGCTTGTAGACGGTGATAATTTTTTTCTTTTTTCTTTTAGAAAATCTTTTTTTTTTGTCTGCCCTTTGTTTTGCGAATGTTGCCATGTTGTTTTTTATTGCAGTTTTAAGGGAAAACAACCTTGAACTAGCTTAGGTTTTTTAGTTAGGTTTAGGATAAGGATTATGGTTTGATGAAGGTTAGGGTTATGGTAAGGTTAGGGTTAGTTTGGGGCCAGAATTAGGGCTAAGGGTTAGGATTGGGATTTGGGTTATGATTTAGTGTATGTTTAGGGTCAGGGTTAGGATTAGGGTTAGGGTTAGGATAGGGATTTGGGTTAGGATTTGGTGTATGTGTTTAGGTTTAGGTTAGGATTAGGGTTAGGGGTTAGGGTTAGGATAGGGATTTGGATTATGATTTGGTGAATGTTTAGGTTTAGGTTAGGATTAGGGTTGGGGGTTAGGGTTAGGATAGGGATTTGGATTATGATTTGGTGTATGTTTAGGTTTAGGTTAGGATTAGGGTTGGGGGTTAGGGTTAGGATAGGAATTTGGATTATGATTTGGTGTATGTTTAGGGTATGGGTTAGAATTAGGGTTAGGTTCTGGGTTAGGGTTAGAGATAGGGTTGGGGTTTGAAGTAATCTTTGAACTGGTTTAGGTTACTGCTGTTCTGTATTAATCTTCGTCACGGATATCTATTTGTTTTCATTTTAATCATTCAGATGTATTGAAACCTCAATGAAACGCGCGGTGTATTAGAGAGTTTTTTTGATGAAAGGAAAGCTAGCCCTTGCACTGTGATGAAATTACTTTGCATAATTTAATTGTTTGATCAATGGTGATTGTTAACGATTTTTATTCCTTTTGAATTCAATAGGAAGGACCAATGTCATCCATTTATTGACTCCCCTAATTTTCCCTACTCATGTTTGATCCTCAATGCCGTTAAGTGAGGTCACACTGAAGTTATAACTCTATTAACTCCTGTGGTAAATACCGAGGCACTTCGCTTTTCACTTGCCACATGTAACACAATGCCACGGTACAAGCTGGGCAATGGTCACGATAGTGTAGATAAATGATTTTGATGTAAAGCAAAGTACGTGTACAGACGATGAGGCAAATAAGTGTATTCTTCAATATTTTAAAGTGATGTCCTTTTCGAGACAGATGAGGAAAGGAGCAGTCTGAATTAAGAAAAGTTAATCCTAATCCACGAACATTTTTTTTAACGAGGAGACCACAGTTTTTGCAGGTGGTGGCTGCTGTTTTTTGTTTGTTTTTTTGTGGTTTTTTTTATCTGAGGGAATTGCCAGTGGGTCATCACCTTTGCCAGTGGTAGTGATGTAAACATAACTTTGAAAATTATAATTTGAATGTTTTAAGGGGGAAAGTGGTATTTTGTTTTCAGCTGGAGAGAGGAAAATGTTATCAAATATCACTAGCGCAGATGTTTCTTTTGCCTACCATTCTTTGCCTCAGGGAAGTGTGGAAGTGCGTAGCATTTGCACAGAACAATGTCATTTGTCAAAGAAACTAAACTGTGAATTTTTAAAGGTATTCCTTTATCATTATTGTCATTGTTATTATTCTGTATTACTGTTATTATTTATTTTACTCCACTTCTTAAAATATACATACAAATCAAACACAACATCAACTATACATTGCAAAAGCGAAAAGCATACAATGACCAAGGCAAACTGTGGAGAGGGCAATGCTTATGCGGCAATTGCTTGTTTCCCCTACAATTAGGCTTAAACAAGAACATTTAAAGAAAAATCCTAAAATCAAATTGATGAAATTTTAAGTAAGACTTAAAATTGTTCTCGGGGCAGGACAAAAAATCACGAAACTTAGGTTTGAGGTAACACCTTGTTTGTTTGTTTGTTTGTTTGTTTGTTTGTTTGTTTGTTTGTTTGTTGAGTTGTATGTTTGTTTGTTTGTTTGTTTGTTTGTTTGTGGGTTGGGTTGTTGGTTTTTGTTTTTCCATCTGATGCCTGTGAATAATAACAATCGTTTTATAATTGTTAAAGAATAAACAGATTCATTGTAATAATAGGCACAAATGCAGACACTATCCAGAGGAGGTATGACCATCCAGTAGTGGAGTACTGGTACCCAGACTGCTGTTGATATATTGTATTAAAACATCATTGCGTGTGGGAATGCCAGTCCCCAGCCGACTAAAAATACGGATTAAAAAAGGAAGAACAAATATTACTGTTTCTGTTGCTTTAGAACATGATCTACATGTTAAGTTTAGTGAAAAGAAAACATTTATACTCGTCCGAATACAACTCTCTAAGATGACTGAACGAAAGCTTCCTGAATACACTGGTAAATTCATTTCTCTGTCACCTAGGAAGGGAATTTACTACAATTTTAGGTATGAAGATTACGACAATTTAAAAAAAAAACTATCAAATGTGTTGTATTGGATTTGTTGTGTCACAATTCTGAAGAATATGACTAGGTAAACCTGGCTGTAAAAACTGATGACTAGTCTGTGACCCCTCACGGCTGATTACCGATGCTAGAATTTGCAAGTAAGACATCATTCACGATTTCCCATCGTCGAGGAATCCCTACCTCCGAACAAGAAATCATCCAAAAAGAATTCAAATGTTGACTTCATTTCTCCCAGCTCTGTTTTCTTCGAAACACTAAATGGTGTAGACAGTTTTAGCACACGGTCGTGTTAATTACACCGACATAGACTAGGCCTACATCTATTCATCATTCACATTGTAATTAGCGAATTTATCAGTATACAATACTAAAGAGGAAAGGCGCGCGCAATGCTCTTTCGTTTTGAAGATAAATTGAAGAAATAATGAACAGCGATTTGACTTGCAGTCGACTTCAGCACAAAAGGACACCGTATTATTAGGGGGGCCGAGCGTCGCGCTAACATGGCCCGCTTGATTAAGGATTAATAAAGCGATAATTGTTGAAACGAGTTACTGGGTTCCGTCGACGGGAGAGAAACCCCCGGCTAGACGGGGCTATCTCCTCCTTCACCTCGAGAGTTTGATCTCTCTTAGAAAACATCCACCATGATTGATGATCTGGTAGTGAAGGACATTTATAAAAGACTTCCCCCCTTGAAGAAATTGTTTTTTTCGTCTGAGTTGGACATTACACTCTCATGCGTAAATCAAGGGAAGAAGATCTGGCTCATGCACGCTGTGTTGACAGCAGTTGGGGTGAGTCTGTAAAAGTGGGCGTGGTTTGTTTCAGAATGACGTCACATTTTTGAAAGTTCTTCACGTTGGATTGTTAAAAGCTGCCTTTCAATTCAAACCAATCGATTCTGTGCCGCACATTGAAGCGAAATTGTTATTACTCCCTATTAAACGTTAAAGGATTGATTTTTGCTTTCAAAACGCTATGTACCGCTAACCTCCAGCATCTCATGAATTATTCATCGATTTAATGTGACGTGCGGCAACTGAATGTTCTGATTGGACTACTGATAATAATGAGGAGACCATGTATGGTAATGATCCTTTTAAATATTTACGAGGACTCAGTATGTTTCGTTTTAGTCGGAACAGTGCGTAATGACCGTAAACACTAGTCAATGACAATTTTTCATCATCATTTAAAACTACTATTTCAAGCATCATTAGAGAGCAATATATCTTTTAGAATATTGTCAAATGGGCTTGAAAAAGCTCCATTAGAACAAATTTATTACAATGGTCTTATTGTCATGAAGAAACTTTGCCGTGAAAAATTGCGTTTCCTATACATTCAAGAAAAAAATCATCAGAATTTGTAAACAGCAACAAATAATTATATATAATCGTTATTGATATCCCCCAAACAACGAGACCGCATTGTTATGACGTTTTGGTATGTTAGTTTTGGGGTTCGTTTTCATCTCATAATTTAGAATGAATTATTTACTTCCAGTACTAATTAAATATCTTTTAACTACCATTATGAATGTTGGAATTCGCCTTTAATCTCTCCGCAAAAAAATAAATAAATAAAACTGTGTTTATCTTATATGAAATTAGTCAGTGAAAGATGCTGTACATTTCTTATTCATATTAGTATGCGTCTACTCGATAACAAGGCCATCACGGTGTTCACGGTGGGATCGTCCTTGGCTCGTTCCGAGGGCGGGTATGCATCTTTAAATTTCTCGGTCAAGAAATTCATTCACATGATGGGAAAAATGAACACTTACGAATCATACATTTTTACCCTTAAAATATAAGTTATCGATTTGTCCCATTTCTCTTTCTTTTTTTTTTCTTTTTTAAATTTCTTTCCTTAAATTGGGCCGTAAAATCATCGCAGATGGAGTCGATGTAAACTTATTTTAAATTGTAATACAATTTGAGTTGCCATTTAATTTTATTCCCGGCACGCGGTGCCAACATTTATCTCCTAGTGAAACCTGAAGCAAATAACAATTACGTGTTCTTCGATTTTTCCCTTTTTTATTTGTGACTTATTTTCTTTCAATTTTACGCCTGGGCACTCTGACGTAATTACTAGACTGAATAATCTTCAAAACTAATTTAAACAGTAATTGAGAGATTACTACTTTTTTTTTATAGGGTTGACAAAATTAGTTTCAAATCTTATTTTAGTCATCGAATTAGTGATTGGTGTTTGTAGAGATATCTTGATTATATAATATGCAATAAAATCAAGCTAGCATAGATTTGAAAAAATCATGCGGAATGACAATGTTTGGAGAGTTCCGAAATGTGTCGCTGCTGTATGGCGTATTTATCCTTAAGCTCACACCTACTCTATACAGTCCCTGGTGATTTTGTGGCCGTGTTCTTCTTTCCGTCTGTTGTTTGGTTTCGAGGAATGTGTGCCTTCACAGTGGATTGATCCCATATTTCATACAGGCAGTTATAAATATTGTATTATATTTATTGATAACCTAACCTATAGCGCCCGAGGACAGACAAAGGGATGTGTCGGGTATTTTTTTCTTCTTCTCTCTATAGCTCGTACCTTGTTAAAGAAACGATTTTCCCATGTAACATTCCGGGCTGCGAATTAATACTTTGCGTACGTTTTAGACTATTTTGCGAAGTGAAAATACAAACATATAAAGAGCATTGTCACTACTTACTAATGACATTCATCAAATCTACGTTTTATTTAATTTGGTTGATATTTACTTCATTGTTGTATTTACTTGTTGCAATATTGTAACGGCCTTTTCCGTGTTTCAGTTGTTGATTAAACACGCCTAACCAAGGAATACAAGTAAACAGGTGGTGTTTCATTTACTGGAGTATTTATTTTTAAACATTTTACATGTGATTAACTAAATAACTTAACAAATTCAAAAGTTCAGATATTCGTCTCTGTTTAGCAGTTGTAAAAAAAAAAATCTGCCCGTATCAGCACATTGATAGCCACTGACACCTTGTCATTATGTCTTTAATTAAACCATAAGAATCTCAATTTGCAGCCGCATGAAACATGGAGCAAACAACCTGTCAAATTGTAGAGAGAAAATCTCAAGAAACCTCAGAGCACAAGTCTAATTTGGTCTTCTTAAAGTAATTGCAACCCTTTCTTAAACTCTTAATTCGCTCATTTCAAGAATGCATTCTTAAAAGAAATTACATAGTTCCTGAAACTCACTTTGTTTTAATAGTGTATCTCTCTCTCTTTATTTATTTATTTATTTATTTTTTGTTCAATCTCTCCAGAAGTCTCTTGAAGTCACACTTCCTATTTCAAGTGTCATTTCATATCGAGGGTTCACATTTTTAAACTTTGTGTATGTGACTTGATTGGACAAAATATGCCATTACCGTGACGTTATCACTGCGCAATCTACATACCACGTGATTGTTTGCGTAAATGTTTTAGCTACAACGTGTTTCAGACCTCGACAAGTTTCCCCTAAAAACGTGTTCATGGTTTTTCGTACGCGATTTCGCAGGAATAATATCTCGACGTGTAGCTTGTAGTAAGAAACGCACTTAGAGGAAGTTATACCTAGATATTTTCTTATAATTTTAGGATGAGCTTTTCAGAAGTGGTTTGGTTCAAA
Organism: Marthasterias glacialis; assembly: GCA_911728455.2. NCBI lineage: Eukaryota > Metazoa > Echinodermata > Asteroidea > Forcipulatida > Asteriidae > Marthasterias > Marthasterias glacialis. The sequence goes on along the minus strand of OU452229.1, from coordinate 22,598,600 downwards.
GGGTATATTTTTAAGTCTTGGACCTTCGACTCTATAATGAGACCGGGAGGGGGGCACCTAGAAAACATAGTCAGTTTCCCGTTCCATTTACTCGCAGTAATTTCGAGTTAATGGAACGGGAAACTGTACTGGGGATTCAAAATGGCCGACAGAAAGCTTAGTCTGAACTGGAGCCGAAGTCATGTTTTCGAAAAGGCCCTGGAGCCCTCGTCATGTTGCGGCCATCATTATTTTCTTACATACTTTATTTCCTTGCATGGAATTGGAAAAACAAAAACAGTCGTTCCTTTTTCGATCATTCGCGTTCGTGATGATTAATGCATACGAGTTATTCAACAAAGATGCCGAATACGTGGTCATAGTTTATGTACACACGAGTATGCGACGTTGATAACCAAAAAATCTGTGGTCCCAACACGTTGTATTCTGACATCAATTCCACCGGTCTTCCTGTACAGCATTATCCGATGGCAACGTCGATACCTCCAAGGGAACACTAATTTGCAGGCAACTGCACGTGACTACCTATAAACATGGAGTTGTCACACTGTGTCTTGATAACATCAATGTCGTGGTAATCGAATAGCTAGAATCGATTCCCCCCGGTCAAGGTATAGCTGACTCGCCACCGCGATTCGCCTCCAAGTATTACAAGCAATGAAACTGTATACAGAGTGACTTGTTGAATCGTTTCATTCGGAGTCTGCCGTTCCGCAGGGGGCTTCACTTTTTCTCCCCTTCCCATTTTGTAATTTTTGCCATCAAAGGGTTGAGTTGTACGACCCGGTGGACCGCTTTGCAGCTTTTTGCGTTACATGCCCCCGTCCTACTGATCGGGACAAGAGGGGCCTCACTTAGCCGGCCGCCCGCGGCTTCGTACGGCGCAGGTCTCTTTAGAGGTATCCGCTCGGCATTTCCCTTGAGCCAGTTTTGGGCCTCACTCTACAATAAAAAAAAAAAGCCGTCTTGTCTCATTTGCACGGCTATTGAATCGCCGTTTGAAATACATTTGGAGAAGCGAATTTTCCATAGTGTAAACATTGCAAAGGATTTAATATCACAAGCCAATTTAATCTACAACTACAATAAAATAAAAATAATAATTGACATTTCTATACTGCGTCAATTCTGACATTCCCGGCGAATGCAAGAATTTAGTGTATCTGTCTCCACAATGCGAAGCGTTCATATAAATATAGGGAGATATGTTTGTATGCCGCGGGTGTAAACAACAAATGACAGCATTGTTGTTGTCGGTAACTTTCCTTAATTTATTCACGTATACAACAAATAGTATGCAAAATTATAGTATACAGAAGAAGACTAGATTAAAAGATGACATTAAAAATGTACATGTATTATGTTATCACTCTAACGATGTGGAGATGAAATACGTTGTTAGTACACGGATCCTGCCTTTGTATCTCGTTATCTTATTTGGACAGTTTTTTTCACGAACTAAATTCTGCTTAAAAAAAAAAAAAAACTCTAAATGAAATTATTTGACAATGCAAACATCTGCCTTGACTCTCAGCTTTCATTCCATTACATTAATATTACATTTTGAAGTCCCATCAGACAAGCAAGATGCACCATAAGCTCTTTAATTAAAGTTTAATTTTACTTGAGTTTAAACATCCAACTTTCCAGTTAATTCTTTTTTTCTAATTTTAAATCAAATGTCACTGCTTGACGTAGTTATCCACAATCGAAAGACCCCATGAATCTTTTCAGAACAGTATTTGCACAAGATACTCAAAAGAGCAAATATTGTATACACAAGCAATGTTGTTCCTGTTTTTGTTGTTTGTTTGTTTTTTGTTTATTCATTTTTTTTCCAGCTTAAATAGAAAACGATGATTCCCGCAAACAAATTCCCCCCCCCCCAAAAAAAAAGAAGAAAAAAGAAAAGAAAATGGAATTAAGAATGTAGCTCATAATTTAAAGTGTTTTCGTGTAACCCCGGAGAATTTGTTTGATATGAAATATTATTTTGGAGTCTTGATATAACGCTACTTCCTTAATCAAATCAAACTAATTGAACACTAAATAACACTGTTATAAGAGAGCCTTGGTTGAAAGTTTTATTGGATAAAACAGGTGCATGGATTATACACCTCTCACATCAGCTTGAATACTAACAGAGACAAGGCGAATGCAAGAATTTTGTATCTGTATCTACAATGCCAAGCATCCAACCCTACATGGACGAGGGTTATGGTAGGGTTGTTCGACGGTCTTGGTATATATGCATGTCAAAAACACAATCATGTGTATCAAATCTCAATTGAGAAATGGAACAACTGATATCATATTGGAAGCTTTTGGGAGGTTAGACAAGCGAAGGGAAACTTTTGTACAAGTGAGAGAATTGTCATTGTGGTTTATATATAGTACGGCAAGTAAGTGATGGGATTGTGCCTGTGATGGTACAGGCATGGAGTTTGGCGAACAGTCAGAGCATGTCATGAGAAAGATATTTGGCTACGGGGCAATGGAGATTTGTCCTTTAAAAAATATATATATATACCGTCGGCTCAGAACTATAAGGTCATTAACTTCCGTAATCGACAAAAGGTCGTTAACATTTCCAAACTAAAAAACAGTAAATAAGATTTAAAAATCAAAAACTAATGTTTGTCTATCCAAAAAGTAGTTTAACCTGTTATTCTAAACTACTTTTTGGATAGACAAACCATTAGTTTTTAATTTTTAAAGCTTATTTACTGTTTTTTAGTTTGGAAATGTCAACGACCTTTTGTCGATTACGGAAGTTAATGACCTTTAGTTCTGAGCCGACGATACGTAGAATAACAAGCAGTGGCAGCCATTTTGCAAATTTTGGAAATTGCTTGTTAATATACCTTTATTTTCTTCAAAATTCAATTCTGCAGTGGCCCTATAGCCAAATATCTTTCTCATGACATACTCTGACTGTGTGCCAAAATCCATGCTTGATATCATCAAAGGCACAATTCCCCCAAACAGTTCCCCTATCTGACCCACTAATAGGTGCATGGAGAAAAGTGCACATTAATGTGGTCAAAGGCTCCAAGTCATGCAACCTGTAATGTTCGAAATAATGGAGGCTAAGTAAATATGCACCGGTTTTATATTTCCCTTTTTTCCTTTCCTTTTTTTTTTCTTCTTCTTTTAAAAACCCCAGCTCAACATTGGTAAGAAAGAAAAACATAAATGTTCACAGATTTACATATACCTTACATGGTATAAAGATAATGATTGTAGAAATCTTTTCTTGAGATGTTATATATTTGTTTACACTTAAACAATACAGTGTTATCTCCTTGTTCATTAATAAAAAAAAACCTCACACTTGTTAAAAGCCCAAGCTCAACATTGGTAAGAAAGATAAATCATAAATGTTCACAGATTTACATGGACCTTACATGGAATAAGGATAATGATGGTGGAAAACTGTCATTGGAATATTTCTGTCTGAAGTGTTATCGTTTTTCAATAATAAAGGAAATAAGATCAACACTTAACTTTCGTCTCATGTGAGACCAAAACTCTGCCTAAGAATGCCTACAAAAATGCTGAATGCATTTTTCTCGCAAATGAAACAACGAAATGAGCTGACAGTTTCACAGGTTTGTTTTACTACAAATATCTTGATTTGTGCAAAGAATGGAATCATTCACAGACACTTTACCAATGTTGAACTGGGGCTTAAATATAGCCTAGTATTAACTGCGTATTGTACCGGCATGTATCAAACATTTAATATTTTCATAGTGTTGCATTTGTTTATGATTATGCGTACGCATTTCTTAAATAAATTGATGAATATTATTTGGGATACTGAGAGAGTCATGTCACGCTCCTCCTTAACTATTAAGGAACAACCTTACAGCCTTCCCTCCAGTTCTTCTCACTCGAGGGGAATGCCATGGTATCAAATCATGGAATATTGCCCGCAGGTCCTTCCCACACCGCTCGCCTGCTTCATTATACCCACGGTACGAGCGACAACCACTCCGCTCGCTCATTATTTAATTAGAGAAAAATCCTGTGTTTACTTTTCCCGTTTTACAATTTGCTTTCAGTGCTGATTCCGATACGAGAGATGCCGCAGCGACATGTTTAAAGGGGGATGGGGGGGGGGGGGGGGGGGCTTAGCTAGTAATCGACGAGTACCCGAGTTGTAAACGATATTTTGCTGCATACACAAATTTGCAGTGCTATTAATTTTTGTCTAGTTCCCTGTTTGTACATTAGAGTCGTGAATATTAGTAGTCGTGATACAATGAGGAGCCAGACTGTTCTCCCGTTGCCTCGGTTTAGTGACATTGATCTGGTAAGACGGCTCAAAACGGCTGTTCTATAAGGGTTCGTTGCAAATGATCTTGTTGCAAAATTATCAAATAAATATTCGAAAATTCAGTTCGTAAAAATGGCCACATAAACATCTCCACTCAACAAAAGAAGGCCACCATCTTTTAGAAAATATTACAAACAACAAATTTAAAGTAAACGGGTTTGTTAGACAGCAATATAAAACATATCGATAACAAAATTATGTGTATGCCCTATGCATTTTAAAAAAGAGTGAAAAATGCAAAACAACAACAACAGGAAAAGAGTAACCCACCTTCTAAGTTGTGTGCCCTTTTTATCTCAGGTATAATTTACGGTACAAAATAACATTGAAATTTCACTCGTCTCTTTCAATGCGTTTAGTGAGAAGTTTTCCTCGTAACATACACAGGGGAAAATGTTAATAACATTTTAAGCTTCCGGCAATTCTATTCGGGGCCAAATGAACTGGGTTGATTCTACACGCCACACAGAGGGAATATTTGTTGCACCTACGTACCACCAGAGACACGATCCATAATTACCAGCCATCCCATGATAATTGCAATAATGTGCGATCAAAAAGTATTTTCCTTCTAAATAAACAAATAAATGTTACGAGGACATCTGAGGGTGGTGAAATGTTAAAGTGAGAGTATGTAATTTGAATATTCAGCAACCTGTAAGGGGATCATTTGGGGTCATTAGCAATGGACCAATGGGAGTCCTCAAAGATTTGAATGCGCCATTTTATACAAAACCCTCAAGTCATTAAATTAAATACATCCTCAAAAAAACTTACTGGGGGAACTTTCAAAGGAGAAGGGACAGTTGCTCAAGCTTTCTGGAAAACCTGTATAGAACGATTCCATTTTACCCTCAGGTTTGTTCATGTTGTAAAATTATTAAAAGATGATATCTTATTTTACTACGTCACAAGCAAGGGGGCATAGACAATGGCACTTTTGAAATTGCAATCCATGGCTGGCGCTATATGCGACCAAAAATGATAGGGCTATATAAAAAATCCTCTTTTTTCTACTTTTTTTTAAACTGATAACTCATCAACTGCTGCCCAAACCACAACAATTACGTCTTGATTTACTTCATTTTTGTAAAGCCTTAAGAAAAACCCTAATTTAATGAACGATCTCCCGCAACCCATTACGTTTAAACTCTGAGGTAAATAAAGCAAGCAATAACAAATTTCGCCTACTTTGTTCAACCCGGAGGAAGGTGTGATCGAAGTCGAATCCAATTTGCTCCAAGAAGTCAATATTTTAGACCAAAATGTTTTAAAGGAAGATTCAGTCGAAGATTTTAGGTTTACGTTTTTCCAGTAATCAGATCGAGGCTTGAATAAAGTCTGGTCCTTTTGGATTTAATTATAGTTGGTAGCCGCTACACTTAGTACATACAAGGTACCATACACTGTGGTGATAGTATGATACCATGAATTTACCCAATGCTATATTTCAGCCTTGCATAATAATTCATATCATTTCAGAATAATATTCAACGGTCCTAGAACACTCTATGACATTAGAAGTCACTGTGTTGCTTACACGAGAAATTATTTGCTGGGGGCTGATGCTGTGGTCCCTCAAATGAAAAAAGGACTAACTCTAAATAGGGGGGGGGGGTGAGCATGAAAATCGACAATCAAATTAAGAATGAGAGTTGTTAAAGCCCCAGCTCATCATTGGTAAGGAGGAAAAACATAATCTTCACAGATTTATATATACCTAACATGGTGTATAGATAATGATGGTAGAGAACTTTCCTTGGAATATTTCTGCGTGAAGTGTCGTCGTTTTTGCATAATAAATTAAATGGGATCCTGCATTAATTGATGTTCATCTCGTGTGAGACCCAAACTCTGCCTAAGAATGCGTACAAAAATGCTGAATGCATTTTTACCGTTTTCTCGGAAAGGAAAAAAAAAATCATGAAATAAGCTGAAATCGTCACAGGTTAGTGTTATCACAACCATCTTGATTTGTGCATAGAATGGAAGCATTTACAGACACTTTACAAACGTTGAGCTGTGGCTATAAGGGGAAGCAATATTTTAATGGATGTGATTTATGTGGACCGGTTGTAGTTGGCTACCGAACGGGCCGTGAACATTGTCTTGGGTCCGCAGTGCATCTCCCTCGCTCTCCTGTACGCTGTCGACTACATGTTTCGTAGACACAAACTCTGAAGGAATGCACGGGGCAAGCGGGCTTGCCTTCATTCGGCAAAGCAAGGACTTCAAACAACAGAGAAAAGACGTCCTCCCTCGAGATCACAGCAGGAGGAAACAATATGTCCTCGGTTGACACACACACAAATATAATAGTTGGGTGTCGTGGCCGAGCGGTTTAGTGCATATGATTCAAGTTCTGATGGCTGAGTCATCGGGGTGTGGGTTCGAATCCCGGTCATGACACTTGTGTCCTTGAGCAAGACACTTAACATTAATTGCTTCAAATAGGGGAAGAGACAGCTATGCTCGTCTCGCAACGGATCCATTTTACCCCTCCCTGTTCTTAGCTGTGTTGTGAAGAGACTTGCGTTTATATCTCGGCATGTCTTGTTTCTGCGCATTGGGGCAGGTTTCTATCCCTTCAAAAAGTAGCCCACACCTGAAGTGGCCTTTGGGCCTTGTGATGGGCGAATTGCATATTAATTTTTGTTTAAAGTTGGTTACGGTGAGTTGTGTAATGAAATGTCCTAATTGTTACGTCCTGACATGGTTTCAGGATTGACATACCTTGCTAAAAGAAAACTCTCTTTATTCTCAAATAATCGTAAATTACGTCTTAGGTAAACAGCGGTAAAAGCCGACGACCACCCAACTTTTTGCCGTCCAGTGATTCCAACCTGCCTTCTCATCTCTCCATTAGCGTGTAATAATACGGTCCCTACTGGATGAGATAAGTAGACCATTTGGCACTCCGTAGTAGTTAAAACTGTTTCTGGGACTAACTGTTATGCAAGATGGATCGAGGGAAGGTGTGAAGGTAAGAGCAGGCCGACTCAAACTCCTCGCCTAAAAAGTGTCAACGTCTTCTCGCTGGGGTGGTGAAGTCCACTCGCCTCACAATTGGAAAGGCTTGTACACGGATAAACCAAGGAGCAAGGTTCCTTCCTCCATGGCTGTACGGTAACGATGTGTAATTAAGAAGCCGGCAGATGGGGAATGGTTGGGGTCGTACTTTATAATTACTCAGATAAATCCGAGGATTTACGTCGCTCGATGAAAGAGGTCAGTCGGTTTTCTCCCGTGATGGCTTGAAGGCGTGGACTATTTCATCTTTGGCCTTGCCGTTATTGAGCTGTGGCTATCATTGATAATGCCCGGGGCGAGTGCTATAGCGTTGGAGTGCGTTATTCTTGAATCATTACTGGTGTTATCAGCGATCATTACAGGCAATAAAGTCATTTTCGAAAATACGTTAACGCTTATTTAGATAGGGTATTCATTGACGGTATTTTTTATGACATTTTAGCTAAGTGATTGGACTGTTCATTTTAATCGCAACCAACGTTGTATCATTTCACTCGCAACTTACATACTATTCTTTCTACTCGCAGCCGACTACTAATCTGTCTTCTCGCAACCGATGTTGTACTTTTCTTTCTACTAGCCCCCGACGTGTTACTATTCTTTCTACTTCCAATCGACTACTATTGTTTTATACTTGCAACCAACTACTATTCTTTTTTACTCGCAACCGACGTGTTGCTATTCTAATTGACGTTGTAATGTTCTTTTCTACGTCGTATTGTTCCTTATACCCCAATCATCGGACGATTGCTTCAACTCGAAACCAACACTAATTGTGTTTATTTTTTTTAACTACTATTCTATCTAACAACCGACGCTGTACTTTTCTTTCTACATTAACTGACGTTGTACTATTCTTTCTACTCGCAGCCAACGTTGTACTATTCTTTCGCAACCGACGTTTCACCATTCTAATTGATGTTGTAATGTTCTTGTCTACGTCGTATTGTTCCTAAACACCAATTATCGGACGATTGCTTCAACTTGCAGCCAACACTAATTGTTTTTTTTTTGTTTTTTTTAATTACTATTTTAACTAACAACCGACGTTGTACTGTTCTATCTACACTAACTGGCATTGTACTTATTTTTTTTTACTCGCAACCGACGTTGTACTATTCTTTCTAATGGTATACCTGGCGTTGTAATGTTTTCCTATGTCTTATTGTTCCAAATTATCGGACAATTGTTTCAACAAAGTGCGCTTTAATTATGTATTTATTGTTTATTTAATTATTTTGTGTTTTAACTCGCAACCGACGTTGATTTATTCCTGTAACTCTCAACCAACGTCGCATTCGATCTTTTAACTCGTAAAAAAAACGTTGTACCATTCTTTTAAACACTAGCTTAAGCAGAACTAATAAGACTCGCATGCAGACCCCTTCATGTGAAATAAAATGATCACAGCAACTGGCGCCTGAGCTCACAGTATATTCGTATTTAGCTACCCTGGTTAAAACATCCGAATAATTTTATATAAATACCCACAAAACACTAATGAAATTATTTGAAGCATATTTTTCTTTTCGCCTGTCAGAAAAATCTGGCCAAAGGGGGTGTAGACTCATTTTCCTTCAATGTTTCCGGAAACTGATTTTGTGAGGTTAAATTAATTACGGGCGCTGGTTGGTCAAACTTATGTCATAAACTGATTTTCATTTTGAGCAAGAAGAACCGTTCAGCCTTTGGAAGTAACAAGGAAATATAATTGCAGAATAACAGATATTATATCACGCGGGTAAGGACATTTTCTGAATGTGAGAAATTCATTGCATTAAAAAGCAAGGTACACCATTCTTTCCGGAAGGGTAAACCCGTATAAACCATCTGGGTCATTTCATTATTTTTCTTTATTTATTTATTTTATTTTATTTTTGTCATTTCCTTTTTTTCTTTTTCCCGTTTCTCCAATGGAATAAAAAGAACTTCTTAGAGAAATATCCTCTCCCCGTGTGCAAAATAAACAAAATAAAAGTGATTGTAATTAAGAAGAGAGTGATATTACATTGAAAATTTGACACATTTTTTTTTTTAATCATGAGTTGTCTTCACATCCTGTAGTTTTCAGCGAGAATATTTAAAATACTTTTGTTGGGGTACTTCGTCGGGAAAGTACGGAATTGACTTTGTGAAATGGTAAATCAATTTCCTTCCTGTAAATTCACCATCCAACCAACAGGTTGAAATTTCATCAAACGTCTTCAAGGTTTGAGCGAAAGCAATGACTTCTGTGAGGGATTTTGGTGCACGTGCATATCGAGCTTATTTCAAATGTTGGCAGTTATTGATGTAAGTAACTGGTTTTATGGGTCATCAATTATGCTTTTTTTCTCGACTTTGACATCATTTCAGAGGGAACTATTTCTCTGGCACTGTTATGAGCTTTAAACACGATTGAGCGTTTAGATTGGAACTGGTCAATGATATTGTGTTTGCTAATTACAAAAAGAGAAACTTCCTTACAGCCACTCGATAACAAAAATGTATTTTGGGTTATTTGCCAAAGTTCGTTCAACAAGAGTTACAGTCTTATGCAGTGAAACTACTCCACAAACTGCTCCACAAAGTTCAAAAATCATCAACAGAAGTTGGGTCATCTATAAATGCTAAGAAAACAAAGTACATGAGCCAAGTAATCAGAGCATCTTCACACATGATGGGAAAGAAGCAGAAATAGTAACCGACTTCAAATATCTTTAGAAAGTAGCAGAGAAAGATATATTTGTGAAAAAAGGACTGGGCATGGTCTGCCCTCGATAGAATGAAGACAGTCTGGCCAGTCAAAGATGAGAACAGGTTTGAAAGTATAGACTCTCTAAATCTACTGTAGAGTCGGCAACTTCTTACAGATGCGAGTTCTGGAACATAACTGCGAAGCTGTCCTCTGGAATAGATGACGGATATACAAGACTCCTCGGGACTGCTCTGAATATTGCTGTAGATGCCCTCAATGGTGTCTTCAATGAAGACTTGTAGGGGGGATCTACCACTCCTTGTAGGATCTCATAAGGTGGAGGAGAATGAAACTATCTGGGCATTGCTGTCCACGAAAAGGATGAGGTGGTAGCACTGCTACTGTTCTGCGCACCGACACAGGGAAACGACCAAGGAGGGGACGACCAGACAATTATGACCTATAATATACCTGATTTGACAAGACACGAGGATGAACAGCATCCAAGAAATCCAATGTGTCATGGAGAATAGAGCCAGCTGGAAGACCACCATTGATCGGGATCTGGGAATGAACGAATCAAAGTAAAATAAAGTAAGAAATTACTTTGAACGATAAAAAACTAAACATTATTTTGAAGAAAGAAACAAACACTACTCTCATTTTTTAACGGCATATTATATTTGATCGCCGTTTGCTCCTTCTAAACTTTGTTCTACGGTATATTCCTTCCATCATTGTGAACGATATTTTGTTCAACTTTGTATCCTATTTTGTATTGACGCTTCAGCCTCGTTATAAATGGATTTTGAAAAGTTAATGATGATACTTGACTTGATGAGACAATTAATAGTATGATAAATGATTGTTTTGTTCCACTATAAGGTTAACAAAGATCATAATTAGTACACTCTGACTTTTGAACAATTTAAATAGGTAGAACATGGTATTAATTGGTTACATTCTGCACTAATTTATAACTTCATGGCTGGACACAATTATCTATAAATTATAATTTGACATTGCTTTTGTCGTTATTAACTCGTAAATTAGCATAACTCCAACGGAGGGAAACAGTCGTTAAGAACTCATTGTAGATGTTCAATTTTGTTAATTTGCCGTCAAATGAGGGGAAAGGCGAGGAAGAGAAGGGTAAAGGGCCAGGTCGACTCAATGCCCCTGGACCGTGACGAGCCCGGGGAGGTGGGACGTGACTCCGGTGCTGGTCGCCGGGGTTTCCAGCGAAGAGACGGCCGGCGTCTCATGCATGTTTGATACTTCCACTCATCCAGCCAAGGCGCGCTGAAAATAAATTGTTGATTAAACGTGAGACATTGGTAACGGTTCCGCTTGGGTTTGCATCCCAATGGCAAAAGACCCTGTTAAAATGCGTTCAAGAGGCTCGGGTCATGGAGGTGTGGGTGGATCTTCTGGCGAAAAGCCCAAAGAGAAACATTAGCAGTTGAGTTTGATTAACGGCTGAATTTGTGGGCGTGACACCTACCCGAAGTAAATGAATTGTGTATGCGTACGTACTTTAAAACGCCTCGTTGAAAACAATGCTTTAATCTGGACAGACCATGTGTGTCTTCAAAATTGGTGCCCGTAAGGGTCATGCGCAAACGGGGGGAAAAAAGTGTGCGACCCTCATTTATTGCCTGGCGATCCGCGAGAAGACGGCTGCGCCGCTCGGGGACTAACCTTCTCCCGTGTGTCGGTGTAGACTCGGTTTCAGTCGGGATATATCTGGAGGGTTGTAAGCCACCCCAGTCCGATGCATGCGCTCTCCTTCGTCGCCAATCACTCTATTAACTCGTTCATGTTATTCCTGAGATGTGTTGTGGGGGAACACAAAACGCTGAAGTGCACGTTTCCTTAATGTGATATTTCTCAAATAGATCACGTAACACGATATGTGTGTTAACCACTCAATCTTTTTCTGATGCCGCCATTTTATTTGAGTATATAGAGCCGTGTGTTTTGTAAAAGCAACTCAATGTAACACGAATATTGTAGACACAGCCTGTGGTGAAATACATTGATAGTCTATTAAAATTCGAATGTTCACACTCGACCTCTGTATGTTAAAAACAGCCGCGTCTTTGACATGTTCTCTGTACAAGGTAGCAGCTACTGATGTCTATTTATGTTACGGACCAGACGATGTATCCTTCCGGACCTTGGTTTTGGTTGTAACTGCAATGAAGGAATTTAAAAAATAAAGTGGCAGTTTCATAAAAAGTATAAAGGCTTTTACGACGTAAACATTTTTGTCGATTCAAAAAGTTTTAACTTGAAGGTTTCAAGGATTGCCAAGTTTACAACAACCGGGACAATAAACAAACCCCCCAAATAAAAACAAACAAACAAACAAACAAACAGTTGGGGAGAACAAACAATTGTCAGTGTAGATGATGGTTTCGGTAACTCATGAAAGCACACTAAACCTGGCATAATTTCTTTAAATTTCGTCACACAGTTCCTGGCCACCATTTGGTAGGAGCTTTCGATCCAAACTGGACCTTCGTCAGAGGCAAAAACAAGCACAAACATAAAAACGGGTCCATTTCTAGAAAAAAAGGTGGAGTAAATTGTAGGAAGGAATCCAGATTAAGCGGGAGAATGATAGCCAGTCAAAGTGAGTGGATTACAGATAAGGGATGATATATTATATTGTTGTAGAATGGTATTTTGTTCAGACAAAATATCGGTCGAGAACTTTTGAAAATACGGAGGAGGGGGGTGGGCGCCCTGTTCAATTATTAATAGCCCGGTCCCGCCTGAGGGCTGAGAAAACTAGGTTGTTACAATGACTTTGGCTGTTTAACTCTCAGGCCATGTGATCTCTTCCTTACCCCCCCCCCCCCCATCTATTCCCATGTTTCCTGAAGGAAATCAGAGTAGATTGGAATTTCCCTTGCCCTCACCTCACCTTTAATGCGAAATCCAACGTTCAGAGATTGACTCGCTTGACAAGCAGCCAGAGTCCGGATCAAAACGCCACCAGCGTTACATTCCAGAATAGCCTAATTCATGATTCAGTTTATCAATTGAAATGAAATTCAGTGAATCTTTAATTTAACCAATCTATAATCTAAGGGGATTCAGTTCTGCCTCTTGATTCCACCCCCTGTTGTAAACCAGATTAAATACGCAGCCCACCACCCACAGTAATACAACTCTCCGTCAACTCTCCAGCGACGATGTGTTATCGTGGCGGAGCATTTCAGGTGATTGGTTTGTCCTAATCACTCGGCTTTTAAGTCGATCTGTTTCTAATCATAAGATGCTATTGAATTCATTATTTCCACCAGGGGAGAGAGAGGGAAAAAAATAAAATCCGAGGCAGGGGAATATGCTGGATACATTTATTAATGATTTCGGGGGAATACGACTTATTCGAACTGCATTATAAACTGTTTATTCTCGCTCTTTCTCAGTTTCCATCCCTCCCCCTAATCTGCAACATGAAAGCCTGTTACACCGGTGTTAAGAAACGCGTAATGCGTTTAAGGTTTACCTGTGCAGTCAGTCGATCTAACGATACGAGTTTGTTGTGATCAAAACATGACGTAATACAAAACGTCACGAGAATCGTCTTAACTTTACGCCGTGCCCTAAAAAAAAAACACTCTTATTATTATTTGTTCAAGCTTGACTACGTTGTTGTTAATCGTTGTCGAAAACAGATATGGTGGATTTCATACATGGGCACAATTATGGAGCATTTAGCTACGATCCAAGAAAGTTGTCGTCTGATTATGGCCTCTCTGAAATAACATAGAAGTTTGCATAACATATTCTAGAATTAATGCGCCAACATCTGTAATGTCGTGTGTTTTTCGGAAATACTATTCGGCCATTTTTAGAATAAAATCACATGTAGGTTAAACATAATAGCTTGAAAAAAAAAACATTCAACGAGTCTGGACGATGGGGAAGAAGTCTGAACTTATTTAGTCTTTATCTATTCTTTTAGAAATAAATGAAAGAAGATAAAAAGTGTAAACGTAAGTTATGATGTAATAATTAATATATGATATAAAAAAATATCACAATTCCTTAGGAGCTTTTAATCATGATATCAGAGTGTCTAATTAACCCCCAGTTCACTAAGGCCTTAAACTTCTTGAAACGGTCTTAGCTCCTTAGGAGTATGCAGAACCGGCAGCCAAAAGGGCGCAACAGCTTCTAATCCATTCTAATCCATGCTCAAGGACAGAAATGCCGTGACTGGAACCCCAACGCTAGCTCCAATAATTATTGTCTATTTCGGTCCATGTTACCTGTCTACCTGTTTACGACAATCGATGTAACATTTTATGTAACATGTCAACGTTACGGACTTGACCGGTATAACCGTTATTTTAATGTTTATCTCGGTAAAGCCAAACAAGTCCACATGGATAAAACATTATACAAATGAAACTATCCTATGGTCGTGCCTGGTAATCCCGAACTTCCGGAAGGATTTCAGTTGTTTGTCTAAGAAACAATGTGAGTTACAAAATAATCATTAAATAGTCATAAATATTCAAATTACTCATCATAATAATGATTCATTTATTCATAAATAGTTGTGTTTGTAGAATTGGAATTCACGTGATATTGTTTGAATTCAAAGTCACGGTTGCTTTGTGGTAATTATAAGACTAATTTTGAGGTCTAAAATAAAGTGTACAAGGTGAATCGCTTAAAAAGATATCAATCCTAAGCTAGAAACAAACTCTGAAACAAATCAATTTTTTTGGAAGGCAATAAAACGGTCCTCTTATAGGTTCGTTAAAGATAACCATTTTTCTTGACAGGTTCCCGGACATTCTCAGAAGCGTTGCGCAGACCTAACAGAGAAAAGGCCGTCGTGTGCCCGAATGAAGGCGCGGAAAAGTGTGCGACCGTTCTTCCCGGGCACACAAAGTACAACTTTTGGCCCCAGCAAAAGGTCACAAGCTATAAAAAAAGAAAGAAAAAAGACTCTTTGAAGGAGAAAAAATAGGGCATGACTGTTGTATATTTGTTGCTAGAATTACACCCAAGACATGTTTTTTTTTCCATTCCCATGCGGATTTTAACTTTCCTGCAATGACTTATAAATGGCAGGAAAAAACGACCAACATTTCACACTCGGTCTTCTTGAAACACAATTTCGGGTTGTAAACTGCTTACAGAATTTTTTGCCAGTCACACTTTCGTTACGACCTTCTACCGGGAACACTACAAGGCGAAAGGAATTTAGCAACGCTATGTTTTCTCTCAATGGGACTATGGCCCTTTGCGAAACCACGGTTTTGGCTTGGGCTCCGGTGAAGGCTTTGTATGGCTTGTTTGGAGCCGAAGCATGGTTTCGAAAAGGGTCAATCCTGTTGGTTGTGACGTAATTTCACTGTAAGTCACGCTCACTTCACACAAACTGGCTCCATCGATGGCCAGAAGCCCATAGGAAGTTCGTTTAACTGTACGTCTTTGATGATTTACCGTATGTAAGAACAAGATAATTTTGTGGACTTGCCTTTCACGCTGCTTGCATCAGAAATATTGGTTTCTTTCACAAGGATGTCTTCGAAAGACGGTATGAGTGTTTTTCGGTAAAATAACACAGTAACGTATGACAACTTTGGAACCCGAAGTTGCGAAAACTTTGGGCGTGCAGCAGATGCCCACGCTGGTGACCTAATTACCAACAGAATCCTATTGTAAGTCTGACGTCATTATATCATCAACCACGCCCACTTCACACGTGCCGGCTCCAAACATCATCAGAAGCCCCATTGCAATTGCATTGGCCAACATTTGTAAACAACGATTTGTGCAAAAACTAATTCAGCAAGGTGGGTTGTATGTAACACATGTGTTGTACAGACACCTAATCTTAACAAATCCCTCCTCTGTTTAAAACAATTCGTATACCCGTAACAAAAACAAGATTTTTAGGTTAAATTACACACAAACGGATGCTAGCTTTGCAACCGGAAGTAAGCGAAACGTATGGGCGTACTACCAATGCGCGTGCGCGTCACATGGTGACTTCCAACTGGACATACCTTTCTTTTGCATCGTCACAGCCCCCGTTTTTGCCAACCCAGGTTGGAGAAACTATTGGAAGCCATCAGTACAAAGCAAAAACAGATAATCACAGTTAGTAAAAAATGTTACACAAATATTCAAACATAGTATTGAATTTGTTGGAAACAAACCAACCAATAATGGGATGTATTTTCTTTAAATAGAAAGTTTGCAAAAGTATGTTGAATTTGGTCACGACGTCTGTCAACAAGATTGACCTTTTTGGGGGGCTATACATTTGGCCGTCCAGGTCAACCAGCGCGGTTTGTAAAAAGAAAGGCATATCCTGTTTGTCACACGCATGTGTATCTGCTTCACACCCAAAGTTTTCGCTAATTCTGGTTCCAAAGCTTGGCATACGTTAAGCCCGGTTCATATTTCACGCAACAAATCAGTACGCACTGTTCGTCAATTGTGACGCGAAAAAAATCGCTTTCGCTTTCGCAATTCGCGTGAAGTATGAACCGGGTTTAACTGTGTTATTTTACTGGAAAACACTCAGTCCTTCGTTCAAAGACATTTCTTATGAAAGAAACCGATATTCGTGAAGAGACATCGCGCCTTTGCAAGACACACGTGAAAGGCAAGTCCAGAAATGATGTTCTTCTGACATCAATCATCAAATACAAAAAGTTCTATGTATTTCCTGTGGGCTTCTGGCAATCAGTGGAGCCAGTTTGTGTAAAGTGGACGTGACTTACAGTGGAATTACGTCACACGTTCAACATATCATGTTTTGACAGCAAAATTGATACCTCCCGCACATTAATTGTGTTTGCATTTAATTCATTCCACGAAAAAGACCATCACTGTCAATTGTTTATACAGAAGATTCAAATCCAGTTAACGACACCAGCTTTTTCTTTAACTTTACTCTTTATATGATTCGAAATGTTTAGATTCAGATAGAGTGAAGTAAATGTCAATGCTGTACCTACAGATGATTGTTGGCGTGGATGTTACGTGTAAATTAAATTAATTTGAAAGGGCGTCAGGGGTAGTTTGTGATAGTAGACGTGTAGTCCGCTGCGCTGTCTTTTTATTTGTCAAAACTGTTTTTTCCCCAACTCAGCTCCGTATCATCGTCCAAATTTTGACTAATAATTAGTGCCGCCGTAGACCCCCCCCCCCCCCACACACACACACACTAACAAAATAAATAAATAAATAAATAAAAAGCCTGCTAAACGTTTTTCAGCGGCGAAGCATTCTCAACATGAAACCTCGACCTTTCTGTAACTTAAAGGCGGTTTGATTGAATTAATTCATTTAATCAAACTGCCTTTATTTAACGTCGAATCGTTCGACCATTCAGAGTTACAGACAACTGTAATTTTGCAGCCCCGCGCAATTTGTTTCCGGTTGTAGCAACGCCCACCCAAATGTTCAGATCTCATAAAAACAACTGCCATTCAAAACTATCTTTTAGATTTCGCTTGAGATTTTTTTTTCTTCTTCATTTTTTGCCCTTCTTCTTCGAAATTTGTTCATTTAAAAACAGAAAATACCTGATTTGCATTAACCAGGAACGTCCTACAAACATGTTTACACACAAATTTTAACAAACATTTTGATAAAGAGGGAAAAAATGATCTCAAAAAAAAGTCAAGTTTGAGATTGTCAACCTAGCTAGCCTGAACGTTCTGGAAAGATCGATATCCCCCCCCCCTTTTTTTTTGTACCAACGTCAAATTCAGACCAGTGTGGTCAGTAACTCGAGTGTAATTGTAAACGTAATTACATTAGGAATCGTGCACTTGACAGCACCGCGTTTTGTGGACAAGCTCACGGGGCCGGCCATGACGAGGGTGACCTGTACGGTCAGTCCACCTTACATTTCCCTGCCCTTTACCTCTGTTGACCCCGGTTCGAATTCCGGACCGGAGCCCGGCATGTGGATTGGGTTTTCAGTCCCTACCTGATTCCGTGGGTTTTCCTCCCACTTCTAAAACTGAACATTTCTTCTCGTTTCCTAATCACCATCCTGTAATTGGCGCTTGAAATAAAAAATATAAAAAAATAATACTTATAAATAATGGCACGTCAGTCACCGTCTTGGCCACATGTTAGATCACCATCATCATCCTCTTCTTCATTCTTTCACTCATATCTAGAGGCGGAATTGCCATCAGTAAATAAAACATACTCAAATTAAGACTACGTCATGCTTTGTTTTCATTGAAAAAAAAATGTACCATCAAGGTTTGAAATAATTTAATGTTCGATGCCTACACGTCGTCAATTATTAGATAAATTAAACTTTACCTCTGTACCGACTTTCATGCTTTGGTGAAAATCGCACAATTTAATCTAAATTTAATTTCACTATATTGGACTATATTTAGGACTATGATATAGGCTACTCCTCTAAAGCGTGAACAAAATAATGAAGCAGGGAAATTGAAATAAGTATCTAACAATACAGGATAAATAATAATAGTCGCTCATGGGAAAGGTAAAACTGTGTTGAAATTGGCTTTGCCAGAAAAGTTTGACCGTCAGTCTTTAAATGCTGACACCCTCATCGTGGCAGTCATAATATTTATATGTAGGTTTTGCGTTGTTTTGTATTCGTTTTGAACATTTTCTTTATCTGTTGAACATGTTTTTTTTCCTACGTGGACCCCGGCCTTAAAACCCCAGCCCAACATTGGTGAGAAAGAAAAATTATAAATGTTCACAGATTATAACATGGTATAAAGATAATGATGGTAGAAAACTTCCCATGAAATATTTCTGCCTGACGTGTTTTCGTTTTTAAATAATAAATGAAATAAGATCCAAGATTAGTTTTCGTCTCAGTGAGATGAAAACTCTGCCTATAGGAATGCGTACAAAAATGCTAAATGTATTTTTTGCCGTTTTCTTGCAAACGAAACAACAAAATGAGCTGACATTTTCACAGGTTGGTTTTTATTACAAATATCTTGATTTTCGTGCAAAGAATGGAAGCATTTACAGTCAGTTTACCAATATTGAGCTGAGGCTTTAAATGTATCCCGTATTATGTACATAAATGTAACTCATATCACGCACCTAAATGTAACCCGTGTTCACAAATCCGGGAACTAAATCCAGTCCAGACTTAATTGATGTGCAGAGTTGGGCTACGGGTCCTGGGATTACATTAAGGGACAGGGCTTGGACTACATTCGTGGGGATGTTTTATTGTTTATTTATTTACTTTTTCTTTTATCCTTTAAATGGGCTTATGGTTTTATTTTGTGTACTTCAGTGTTAATTTTTAAATAGTTCACTTTTGTTCATGTTTTGCATTTTTTTTTATTCTTAAGCGCCTGGGAGCATTTTCTTTTAATGGATTTGGCGATATATAAATGTGTTTTATTATTATTATTTGTATTGTTATTATTGTTATTGTTATTATTATTCAGATTCTGGCTACATTTTAGGTACATGGTTGAGGTTAAGGTACAAGGTTTGGGTTACATTTAGTGCCGGGCTGCATGTATTGCGTATCGACCAAAGAGTTTAAAATCATACATATAATTTTATCTCATAATGTTTTAAAAGTCAACGCAAGTTTTTTTTATTTTTATTATGGTGTGATCAAGGGTTTTGTAAAATAATGGCGTGAAAACAAAAAGGTTTAGGTTCTCGGGTTGTAATCTTCAGGTGAAAAGAGGGACCGGTTACGAAGGGCCTTCGTCGTGAAGGATCGGTTTTATATCTCGCGTTGCCAGGAAAATATCATCCGGGATTCATATACTGTACCGCACATGGTGTATTGGATATTGCTAAGACGTTTTGACTCCGTACATGACAGCTGATCGGCGTCATAGCTTTAGAAATGCCTTATTGTGATGCGGTATGTAGGAAGACTTTCATGTGATTCAATATAAAAGTAAAATCATCCACGTCGATGGGTCTTTCTAGGGACAGGAAAAAAGGGCTGTCAGAACCAAGGTCGGGTTTATTATATCGGTCTATATCGCACGCGCTAGCGATCATTGCTCGGTAGGACACTTCGTGGCTATATAGTGAGGCTTATCACAACACTACGTATGGCGTTGCTGGTGATTGTGTGAGTGTTAAATCGACCATTAACACCCAAAGTCAGGCCTCAATTTAACCCGTCGCTTGTGCTAATTAGTGAACCAGCCAAGGTGAAGAAATCTGCAGTTATACAGGGCATTTCTTTTTTTCATTAAAGCGCTGGTGGACAATTTCTATTTATAGACAGCGGTGTTTTTTGTAGGTTAAAAATTTATATTTATAACTGGGATTTAGCAACAGTATCCAGATGAAGTGAGATGTGTAGATACCAAAAGAGATGCTTCAATAAAGTCGCCGATTGAGAGTTTGTTTAATGCCACTGTGAGCAGGGCAATAAAGATGTGCTCAGACTGAAATGGAGAGGAAGCATTTTTTTGTTTTCGCATCGTGGGTGATGGCTTCTTCCCTCCATGGTAACGCCATAGTGACTGTTGAACTTTGCACCCAGCATGACCCATTGATACTCGATCAAGTGTGTCTGAATCATGGGACACATCTTCAATCATTTGCCGCCACAAAATCACAGATCTTTTGCTCTTTACCGTTAGCTGTATATTTTGGAGGAACCTCAGTTTAGAAGACTATAAAAAAAGTCCAAAGGTCTTTGGCTAAGGCTGATTAGATTGAAGCCTCAGCCGTAGCTGATGTGTACAATTCAGACACCAAGATGAGTATTGTTAAGGTAGATTTACAATGGTGCCAATCAGTCTGATACAGCCCTTAGGCTAGTAGCATCCCTGATCAATTTTGTCATTAGCACAAATGGAAACAAGGGGGCTTTGCCCCATTTGTTGTTGAAATACTCGAGAAGTGCAGACATTAAACTAATTTACCCCCACAGTGCACTCGGTAACAGTAATTTTACCAAAAAGGTGAACGCCACTCTCTACCAGCGTTTCTAAAGTGTCAACTAGCATGGTCACGTGACAACACTCACTAGTGATAGTCTTCTCGAGAAGTCATCCGGAGAACAGCAACTTCGCCTTGAAAAAAAAAAGTTAAGTCCATTTAAGCCCTCTGTGTAATGTTCCTTATTTTGATTTATTTTATTTTTTTTCTTTCTTCTAGACTCTCTTCTCTGTTTCTATTGTATAACTTGGTGCTCCGTGGCAATAGTATATAACAAGATAGGATTTGAGTCGTGGGGGTTGGTATTTTTCTAAAATAGTAATTAAAAAATGTCCTACCTTTTCTGATACACTGGATGATATTCAGTGATTGCATCTACATCCGCTGACTCTCGAGAATTTTTATAACACAATTCAGAATTTAAAAATAAATCATAAAAATGAAAGTAAACAAATCATGTAATTATTGTAGGTGTTTATTTTTTATATGTAAGGCCTCTAACGTGGAATTATGATAGTAATCAAAACACATATGTATTGAAATGGTTATTCGCTGTTTTATGTAACAGGATTTTACTTTTATGTCAGGACTTTATATTAAAAGCTATGTTGATTGAACTTCAGCAGAAAGTAGGAAATATATCACACTGTAGGAAATAAACGTGATACCAGCAAGAGACATAATTTCCTAACCGAAACCTTCCCTGAACATCCGTAGCATCGGAGAGATATAAGAACTAGTGTGACACCGAAGATAGAGACAGAATTTTCTGACCAAGACCGACTCGATGGTTTGCGATTCCACACACACACAAAAGCAATCGGATGAAAACACAAACATTATTTATCAACACTCAAACGTCAGCTTGTTTTCGTCACAAACAATTTGTTGCATTTCGGTATTTCTAAAGAATAAATTAATTTATGCACAAACCAGGCCGTTCTCTTCCGTAAACTGTCAGGAAAAAACAGACACTTAGCCTGTGACAACGTCTTTTGTTTCATCGGCCATTTTGAACCGCAGAGGCGAAAACAAATTACAAAATTGTTGGCTGGGCCGATGCTTGGGTGAAGCCGTAATCAGTGGAGCAAAGCATCTGTCTAACTGCAACATTTATTTATCTTTTTTTTTTTTTTTTCCCTTCTTTTTTTTTTTTTTTTTTTTTTTTGCTTTTTCCTTTTCTTTTTTTTTCTTGAGCTACACGCTTCGTATCATTTATCTCCAGAGAGATCCACGAAGTTAAGTACATCATGAATAATATACTTGCTTGATTAGCTATTTTCCCAAAGTATTCTTAAATATTAATCGCCCGCTTTTGTAGTTGAAGTAGTAAATTTAATGAACGGACCTGCTTAAAATGGGCCGAGGTGAATATAGAACACCCAGGAGAGGTCGCATCGGTCACCAGGAGGTTGTTCAGCGGCAGTTGTTTTTCGCCCCTTGCTGTTCTCGGTATAGAAAGGGAGATAGATACCATTTTAATCCGGCTGAAGAAAAAAAAATCATGTCCCTTCATGTCCTGTGTCACTCGGGATCCTGTCCGGGTTAATAACCGTTAACAGACGGAGCAGTATGAGTTCCGAGTTCAGATGACATGGTAGTCCGTCTAATGTCTCACGTATGTACCTCTGAACAAATCCGGCTTGGATTTGTACAGAATCGAAACTTAAGCAGGATCGGATCCGCAAATTGGACCATGTTCCTTAACTCCATGTTTTAAAAGTCCCTAACCTCGGTCAAATTAACTCAATCCAGGTCAACGGTTGACCCTGAAAAGGATCTCGTTAAAAATCCACTAAATTATTATTGCTTTTCGGAAAAAAACAAAAAAACAAGGACAATTAAGTTACAAGGACGATTAAGTTATAAAAGAGATCGTCTGCTGCAAATGAATGTTCTTCATAAAATAAACATGTAAAAGGTTTTTGTGAATTTTTAAATTTTCCGAGTAAACTAATACTTACTCAAACTAATGGTGATCAATTTTATATGCGAAATAATGTTTTCATGTGAACTCTTCCTCTAAAATATGGAGTAAGTAAAGCACGTCAGACGGAACCAATCAGCCTTGATAGACTGTACCACACGATATCGTCCATGCAAAACGACTTTGTAAGGATTAGAAAGTTGTTTCAACATCGTTCCAAATAATCCCCCTAAAACATGAAGTGGAGGGTGATTTGAGTGTCTTTTAAAAGGGACTTCATTATTAGTTAACAAGGACAGTTGGCGTCATGCGCAGTGAAGGACGAACCTTAGTTATAAATGCACTCATCTAAATTATACCAAAATAACCCAGGGCTAGAAACGTGTTGAGTTGAATATTTCATAGCACAGATAAAAAGGAGACCTGGCCGCTATGTCTGCCTTTCATTGCTGTGAGGCGGGGTCCAGACAGAAGGGGGGGCGGGGGTGATACGAGAGGGGATTGAGACAATATTGTGTGGGATCAAGGTTGAGATCATAGGGGTCAACGTTTGGTCAACGTTTAGCGTAAACTTAGACTAAGAAACTGAATCTAAAGTCGTTTCCGAACTCTTGTTCGGTGCAAGTACTCGATTATACCTCGTACTCGGCTAGCAAAGTACGGTACTCGTACTCCCCGAGTCGATACTCGACACTCGACTTGAAAATAACCTCTACTCGATGTCATGTACTCGATACTCGACTGAAAATGTACTCGGACTTGATTTTAAGTACGCGTGGTCTTACTACGGTTGTCTCACTCATGTCACGCAATGTAGTCTCATTCCATTGCTATCCAAGAAATAGAGGAATAGAGCACTGGAAAAGTAAAATTCAAAAAGTTGTCTTTGTTTTCATGCTCAATGGATACTTCTCGTAACCAGCACACATTGTTGTCTAAATTTAGTCCAAAGAACAAGATATGTGTTAATTGGTTTGCGGTGACACCACGTGGCGTTACCGCAAACTGCCAACCAATGCCTCAAAACCTATAGGCCTATTATAAATGTGTTGATACTTCATTTTGCAGAATTCTTTTCTTCATAAGAGTCCTTCTCGTATTCGCACTCGGCCGTTGGAATTGATACTCGATTATCAGTATACTCGCTGCTCGGACTCTTGTTCTTGTACTCGATGGACCAAGTAATAATAATAATAGCAATAATATTAGGACAGTCTTATATATAGCGCAAAACATAACCAAAGGAAATCTCAATGCGCTTTTACAAAACATAAAGAGAAAAAGACAAAACAAACTGGAACAATAATTATGAAGTAATAGTGTTCGAGTACTACTTGGCCACTCAAGTGCTTGGCAGTACTTGATCTCCGACTGGAAAGCACTTGAATACAACACTGATTGACAGCTGTCGCTGCAACTATGGCAAAATACAGCGATTAAATGATTAGCATCAACAGAGAAAAACAAACGGAAAGAAAAAAAACATCAACAAAGCAGAAAGACAAAACTCAAAGCACAATAGATAACTGAAACAGCAGCAGTTTTAACAGCAGCATGATGGTCAAACAAGAGCATTTTTGTCGTGTGCCCGGTAAAAGGACGTAACGACAAGTGGGGCGCAAGCAAGATAATGTGAAATGTTGTATTTCAAGAAAAAAACTGAGCTGGAAAGTTTGATCATTTTTTCTCCTTTCAAAAGTTATTATAGGAAGGTTAAATTCTGTTTGGGAATGGGGGAAACATGTCTTCGGGTTAACTCTAACAACAAAATTGTAACAATAATGCCATATGTTTTATGTCAGGGGCCATTTTAATGCTTACGTTTTTTAATACTGGGAGGAAATAAATTATGTGTCCGGTAAAATGGCGTAAGGCCTTATACCCTTTTACCGATGATTTGCCTCTCAATAACAGCAATCAAAACAAACGCCCAAGAAACCAACCCTCAACGCAGTTTGAGGAGACGACTACACCAATAATCTGGTGTGGCCCAGATCTTCAATCCCGAAATTGCCAAGGGGCAGAAGTTTGAACTGAGCCAGCCACGCCAGCGTATGAAATTGAAAATCCTGGTCACTCGTCTATAATTATTATGAAATAACAAAGTTAGGCAGTCAATTTATGATCATGCATCGCTAGACCATGGGGAAACCTAGACAGCTGGTGTACGGGAGAGAAGATTTTTTTTTTTTTTTTATTATTATTATTATTATCAGTTTACATCTGAAGAGGATACAGGTTGCTTCATTTGGGCGTGACCTAATTCCAAATAAGTGCGGTACCAGTGATTTCAAAATTGCTGTCTTCTTGGAAGCAAACCGCTTGAAATAATCATTCCTGGAGGAAATGTGCTACGCCAAACTTTGGAAAGTTTCAGACAGTATAATAATGTAGAATGTAGATGTTTTTGTACTCAGCGTTTTTATTAATATTTTGTTAACGCGCAGGCAGCGGGCAACAGTTTCCACGTGTGTTTGTGTTCAGATTGAATGAAGCAAATTTGTGACGGGGGAGGGGGGAGGCTTAGTTTTAAAGTACGGAGCGCCGAAGAGACAGGTAAAGAATGGACCTTATGCCGCCATCTTGAGATAAAACGATGACGAAACAATGGAAACGCACCTCTGTGGACCCTTCTTTGCAACGTCACGGTCGCGAGTTTTACCAACCGTGGTTGGGTAAAAATATAGGAGGCCTTCACTGAAAACAATGCAACAGTTATTTATTTGATCAATACTGCCATCAAATTAATACCCATGTCAATGATAAATAAAATTTATCATCCAAAAAAAAAAAAAAAAAAAGTAAACACACACTTCACAGAAACAATTTGAATTTTCTGAGGAGGACATATTTTTGCCAAGCCACTTTATACACTCTGTGGCAAAATGGTGGTCATTGTTTTGTAAACAAAA
This sequence comes from Marthasterias glacialis, assembly GCA_911728455.2. Classification (NCBI taxonomy): domain Eukaryota; kingdom Metazoa; phylum Echinodermata; class Asteroidea; order Forcipulatida; family Asteriidae; genus Marthasterias; species Marthasterias glacialis. The sequence continues at coordinate 22,572,786 of OU452229.1, read as the reverse complement.
GAAATGTCTATGTACGCACAGGATTGGCCAATGAGAGACCTTCTTTTGACCTCTAGCCGAGGGCGCCCTACTCCAATGAGGTCACGTAATAGAACAGGTCAAAAGAAAACTTGAAAATGTCTTGCGGTAAAACCATGAGATAAATCTCTTTTTAGTAGTGGCGGTTATGAGAAGCTATAGTTTGTACTTTACGTTTTGACCGGTGCGGCCGTCATCTGAAGAGATTTATCACAAAAGATTTACCGCACACTTACTCCCCGTATTATCTGTTCCGTATACCCTGCATAGTTGTAAGTTTTACTGAAACACATTGAATTGAAACTGAAATTTTTGTACGAAACAAAAGACAAAAAGGAAAGCCGTGAAACATGTATTGCTATTAAACATAATTATGGTTGTGTGATGTAGCCCTAGGAAATCAGAGTCTCGCAAGAAATTCTATGAAGTGTTTTCCTTAAATAATACTATTTTTCTTTAAATTTAAGATTGAATGAATGTACCCTCAACAAAACTTATCCCTTCCCTTTATGATATTTCGTTAATGGAATATAGAGGACTGCAATGAATGCGCTTTTCACAGAGCAATAATGTGCCACCCCTTAATCATTATTACTAATAATATTATTATTATTATTATTATTATTATTTTGTAAGCTAGGACTTTAGAATACTTAGGTGAGCGAGGTCGCATCAATGTTAGATTGTTTCAGGGTTTTCTGAGACAGCTTGTCAGTCGTCGACTCCGTCCATCGTCTCCTTCCTTTCTTGTTTTCTTTCGGTGAGAAGGAAGGCATTTTCTATCTCCAACCGGAATGTTTTTGTTTCACATTATGCGTGAGATGGATAGAGAGAGAGAGAGGGTGAGGGGGGGGGGGGGAGAGACTTGCTTGCTATGGAGGACACTCGATCTTCCCGGTGATGTGAGTGAGTGTGTGTGTGTTTCAATTAATTTGATTTTGAGCGCGAGGACACGACGTGCATGACGCAAGATGGCCAAGACCACAACACGAAATCACAATAAATAATGGATGAAACCATCCGAAAAACCGTTCCAATTTGTGACTTGTAGCAAGTAGCTTCACCTCCCTAATAAAAAGAGACTTGAGAAAAAAAACTTTTGGCTGCATTATGAACTTGACAATTGGGACTTCTTCGTAGCCAAGATACCAATTATCACATCGAATCGGGCCATTGACATTAAAACATACATATGGATCATTCCATGAAGGTGGGACACATTTTGTGACATTTTTCAATATTATCATTTTTGTTTGAAAAAATTTCGATTCTTGTTTATGTTTATCAATCATCACCTTTTATTTGGGTGTTGAAAAGTATTTCAGAATGTTTCAAATCCTTCCCACACCATCTTACCTGATATTTTTGCAAATATTCTTAAAAATGCATGGCAACGATGTAACAGGGACACTATGCTTGTAACACATATTTTTCAATATTCTGGAAGTAATAATCAAATTTACAATGTTCAACAGGAACTTGATGTCAAATCCATAAAAAAAATTACTGCCTTCATGGTACATATGCCTGAGAAAATTAGGAATATATGTCACAATGTAACGGGGACACCAAATGTCACATCCATGGTGCCCCTGTTACATCAGTGCAGGCACTGTATCACATTATTCTACACCACAGTAATCAAGTAAAACCTTTTTATGATTCCTGTTTGGTGTTATTTATCCTATGTAAAGCAAGATTGACTAAGTAGACTAGTGAAGTGGTGAAAAAGCTTCATAGTTGGTAACGATGTAACGGTGTCCCTAGTGTTCCACCTTCATCGAATGACCCAAATGTGGAATCTTCTACACACAATCATTTTTTACGTTTCTAGACTCAGCAAGTTTGTTAAAAAACAATTGTAGGTGAAAATATCAAAACCAGAAACAGTTTCAATCGTGTTTTTGTGTACGTTATTACTAAAAAAAAAAGCCGTTGAAATGTTAATGTTTGCCCTCTACCAGACGTATTTAAAGCAAGTAAAGTGTATTCGGTGACTTCGGAGTCTGGTGGGGGAAAGAAACAGGTGCGTGACTCGGGTGGGAATCGAACCCATGTCGATTGTCAACCGAAGTTAAAGTTATCTAATAGTCTGCCATCATGACAGTGGAATCATTGACTTATTCTGCCTTCCGTCGATGTAGTTTTAAATACAACACTTTATTGCACTTTATTAATAAGGGCCCAATTTGAATAATGTGACTAATTAATCATTCTCTCTAAATCATGTGGGGCATCCATGGTGATGAATTATTCATAAATTTGTGAAAATGTATAGGGATTTGAACATTTAGAGGAATTTATAAAGTTAACAGAGCGTTCAATTAAAACTGTATGAATCGAGGGGACTTTCCAGTCGGGATAATAAATCAATGTAAATATTACTCCTCAAACGTTCATGAATTGTCAATACTCTATGTTTAATTAGGTTTCTTTGTACTTTTTTCTTTCTTATTTTGTTTTTTCTTTTTTACTCTGAAGTGAACACGTTGAACTGCAGTAGCTATTCCTTGTGCACGATTGAGTTTTTACAATAAAGAAAATAGCGAATATTTGTTCTTAGACACAGCAAGAAAATCAGATTTGCTTTGTGTTTTCCTTCTTTCTCTTGTATGCTTTATTGTCACTACAGTCGAAACAGTCAGAACTACAAGTCAAAATTACAATCATGTATGAGCTAAATGCTATAAAAAATTAATGTTCCCCTATGTTACTCTGCCGTAAAACATACAATTATAACAGTTATCAATAAGAACACAGTGAAATCAAAGTTATGAACGGCGATGTTCTAAATCTACAGTCTTATTTTTTATGAACGCCATAAACTTGCCTTCTTGCTGTAAGTAAATAGTACTTTTTCGGACACAGGATATGATTAAAATTATCGTTTTGTATGTCATTCTCTGAAAAGGCTAATAATCATAGAATACTATCATATATATATTTTTTTTTTAGTGTCAGTATAGTTGTTACTATCAGTATACACATTTCCAGCAAGATCGTTAAATTTTTCAGAAAAGGAGTTCTGTGTTAAAAAGGTTGTATTACAATCTGGTTTGTGTTGAACATTTTTATTTTTCTCGAAATCAGAAGGAGCAACATAGTGAAATAGAGACCTTGTCACAACTACATATTATATATATAATTACATAATTACACTCCCCCCTTTTTCTATAAACGGATCCGTTTTTATGTTTGTGTTTCTTTTTGCCTCTGACGAAGGTCCGGTTTTGGATCGAAAGCTAAGGCCATCAACCCTATTAGTTTTATAATTACATAATTATATATAATCGTGTAAGTTCCCAAGGATTAATACATTTTAGAAAGATCGGCATCAGCAGTACCTCTGCACCAATTAGGGAGGCAACTTTTACAATGGATTCCGTGTATAAATATCACACAATTGTTTGTCTCTGTTTGTCTATACCACGAACTGCTTTGAACTACTTTCAATGCCAAGCTACTTTCAAATCAACTGGTGCACGTCGCTCAAGATGTAATGCATGAATACATGTGGATTATTTAAAACAAAGGCCGGTCTCTTGAGACAATATAAAGTTAAAAATAATTGACTCATTATAAAGGCCATTTCATTTGTAATTCAAATGATTGGTTTCTTTCTTCTTCTTTTTTAGAAGAGTTAAACATTAATTTGTGCATGTTGACCTTTTTTCTTTCTTTTTTTCTTTTTTTAATTCGCTCCTGCTAAAAACAATTAGTCATACTGGAACTATGTCTGGAATAATCCTGTAATACTTGGAAAATTGGCAGGTCAGCAATCAATGCATTTTCGTGGAACCAATTAGTTGAATTCTTAAAAACTAATCCACGTTTTGATTGGAAAAACTAAGTGACAAACAGGGATTTGGTGGGTCTGGAAACAAAGTTTGCGCCACACGCCAAAGGTCTAATACTTGTAGAAGTCTGAGATCGGCTAAGCACAATGCCCTGTTTGTAGAGTTTCAACCTCAAAAATGCCAAACTGACACCGCTCGGGCGAGAGAGTGAAATTTTGAGGGCACGAACACGAGGGGAGGAGGTTGTAGATTTGTACGTTTCTGGGTGTTTCTAGAAAAATTGTTTTGCTCGCGATGAGGCGAGGAACAATGGGACGACCGCACTAATTTGAGACTAAATATTATTGTACACTCTAAAACAATACAGGCGACCTCACCCATTTCCGAGTCAGTATGACCTGAAATCCGTGTAAAATGGCCCGGGAATGGGTCAAACTGAAGTGGAATCCGATCTGAAATCCCATTATGTAACCCTTTTTGTGCTCACTCTGCCCCAGAAATGGATCAAGCCGCCTGGGACCAGAAATCCGGGTCATTTCTGAACCGGGAGTTTATGACAGTGTACAACAACTTAAATCACTCAATTAATCAAGAGTGCATTTAATCAAGAGATGATTTGCAAAGAATATTGCTCTATGCTTACAGAACAAAATGTTAAAAACTGCCTTCAACTCTGTGTTTTGAAAGACCACTGATACAACTAAATTTTAGTGACTTTACATGTTTATAATACATTTCATGTTATTTTATTGAGTACTAATAATCGTCAGTTTTATAATTACGGCAAACCCTTTTGGTAAAAAAAAAAAAGAGTTTGAAATGATCTCCGATTTCATTGAACACAAGCCGCGTGACTGATTTGGGAGGACAAGTGTTGGTTTGCGTGCTGAGATAACGCGCATCCCTGCTCTGTATGCGCAACTAATTGCTGGAAAGGTTCCAAAGGAGCGCGAAGGATTATGCGCAATTTTATTATTTGAAATGACAAGCCTCCTCGAAAAGACAATATTTGTACCGGTCAAACAGACCAGAGTGGCTTAAAATGTTACGATCTTTGTGTCAACAATGGAACGCATAAGGCTGTCTCATGGACGACCAGTGGACAGCAAATATCCCATCAAAATTGACAAGGATTTGGGATAATAAAATTAAATATTTACTCTGCAAAATAATTGATAGTCAAAATAAAATACTGAGTCATAAACCCCGTTCGACCTTAATATTTGTATAATTTTTTTTAATACAATACACTCTGCATCTGAGATATTAAAACACCCACTTCATAGTAAATGACATTTAAAGATACAGATTTCGTATTTTCTGAAATTCTTTCCTTTTTGTTCAATTTCTGAAAACCAGTTACACAAGTCATTTGTCTTTGTTTTTATATAACTATTTCTTAAATCCCTAAGATCATTCCTTTTTCTTGAAGTTAAACCTTCTTGGAAGGATCCAACCGTCCGTCCTTTATTATTGACTGAATTATTATTAATAAATCTTTTTGATTTACAATTTTTAAGATTCACTCGTCGTTTTTTTTAAAGGTTACTTAACGGCCTGGTTCCTCAAACAGAAATGCCAAAGTTTATTCGTCAAAGTTTATTCGTGCTTCGTGGCCACAATGGTGTCTGTTTTCCCGGGAAGATAGTTATGAGAGAAGATGCCGTTTCAAAAATAACAACAACAACATAATTATGTGTAATGAAGAAAAGATTAGCTGCTCTGCCACATGCAGAAAAAAAAATATTCATTGTTTTTTTTTTCTTTTTAAGCTGAAATTTATTATGTATATCTCAATTCAAATAAAGCCAGCTTTATAGACATACTGCCGTACCTTTATCTTGATTCTCACAAGAAGCAGATTTTGCCAGTTTTGTAAGCTTAGAAATGCAACACAAAACCCGAGTTTATCCAAGATAAACATGCTGTAATGTATTATGTTTACCTCAATTCAAATAAAACCAGCTTTATAGACATAATGCCGTACTTTTATCTTGATTCTCACAAGAAGCAGATTTTGCCAGTTTTGTAAGCTAATAGAAATGCAACACAAAACCCGACTTCATCCACGATAAACATGCTGCATCTTGTCTTCATTGAAAGAGAGTAACAAGCATACCAGTAGCATGTTTTACAATAACAATGATGTACCTTATGTTGATTCAAAGATAGTAAGATTCAAAGAAATTACGCATTTATACCGATGGCTGTACTTTTAAAAATGTTACAAATGCGTATTAGGCCTATAATTTATAGTCAATTAAAATGAGTCTCTCGGTATTGCTTCATCCTTGAATGAAGTTGATACGTACAAAAAACCTACAGTCAATCATTCTCTCCTAAAAAATAATAAGATGTAAATTCAATGAGAAGTTATTTTCTTGTGGTTTATTTTGATTCATAAAATATGACTTTTGATGGCTTTATTGCGCATATAACAAGCGATCTGAACAATATACGTTCCCCCCCCCCCCCCCCGAGTTAATTATTGTCGTTGAGGCGGACTAGCTAAGAATAAATTCATTTAAACACTCAATGAGATCGTAAACATAATGCAAATGGTTGTCCCTGTGGGATCTTCAGATTTTGTATTTTTATCGATCTTGTTTGATAATGAGACAAAGAAAAAAACAGTCCCTGTACCATTGGGGGATGAGCTCTAAACCACTTGTCCTCTGCAACACAACGGTCATCTTTATCGACTTCTTAAAAAGACTTTTGTATTCTAATTAATTATTTTTGTCGAAGTTTGTGGGGGGGGCAGACTTTTTTTTTAGACTTTGGTTGAGCTGTCTTTGATTATTGAATTGGATGGCAGAGACGTGAATGAACTGCGGCTTTATTTAATTTAACACTCAGTCTGTGCTCTCACGCCAGGTGCCCCGTGTACAATAATAATGCTTCTGTTATTTTACTCTGTCGAAAAATGGCGCCCTAGACTCGTTTCCCCTTCAAGCCTCTCTTTGACAACCGCTGTATCGTGATGGATAGGGTCTTAAGATGCTGCGGCTGTAACACCCTTAGCCACAGTGGCAGCCGTAGCCGAAGCCGGACACGGTCTGCGCGGGTTGCATGGATGTAGACTCGATCGTTCAGCGATATTGAATACTGCCCTCTAGTGTGGAATATTTAACAGCAGTCCTGCTGCGGATTTATTCAGGTTTTTTTTTTCAGTTTCATTAAGTGTTCTTTTTTTCTTTCTTTCTTTAACAGCAGTCTTGCTGCGGATTTATTCAGGTTTTTTTCAGTTTCATTAAATGTTCTTTCTTTCTTTATTTCTTTTTTTTTTCTTTTTTTTTTTTTTTTTGATACAAAATTTTCTTTTCTCTGTCTTCAGGAGAGATTCGTAAGTTTTGTAAAACGCCCAAGTGCAGGTGCTCATTTTAACATTTTTCATGTTTTAGTTAATGTCTTTGGTTAGAAATATTGAGCAAAAAAGGGGTGATTTAACGCTGAAAAGAACGGTCAATCTTTGGTAAAAAATTTCAAAGCTAATTTCTTGTCCCCCTCATGTAAAAGCAGAAAAAAAGGATTCAAGTTTCGTTGTTCTTATTGTAGGTTAAAATGCGTCACAAGTCAGTACTATATTTCAATCAATTTTCTTGAAGAACTCTTTGGTTCGAACTTCATCATCTCGGGGTAAATGGTTGTAGAATTATTTTCCATTTATTAATTACGTATAAAGGTTGTTCAATGACAATTGATCATTAGGTGAATTTATTCGAGTCTTTGCCAATAGTGTATAGACAATCCTTGAATGGGGGAGGTGGACAGCACTTAGTCGGGTGCCTGGCTGGTTCCGGGCATAGAGTTATATAATAGAACTAGAGGGTGTACTCGCGATGCCACGCATGGAACTCCACTGACTCACCATGGGCGAAAATCCCTATGGGCAAATTGCATACGAATGTCCACTTAGAAAATGGCTGTTGCGTGAACGGATGAGTAAACCAGTGTAAATGAATGGTCCGCGCCATTTTCTCAAAGGTCAAAAAATGCTCCTTGTCGGGCCGTGTCACATGGTTTGTACGCCCTCTAGTTCTTATATATAAACTCTATGGTTCCGGCTCACAGTGTGATTTGTGCATAGCTGAGTCGGCGGGCAGTAAAGCACGCCCCCAATATTTTAGTTCCTTGGACTAGTTAGCAGTGATGATGAAGAAGGGATTTTAGGCACCGGGTTGAAGCTACAGGGGATCTCTGGACGATGTTGAAGCTACTTGAAAAATCTAAATGGAAAGAAAGAAGAAAAAAAACAGATGTTATGTAAACAAGACAGCTAGTCTAAGCAAACTTTATTGCAGTGGAACTGTGAAGTAATGTTTTGTATTCCCGTGAATTATAAGACACAATGCACTAGGATTCATCTTAACCCTTAGAGCAGCCGAGAGGATAAAAAATAATCCAATGGTTACCAAATATGGTCATAATTTTTTTTCAATGGGCCAATAAGGCCAAGATTCCATGTAATCCTCACCCCTGGTATACCCCACAAGCCCGTAGACTCCCATTGGACAGACCCTAACCAGTGCGGAGTAAGGAGTGTTGAAAGACAGCAGCCACCTGTCTCAGTGTAGTAATTGATTGACCCTGTGTCAAGTATTCCCTTGGGACAGGGTGGTATGCACTTTGTGAAAACAATTTGCGCCGCATACTGGTCGTAAATAACACAAGTCTAAGTCTTGACTGGCACTCCAATTCACTAATTATATAGATTAAAATAGGTTTGGGCTTGCTGTTGGGGGTTTTACGTAAAAAAAACTGGGTGGATAAAAAAAAGACTTATGGATGAACCGCGTGAGTTTTTTTTTGTGGCTGCTCGGAGGGAGATGAGTTGTCAGTATTACCACAGTAATTTGAATTGTGACATCACACTTTGCTTAGCAAATTGAAACTGATTTGCACTTACGACCAATCTTAACTCTTTGTGAAATCGCCCCCCAGTTCAAATGCATATAAACGTTTGGTCACTAGTAACAGGCTGCCGGTAATAAACTAACCAGACATATACTTCAATTGCAAACAAGGGGGCGCTCTTCTAGTGTTTCCAGACGTGGCCGTGTCTGTAATTTTGTTAACTTCATTTATTTTACAAATAAAATACTAAGTTATTTTTTGTTCGCTTGCTTCTGGTTTAGCATGGTGACGGAACCGAGTTTACGCAATTTGTAATGTTTTCCTCGTCAGTATCAATGTCGTCATATACAACAATATTTCCCATTGCCAACCTTCTGCGTAGGTTTCATTAGAATGGTTAAATCCAAAGTAGCATCGAGTAAAGATAGAAGGGATGCAGAGGTTTTTGAAATGTGCTCCTTTAGTTTGTACTGAAACAAAAGGGGTTATCTGAGAAAGGTGTCGTTAGACATCTTTATTGTGGGGACGGTACAGTGTTCTTCCCCCTCCGGTGAATGCCATTCGCGCTACTAAGTTGGCCAAATGAGGGCGCTATGACGATCTTAACAACCGTTAGGAGACAACTTCGCAAAATACTTTTTACGCGCGTTAGCCGTGGAATGGGGTGCATGCTGGTCTATACACCAATCCGGGCGCGCAAGTGCTGGGCGCGGATTGGTGTATAGTGTAGTGACAATCATGTCGACTAACAGACCAGCATTAACCTCACTCCGTGGCTAACGCGCGTAAAAGTTACGAAGTTGTCTCTTCACTACCTATTTGTGAAAAATCAACGTGAAGATTGATTTTTTTTTTTTTTTTTTTTTTTCTTATTAACTTACTCCAATTATGTGTCTTTGCCACTCCGGTGATAACTCCTCAAACCAGGCGTCTAGTGTACATTGCTGACTGTTTGTCCAATCGCTTTCCAAAGACGGTGACTGAAAAATTGTAAAAGGAATAAGCTTAATATTGACTTTTAAAAAAGGAACCATTTCTAACCATTCCCTGTCGACATTAGCTATATAGCTTCCCAGAACGCCAGGGGAAAGAACTTGAATGTTAAAAATGTTAAAGTACTACACTATTTTTCGTGCAATTCTCTTTGGTGATGCATTGTCGTACACCAGTCCGCATCGATGATAGTGCGCCCTCTCTTGAGTTATAATACTAAGTCGTGACGACTGTAAAAAACCGGGCCACTTGAAGCATCAAAATATCAGCTTTCTCCTTGGCCGTTCTTTCGGAACGAAAGACAGTGTCGGAATTGGCGTCTAGGCTACGGCTACGGCTACGGCTGGATCGCCGCGTCACCACGTGTTGAAGTATATGACGTTCTTAGCAACACCCTGAGCAACAGTCGTAGTCATAGCCGTAGCCGTAGCCGTCAATTCGGATCCGGCCTAAGGCATCAAATTGTTTGGCCAAAGTGGCCTTCTTTCTTGCCTTTTCAATCTTAGCGTTTTCCAACCACAAAACAAAAATTGTTAATGGCCTCACGTTTCGACCCAAGCAGAGTCTTACTCAGGCTTAGAATGACTACACAACACACATTCAAGTATATTGGAGTAACAGAAGCAGTCAAGTAGAAAGAAGTGAAAAGAGAGAGGCAGAAAGCAGTCAGAAGATGCAAGGGATGTACAAAGGATGATTGTTCATCCCTCTTGCATCTTCTGACTGCTTTCTGCCTCTCTCTCTCTTTTCATTTCTTTCTACTTGACTGCTTTTGTTACTCCAATATACTTGAACGTGTGTTGTGTAGTCATTCTAAGCCTTTGAGTGAGACTCTGCTAGGGTCAAAACGTGAGGCCATTAACAATTTTACACATACATGTCCTTTCGGTTGGTTGTGCAAGTTTGCAAGCAGTTTGCAACAGCTAATATAGTTTTCCCGTTTCCCAACTAAGTATGACTTTGCTTTTTTTCCAACTGTTCAATTCTATTTAAAGAAGCATCTTTAAGATGGTGTTCATTATATAATTGATTTGAAAATCGCTGGAAACAAAATATCAGGTCAGTTTTTGAAATGTGTTTTTATTTATTACGTAGTTTCATACCTGTCTCTTGAGAACTTCTTTCAAATTGTCATTTTCCAACGCAACCGATCGTTTACCTACGATGTTTGGAGACAAAGAACTGTTGTTAAAAGTGTTTTGACTTCAGATGAATGAAACTGTTGAAATATCTATTAGACCGATCTATTAAGCCCCGCCCCTAAACATATTGACCAATCACAGCATTGGCTAAATCACCACTGTACACGTGGGCGGCGCAATGTGCGTCTCTTCAATGCCACACTGCACCACGTGAACGCGCGTGCTATAAATACGCGCACGCATGTTAACATTTCCGAATAGGGTTTTTATCGTGTCGGACTTTTTGTCGGACTATCGGTGGTGTACCCAACGCTGTGATTGGTCAACACGTATGGGGGCGGGGCTTAATGGATCGGTCTATTCAAAAAGTGTAAAATAATCACCGTCATGCGAGTTGTGTGTTATTAGTGAGATGTTATAATGTAGTCTGCGTGCGTGTGCAGATCCGCATATTGGTCAGCGCTGTGTTTTGAGAGAGTTGCAACATGGAGGGACCGGTTCTCTTTGGTCACGTGATTGCTGGACGCCAGTTTGGTCCAAATTGGCACAATCCAATGTGCAGTATTGTCTGTGTACGCCCATGTGTTTTTAGACCGAAAAAATGTTTTTTTATCGCAACTCTCCCAATAGACCGACCCATTAAGCCCCACCCTAACTGTATTGACCAATCACAGACGTGATTGCGCAATCAAAAGTCCGACAAACACGTTGGTGTATATCAAAGATTATAGAGCGATGTAGGCGCAAGATTGGGAACTGGGCCTGTATCTGTTGTTGGAACGTGAAATATGCATGGGCGCCATTTCGGCAAGTGAATGCATGTGTTTCCCATTGATAGCAATTGTCATTGTCTACACTGGTCCGCACGTGTCAGTGTTGTATCAATAGAGTCACTTGCCGAAATGGCGTCCAGTGAGATTTCACATTTCAGCCAGAGTTCCCCATCTTGCGCCTACAGGCACTCTATAATCTTAGGTGCATATGGCGTGCGTGCACAGTAGGCGGGGCTTAATGGATCGGTCTATACCACAGAGTGATATACCAAACAGTTCGGACACAGGTGACTTAAGACCACCCCCTTTTGACGTTTGTATGGGGTGCATTCTTAAGACGGAATGTGCTATCTTACATAACGTCTTATACAATTTTTAATCGGGTTTTGGCAGAAGAAATTCCCCATCCCCTGCCGCCCCAAAAGACTCCTTCTTAACACTTCACTCTTGCCACGTTAGGCACGGCCATGAAAGTATGGACGTCCTGTCAGGTAAGACGACGCTTTTAAATTAATAAAAAAAAAAACACTTACCGAAGCCGCCGCAGTGGACGGCGCATTTCAATGTCGTACATGAGTCGCATGAGTTTGCTGTCAAAAGTACGAAAAACAAAAGAACATTGAGATGTGATGCTAAGTGATATTATCTCGCCTGAAGAGAGACGCATTCAAATATTTACGAGACACTCCTCCGGAATATTACAGGGTGATAAATCATTGATGATTGCTGATGGAACTATTTCCCGACGAGTGAGTAGCTAATTCTTTTAGGTTCTCAAATTAATAACCTGTCTGAAAACATATGAAATAATTATCTGTTTTCATAGTATAATTATGTATTTAACACTTAGCCATTAAAAGGGAAAATGTTTTTTTTTTAAGAAGGCGTGCATCAGGTGGTTAGGTTATAATTAACTGTGTAAGTTACTTAAAAGGATTAAGCCAAGCATAAAGAGGATTGTCTGGATAAATTGTCCATTATCCAGCATGGTTGGTCGGCTTGAAATTTATAAAAATAACAATAACAATAATAATAATAATAAAACAATTGGCTAAACGTTTATTGATTCGAGGAAACAAAAGACCTTTATCCTGCTACCATACTTGCAAAGGCATTCGAGTTTTGGTTTCAATGACCATCAGAGGCCAGACTTGCGTCCATCCAGCCTCGGTTTGGTTAGGTGGATTTGAATAGGGAGACAACAAAATGGCTGCTCCCTTTTTGAAACATACTCTTCATTTCCTATTAACCCTGTCACAATTCGCTCGTTTTCTTTAGGATTACCTCAGATCTGATTTTTTTTTTTTTTTTTCATTTCTATTTTAGACTCGGGGTTGAAATCAAAGTCATACTTGAAGAGACTTTGCAGGGATTCAGTGTCGATTTGAAATTCAATGAAACAAAATAGTTTTAGATTTCAGCTTATCTTTCCATTAGATGATTTGTTATTTCTCTTTGGGTATAAAAGCACAAGTATCTCGAATATGTCACTTTTATACAAATAAGTAGGTCTTGTTTTTCGTGACACTTTAGTTTTAAAAAGCAGAAAATATTCTTCGAAAAGTTCAGACCAATTTCTGCAAGAATTTTTACTGGGACACTTCAGTACACAGCTTAGAAAACGTGTGACAAATAAAACCAAATCAAATCCATCAAATGAGTGATGATGAATTATTTCTTTTTTGTTGTTGTGATGTGACTAATAGTTATAATATTTCAAAATGGCTGACCTTATTAAAAAAAAACTGATTCGCAATCAATTAACATCAAGCATAAATTGCGCAATATATGTAATGTCTTCTTTAAGTGGTTGCTTTGAAGTGGACAATCTTTCATCCGTGATTCATTTTCAGAAGAAAAGAAGAAAAAAAAAGACAATGTTTGCCTCAGTCATCATTGAATTTCTATACTACGACCTTGCGGTTCCTGCACTTAACGATAAGTTGTCATTTACGCTTTGCCTGCACATCCGTCATCTTGTAATGAGATTGAATAAATAGCTAGATTTGATTAGTATTTTGTAAACATAACCGAACGTCTGAGTCTGGTTAGATCAGGAACTGGAAAAAAAATGCTAATATGCAACTCTGATAATATACAAGCTCCCGCGCGATGACCAAAAGGCTGTAAATAATATTGGGAAAAAAATATATTGGGTTATACGCATTCTTAGACAATATTTAAAATAAACACCGCATGCGCCATTATTGAGTAAGGTTTGCAGTGTGCTTGGAATTGATGGGAGGGGAGTGTTGGTCTTATTCCCAGGTAGACCTATGTAAAAACCGAGCGGTGGATACTGATCTTATTGTACGACCAAGGAGCCTGACTGATATCCCGGTTTTTGGTCTACACGCGGCACTTTCGAAAACACGGTTTTGGTTTGGGGCTTCGGCTTAGGCACCGTCCGCCTGTTTGAAGCCCCGTACCGAAAGCGCACGTTTTCAAGATAACTGCTGAAGCCTAAGTCAGAGCCCAAGTCCCAAGCCGTGATTTCTAAAAGGGCCTAGGCGGCCGTGTCCAAGTTAACGGTTTCGGCTATGGCTAGGGCTGGATCGATAAGTTGCAGCCAACAGCCGTAGCCAAAGTTGCTTGATTCGGACACAGCCTTAGGCCATGTCCGAATAGGCGGCTATGGCTACGGCTACGGCTACATCTGGAGCGCCACGTAACCATGCTTTAAAGTACAGGACGTCCTTAGCAACAGTTGTAGCCGTAGCCGTAGCGGATACAGCCTCGTACTTGTTACAGCCTCGTACAAAATGGCTGACCAAAATAATTAATGTACTGTAATGGAGCAGAATTGACGAAAACTGCATGTTTTCTACAAATGCCAAGTAAGACTTCAAATGCTTTCATTAGTTCGTTTCTCATGCTCTTTGGGTTGGATTCGTGTACGTGATTGATGTTGAACATGATTGCGTATCGACTTCTGACGAAGCCCCCCACCCCAACCCAAAGCCTTCAGAGAAATTACTAATTAGTTAAACAGACCCAGATCAATGCAGATTGCAATCCTCACGGTTACAGACAAGTTGTTTAGAAGAAGTGCGCGGCCTTGCCGCAGGGTTACCAGCTCTTAAACATCGGCTAATTCAAAAGGACACCGTCCAGTCTCGCCGCATCAAATTTGATTACGGTTGGACTTCAATTGCTCTTTAAAATTGTATCCAATAATATTAATTCCTTCAAGGTATATTCCGGTCCATGGATTCAAACCTTAAAATTGAGACTTTTAGAGTGGCAGCAACATCAGTAGCAGCGTAGACAGTGTGAAGTCGCGAGTGTTGTTGTTGTTTTTTTATTATTTTTTTAATTACTAGCTTCTTAAGCAACCTAAGGTACGAGTTTTCAAATGTGAATGAATAGAATTACATACAATATTCGACTTGCTTTAGTCTACCATCATCGTGACCGTATACTTTACGCACAATTCAAATCAATGCGCAATTTTGCTATTTTGAAGTGAATTGATAAACAAGTAGTTAGTTTTTTTTTATGGGTTTATTGTATGGAAGAATGAAGTATAGAGTTGGATGAGGTATAATGGACTGTTATTGTCAATCCCGTCCCCCATCGTTTCAATGACATGACAAATTTAGCTCGTATTACCGATTTCCAAGCATTACGAATGAATGCTATTCACTTTGTTTGATTGCGCCCCGCAGTGACCAATATAGTTTAGATTATCTCATCTTCTTCATTTTTTACATCTCCCATAAGGTCCTTTGTGGCTCACAGCGACGAAGGTATTTCTTTACAACGACAAACACTGTTAAAAGCGCGGAGATGATGACGGGTGAAGTGGGCAGAAGGGTTAGGGTCCTCTGTTGGATGACGAGCCCGTCGGGGGAAAAAAAAAGATTTCCAACAGAGTCCGGAACACGCCAGAGAACACACTTGGATGCGCAGACACACAACTTACATATCGACTTAATCCGAACTGACCAAAGGGGAAATCTTTGTCTAAAAGCCACGAATTATGGGATGAAAATATGACACCTCCGTAAAATGTTCGACAAAAGTTTAAACAATAATGACAAACCGAGTGGAGAAATGTTTGTGGAGTTTGTTGTTGCTGTTTTGTTTTTCTGATAAAATGTGACACCTCCGTAAACTGTTCGACAAAAGTTAAAATGATAATGACAAATCGAGTGGAGAATGTTTGTTGTTGTTGTTGTTGTTGTTGTTGTTGTTGTTGTTGTTGTTGTTGTTGTTGTTGTTGTTGCTGCTGTTGTTGTTGTTGTTGTTGTTGTTGTTGTTGTTGTTGTTGTTGTTGTTGTTGTTGTTGTTGTTGTTGTTGTTGTTGTTGTTGTTGTTGTTGTTGTTGTTGTTGTTGTTGTTGTTGTTGTTGTTGTTGTTGTTGTTGTTGTTGTTGTTGTTGTTGTTGTTGTTGTTGTTGTTGTTGTTGTTGTTGTTGTTGTTGTTGTTGTTGTTAAATGTATTTATTTTTAACTTGGGTGTTTTTGCGATGCGTTGTGGTTATATGGCTTTATAAATACAAAAACTGCTTCAAGTTTATAAACAGTCTGTTTATGTTCTTATAAAGAACTTTTAATTCATTTTTATTTTTCAATTATGTCTTGTGCATTTTTTAATAACATTTAGAAACTTCCTAAGTTGCCCTACACCTGTGGTAATTTGAGCAGTGTGATGTTTCCCCTGCCAATTTCACCATGGTTTCAATTCAATATTTGACGCCTGGCTCATTCAATTTAGATTGGAATGAAAAGAACACGGAAATCGTCAATCAGCAATCAAAAAGAATCATTCAACTTCACTATCCAATCATTCCATCGTCCTTTAGCAGCGCTCATCCATGGTAAAGATGCATTCGAGTTCAAAGTATTGCAATGTACCATTAATTGCGTGCGAACCAGTTGTGCGATGGGGTGATTGGCCTTTTGCTTTCATTATGGACAAACGTGTTTTAATATTCAAACATCTTTTTGCCAGTTCTTGCATGATCAGGTGTATGTTTCCCTGTAAATACGTGTTCTTATAAATATCTTATAAATATTTCAAGAAACGGAACGGTAAAAAAGAGATACCATCATAAATATGCCCCTCTTGGATTTATATAATTTTTTGAGTCCAAACGTTTATTAGACAAATGGAAGGAATAATAGTGACAAAGGAACGTGCTCATACAGCTCTTGTTCACTTCTTCATTTCGTGACAAAACAACAGTAGTTTGTTAAATTATACATTTCAAAGACGCAAATAATTGTAAGGGTCTGACATCAGAAGACAAGAGGAAAAATCATCCATTAAAAATCATTTTAATTTGATTGACCAAACGAAAAAAGAAAAGGAAAACGTGTCCGTACGTCTTGAGCGCTCTGAGGTTCGCTAATTTGATTGCTTCAAACATCAAAAGATACATACAACTTCATGTGAGAACGCTAAAATTTAAGTTTTGAAGCACACACAAAAAATAGATTGCCCAACACGAAGACGACCATTAGCAACAAAATCGTGGGTGCCTACAAACTGAACTCGTATGCCTCAACAATTGAAAAATAAACCCTAACTTGCTCTGTTTGTAAAAATAGAATGGATGATAATGAAAATGATCAGAAGAATTGGAAAATTGGGCTGGAAAACAATTGTTGTCTTTGACATGTCTTCGAGATAAAATTTATTCTGAAGGTTAAATTTTCGTAATCAGTACCTATCTATATTAGGGAAACAGCTGCCATGGCTATGCGAAAAATCTGCTAAAACTACCCCTTGTCAAAGGAAGTTTTTTTATTTCAAAGTCTCAAACAAATATCTGGGTTTTCTTTTATAAAAGAATTGTTCACAAATTTTATTATCCTGACGTGTCACTCTGACGTCAAAGCAGTTTGGGCACTCGCATAAAGATCACTGTGGTCAACATTTCGTTTCTCGGAAAACAGTGGAAAATATATATTAAATTATTTTTTTATTTTTATTATTGTTTCTTTTTTCTTTTTCTTATGATCCCAGCCAATGGTCAGATATAAACCAAGAATTATTTTCTCAAGTGAAATTAAAACTGACTTGTCCTTTTGGCTTTGCTGTCTTTGTCCTTGGCGCTACCTATACAAAAAAATTACAACATAAACAACGGCGTGACAGCAACAACAACAAACAACAACAGATATCTGTCACTTCACTGCAGTTAATAAATTGATATTGAAGGCTCCCGTACTGCCGTTGTCTTGACGTACTCCTATAGCGGCACACTAAATCAGGGTTGTTTGCGAGCGTTTTTAATGCATCCAACTGATCAGAAAATGTAACGTGAGCCAAGACAAGACGTATCTTGTCATAAAACAGGGATAAATGCTACCTATTAATGGATCTTGACGTCCCAGTGGGGGTGTCATTAACGCCCTCACCCCCCACCGCACCAACACCTCTCATACATTTTATAAAGCCATCATATTATCGGTGACTTTCCTATTTGATTTATTGCTATAGCTATCATTTAGTTCCTGTAATTCTATAAGCTGCAATACCTTTATAAATCACTGTCATTGTAGACAAGGATTTGATCCATTTATTCGACCTCTTGACTCAGCTTTTATAATTTTTTTCTTCTTCTTTTCTTTTTCTCGGTCTTTGCTACTAGCCCATTTTCTACACGTTTTAACGTGGGGTGCAGGTTTGGGGTGTCATTAGGAGACTGTGGCATGAAACCGTTGAATAATCAAAACGAGGTTGGAAGTGAATGTGGTCTGGCACCGCGTAGATAACATGATATTGGTCTGCGATATGTGGACGGGATAAAAGTAACAACAACTGGTTTGGAACACAATATTATAGACGGTCATTTTCATGTAATTCAACATGCTATGGCAATATTGGTTTGCTTCAGGAATTAGAGATGGCGTGTATTATTCCTCCGGCCCATTTTCGAACCAAGGTCCAATCTCAAATCTATCGAATATTTTATGTTGTCTTTGATCTTCTATCTGAACTCGGTACAGACCCCCCCCCCCCCCCCCGGCACCCCGCATGACATCACACGTTGAAACAGCGCCACCACTGGATCAAAAGCAGAATGATTTCACCAAAATTAAAAAAAAAATCAAAATAAATCAATAAGCTTCATAATTATCAAACAATACCCACAAGGAAAACTGACTGGGTAAATTTATAGATCAATTTTAGGGTGAATAACGAAAAATTGACTGGAGCGGGATTTGAACCTGCGACCACCGGCTAAACGTACCGGCTTAACGTACGTTTAGCCGGTGGTCGCAGGTTCAAATCCCGCTCCAGTCAATTTTTCTTTGTTCACCTGAAAATTGATTTATAAATTTACTCCTAAACAGCTTTGTTCACCCAAAACAGCTTCATGATTATAAGTATTCACTGAAGAAAAAAAAAAATTGTGAATAATTACCGTGATAAATACTGAACCTTTAAAGCAGCCTGCTTTAAAAACAAAAACGTTTGATCAACGTGTTTTGATTGCGAGTAGAGGAAAATGTAGAACACTTATAAATGGGTTTTAGATTCAGATTGATTGCCTAACTTTGCGGGACCGATCCTTTAAAAGCCACACTTCACATTTTGTAAAAGGCTTGCTCGTTTTTACGCGCGGTTAAAAGAAAACTAGGTGTGATTGTTTGAAGCATGACTGTTTAGACTGCACACAAAGTGACCAATAAATTCGATGGGTGAACTTTTTGTGTAGTCTGTGCAAAAACAAGACAAGAATTTGTGTCTTAAGGGATGGTAAATTGCTGCTATTTTTGTGGGTCCCCTCCCCCACCCACTGTCTCTTTCTCCCCATCCCCATCCCTTTTCTTTATGACCATGCAATTTTCAAATCAAGGGAGTTTCTGAACGACAAATAATTGTTTTCGAAGTTGTTGGTCCGCGTTTTTGAACGCATAATATAGTTGTGTGAATATTATTGCATGCTGTATGTCACTAATAACAAAAGTTAATTCAAAGCTATTTTTTGAAAGATGACAGGATTTAAGACAAATATATTTTGTATAATAACTAGTCAAGCTTTTTGTTTACGATCGATCAATTTATTTGTCTGTCAACAAAACTGTATCATAAATCTAGCATTACTCTCCTAATGTAAAAGAGTGAAAACATCACTCTCTTGCCCGAGTGGTGGTGTAATTTTCACTCTTTTTAGAGTGCAATTATCTCTAGTTTGCTCTTTTAGAGTGAAATTTGAGTGAAGTTCACTCTGAATCGAGTGAAAAAGAAAATATTTCAACTCTCAAAAGAGTTGTCCGCCATACCATTCTTTTAAAAGAACCATATGGCGTTTACTCAAATTTCACTCTAAAAGAGCAAACTAGAGATAATTGCACTCTAAAAAGAGTGAAAATTACACCACCACTCGGGTAAGAGAGTGATGTTTTCACTCTTTTACATTAAGAGAGTATGCAAATTCTTTCAAGCAGCTTTTGAAAAAAAGGGCAAAATATATATATATAGATATTTATTTCCGATTTCTGTTTTCCGCCTACAGAGTGCAATAATCCAGGTCAGTCGGCCATTCCAGGAATTGCGGTGGATTTTTATGAAGTTCACTGGGGGTATATATCACTGATCAGCGGGACTGGGTGAATCCGTGAAGCGACAGGACGAACACTTAGCACCCTCCCACACGTTCCGTAATCACTCCGCTACCCCGGTACGTCACTCCGAGCGAGAGAGAGAGAGACAAAAAAAGATACAGCCTCGTTCATCCATCCACGACGTAAGTTATGCAGTTTTGCGTTCCGTATTTTCATACAAAAACATTATCTCTTCGTTTTGGGGGGATGTGGGTTGAGGTTTAGCTCATCCGGCAACGTTAATCACGGGTTGGAAAAGCTCCTATTTTTTGACAAACCTGTCAAAGATTATTCGCCGGCATTTCACCTAAATTTACAGGGCACCGTATAATTCTGATGCACTGCAGCCGTTTTTGACTGTCAGTTCAGAAACAATTTGTCTCAAAAGCCTGGAATTTGGGTCTGCGGGGTTAAGGTGCACAAAAGAATTCCAAGCGTCAATTGCTCTCCTTGACACATTATTTACCACACAATATTGCAGAACATCATAAATAAGTTTGCTTCTTGTATAAACTACGGCTCGTTTTTGTATATTGTTAGCCTAAATTCATACACGTCGTCACCCGGACTCATCGTGGAGTAAACATTTTACCCGGCACGACATTCAAACTAGGTTAAATCCATCCAAAAAAAAACCAGATAAACAAACAAATCCTGAAGACGCTGAGTACCATTATTTTAGGCGGTTATTGCACACATAATAAATACAAGTGTAGACATCGTTCTGTGCCGATCAAAACAGAAATTATTAAACAAGTAGCAATTGTAATTTCAGATACACATTTTGGGAATTCACAGGAGCCCGGGAAATCACTTGGAGCGGGCGGACAACATTGGTAATTGTCAAAGATCGGTGTCTGCACTTGATGTGACCCAGCACACATGAAATAACAAACTTTTGACATCAGTTTAAGCTCAGTCGGTCACCGGAGTCATGACCAAAAAGCGAAAACCCCCCACTGCGAAAATCGTCCCACTGTTTTAAAACATTGTTTTGCTCATTTCTCAAGAACTACCGCATGTCAGGCAAAAATATTTCAAGGGAAGTCCTCCATGGTCAAATCTGTGAACATGTATGTTTTCAATCTTAGCAGTATTATGCACATGCCTTTAAAATGAATTAATCATAATTCTAGGCCTAGATTTCAGAGTTGATGACAACAGAAATTTTGATTTTTGTTTGTCTCCCGATAAATTTACCTCTCTTCAACGTGGTGCAAGGCCGGGCTGAAACGAACAGGCGTGACATTGAACAATACGCATGATTTTCCCCATTAGTCCGTTAGATTTCGCCTTCACCTTTTTAGCATGAAGTGGTGTTCAGTCTTTCAGTCAAGTTCGACTGCGATCAAACGAGACCTTAAAATTAGAACACCATAATATCGGGAGGTCCAAGGTTGACGAGTGATTCAGTCCGCAATTAGTAAAAAAACAATATATATATATACACCCCTTTTTAAAATTGGCTTCTTAACCATACAATCCTTTTTTTATGGGCACCATAACTGGCTTACAGATTTTATCAAGAGATCAAAATAGCATACGAAATCATCATGGGTATGTTATTCATAAAAATGATTTCAGAGTACTTGAATTATTTCTCGAATGACTTTTTGCTCTCAGAAATAGCTTTAAAATGCAGATCTAGGTATCCCCATTAATGAACTGAATAACATTAATGTAGATCAGTGCCGTAAAGTAAGAGGGGCACGGGCGCAAGTGACCCCCCCCCCAATTAATGTTCCTGTTGACCCCCATAATATTGACTTTTGGGATTAAATATTACCAGAGTAACATACTTCGTTTTATAAGCTTTTACGTAGTAACTTTAAGGTTTTCGTTTTTTTATTTATTTTTTATTATTATTATTCTATTTACATTACACGCAAACATTGTATGTGTTTTTACCTCCACGTAAGATCATCTTATAAACAAACCGGAAACTACCGTTTTAATTGGTCAGTAGTGCCCCCCCCCCGAAAAATGATGCAACCCCTTGTGTACCTCCCTCGCCTAAAATGTTACCCTTCGTCCAAGATTTGGATTAAAACTAAGCGTCCAGTCCAGCACAGTTGTTACTAGCTTACACATTAATGATAAGAGTACATGACTATTAGATTCAATCTGAAAGCTCACTGATTATGAAGTTCATACCCAGTACCAATCCAACAGAGACATACTTCTCTCTGATCACTGCCAAGTCCAGATATTAGATTGGAAAAGCCCGAAAATCGCCACGTCTTCAGACTATAACGAGTAAAGCAGTCGACATAAACACATACGTTACGCACCATTATGTGCGACACGGACCATTATGTTCCACGAGAAATTTATGAACCATTATGTCCGACACATCGTGTCCGTTGTTGGATACAATGGGTCGGACATAATCGTTCGTTGGACAGGATGGGCGGGACATAATCGTTCAGAATTGTTGTCGACATAATCGTCCATGTCGGACATGATGGTGTGTAACACACGTATGTGAACTTGACGAAATCTTCGACAAGACATGTGCCGTTTGACGTTGTTTCACTGTACCGAGATCGCCTAATTTGATAACATTTTACGCGGTAGGTCTTCCCAAAAACCAACGTCCCTTATATGTTGATATTGCCATGGTGACCGAACGAAAATTGCAAACAAAATGAGCGTATTCTTTTGGAAGCCAGGACGAAGGTTATGAATTATTTCTGTTTAGATACAGCCCGGTATGATATTTTATCTGCCCATCTCAAGGTGAATAATATCGATGCGCTGTTTGATAAAAAATGAAATATCCCTGTTTTATATGAAAGAAGTTTGATGACGCGGAGAGAGCGTGTTTTCTTTAACCATATCAGTTGTTTTCATTCAATTTTTGCACCCCCTTGCGATCGACTGAATGGTTTTAGGAACAAGACCTTTTTGTTCTTTTATACGAAGGAACTGTTAGTTTATAGAAACACTATACATCAGCTAGGCTTTATCTAGAACAAAGGTGACAAGAAGATTCACTGGTATACTGCATTGTTGGTCTTATGGTTTATCTTACATAGTACCATCACCTCCCATGGACGACGAAGCCAGTTGTGGTCACGCCAAAGGACACCAGTGCTATGAATATCTTGAATAGAATTCCAAACCGTCAGAGTGCGCTAATACCACTCGGCAAGAACTATACACTAATGATTAACCAACAAGACACGTTAGAAACGTGTCTTAAGCCGGAGTCCAGCATAAGTATTTTTTTGTTCTGTAGGCTGCTCATACTCTTGCTAATACTATCACTGGTAGGCCTACTCATAAGCTGGTACTCGCACAGGTAGGCCTACTCATAAACTGGTACTCGCACTGGTAAGCCTACTCATAAACTGGTACTCTCACTGGTAGGCCTACTCATAAACTGGTACTCGCACTGGTAGGCCTACTCATATACTGGTACTCGCACTGGTAGGCCTACTCATAAACTGGTACTCGCACTGGTAGGCCTACTCCTAAACTGGTACTCGCACTGGTAGGCCTACTCATAAACTGGTACTCGCACTGGTAAGCCTACTCATAAACTGGTACTCGCACTGGTAGGCCTACTCATAAACTGGTACTCGCACTGGTACTCGTAATGGTACTTGTATACTGGTACTCGCACTGGTACTCGTAGTCATACTGGTACTCGTACCGGTGCTGGTACTCATTACTCACACTCGTACTCGTACCTCGACTCCTACTCAAGTACTTTTTTCTGTCACATTGTATTCAAACACTTGTTCTGTACTCGTACTTGCATTCGCATTCATACTCGTCCTGTGCTCATACTCAGGCCCGAACACTAACTTGCTGTTCTGTAGGGCCTACTCGTAAAAAAAATGCACTTGTACTTACAGAAAATATGCTTTGCAATTGAATTGTGCTCGTGAAACAAAAAAACATCTCAAACTGAATCATGGAAAAAGGGTCTCGCAATTGTATTTGTACCCATGGAAAAGTAATATCGTACACTGCTCGTAGTCGTGCCCAACTGCGACTCTGCCCTTACTACTGCAACACTATATACGGCACCGGTCGAGCACAAGTCAATTTCATACCGCATCCTAGCTCCCTACCCAAGTTTCAACCTGTTAGAATAGTAGGTTTAAACGCAGGCCGCCGAAAGGCTTCGCATCACTTCTCAATCTGAAAGGTTCTGCTTCGTTTCTCCATCTCCAACACAAACATTGCAAAACGGCAATGAAAATCAATGCTGGGAATGTGATGCCTTCCGTAAAACATTCCTCTTATTTGTGTTGTCAGCGACCCGGCGCATCAGTTCATGAATCCCGTACATTAATCAAGACGAACTCTCTATTTTTTCGTTGTTTGGAGTGCTCCACCATCCAAGGAGCGATATCGCTGGGCGTCCGCACCAGTGCTCTCGTATCCGGTTCTTGATGCCTCCGTTCGCAATACCCGCATGAGGATTAGTTGATATAGCCAACTTAGACCACCGTGAAATGTGGCCTAAACCCAACAGTGCATTGCACCACTCTCCGGCGAGCATTTGCGTGGTTTTGAAGTCGACAAGGAGGGCGAGACCCAGTGCAATAAATGTTGCGCGACCGAAGATGAAGAAAGAAAATGGGTGCACTTTTTCCGATTACGCATGGTCTCTGCACAAAACATCACAACTATATGCCAGATTTACATGGTGATTCGACTCGATATAATCTGGGGGTATTTATAGGTTAACACCAACGTGTTAAATCTACACCACGGGTGTAAGTTTATTATTACTCGGTGGTTTGCAGGTGTTATTTAATTAGGGGGTAATAACGATCCGTAATAATGATCACGGGTTAAATGAAATGCCCATAACGCCGTCTCCAACGTAGTTTTATGTGGCAAATTATTGTGATCGAAATCACATGATCACAGTGAGGTCTCTAGGACCCTTCAGTGTATTTTAGTGAAATTTTGTTTGTACATTCAATCAAATTAACTAATGACTTAAAAATGATGGTGTAATTTAAGCATCTAAACCCCTATAACTACTGGGCCATTTCACACGAAATAAAACCCTGTGGAATTCATACTGCCACCCCGTTTCACACTATCTCGCTTAAAGCTATCCAAAGCAGGGGGGGGGTAGCTTCATCCCGGGAAAGAGCAATTTCCCGGGTATTTGCCAAGGTAAGCAATTCAGGTATGAAAAGGTAAACCAAGTTTTCCCAGGAATTTCCCGGGAAATCTGTCCAGTGTGACAGGAGCTTACGAAGACTCGGATGACTTTGTTGTCACGACGAAGACCTAGTTTTATTTGGTTTCTAAAATCAAATTTTCATCGGCTAGAAAGATCTACCTAAAGTCTATTATAGATGTCCTCAAAGCCCCAGCTCTACATTGGTAAACTGACTGTAAATACTTCCATTCTTTGTACAAATCATGATGTTTGTTATAAAACCAACCTGTGAAAATGTCGGCTCATTTCGGTGTTTCATTTGCTAGAAAACAGTAGAAATACATTCAGCATCTTTGTACGTATTCCAAAAGGCGAGAGTTTTCGTCTCACTGAGACGAAAACTAATTTTGGATCTTACTTCATTGATAACTTACAAACGATAACACTTCAGACAGAAATATTTCAAGGAAATTTGTCTACCATCAGTATCTTTATACCATGTAAGGTATGTGTAAATCTGTGAACGTTTATGTTTTTCTTCTAACCAATGTTGAGCTTGGGCTTTTGGCAGCACAATCCCATGCCGTTCACACTGATGATACAACTGGTTTCCTTCTATTACCTTTCCAAGAAAACTGCTTAGTAGCATTTTCCGGCTTACCAGCCATGTAATTGGCAAATCAAACAGCATAAAATCAGTCTCTAAATTTTAGTTGAATCCGTTGGTGCTTATGAATGTATTATTTAAGCTCATAATCTATCACAGTCATAACCTTTCTGAAAAAGGTCTTCGGGTTAGGCCGACGTTTCAGATCCGCGTATACGTGAAACTCGGCAACTGCATGGTGCTGAATTAACTGAAATTGCCACGCGACCCTCCATCACAAAAAGCCACACATCCTGCCATAACTCGTGGCCACGAACTACGTTTTATTCGCTCAGCCAATAGATGATAATAGGAGCTTTCAAGTCTAATACCTGTAATTAGGGTCTCTTATTGGGGTACCGGTAAGTGTTTCCCAAAACAAAGAATATTTAAGACATCATATCGTATTGATATCAAGGTTGATATTTCGGTTGACTTCAGTTTTATTGCCACTTCATTATTTTCCAAAAAGTGCCCGATTTAGGCGTACGGCGTCAAAGTTATTAATTACATTTTTTTTTCCTCTGAAAGGATTGGGAGAAAAGCCAGTGGGTATATTTAGTGCTAAATTGATATCCACTTCACCATTATTAATATCAATTTTAATGTTGCGTGGTTAGATGAAATATCCGCTCGTTCTTTTTAGAATTGCCGATCGTAAATTTTACGAACTCTATCGCCCTGTTCGGTCTTTTTTTTAAGAGAATGGTTATGCATCGTTTCTTTCTGAGTTCACCTTTCATTAATCAAAGTGTTAAAGAGGGGATCCAGTGTCAATTTCACTTCTCTGATGCACTCATTTTTCTAATAGATAGAGTCCATAAGAAAGTGGAGAAAAATTACAAAAAGGGTGAAAAATGTCATTGTGTTTGATACCCTTCCAGTGTGAGAACTATCAACATCCAAAACATTCAATGACGTCACAATTCGAGAATATGAGTCTGTCCATTTTGTTCAGGATATTTTCAGTTTATTCCTGCTTAAATGATATTAGATCGAAAAAGCATTGAATTTGACCTTCTGGCTGATGCATAAATTCCCCTTTGGAATGTGCATACCCATTTGTTTGTTGATGTCCAATGACGTCATGTTTCAAATTTCGCTCTCAAAGAGTATCAAATCAAATGACTTGTTATATCGTTTTAGCGTGAGGCGGGAGATTGGTAATTTTTCCCACTTTCATTGGGACTCTGTCTATTGGAGAGTGAGTGCATCACAAAACTGAACTTGACCTTGGAGTCTCTTTTTTAAGGTATTGAGAAAACTTCTTGAGGGTTGATTTTTGCATCTGTGTCATGCATAAGTATCATGCCTTACATGGCCAGATCCTTAAGAACAATTCATCTCCAAGATGACAATTGACTGCTGCAAACATTTCTCAAAGCGATTGGTGCCAGTCTAAAGCCCCAGCTCAACATTAGTAAGAAGAAAAACAAAATGTTTACAGAGTTACGTATACCTTACATGGTATAAAGATAATGATGGTAGAAAACTTTCTTTGAAAAATTTCTGCTTGAGTCGTTATCGTTTTTAAATAATAAATGAAACAAGATCTAAATTAAGTTTTCGTCTCAGTGAGACAAAAATTCTGCCTAAGAATGCGTACAAAAATGCTGAATGGATTTTTACCGTTTTCTCGTAAATGAAACAACGAAACGAGCTTTTTCCCAGGTCGTTTTATTACTTACCGGTATATCTTGATTTGTGCAAAGAATTGAAGTATTTACAGCCAGTTTAACAATGTTGAGCTGGGGTTTAAATTATTTTGACTGCCTGGAATTTAAGATTAAATGACCCAACTAGAAATCTGCAAACCGAAATGTTTTAATTTCTTAAAATCAATTTTGTAAATATTATTAAAACGATGCATTCTCCAATGAAAAATAAACGTAACATACATCTCATCAATGCTGACTTTTATTCATTCCAAAAATTAGTCATTCAAAAAAAAATTATTCGATTGAGAAGAATTGATCTTGCAAACAGCTTTCAGACAAAAAAAATTTTGTAAAAAAAAAAAAATGTGAAATTGTGGTTGAAATAAAACTGTCCATGCGTACATGCGTAATGAGCACAGTGAAGATTCGGTCCATGCACGTATGCAGATACATACCGGCGCTCTCCGGTATCGGGGTGGAGGGGTCATTCGTAGATTCTCCCCGCTGTAGCCGCTGTAGAATGATTTGCCCTGGATTGAAAATCGAACATGTTTAGGACATTTTGTTGTTTGTTTGTTTGTTTGTTTTTTGCTTTTGTTTTTTGTTTTTTCAATTTTGCTTCTTCACACATTGTTGCTTCTTACACCTTGACGTTAAAAACTAAAAGGCCCATAGGCGTAGGCCTTACGAGCCGGGCAGGGGGGCAGGGGGGCAGGGGGCAGGGGGCAGGGGGCAGGGGGCAGGGGCAGGGGGCAGGGGGCAGGGGGGCAGGGGGCAGGGGGCAGGGGCAGGGGGCAGGGGGCAGGGGCAAGGGCAGGGGGCAGGGGGCAGGGGGCAGGGGGCAGGGGCAGGGCAGGGCAGGGGGCAGGAGGTAGGGGCAATGGGCAGTCGTCCCCCAAAAAAATACATATACTTATAAAAAAACATATAAAAAATTCGGGCAAAGCATGAGAAATAAAAATAATAAATATACTTGTTTATTAGAAGTTTGCACTTGTGTTCTTATCTGTTTACAATTTCTGTCCCTTAACCGAAGAGTTCCCATACGCCTATGGAAAGGGCCTGTTTTAAAATGCTGCGCTCTGTAAGTTGACGATATTGCAGACGTTGTTAAGGATGAGGTTTTGTTGGAATGTTGGAGTGTTTGTTTGTTTTTCAAAAAAAAAAAAAAAAAATAGCTTCGTAATACTGGTAACGTTTTACGTTAACGACATCGGTTTGACTGACATAAACAACTTCCAATATAGGAAGTATGGGTAAAAATTACAAATAATATTCTTTATCCCCGATGCAAAAATTAACATCTATCCTGATGGTTGCGGTACCCGCTGCTGATAGGATTCGAACTGCCTCTACCTACCGGGCAGTCTCGGTAGTCTAGCTGGTAAGACATCTGCTCTAGAAGTGGCGGGGGTCGTGGGTTCGAATCCCACCGAGGAAAACGCCTGTGCTTTTTTTTCACACATGACTCGGGAAAGTACTGAGTATACAGTGCTTAAAACACATTGGTGTGTGGGTAAAAACGTGTTTAAAAAGAAATAAATAAATAAATAACTTTAATGATATTAAAATGATGTAGAGGTTTCGTGTTGGACTTCCCTCAAACAAAGTTCGGATTTTTGAATTGTTCTCTTTATGAACAGCACAATACGTGAAACTGAAAAGGATCTGACAAGTTCGTTCCCCTAAACATATCGGCATCGAACATGAAGCATCGTTTTTGTAAAAGCGGTCGAAGGAAGCTAAGAGGATCATAGGGTCCTGCAAATTCCGGCCAGCATATTGAGAAAGTTAATGTCCCTTTCGGTTTCATTTTTTTTTTAAGCTCGGGTCAAGGAGTTCCTGAAAACAAAAACACGACTCCAATGTTTATTGTGTGTCCCCCCACCCCCCTCGTGTTAACATGGCGGATGAATTTTACGAATCGCGGTTGTTAATTTCTAACTTCTTTCCATCCACCTCACGGACTCAGCCAACCGTCCTCCCCTCCCAAAACACCCGTCAATATTTGAACAGTGTAGAAGCTTCCAGTTCATCAACCCTTTTTTCACGTCCGGCAGGTGGGATTCGGCGTCAAAACCACGCCAAAAACACTTCGAAAAAACCGAGAGATGTTTCCCGTATCTTAATACAACCACCTGTAATGATTTCCGAGAGAGTCTGTTTTTGGGGGGAGTTTTTTTTATGGTTTAAAAAAAAATTGAGTGCGTTGATCTTTTGGTTTTAACACTTAGTAACGTATTGTTGATGTAGTATGAAATGCCTTCGACTGCATCGTCCAGATTTACTTTGCTTGATTTCAGTTAGCAAACACAAGTTACTCGTTTTGACGTTACATTGGAACATAGCTGAGGAATTAATCATGATGTGCTTGTGAGCCAAAAACAGTACTTCTACCTTTTGACGTTTTCTTGAGCACCAATCAAAACTACACCTGCGATGATTGAACAAAAGTTAGATCTCACTTTTTGCCAAATTATTTTTTTTTTTTTTATAATCTCCAAACTTCAGAAATGTGGTTTATTTTTATGCCGCTTTTTTTTAACTTGGGTACTGATGTACTTACACAAAAGCGAGTGTCACTTTGTTTTGAAGTAAATTCATTCGTTCTTTTTCTTAAGCGTTAACAACCATAATGACGTCATTAGGACATACATTTCTAGTTATTCATATCAATTTAAACTTGTCAAATTTGGCGGATAAGAACATTCGGCAGCTGCCTTTGAAGAACTAGACTTAAACAATTTTTTGCCCTTCGCAGAAAACGTCTCGCTCAAACGTAAAGAGAAAAAAAACATTAAGAGCGAAAATAAGTCTCGTTTATGTGAGGACAATACATGAAGCATGCTTCCCGCGTTATTAGCCAAGCAAAAACATCCGTTGTGGAAAATTCTGCATAGAACCTGAATAAAAATTGAATTGCAGCCTTGACCGCGACAAGCCATACCATTATCAGTGTACTCAAGAAAGATAACTTCATTTTCTTATTTATCTTGTCAGTTGCTATGACGTATGTAATCGATACTTCATCTAATTACCATCCTCCGTAACCCGATGTAATCCGATCGATAAAAAAAGATAACGTAATAATGGTGTGCTTCTTATGTTATTACAAGATGTGACGTTGACGTCGTGTAGTTTGGTTCAATGATGCGGAGTTCAAACGTCATGGGTGACAGTGGTATGTTTGGGCGGAGGAACTTGAGCCACCGCGTTGGTGCGCTATCACCGATCCTTTGCCTCCCCCACCCTGTGGTTGTTTGTACACGCCCATACACGTCATCACCCTGGTGACGTCATGGCGTCAAAAAAATACGTGTACTCTCTTAAATAGTTAGATTGAAAATCACTCTAATTAGTTTGAAAATCACTCTGACTTTTCGATTAAGGCCAGGGACAAATCTTTTGCAGTTTGTCCCTACTTTCAATCGAAAAGACTAAATTTCAATCGAAAATTTTAAGAGAGATGACGTCACCTGTTTACAAATAGCCCTAGCTCAACATTGGCAACAAAGGAAAACAATGTTCGCAGACTTGCATGTACCTTACTTGGTATAAAGATAATGATGGTATAAAACGTTCCTTGAAATATTTCTGCCTGAAGTGATATCGTATTTAAACCGTTAATAAAATAAAATCCAGCAACTAATTTAGAATCCGCGTACAAAAATGCTGGATGCATTTTTACCGTTTTCTCGCAAATGAAACACCAAAAATCAGTTGAAATTTTCACATGTTGGTTTGACAACATATATCATGGTTTAAGCAAAGAAATGAAGCATTTACAGACACTTTACCAGTGTTGACGAGGAGCTTTATTAAATAAACAACCCCAAAAGTACAAACCGGTTTTTCAAAACTGTTATTAGGAATACAATCAAATAATCACGCTCGTCTTTTAGTTCCAGATGGATTCCCAATCTAATTCGCCGTAACGAAAATTTTCCGACTCGAAACGAGCAAGAACGCAATCTTATTATGGTAGTTCTGGTATACAGCATGATATTGACCCAATTCACTTGACGTCATCATCACAATTATCTTGGTAGCGTCATCTTGGAAGTCAATGTCCCCGTGTATTAAACAGTGCGGTGCGCACTTTAGGCCACCCGGCGTTAAATAGTTAACTAATTAATACCGGGTTCTTATACAAGCTCTCTATCACACCCTTAGGGCAGTATCTAAGCGCCTCACTATTTGTTTTACAACAGGAAAAAGCAGAGCTATGTTTTAATTGTGAGACCCATTTGTATAGCACCTTGTAATGGTTTACAAGGTGATAAGGCGCAATCTGCTGCCAACATTGCCAGAAACACAGGGGCAATTTCCTTCTCTTAAACGACAAGTGGACTGGGTTCTTTTCACGGGACCTAGGACTTTGCGTCCCATCCGAACGACAAATAATGATTAAGTGTCTAGACTTGCTTAAGGACACAAAATGTCAAGACCTGAACTCGAACCCCTACTCTGCTGATCAGAAACGCAAGAGCTTGGGTCTGGTGCACCAAACCGCTTGGCCACAACACGTCACTGCACGCCTGCCATAATCTGTACGTGCAATTTGACTTCCAAAATGGCGAGCTTGGCAGACAATAGCCGCTGTCTGCTGAAGTCGGTCCAAGGATGTCAATAGGAGTATTGTGTAACTATTACCGAACTGTAGGTACCGTGTAGTAGAACCTTTTAACGATTCAGAATACTCTATTTAAAAAATAATTTCTTAAATTGTTGATTTATAGGAGTCTTCAGTAATTTATATGAAGGCAGATGAGATAAAATTTCCCCTGGAACCGATTAGTGTTCCACAGAAACTCTACTGGGAAAAAGTAAAATGTTATATTAAAACTCTAGTATAGTAATTCTCAACAATGCGTTATCTAAACATTGCGATATTTAAATAGACGATTGGAAACGAAATACTTCACAAAAGTTTCTTTGTCGTTGTTATTATTCGTGAATACAATCTTTATTAATCTACTTTTACCATGATTTTTATTCTTATGGGGGAACAAATAATATTGAAACCGTAGAGGAACCATGGCAACTGTAATACAATGAGCCAATGAAAACCCATCCTGAAGAATTATGAAATTCCGACCGAATGGTTTCTATGCAGAATTTTTCCCATATTTAATGAAGGGATCATCTATATGATTCCTTAAGTATATGCCTCACGATGGAAACCTAAATGATCCTTTAACGCCTCGATTAGGAACCATTGTATGTGATTCTTATGCCTCCAAAAAGGAAACCTGTGTTCCCATATGCCTAATATAAAAACGTGTGATTCCTATGCCTCAAAAAGAAAACCTGTGTTCATATATGCCTCATATAAAAAAAACGTGGGATTCCTATGCGTCAAAAAGGAAACCTGTGCTCCCAAATGCCTCATGTAAAAACGTGTGATTCTTATGCCTCAAAAAGGAAACCTGTGTTCCTATATGCCTCATATAGGAAACCTGTGCAAGTGTACTATTTGTTTCATATAGGAAACCTGTGATTCCTAAATGCCTCATATAGGAAACCTGTATATTGGTCAAATATGCTTCTGTATGAAACCTGTGTTCCTATATGCAGTATAGGAAACCTGCGATTCATATATGCCTCGTATAGGAAACCTGTATATGGGTCCTATATGCCTTACATAGGAAACCTGTCTATGGGTCCTATATATGCCTCTTTTTTATAGGAAATCAGTGATTCCCAAATGCCTCGTGTGCTGGTCCTATATGCCTGATATAAGACACCTGTGTATGGGTCATATGCCTCATTTTTATATAGGAAACCTGTGATTCCTAAATGCCTCGTAGAGGAAACCTGTGTGTCGGTGTAATATGTCTGATATAGGAAAACGTGGGTCCCATATGCATATAAGGAACCCGTAATTCTTATGCTTCATATGGGAAACTTGTATAACGGTCCTTTAGGAAACCTGTGATTCCTATATACCTCATACATATGAAACCTTAGGAAACATGTGATTCGTAAGCTTCATATAGGAAACCTTAGGAAACCTGTGATTCGTAAGCTTCATATAGGAAACCTTAGGAAACCTGTGATTCGTAAGCTTCATATAGGAAACCTTAGGAAACCTGTGATTCGTAAGCTTCATATAGGAAACCTTAGGAAACCTGTGATTCGTAAGCTTCATATAGGAAACCTTAGGAAACCTGTGATTCGTAAGCTTCATATAGGAAACCTTAGGAAACCTGTGATTCGTAAGCTTCATATAGGAAACCTTAGGAAACCTGTGATTCCTTTATGCCTCATAAAGGAAACCTGTGATTCCTATATGCCTCATATAGGAAACCTTAGGAAACCTGTGATTCCTATATGCCTCATATATAAGAAACCTTAGGAAACATGTGATTCCTTTATGCCTCATATAGGAAACCTGTGATTCCTATATGCCTCATATAGAAAACATGTTTAATTGTCATAATATGCCTCTACGAAATCAGCATCCATTTGATGGAAATTACGGAAGGTTTAATTTTCAGGTTTTTCAAAAAGTATTTTATTAAATATATATTTTTTTTTAAATCAAATGAATGTTTCCTCACTTTTCTGTATTTGTATCGCTGGCCATATCTGTCTCTATATACAAGCAACTTTTCCCTCAAAGACGCAAAAAGGCATGTTTTATTAGGAGCTAGCTGATAGTTTTGTACACATTGACAACATCTCATGACCAAGCATTCCTGGGCTCACTGTCAACTGAAATAAATCCCTTTTCAGCTCGTGGTTTTATTTGCTGCACTACCGTGAAGAGATCTTGGTTCATGGGCATACACGCCGCTAATTTAGCAAATAACTAGGGCAATTGCGTCCCTGCATTTGCCAAACATCCTACGTTATGTACTTGATATAATAGCGTCGTCCACCGCCTAGTCTTGACATTTAAAATAGACTCCGAAAGCCAAAAGAATGAAGCTATTTATATAATTAAAATAACGGCTGAAATGTCCAGTGTAGCGTAATTCAACAGAAAATCGATTAGCCGGAAACCGAACAAAGTGTACGCGTTAATCGGCATCGAGGCACGGGTTGGCCCGAAAGCGTGGCTTCGGCGTATTGCTCTCGCATTAAGCCCGTCGCTCGTCGCTTCCTCTTCGTTGGACTTAAAATGACGACCAGCGAGAAATAAAAAAAAGAAAAAGCGAAAATGGAAGAAAAGAACTCAGTGGAGCGTTAGGACATTGCAAGCTGTATGACGTAAAAAGAATATTATATTTCTTAATACCAGAGAAGGGGGAAGAGTGCGTCTCATAAAGTGACGACCACGTAGTTTTTTTTTTTCTCTTCTTTTTTATTTTAAACTTATTTATTTATGTATGTATTTAATTATTTATTTAGTAATTTGTTCGTTTATTCGTTTAATCACTTTATTCATGTATTCATGTATTCATGTATTCACATATTCACTTGTTCACGAACTGTCCGGTTTGTTATATCACTTACTCTGCCGTTGGGAATTCTTTACACCACTTTTAATGTGTTTTCGTTTACCTCTTGTATTAACCGGTCGCAAAATGTTAGGGCCTAATTTTAGCCAGTGAGAATTAGCAGAAAGCTACTGGAAACAAGTCAGGTGTGGATTCATTCTGATGAAAGTATGAATCAAAAAGTGAATTATACTTCACACATCCGGACCACCACCTCTGATGTCGAAATATGACGTCTTATCCCTAAGCCAGCCCCGCAGCGGCTGACATTTAAAACAGGGGGCGCCCAGGTTGAAACACTCCGGGTTCATTACTTTCACAGTATTCTTCCGCGTGAAGTAGTGAACACAAACAATGCAAAAGAGTTACAGTCAAAGTTTTGTAAACAGATTTTTTTTCTCGCAAGCCAATAACTGTTGTTGTACCCGTAGGGAATAAATAACAAACAGTTCTGTATGTAGGATTTACATATAAGCCGTCTCTGTTTGAAACGGCTGTGGCTCTGACGTCAGACCTTAATCATTGTGTGGCCATGGTTGTTTGGTTCCCTGCTCACACAGTGATAATGACAACTCTTCTCATTCTATTTAGAGGGACCAGACTACTAATCCCTCCCAGCCTCAGTTTGGTCACGTCAGGATAAAGGTCTATCCTGTTGGTAAGTGATGACGTTTTAGAGCCGGAAAAGCAGTGTAAAAAGAATTGTATACATTTTATCATGTACATTAACATTCGTTACACTGCACTTCCGGCTCCAAAACGTCATCACTTACCAACTGGATAGCCCGTTGAAGCCAACAGCGTGTACATGAACCCTTGATAGACTATGTTTGACTTACAACGGCAGATGTGCACATGGTGGGTGGGGAGGAGGCGTCACTTTTCCTTTGGCGGTGGGGGTGTTGGCGTCAACTTTCCCCGGTAGATTTGGTGTCCAATAGGGAAAGGCCTAGGTAAATAACTACAGTCTCTATAATGTCATACCAAGGTTTAATCGATTCAGGCTCCTGAAGCTTTAGTTTTAACAAGGCGATTACTTTCGCCGCATCTTTGACGATTTTCTAGCAGGAAGTATAAATATGTAGATCTTTTAATTCCCAGTACGAGCATGCTTATCCGGAGGCTTCTTTTTCTTCTTCTTCTTCTTCTTCTTTAATTTCTTCTTTAAAAACTTTGATAGGTATGTGTTTGAGGTTGTATACTACAATCATTGACATTTAAATACTTAAAAAAGAAAGTTTAAATAATTCTATGATTAAAGTGATGATATACTGTTTTATTCATTGCTCATTAATTTTGAAATGTCTCTTTCCCGTCAATTCAAACATTTTCACTTTCAAGAAATACCTTGAAGCTAATCTGTGACAAATTTACACATATTTGCCGACAGGGTAAATCAGGGACTTCATTTTGTTATCCTTTTTGCACGGACTTTATTTTATAATATACACAACAAAACATGAGGACATCTTCAGTTCGTAAAAACCCTCAGAAAGTACCCAGTGTCCATGCGTATTACAGTCATTTTGTTGTAAAAGGTGCCGGCGTTTTAGAGAAACTGCGTCAACGGTTCCCTTTCTTACAAAATGTTACTTTAAAAGAAACCAACTAACGGTGACAACCATGCGAATAAAAACCTCTCCTTTGGGAGAAGTCGTGGCTCTAGGAAGAACCAGAATTGAGATAGTCTCGACGTTTCGTTCAGTTCACTATGTTTGTCTTCAGGAGAATGTAGATGTGATTAGGCCAATGCGTTTCTTTCCTTTGCAGTATGAAAGCAATGGTATCACAGATATTGGCCTACTCTCTAAATTGGCCTGCGGTCAGAATTGACTCGGAATCCGGGTCGCGGGGGGGGGGGGGTCTGACACATTTCTTGGTCAGTATAACTCGGAATCTGCGTCAAACTGACCAAAATGTGTGTCAAACTGACGCAAAATCTGAGTCAAAATCCGATCCTGACCAAGAGATGGGTCTGACCACTGGGAGCCAGAACCCGGGCCAATATTCTCAGCCGGGAGTTTGGAGACTCTTAATGTAAAAGAGTGAAAACATCACTCTCTTGCCCGAGTGGTGGTGTAATTGTCACTTTTTTTAGAGTGCAATTATCTCTAGTTTGCTCTTTTAGAGTGAGTTTTGAGTCAACTTCACTATGAATTGTGTAAAAAAGAAAATGTTTCCACTCTAAAAAGACTTGTCCGCCATATGGCTCATTTAAAAGAGTGGTATGGGGGAAAACTCTTTTTAGAGTGGAAATATTTTCTTTTTCACTCGATTCAGAGTGAACGTCACTCAAATTTCACTCTAAAAGAGCAAACTAGAATGAATTGCACTCTAAAGAGAGGGAAAATTACACCACCACTCGGGCAAGAGAGTGATGTTTTCACTCTTTTACATTAAGGGACTTTTTCATGAGCCTTAATGTCACATGATGACGACTACTGCACACCAGTCGAAACGTCGAGAACAAGAAACCGGCTCTGCACATTCTATGTTCACTTAACAGAATTATTACACGGTATGCTCGCAAAAATACAAATACAAACATCGTTGTCAATACAGAACTGTTACCAAATAAACTATTTTTAAATTTAACAATATTTTTCCGAAACATCTATGCAACCAACCCGTCACAGCTTCTGGATGTGTCAAGGTGAGGCCAAAAATGTAGTTGATATTTTTTGTTGTCAAAAATGTTTCAACAGAAAAATGGTTTTAACTAATGCCGGATGAAAGCTGGAATATTTTATATCATTTTATAATGACATACAACATGGTTTTCTTGCATTTTGTTTTTGTAATATTTTTTGTGAGATTTAAATGTATACAACTTTCGATGTTTACGCACTACGGAGCGAGTTGATCAAAGCCAGGAAAAAAAAAGAATTTCGCTAACAAAATAAACCTGGCTTCGACACACCGTTTCCAAAATAGACACTCGACAATGGCACCAAATATAATGTATGTGGATTCAATTAACCACACGGTGGTCTCGTCTCCGTTGTGAAATGGCTGGGAAATTCCTTTGAGAATTTGTGGACAATGTTATAGCTAGGAGCACCTGCCTCGCATGCCATTAAACATCGGTTGTTAAAATCACATCCGATCCAATTACAACAAAAAAATTCATAAGAAAATGTGTGTTAATAATGTTGTTTTTACGAAATTGAGGCCGGATTCGAATTGGCGGCTTCGGTTACATCTACGGCTAATGACGCCTTATATTTCAACAAATTGTGACACGGCCGTAGCCGTAGCCGTAGGGGTGTTTTGGGTTGGGTTTTTGTATAAAATAGCGATAGCCTTAGCTTTCCTTCCAAGCCGCACCTTCGTCAGGGGCATAAACAAGCACATACATAAAAACAGCCATTTATAGAAAAAAAAGGGAGAAGGGAATTATGGGAAGGGATCAAGAATTAAGCGGGAAAATGATGGCCAATCAAAGTAAATACATTACAGACAAAGGGTTGGTTAATGACCAATCAGAGTTGGACAATTTGGACAAAGGAAGGGCCAATGGTGGTCAGTACAAAAGGGTCATTACTGAGTAAAGAGGTACCGGGTAGCCTTAGAGAACCTGCCGGCACAGAATTATTTTCAAGGGGTAGTTTCCAATCTGTTTAAGACACAGAAAATTAATTGCGTTTTAAAGCAGAACCCATCTCGTACTCAAACATTGGGGTACGTTAAAGTGCGCGTTAAAGCAATGCACGCGGGAACACAAGAAACCTCGCGAGGTTTTAGCCTTTTAGAAATATGTTGGACACCATAGGAGTGCACTGCTTGGTTTGGGTGTATACAGACAAATGTACCCAAACCACATAGTGTCATAGTATTGTGTCGACTATATCTCAAAATGCCGTTCGTGATAGATGGCTGTGCATAATTTACAGTTAACAGTTTTGAAACCCTTGTTGATTTTACAATGACAATTTAATTTATACTGCGCCATTTCCAGCCTATCCAAAGTCTCATGACATGTTTTGAACAATGTTGAGGGAATCTCACTTTGTCAGCGCACTTAAATCAGCGAAGGGAAACAAATTACCTTAGAAGGTCGAATGTTACCAGTCGACTGAAAACACGTGTGCGCGTTGTATCTATAGCAGGTCGTCCTTTGGGTATAAGTCACGGAAATCTATCTCCCAAAAAAAAATTAGGATAGCGATATAGGAGCTGTAGAGGATTCACAAAGACTGGTGAAGTGGAGACGAAGCATTGTCAACCTAAATTGGTTGCGTCACACAAACATAATGACATGGAAATGTCGCACCGGGTGACGACACGGTTATTGATGCTAAAAAACGATTTTCTATCTCAAACTCGATGCGTAATTAGGTGACTCGGCGGTGAAAACAGGACAGTGGTATCTTGTAAACACACATCGTTTAGCCCTGAGGTTTTCAAAGGATCTTATCATACGAAGTATCCCTGCTAAAATTACATCACTTGTTATTATCTATTAGGGTGGGAGGCTTGGTGGTTATTTTTAATAGAAAACGCATGATTGCTACTGAGCCAAAATGAACTAATAGACACTGTGTAACCTGCACAACATCACTAATTATTTAATCACGTATTATTTAGGTTTACTCAAATATTTTTATTTTTTTGATGGTTCATCTTAATATCAACTTAAAAAAGAGAGAGAGAGAGCAAAATTGATGTTGTCTGGGAAACTTGTGCAGCTTGTTGAGCCTGAGTGAATACTTTGTTTACAATCCCTCGGGGTTTACTCTCTAAAATGTGAAAGAGTGAGAGTGTCATTCTCTCGCCCAAGTGTTGTCATTGTGGCTCTCTTGAGAGTGAAACTCACTGTGCATCACCCTTTTTTGAGTGAAATTGGAGCAAACTTCGCTCTGATTCAAGTTGAAAATATCCGTCTTTTAGTCTAAAAAGAGTTGTTCGCCATATGGCTCTTAGCTAGAGAGGTATGGCGGACAAAACGAGTATTCTTTTTTTTTTTTTTCTTCTTCTTCTTTTGTTTCCACTCGTTTTATATTCAGAGAGTAGATACTTTAAACTACACCAGCGTCCCAGGATGAAATACTTTTTCCTTTTTTTTTCAAAGAAAAAGATTTTGATTTCTTTTCTTTATTCAATGATTGATATCTGCAGACACTTAGAAGAGAGAAAAAAAACGATGAAAATGGTTTTTAATTTAAAAACAAAAAGTGTTTGATTTGTGTAAACAGCGCGTTTACCTTTTTACTGTTGGCTAACAGTTATCCTGCTGATGTATTTGATACCGTACAATTAAGATTATAAAAACACATTTTTAGTAATGAATTTTATAACGGTATCGAATGTCCCAAGGGTTGTTTCCTTCTAGATTACTGCATTTATTTATTTATTTTTTATTTTTTTTAATTATTATTATTATTATTATTATTATTATTATTATTATTATTATTATTATTATTATTATTATTATTATTATTATTATTATTATTATTATTATTATTACTATTATTATTATTACTATTATTTTTTTTTGTATTTTTTTTTTTTTTTGGGGGGGGGGTCTGCACTTGATTTCTTAATTCGATTTGACAGTCGAAAAAAGCGCAATTATCAACGTGCGCAGAATCCATAAAAAACGTATAGTAAATGTAATATAGGTTTGCCAGGCCCAATTTCAGCAAAAAAAATCAGTAAAACACCAGACCCATTCAATTTAATTTCGCTTGAAACTGAATGCCCCATTGCATCAGCATTCAGCTTCAAAGAGGAGTAATTTAATTTCGACAGTTTAACATCCACTGGTCAAAATAAGATCATTCAAAATTATTAGGTCGCACTAAGATCAGTCAATTTCGCAAAAGCCAACAGCAAGAGGCTGGTCAGCCGTTCAATTTCATTAATTGTAAATAGGGAGGTAGAAATTCAACTGAAAAACGGTCAAAATGTAGTCTCGAATGCCGAGGCTATATAAAATAGCATGATTGACACGAACCTGAATAAGAAGAACGATATCATGTGTGCACGAAAAACGAAATTGAATGACATAGTAGCTGAACAGAAACCTTGGTTTGAATGAACTGGGGAAACACGGGTCATTGAATAATGAAACTGGAGTTATTTTTGCTGATATTGGTTTGCCAAGTTTTTGAATTGTTAGACCCAGAAAACGCCGGGGCAAACCCCTTCTCTTAGCAATAAGCGTATTTGGGTTCAATACAAAACGCACAGAACCGGGGGCTTTACATCCCATCCGAAGGACAAGGCAATAATGGTTAAACGTCTTGCTTAAGGACACACGTGTCACGGCCGGGGTTCGAACCCACACTCTGCTGATCAAGAAACACCAGAGCTTGAGTCCAGTGTGCTAGACTGATCCACAGCCACGACATGCACCATTATTTTTACTTTTTCTCCAAAAGTTACACCTTTTTTGTAGATGAAGTATCTGTTGAAAACTGGAATAGATCAGGAATGTATTATCTCTGATGACCAATGATTTACCTAAAACCTTAACATGGTTATGATTGTAAAATCGATACCTCAATACTTTTTACTTGTTTAGCATTTTTAACGCAAAGTCACTTTGTTTATATTCGAGTTCATTCTAGTAATTGTGCGTGTGTGTTTGGTACCCCCATCGTGTCCACCCTTTTCGTTGACTTAATCTTCGGTCATTTTTATGTCCACTCCTTGCTTATTGTGCTGGTGTACATTTCATTTCAAAACAAGTTAAAAACTTTATCCAACCTTTTTCATTTTCTCACAATAAAACAATCTGCACAAAAATAGTGCTACTAGATTCCAATTTCAGGTTTAGACAAATC
Organism: Marthasterias glacialis; assembly: GCA_911728455.2. Taxonomy (NCBI): domain Eukaryota; kingdom Metazoa; phylum Echinodermata; class Asteroidea; order Forcipulatida; family Asteriidae; genus Marthasterias; species Marthasterias glacialis. The sequence goes on along the minus strand of OU452229.1, from coordinate 22,530,974 downwards.
ATCCACACACAAAAAAAAGCTTGGGGAACAAAACGAGATTCCAAATCAAAGACGACTTGCTCCTCAAAAAATAAAATCGAGCATCAACAAAAATTCTTACACAATGTAAGCCTTTCTAAGAGCTACGGACATTTTCCAATAAAAATATGTACCTTACATTGACTCTAAATCTCATGAAGAAGGAGTCGGGTCCAGTTCTTCTAGCAGACCCCCTAAAGAATTTGCAGAAATAATCTACACAAGAAAAAGAAATTCGACAATAAATGTATATATATATATATATATATAAAAATGCTCACCTTCTGTGACTGTACCCCAAAAGATTGCAAGGACCAGTAGAAAAACCACGCCGTAAACAGTCGGTCTCGTCGTTCCCATCTTGCCGTGTATTTCTTTTTTGAAAAGACACCTGCTCTCAAAATAAAAAGCGGAAATTTATCGTTGAATCCTCTCCTTTTTTTCGGCGTTACGGCAAGTGTTCGGGAAGTTTGATATTCTCTGGTAGTGATGGCACCACCCGGCAAGTCACTTGTGTCCACGAGATGAAGTTTGACGCTTGCACTGCTCCGATCTTTGAAGAAAACAGACCTCGACAGCAAACAAACACCGCTAATTATTTAATAAGAATGTGTTGCTCTTCAGTGGAGGGTGTCATTTACTTTGGACGCTCCCGTCAGCTCCAGCCTTTAGCTCAAGTCGCACAAAGATGAAGTGGGGAATGATGAAAGACTCTTTCTTAAAAGCTCCGGCCTGTCCCAGTGGGACGTTCGATGGTACCTCGTTTACAGAGCCGTGATGATCGCAGCCAGTAGTGTCAGGTGAGTGGGATCATAGACTCGCTTGAGCAGCCGAGCGCGAAGTGACTAACACGGTAGCAAGAACTACTTGTTATTGCATTATCTTGTAAATGCGTACACTCGTCACATCCGGCACGCAACAAGTTTATTCCCAAGGAGCTCCCGGATGCCTCGGTGAGGGTTGAGCCAGCGTATAACTATACAAAGATAACGACATCTATCATGTAATATATACATCTATATAGCATCGCCCCCCTTCTTCCATTAGTTGATGATGGCGGTGACGACCAGTGAGGTTCGCACCAGCGCCGTGTAGTCGTGTGTGGTAACGCACGTGTTACCAGGGACGGCACGGTTAACCGGGGGACGGTTTCATCCGTAGTGGCGTGGCGAAGCCGCGGGCGGTACCAATACGTGCCTAACGCCCTGACGTATCGGTAGTTTCCGTTGTCATCTTATCGTTTGTGTCACTCCGACTGTCAAAACATGCGCGAACAATACTTGGGGCTCTTACTTGACAATTCCACAAAATGGGGTCAGCTCTCGTGTCAGTTTTAAAATAAAAATCGACATGGTTATTTTGGCAGCCTAATTAACATCGCGATAAACTCGCTCGAAGATGAGACTTGGCAGCTTGACATTTATAACCCTTAAATTATCGTGTTCAGATACATCTAAATTAACACTTGCTTGGCTCTTGGAATTCTAAATCTCAATTTGGCAGATTATGTAGGATTAGACAAGCTGATAGCTTATCCTTCTTGTGGAATCTGTCAAGTCGTGGACTAACTAATCCATCGTACTGAGAACTATTTGTTGTCATATAAAATGTTGCGTCTTCATGAAACTGCAATTAACTCAAATTGTATTTCTTGCATGGTGAAAGTAACAAATATTCACCCAAATAAAACAAACGTATGGCTGTTGGCCCTACAACTGCTATCTACATGCCCTTTCACACTGCACGAATTACCCGGGAAATTCCCGGGAAAGGTGTTGAGATCATGTTTCGCAAAACAAGTTTATTATTCCCAACATTTCTTCCGCCACACGCCGTTTAGACTTAGCGAATAATTCAATCATGCACTCCTTGGACGCTATAAAACTGTCAAAGACAAATAACCCTAAATAATAGTTCAGTTTGCTGCAATATTCCTCCTCTCCTTGTCACAACCATGTGTTGTTGTATTTGAAAAACATTTGGGTGAACAAACTGTTCGCCTCGCTGTTGGGTCAAGTAAGGCTTAATTTGAAAACATCCAACATTGTTATGCCTGGTCTTGCATCATAATAATATTGTAGGCCTAAGTTAGAAAGTCGTACATCGAAACTATTATCCATCGGAAACAAGGCGTTTGATTTTAGCTTTAGATTTACACAACTCAAATAAAAACCAGATAAGTTAAAGCATAGACCGTAAAGCAAGGACCAGTGGCGGCACCAGATCTGCCAATCTGGGGGGGGGGGGGGGGCAAGCTTTACTTAAGGAGGGGGGGGCAAACAAAAATATTTAAGTGTAGTTTTGTACTGCTGAAAGGCACTTACACTCAATTTCGGGCATAGGCAAAAAATTGAGGCCGGAACTGGGGGTGGCAAATTGGGGGGGGGGGGGGCAAAAAAGTAACTGAGGGGCATTTGTCCCCCTTGCCCCCCCCCCCCCCATAGCGCAGCCGCTGGCAAGGACGTCCTTGCTCTATGACACAACCAAGCACCAAGTTGGTGCCCACTGGGCCTGGGGCATGAAATCAAAATGTAGCATCGCAAAACCACACAGTTCACATAACCATTACTTAAATAAAGCAGGTGGACAACATTGGTAATTGTCAAAGACCATTATCGGCACTTTACGTGACCCAACATATACATGAAATAACGAACATGTGAAAGTTTAAGCTCAAAAGGTAATCGGAGTCGAGAGAAATTAGTGTAAAACCCCCTTATCGTCACTGTTTTCAAACATCGGGTTTTCGACTCGCGATATCAAAACTAATTGTTTTAGTCATTTCTCAAAAAAACTATAGCATTTCAAGCAGACGTATTTCAAGGAAAGTTTTCCAGCAGAATCATCTTTATACCTTGTAAGTTAAGTGTATAATAATATGTTAACACTTATCCTTTAAACTATTTCTTATTATGCCTCATTGGTTAGTATCCCCTGGTGGGCAAATAAACCTATTTGACTTGTTTCCATATTAAATTAAAAGACCTTAAATATCTTTCGAATTAAAATATGATTACTTTGGTCATTCCTCATTAAGTATGAACATAAAATTGAGTTTCCAATGGAATTGGGTTGAATTGATAAACAAAATACCCGCCGATTCATCAAGGCCCGTCATAGACATCGGGGGGAAAAAAGCCTTGCCCGCGTGTTGTCTTAGGCAACAATGAAAAAAAAAAGAGATACCAAAATGTAAAACAGTTACCAGTTAAACAAAAGCGGACTACGGTAAGCAACATTTGCGTGGGTTTATTTACGTTCGTGTTCACGAAGGTTTCTTCGGCTAGCGAGGCGAGGGAGATGGGGAGCAAATGATCTTGGGTCCCCCGTGCCTAGCTGAGGATACAATAGATTTAAGATCGATCTTAGATTTCTTAAAGCTACAGTGACGGCCACAAACTACATCCACACTGATTAATTATGTCACTTAACCGCTTTTCTGTGATTCACTAACAACATAAAAAAAAAACGTACCAAGGTTTAGTCAGGGAATAACTATTAAGCCTGTATTATTGTGTAGCTATCTTTCATTCAAATTAGTGTAACCAAACTGAGGCTCGGAGGGAAAAATAGTCGGGCCCCTAATCGTTCATAAACATAGGGTTATATATAAGAGCTAGGGTGGGGTATTCGCTATGTCACGACGGAACTCCTCTGACCTGGGGGCGAAAACCCCTATAAGTCAATTGCAGACGAATGTCCACTTAGAAAATGTTTGCTGTGTAAACTGATGAGTGACCAGTGTAAAATATGATTGGTCAGCGCCATTTTTGCAATGCAATACTTCTTGTCGAGCCGGTGTTGTTTGGTTTTATACGCCCTCTAGTTCTTTTATGTAACTCTCCGTTCATAAATGCAGACAGCGGTACCATTGTAATTCTGTCAACGGGGAATCAGACTATTATACTCCTTTTTTCCGGTAGCCAAGCAACAGATTGTTCATAAAACTCGACGGATGTTTGATATTTGCGTTTTGTTTGATGCTTTGTTCCTCGTCGCAGTTGTGTGCCACCTATGATTCTGATGAAAGAAAAACACTTTACTTCCCAGGCGATTTTCCGTCCACGTTGTGACAACAATTTTGTCGTAACCCCAGACATTAAAAATCATCGGCAAATAAATGGCGTCGGGTGTAAAAGGTTTGACCTCTTTTTTGTCTTTGTTTTTTCTTCTTTTTTTTCCCTGAATCCTGGAGTCATTTGTCTCAGTCCTGTATAGTGCAAAAGTGGCGTTTGGGAACGGATTGGTTGTTACAGTTCCGATTGTTTTAATGAGATTTGTGTAAATGTATGAAAACAATATTCACATTATTATTCAGACCAGTGGTTTGTTACATTTTAAGACGGTGTGTCTTTTGAGAGATTTGAGAGACTCGAATAAAGTACAGAGAAGCCTGTTAAGTGAGGATCTTTATCTTGCCGTGTATATCTTGTCCTGCTCCCTGTCCGCACAATGATAAATTCAGTCCTAATTGTTGAAAGGACACCAGACTATGGTGTCCTTCTCCAGCCTCGTTTTGGCCTATGCGACCTGAATGGAAGAGAAACAACGTCAGTGAACTCTGGTAGCTGTCAAACACCCTACGACACTTAATACAGATCTATTTATCATTACTCTTAACCCAGTTCTTGATGGAGTGTTTTGGGCAAAACTCCCGAATGTTGTCGTTGAGTATGACGTCAGTACAATACAACTAAAGGCTTGACATTCATTCTTGAAATGTCACAACGCGCTATCATTTTATGTCATAATCATTCACAAGTGGGTGGACATTTATTAACCTGGGCACGTTTTAAAAGTAATGGACTTAATTTCTCATCAAACTCTTCCGCAACTCGGGAAACTTTCTTCACATAAAAGAATAATGAATTCTGAAAATGAAAAACAAGCATCCAATTCAGAAACTCAAAAATGTTGCAGATAGTATGCAAACTGCAAAAAAATATAATTATATAAATAATTAAGATAAGTAATAACAGTTATGTTGAGAACACGCCCTTTGTGACCACGGTTTAACGTCGTTATCTTTAATTATCTTCATAAATAAAGTAATCAATAATAAAAAATTTAAAAAAAATTGAAGCGAATAATAACAACAGATCTAAACACCCTCGATATCTTAACTTTCTCACAATATAAAGAGCTAATTTCACTGATTATTATTTCATACGGGTTAGCTATAACAAAAACAGCATCACTAATAAACATACAATGAGGAATCGCCCCTTTCAGGAGCCCCAATCTTTCAACAAAAACCGCTCTCACTGATTTATAGTTGACGTAGAATCCATTTGTGTGTCACAATGGAGTAAGGAATGGCAATCTCAAAGTTGAGCTCAGAACAAAACCTAAATCCATTCATGCTCATGTACTACCGGTAAAGTCACGGTTTCTGATCTTTGAAAGTATGTTCGGATTTGTTCAGACTTAAATATTAATATAGATTTCATATTTTATATTGTTTTATTCTCGTCATGCCAGCATGAAACTCATTTCCTTAAGTTTGTACATTATAAGAATACATCAAATTAAAATATATTTATTAAAAAGAAAAATAGAAAAATATACATGAACAATGATGATTCAAACATCAACAACAACAAAAGGTAAAATTGAATAAACAAAAAGGACACAGACAATAACTAAACAGCCATCAAAAGCACAGCAATGGGCAAGGGATGACTTGGAAAGGGAGGGGCGGGACGGGGTTGGGACAGGTGGAGGGGCAAAGGGGAGGGAAACAATTTATGGGACAAGGTGAGAGGCAAAGGGGACACGAAATTGGGATAGGACAAGGAAAGGTGGGGAAGGAGGGAGTGAGGAAGGGGAGGGGAAAACAATACATGAGAACGTTGAAGGGCCAAGGGGGACACGAATGGGGAAGGGGGGCTGGAAAGACGGTAAAAGAAAACCCCAACCTCTATTGTTATACTCATTCTCAAACACTAACGAATAACAAGAATAATGTACATTTATTGACTTTTCTGATGCTGCTTCACTGCATAAACGTTGGTCAAATCTGTAGACACCATTTGTTGGGCAAAGTAAGGTCCTCAATAGTTGGTTAAGATTTGCCCAACAAAAGCAATCATTTATGTTGTTGGGCGAGCTATTGTTTGCCCTTTATTTCTTATTAGAGGTGAAACAAAAGTTGGGCAAATATTGGGCAAATCTTTAGTAATCTAAATTCATCATAATTGTTGGTTACACTGATGCACATAAATTCTGCAATGTTTTGATGTTATTTATGTTTATCTTCTTTGTACATGTTTTATTGTAAATTTTGATGTAAATTATAAAGTTTGTAAAATACATTTTTAATGATCTGAAGTGCTGAATGGCTTCCTCTATAAAAAGCACAAAACGTTAATGTTTTGTTTGTGGAGGGTAAAAAATATGTCTGGTTTTTAATGAACGTTAGATAGGGAGGGTGGGGTTGCTCATTTTTATTTTCATTTTTTTATTAAACAATTAAAATATTTTGGGTCATATTTCATTCTTGTGCAACTTTAATGCTTACGGGGGATTTTAATTTATTTTTACTGCCTTTGCGATTCAGTTGTGCAATGTTCTGATGCTTTTTTATGCTTATCTTCTTTGTACATGTTTTATTGTAAATTTTGATATAAATTCTAAAGTTTGTAAAATACATTTTTAATGATCAGCAGTGCTGAATGGCTTCCTCTATAAAAAGCACAAAACGTTAATGTTTTGTTTGTGGAGGGTAAAAAATATGTTTTTAATGAACGTTAGATAGGGAGGGTGGGGTTGCTCATTTTTATTTCCATTTTTAATGATCAGCAGTGCTGAATGGCTTCCTCTATAAAAATGTCTTTAACTAAATAATTAAATTATGTTTCTTAACGGAGGCAGGTCAATACACGAAACTATATGTAGCTGTAAATGTTTACAGAGCTTATTTGATCATTTGGTTGGTTCGGGTACGACATTTGGAAAATACTAACAACTGTTTTAGAAGGTTGATGTGTAGAATTCAAAAACATTGAATTTCTAATAAAAAATGTATGTGTGTCTAATATGTTCGTTTGTGTCAGCTGCATGGATAACGAATTCAGTTTATTGGTTAAAGATATTGGTTAAAGATAAAAGTCCAACAAATGGTTTATCTATTTCACCATTTATTGGACTATTGTTTACACAAATGCTCAACAATTGGTTAATTTGTGTTTACAATCTTAACCATTAGTTGGCAAAAAATAAAATAGTGTACTTCAAATTGCTTTATTATTCTCACCATTTGTTGGATAACATAAAACATTGACCAACTATTGTTTACAACAATTCCCCAACACTTGGCCAAGTAAACTTCCCCAATTTCCCAACTTTTACATCAAAACTTATTACCCAACAATTGGTTAGAAAAAAATAACCAACAAAGCTGATTAAGAGTTTGCCCAACAGTGTAGCAATATTTAACCAACTTTGTTTGGTACAATTTTGACCAACAGATGGACCAGTTCGTATTAGACCTAACGTTGGTCAAAATGTCGGTCAAAAAGTAACCAATATTTTGTGCAGTGTTGGTGTAACTGCTTTCCAAGCCAAACCTTTCTGGAACATTCTCGTCAGAAAGAGCTTGCTGGAAAGTACGATCCTCACAGACAGTACACAGGTCTTTCCAGCTGTTTCAGTGTTTATTCTGAGCTTCAGGATGAACCATTAACATCTTCGCCTATAAACTCATCCTCAATAAATCTATGATCTTTTTTTTTTTTTAGCATGATTGATTGTGTTCTACCGCTCTGTACCCCTATAACCGTCGTGGTGCCCGCCCTGGGAGTACAAAGACACGGGGGTGGGGACACCAGTTGGTCAAACGCGGTGATATAGCGCCGTCAACAGGGGCATTAAGAAATTGAATCGCCACCGTCCGAGACGGTCATCGATTTGGAAATGTAATTAGCTAAGAGCAACATTTGCGCTTGTTATTAAATACATGAGCAGCACTCAGGGAATGATTGTTTTTGTCTCTACCCCCCCCCCCCCATCCTCTCTCTATCTCTCTCTATCCCTCTGTCCCAGTTTCCGACAACCTTGGTAAGGAGTGCGAGGGAGGGGAGAGAGGAGGGTGGGGGAGGGAGGAACTTCTTGGGTGTCGATTATCAGTTCATCTTCCCATTTTCACTAACTCTGACTCAGACCCATTGATAACAGCATCTCAAATTCTCTAATCGATTTAATTTTCATGTTGATGTCTGGTAATGCTGATAGGAATTTTAGATTTTGTTATTATGGTTCATCTTTCGTGGCTAAGTGGTAACTGATACAACCCCGGAGCAAAACGACTTTTTGAGTTTTTTTTTCTCGCTCCGTTCAGCGAACCCCGCGCGACGGTATTTTAGGAAAACAAGTCCCGGCCTACATACATAGTGATCATGTAATGAATAAATTCAGTTTGTCCACAAATTACACTTTCAGATATTGCTTATTTCGACATTGACAAATGATACAGATCAAGTGAATTTCGAAAAACAAATTCTGAGAATCGTTATTATTTTCAGGTGGTTGTTGTTAATATCACACACACACACATAAAAAACACAATCTAATATCTGGTTGGCCAAATTATTTTCATTCTGGCTGAAGACTTTCAGTAACCAGCGAAATGGGAACCAACTAAAAGAAATTGGTTTGTTGGAGTGTAGCAATATTTAACCGAATCATTTTTTTAATGTATTTGTTTTTAAACTGAATGACGCTTCCAGAAGACAAAAGTACCACTGTAGAGTCAGGTATGTTTCCATCTATAGACCTATAAGTATTCAATATTACTGGAAAGGTTGGTGCACTTACGAGCAAGATCCTCTTGTTTGTGTTTTATAAATATACACCCTCTAGCTTATATCACATTTCAAAAGTTCACATCCATTTCCAGCTGTCTGTATCAATTAATCCTGATGTCTTTGACACAGTACATGTCCTAAGCAGCGTACAACAGGCTTAAACTTGACGGGGGGAAGCACGACCTCATCCCGGCGGAATCGTGTTGACCGGAAAGCATTGGATTTTTCGGTCGAGTGAGAAAGCCATCCTCGCGGGCATTATGTTGTAACCAAATCGGTCAGATTGACTTGGTGGTGGTCACGGGAAGAAAGATGACCATGAGCTTGGGGGAATTGAGGGTGTTTAAAGAGAAGGGGGGTAGATCGGGGGTAGGTGGAGTGGGGTCATAAAATGGACGAGTCGCTACGTCTCATGTTTAATTCCTCGTTATGATATTCGAGTAACCAAACCGTGACACATTATTAGGTCGTTGGTGCATTCGTTTTGTTTTTACTATTTTAAACTAATCTTGAAGTGTGTTTTCTCTTGTGTTTCTTTTTAGTCGTTTTAAAGGTAAAATATAGAATTGGTAAAGCTGATGGTGAAGTGTTCTTACTTTGTGTGATTCAATATATTGGCCCACATGAAAAAAAAATCTGTATTAACTTTGGCTCCATCCGTCGTCCGAGTCAGGAGAAAATAGTGAACAACCATGCACACTTTTCAGCATGTAAACAAACTGTCCTTAATTTCGATTGTTACAATCGAAATTAAAATCGGGGTCTTCAAATTCTATGTTCACAACTTTGACCGTATTTCAGACGGACATATTTCTATGGCAGATTGCTGAACTTTCTAATCAGTACGCTTTCAGACTGATACTAAAAATAAAAATTGGATGAATACCAATCCTGTATTATACATTTAAACACCATACTGAATACAGCGATTAATTTCATTCATTTGTATTTTATTTTGCAAACTATTTTATGCAGGAATTTTCCGAGAGATAGGGCTTTTCTCAGCAGACGTTCATGGAGGTATTTCTTCGGGGAGAGTGAGTCGTTCTGGCATTGTCTCCAGAACAAGGTAAGTGTCACTGTCTTGCCTTCCTCAAGATGTGGAATACTTTCTTAGAAATTGTAATGATAGTTTTTTTTTTTTTAGTTTTCGCGTGAAAAGGAGTTCCACGGTGGTATTGTCACAAGCACTGGGAAGCAAGTACATGCATACACATGGTTAAAATATATTGAACTGAGGTGGCGGAAGTCGAGCATTCTCAGCGGTATCTGTACTTTTATCTACCGAGACTCGACTCTCATTTTGCCAGGGAGATACACTCTTAAAAAAAACACAGTCCACGGTCAGAGTTGACCCAGATTCCGGGTCCTATAAGACCTGATCTATTTCTGCGTCAGTTTGACCCGGAATCTTTGTCAATGTGACCCGTAACTTGGGTAAATTCTGGACTTTTGACTCGGGTTCCGGGTCACCTTGACAAGGACTCTGAGCCAAACTGACGCAGAAATGGACCAGGCCCTCTAGAAAATCGGAATCCGGTCAATTCTAACCATGGTGTTTTTTTTTTGTTTGTTTTTTTTTAGAGTGTAGGAGGTTCATAAATCTCGCTAAGCACAGATACAGTTTGCCAGTGACGTACTAAGGGGGTGGGGGCACAGGGGAACACGTGCCCCCCCCCCCACATTTGAATTCTGGATTTCTGAGATTACAAATCACCACTAAAATGTTACCCTAGTTTCGCCGCTGCATTTTGCTTAGCAGAAAAGGTACCGGTAAGCAACCTTGAAAAAAAAAACCTGTTGAATCTATTTTTGAATGTTTCTCTACATAGCAAGAATGCATTTTGGCGGGAACCATTTTGGACGTTTCGGCCGTTCGTCCTCAAACTAAAAAGTTGCAACAGCTTTTGTTTACACAGGCGCTGAAATTCATCCAAAACTTAACTCTGTACATTTTGTGTTGACTTTCTTTTCCGACTCAATTCTATTCACTTTATTTTCACATACAAAACAAGACAGCTTACCGAGTGATAGTTGGAATATTGATTAGAATTTTACGTTGAAATAATAAAATACTTAGTCGTGATGTTTGACGAACAAACCTGCTCTTTAGCCTTCAACTCAAGCTTTCAGCAAGGAACAAAAAAACCTCACAATCAAGGACAATTAATGTTGATTCAAAGTGTGCAGCAATGGGCGGGAAAAAATGATTGCTAAAAAGAACCGAGAAGAAAAAAGATTGAAATTCAATCTAAAAAAAGCCTCACCGTGTAAAGAAATGCTCCGTAGACTTCATTTCCTCATACTATTTGATTATAAAATATTTGTACAAAGAGTAGCAGTGAACAATCAAATCCAGATAAGGCTCACGCCAAACTATTTATGTCAACTTTGGACAATCTTCAGCGGAATTTATTCTCCTGCTCAGGAGATAAGTACAAATATTGCGGCATCGCTGTTAATGCCAATTCAAGTTTGGGATAAGGGGACTCCACAGACCGCTGTTCCCCATCTGCGGTGAAGATTCGATCCGTATCCAACTCCTTAAGGATCGAGCACCCTGTTTGCCGAAGGATGCCCAGAAAAAAAAAACAATTGGACAAACTTTAAACACGGTGCGCAGGATTGGTTACGCAGGAAGAGAGTCCCCGTCTCTGGGTAATCGATCACGTGCTTGGTGTTTTAAAGACGTGGTCTAGATTATAGTGTCACACAAATTAGCCGAGAAGTTTTACTAACTTTCAAAAGCTTGACTTGAACTTAAAAATCATCGATTTGTCCCGGAGAATATGTTACTAGATTGTAAACTTCGAAACTTGAAATAACGTAGAGTTGTAAAAGTCCACGTTTACTGTTCATTCTATAGCAAGCAGTGTTCAGAGGGAATATTGCTTATTGACAGCAGCCACCCTAGTTTATCATTTCTGTTATTAAATGTAAAAAAAAAAATTGGATACGCGAGCAATTTATACACCAAAGTTTACAAACAGCAGCAAATTTGGCATCCTTTTTTTCATCTTTTGGTGACAACCCTGGGTGTGCGTAAAAAGAAACCAATTCGTAAAACGATCTTTAAGTTCCCTCAACTGCCTTCGGCAAGATGGCATCCGTCTCAAGAACTGCGTGGGGCTCGGGTGATGTTTTATTGACCTAGTCAAATCCACTTGAAGAGGTTCCGCTTTCGGGTAAAACATACAGATCCGATAAAGTTTGTATAACAGTTTTCACTATCTTAAAGGGCACATGAAGTGTAATTGTTTTAAGGCAACCCTTGGAAATGCACCTTGGTGTCCCATTTAACCTTATTTTCGATTTTCATCTTTTTGGTTGTTACGCTGATGAAAATTTCCATATTCATGAGCATACGTGTGACGTCATATCAGGCAAAAACCTCAGTATTGCAATTAGTTTACGCACGAAAAGTTGACAGAAGTTAGGATACTTCGCTGTCGTAAACTTTTTATTTAATTTTAGCTATTGGTTGCTGTGTCAGTTCATGGCAGTAAGCTAATGAGCAAACTTTTCTCACAAATGATTTCAATTAGCAAATTTGGGGTTCACAATTTCAACATGAAAGACAAAGCGACTCACAGTGTCTCCACTGACATCACGGCAACAGCGCCCTCAGTTGTCTGGAAAAGCGTGGCTAATTTTCAATGTTCACGGAAGTGCACTTTACAATTAAAATTAACCAAAAAAGGGAAATTAATTCATGTTTCTTACACTTAAGCGGACTAGAAATAGCACAAAATATGTTCCACATTTAAAATAGAGTTGTGGTTGCGTTTTCTAGCACTCAGAGATTTGGCGGTTTTGTTTTGTTTTGTTTTTGTTTTTTTTTGCTTCAAAAGGAATCAGCAAGGGTAAAGAGTAGACAAGTAAGGCAAACATCACTCTTTTGTTTACATCACGGGTCATTTTGTTTGGTAACCAGTTTGCAAAAGCATTACAATTTCATTACAATTTCAAGACATTTAAAACATCGGCATGTCTGCACTGTTCCTTTATTGAAATGTTCTTGCCAAACACTCTCCTTCCATGATTCGTATCTTGAGATTGCTTATAAAATGTAATAGCGTATTAAATTAGAACGATAAAGGATTGGGAGCGGGAAATGCAACATGTTTGAAGCGTTCTTGAAGAGGGAGTTTGGTCTTGATGACCAGTGTAAGTGTTACATACATGTATTCGGCCTCGTTTATTTTATTTTTTTCTCTCAAAAACACTAAACTCGACGTAATAAAAGGCAGCAGGGGAAATAATGACACGTGGTTTCCATAGCAACAGAAATGTGCCAAATCTTGTTACATTTTCCTTGGAAGGCATTATACTAACCGTAAAGGTTAACGTTCAACATTCATTTGTTCACTCATTTTTTATTTATTTATTCTTTTTTTTTCTTCTATGTTTTTGCTTTCACAACTCTAGAGTAAAATTCACTGCCAGCAACACTTATTGAAAAGAAAACGAAAATTGTCTTCAATCTTTACTTTCCTCGGGGAATTTACACCAAATTTCTTCAGTAAGAAAGGGTACCGGTGCTGCTAAAAGTTCAGTTTACTGTCACAAGAAACAACGGGAAACTTTTGAGACGATAGCGGGCGTCCCACAGACCGGTCCTTTTCCATTGTTCTCAGCGATGAAAACAATGGAAAAGGACCGGTCTGTGGGACGCCCGCTATCGTCTCAAAAAGTCTCTCATTAAATATTGAACATAGAATGAACTCGGGCAAGTTACACTTACAAGGTACAAGGGCATGATGATTGGCCCTTAGAAAAAGTAGGAAAATGTTGTTGAGTACACAAGGGCTGACCTTTTTTGGGGGGTGAACAAAGAAAAATTTACTAGAATGGGTTTTGAACCTGGGACCTTTGGATAAACATACCAGCACTCTACCAACTGAGCTATCCAGCCCTATAATGTTGGGGTTTTTCCTATTTTTGTCAATATCTTTGTTCGGGGGGTGCCTGTCAGAAAACTAGAGAGACCGCCAACATAAGAGCTAGATAGCTCTGTTGGTAGAGCGCTGGCGGGTTAATCCAGAGGTTGCAGGTTCAAGTCCCGCTCTAGTCAATTTTTCTTTGTTCACCCCAAAATACCCAGTCACTTTTCCTTGTGGTAGGTTACTTGATATTTGACACAAAAAGTTGAATCCCCATAAAACGGCTGCTTTCGTCACGATTATAGCAGTAAGTGGAATAACCCAGTTACTACGCGCGTGCGTGCACGCCGTTGGTCGCGTCACCGTTTGACAAAGACGCCTTTGTGATTTGACCGCAAGCATGCATGTGCGCAGTGTCTGGGTGAGAGTTCATCTTTCCATGCACAGCCACAGGCCTGCTATGATCATGACGACACGGCCCCTATAAGGTAATCCCCGTACTGCCGATTCCCAGGTTGTATTGTAAACTTGGGTGTGACCCCTTGTTACACGGCAGTCTCGGGTCGAACTAAAATTTACCCAGTCAGTTTCCCCTTGTGGTTCATAACTTGAGACTGTACACTTTCACTGTCCAATATCTTGAAAAATAACATCTCCTTGTTTGCCTCAGACTGGAGACACCAGTGAACTTCTTCAAGTTGCGATATTGATGCATGTAAATAGGTGGCTGGAACCATCAGGGTAATAACCTCAGAATCCGTTTGACGTACTCAGTTCTGTCCTCGTTTGATTCTAGAGAAGTCCAGTCAGCACAATGAACCTATCCAAGATAAAAAAAAACAAAACATAAAAGCAAAAAAAAAAAGTCTGAAAATTTCAATTCGTTGTTTAGACCTCCCCTTAGGCTTAGCTTGAAAAAGCTAACATCTTTCCCCTCATTCTGATTAGTTGGACTAAAAAACGAACAAAAAATTAAGCTGATTTAATTCAGATATGCTGACAATCTGTTAACCTTTTCTCAAGTAGATTTGAATTTCCAGCTTTTGGCAAAAAATTATAGTGATAATAATAAGCAAGTTCTTGATATATCGCCCAAAACCGGAAGATTCTAGGCACTTTACAAGGTTAAAAATAAAAAACAAACATGTTAATGTCCTCACGTTTCCACCCTAGCAGAGTTTTTCTCAAACGCCAAGTCTCACAGGCAATTTTTTGAAACACTTTCTTATTTCCCTGCCAAAACAACACTCTCTGCAAGTTAGTCCATACAGATCCTAATGTTGAAGCAAGCAAGTGAGGCTGTTGAACATTTCTGTATTCCTCAAAACAATTATGTCTTTAACAGATGGCACATCTCCTGAGTAATATGATAATCTTTTGTCAGATTAAATATAAAATTTTTTAGTAGATGTTCAACAAATTTGTATCAAAGATAAAGAATAACATTTTGGTTTTACCATACACCGATGTGTGATAAGCACTGAAGCACTGTACACTCGGTGCACGCCCCGACCCACCCCCCCCCCCCCCCCAAGTCCTGGCGAAAAAAATGCTTGCGGTACCTGCTACTAACAGAATTTAACTGGACTCTTGTCACCAGACACGCTCGGTGGTCTAGTGGCCAAGACTTCTGCTCTAGAATGGCAGAGGTCATGGGTTTGAATCCCATCCGAGTTCTATGCCTGTAAATAATCTTCTGCAGGACTCAGGAAAGCACTGGAAATACATTCTTGTTCATTACTTTCTGTTTACAATGCCTTTTAGATGCAGTTTTTACCCCCATAAAAATTTCAGAGAATAAGAAAGTCTATGGAGGCACCTAAGAAGCTAACGTAAAAAGAACTTTGCCAATTCCTGATTCCTTCAGAATGGATTTAAAGTATGGGGTTGTCAAAAGCAATGTAATAACTGTAATATGTAAGTGTTGATACTTTACAACTGGATTCGTAAACTATGCTGATATCAATTTATGTAACTTCTCAAACTTGCCTCCGGGAAAGAAAACAGGTAGTATCAAATATCCAATGAATTAAAGATTTCTTCAAGGTGTACTTTTAGATTATTTCAGTTTGAGAGGATGCACAACTGCGTGTAATAGCAGAGAGTCTGTACTCATATTTAACTTTTACAGGTGTATCAAGAAGTTCCCTCAAAATTGTTGTGCTTGTTCTCCCACCCCCAATTAAAAATAATCTGATTGCAAAGGTTTTACATCTCATCTCAAGGATCCGGGCTAAGACGATTTTAGAGGGCTTTAACTTTATATTTTAAATTCTTTTTATATTATTTGTAATTTTTACCCATACACTGATGTGTGTTAAGCACTGTAGTACTTTCCCGAGTCCTGTGAAAAAAAATTCACAGGCATTTTCCTCCGGTGGGATTCGAACCCACGACCCCTGCCATTTTTTTATATTGTAAAATTAAAACTCAATTCAGCCTCCTTAAGGCTGCAAAGTTTTATTTTGAAATAAATCAAGCAATGAATAATAAACTAGGATTGGAAAGGGTCATTTGAACCATGCCAATACAAGGAATGGTCTCCCATCCAAGTACTGACCACAGTCAATGGTGTTTACCTAACATGCCCCAGACTAGCCACCCAAACCATGTCAATACAAGGAATGGTCTCCCATCAAAGTACTGACCACAGTCAATGGTGCTTACCTAACATACCCCAGACTAGCCACCCAAACCATGCCAATACAAGGAATGGTCTCCCATCCAAATACTGACCACAGTCAATGGTGCTTAACTAACATACCCTAGACTAGCCACCCAAACCATGCCAATACAAGGAATGGTCTCCCATCCAAATACTGACCACAGTCAATGGTGCTTAACTAACATGCCCCAGACTAGCCACCCAAACCATGCCAATACAAGGAATGGTCTCCCATCCAAATACTGACCACAGTCAATGGTGCTTACCTAACATGCCCCAGACTAGCCACCCAAACCATGCCAATACAAGGAATGGTCTCCCATCCAAATACTGACCACAGTCAATGGTGCTTAACTAACATGCCCCAGACTAGCCACCCAAACCATGCCAACACAATCTCCGATCTAGGTAGCTACAACA
Source organism: Marthasterias glacialis (assembly GCA_911728455.2). Classification (NCBI taxonomy): domain Eukaryota; kingdom Metazoa; phylum Echinodermata; class Asteroidea; order Forcipulatida; family Asteriidae; genus Marthasterias; species Marthasterias glacialis. The sequence goes on along the minus strand of OU452229.1, from coordinate 22,514,184 downwards.
AGAACAAGCCCCCAAACTAGCTACACAAACCATGACCCAAGGAATGGTCCCCCATCTCCATTCACACACTGTATAGTAGATCAACGTCACTTTGACAACAATGCCCCTGGTTTTCCCGTTGGGTAAACAGTCTTAGCATGTATCTAGATCAAACCAATTCATGCACTTCCCACACCCTCCCCAGGTACACCTATTTTACATCCAAGCTAAATTAATCCCACAAAATAGCAGGCACATACATTACATGTAGAATATGTGCTGTAATATTACACACACCCTTCGGCAATGAAAATTGTTTGAAATTCATGTGGCTATCTGGGGATTTTGGTCATTGGTCCAGAGGTTTTTGTTTGCGAGGGCTCTTTAGGTGTATCGTTCAGAGGTTTTTGTTTGCGAGGATTTTTTTTAGGTGTATTGAGTTCATAGTAAGTGCGTGTTTTTACGTTGTAGACTTGTTTAAAATTTTCTTTTTTTTCTCTTTTTTTTTGGCTGGAAGGGTTCAAATATTGAGCAGAAAATCTGAGGATTTTTGCGGCGTTAGACTTGTTTCCCTGAATCAGCTTGTATAATTTTCTAGTAGCTTGAGGGGTTATTCGCTGGAAGGGCTCAAACAATCTGATAATCTTTTTGGGTGGTTTTTTTTTCCCCTTCTTCTAAAGGCTTCATACAATGTGAGGGGGAGTTGCGATGCAGTTTGTTTTGTTTTCGCTTGCTGACGTCATTACCATGTGAAAAGTGTACCCCAAGGCCTCCAGGTGACGTCTCTTGATTGTTTCTCTACCAAGTGGTCGTTCCGGGAAGTTGGCGCAGTACTGTGCATGCTTGGTCAAGTCAATCGCTATGGGTTGGTCTTCCTGCTTCTTGTCAGTGATTAAAAAATCTGGAAAAGACCAACAATTCAAAAGCAAATTCCTTTATGACGTGTATGGGAGAACGAATAGTAAATTATTCAAAGGATTGTACAGTTCAATTAGGTCCCCATAAAGAGTTGATCAAAAATCAATGTTGGAAATTTGCTCCTATTATTGTCCTTTTTGTCTTTCTAATAAAAATATTGAATCTTGTTCCTCACATTGGAAATTATTGTTATTTTCTTTTGATCAAATATATGTAAATGGTCAGAAATGAATTACAGTAAAGGCTTCCTGTACTTTGTTGTCTCCCTTAACGTTTGTAAAAATTTAAATATATTTTGACAACTAAGGTGTTTTGCGCTACTAATACACTTTTAACATTTTTTGTGTGTTTTCAATCGGAGATCCCGCCCCCCTGCCTTACCGACAATATATCCATGACCGACAGTTACATCTGTTGCCAGGCAACGGTGTGTATTCTGAGTCACATCTTTTAACACTTCGGCCAACGACACCTTCAATTTGTCGTTTCCTTCAGTGTTTGCATCTTCACTCGCACGGTCGACTGTGCCAAGTGAATATGACAGATGTACGGGCTGATCCGTGTCACTTGGGGAATGTCCCCCGGGGGGAAGCAGCTCCGGTCTGTCCAGTTCTATCATGGTGTGGAGGAATTGTAGATGGGAGTCGGCTTTACAATCAAAGTTCAAAAATGAGAAAAAGAAAAGGAAAACAAAAAAAACATCACTTAAGAGTATTTTTAAACAGGTTTGGACTGCTCCAGAATAACAGGTCTTCAGAAGGACTGACCCATTTTGTTTAAGAAAAAAACAATTAGAACTCAATTTTTGTGACATTTGTTTTCAGGGAGAGGGGTGAATCAGTTGCCATCGATACTAAATGCTGTACAGTGTACAGCTAACTCTAATCAAAGAGAGCGAGCATATTGCAGCAGTTACAATGTACGTCTACATGACCAATGTTGTACCTTATCTTGATTCAAAGACAGTAAGCATATCAGGGCTCGATTTCACAAAGTGCTAAGGTTGATCTTAATGCGTGTATCAATCTTAATTGCTTAGCAAAGTGTGACGTCACAACACAAACCACTATGGCAATATTATTTGTAATGTTTTACCCATACACCAATGTGTGTTAAGCACTGTATACTCAGTACTTTCCCGAGTCCTGTGAAAAAAAATCACAGGCATTTTTCCTCGGCTGAGATTCGAACCCACAACCCCCCGCCATTCTAGAGCAGATGTCTTACCAACTAGACTACCAAGACTGCCCCGTAGCTAGAGGCAGTTCGAATCCATTAGCAGCGGGTTCCGAGGAAAAATGCATGTGATTTTTTTCACAGGACTCGGGAAAGTACTGAGTATACAGTGCTTAACACACATCGGTGTGTGGGTAAAACGTTACAAATAATATTCTTTATCCCCGATTGGAAATGAACATCTATCATTATGGCAATATTGACAAAACTCATCTTAAGATGAATCTTGGAGCTTTGTGAAATCAAGCTCAGTAGCGCAGTTTCTTTTAACAATTTGATGATAAGTGATGTTTGAAGCTTTGCATGGTGTAGGAAAATAAGAATACACTATGAACTTAGTAAACTTGCGGGTACAACCATGTGTTTGAATCTCTTTCGAAAGGAGTGTTAGCTCTGAAAAGAGCTGGACATGTCTCAAAAGAGCGGTCTGAAAAGAGCCGGAGTGGTCACTCCAGCTCTTTTCAGAGCCAACACTCCTTTCAAAAGAGATTCAAACACATGGTTGTACCCGCAAGTTTTACTAGTTCATAGTGTATTCTTAATATCAAATATGTACCCTACCTTGACTCAAAGAGAGTAAGCGTACCAGTAGCTAAGCAGCTTTGCCAACACTACCAATGCTGTAGTATGTACCTTATCTTGATTCAAAGCCAGTAAGCATACAGTGTACATGTAGCAGCAACAGGTTTGCCAATATTTACAGAGCTGTACATTGTCTTGACTCAAACAGAGTGAGCATACCAGTAGCTAAACAGTTTTGCCAACAACACTAACGTTGTAGATGTACCTTGTCTTGATTCAAAGCCAGTACCGGTAAGCATAACAGCCGCAATTGGTTTGCCCACATTACTAAGGCTGTACCTAATCTCCCAGGATACAATGCTTTTAGCAAGGAAGATGATGAAACAATTATTCATGGCAGAAAAAAACCTTACTGGAGGGCTACCTTGAGGGAATCGAATCTCGTTTGACAGATTGTTTGATTCTCCCAAAAGGGTGACAAAAACCCACTCAGGGCAATTTGAGCATGGCTTTCAATGCATATCAACACCTCGGACTCAAGCTGGTTTATAAAAACCTTTAAATCCTGTCTGATATTATGAATGCAAAGCTGTTGGCAATTGGACTTTCAAATGTCAAGCGATTCCTATAAAGGGTTTCTAGTGTGATTGATTTGTAGAAGAAGCCAAGATTTAAAAGCTAAATTCACCATCCATTACTTTCTAATGCGTCTCCCATCTTGTGAATAACAGATCATCCCAGCCAAGGTGTGAAACATTTTCCTTCCAAACCCCTACATTATTTAATTTTTTGGTCGGGGGTTGTTGCGTTTTTTGTTTCTTGACCAAGAGCCCTGAGCTTTCTCCACTTTGACCGTCTCGACGATATTGGCAAAGGACAGACAAGATACGACTGAAATCTTCATATTTATATTCATAGCTAAGCTCAAGGCTACATACGTGGTGAGAAATTGTTTACAATTATTCATGACTTCTTCAATGTAACAAACCAGACTTTAAGCTCACACGGTGTTAAGGTACTCCTGGTACTAATTTTTCATTTTAATGACATTTACACGGTCAGCACATACATTTTGAAGGGTATTGAACTTTTGCTAAATACATAACTCCTTAATGGTCAGTACAAACGGTACACATACTGTATGCCAAATAACTTCATGGAGGCAGCGGAGGCAATTGCCTCCATGCCCCTTGGTGCCCCTTAAAATGTTCCCTCCTAGAGGTGCCCTTTACTAAGATAAAACTGCTTTGCCCTCACAAGAACAAAGTATTAGGCCTGAATTAAGTTAAAGACACTAAACTTTGTTGAAAAAAAAAAAACAACGACGACGACGATGACGACAACGACAACGATGGCGACAACAACGACGACGACGACAACAACAACGACAACAACAACTACTAGTTTGTATATATCGCATTTCACAATAACGTCTCAATACGCTTTACATTAGTGCCCTGGTCATTGGGCCAATAACATTCCTGTAATCTTTCTCAGCTCCGGAGGCTTTTTTCAAACACAATATCAACCTCTACCCTCGCAGGTACCCGTTTATACCCCTGGGTGAAGAGAAGCAATTACAGTAAAGCATCTTGCTCAAGGACACAAGTGTCATGACCGGGAATCCAACCCACACCCTGATGACTTGACCACCAGAACTTGAGTCCTGTGCACTAGACCATTCGGCCATGTAAAATTTGCAGCTTTTTGTGATAAGTGTGTTGTTGCTGTCCGTCTGTCTTGATACTTGTCTGTCTTGTTTTGTATGGCATCCACAACCCAAGCAAACGCTTACCGAAGCTTGTCTCCATTTCACTAATTTTGTCTTGTTCCTACTGTTATATCTCCCAGCCTACTCGATTGTATGAACATCACTGTGTATGTGACAAGAGATTTGTGGGATGGAGATAAATGTTGTTGAAATTGAATTGAAAATGGCTAACATCATGCCTGCTCAGAATGGTCAGATGAACTTCAGAGCATTGGTTCAATACTACCAGATCATTTGTTTTAATTTGCAAGAATGTCATAGATTTGGTTTACCATATTTTGAAACCGTCTAATAAATTGAGTTTATTGGTGATGCATTTTCCCCCCGAAGTATTTGTGTGGCAAAGAAAAATATGAATTTTGACAGGAAAACCCTTATCTGTGGTGTTTGATAATTGTTTTCTTCTGATTTGGAGTTATTTAGATTTCAAGCCTTTCAGTTTAGACTATTTACAAATAAATTGCAAATATAACATGGTATTGACCAACAAACTATTTGTCTTTGAATAGAAAGTATACTTTTCATGATTGACTAAATTGAATACAGATTTGTCATTTTTCAGGACCCACGAGTCTGCATTTTGGAACTTGGCCCAGCTTTCCCTATTTACAACTGGGCAGTAAATGTTGTTGTTTTCGGCCAGCAGAGAAAGCTCGTACAAATAACCAGCTACCTCCGCAGACGACACACATACTGCATTATAATGCGGGACATCCTTTGAAGGTAAAATAGATCTGTATTGATAACTGAAATATTAGAGGTTGAGATGAAAATATAGAGCAAACAGTTCCTGTGAGTGTACACTGGGCCTGATTGATTCATTCTTGAAAGGGGAAAGGGCACCAAGGCATTTTCTTCTTGATAAAGGGCACCTCTATGAGGAGATTGTGAATTTCTATTAAAACATTTCAAGGGGCACCAAGGCAATGACCAGGGGCAACGGAGGCAATTGCCTCCGTTGCCTCCGTGAAGTATCAGCCCTGGCACTACATGTATTATAGAACTATAAAGGAGAGAGTCAGAATGTTTAGTTTTCGATTAAGACATCACGCGAGCCTGCGAAATGATAACATGTGGTGATCAAATTGAACCCTGCATGGTCAAGCTTCCAACTGACTGATCCATCAACAAACCAGACTGAAATATGACCTCCCATGCTGAACACACATTTATTTATTTCTCCGCCCATGTAAAAGAAGGTTCTCGGTTTTGTCGACCTATTTTCGCCAGGCAAGGTCAAGTCAGTAATACTTGTAAGCCGAATCTAAATATTATATTGTTTACACCGCGACATTGTCCTTGGTTTAAAAGCTCCTAATGACTGCCTTCGGGAAACTATTTAAATAATAAATCACGCACACATCAAGATAAACAAAATATGGTTTTAAATTCTAACCGACATAGTGCTCTAGAATGATGTTGGTCATAGGTTCGAGCTCAAGCTGCTATTGAATTTGGTTTTTCTTTGACACTGTGCTCGGAATGCACTGAGTGTGCTTTATTTGAATCTATATTCAAGAGTCGGCAAAGCATCCATCTGGGAACATCTCACCAAGTAACATGCCAGAAAACACCGAGGCAAAGGCATTCTCTCATGTCTCTTAACGATAAGTGTACTAGGTTCTTTTTTACGCGCATTAACAACACACGGGACCTGCGGCTTTACGTCCCATCCAAACGACGAGGCAATAATGGTTAAGCGTCTTGCTCAAGGACACAAGTCCCCAGACCGGGACTCAAACCCTCACTCTGCTGATCAGAAATACCAAACATTGAGTCTGATGTGCTAGACTGCTCAGCCACGACACACCACTTACTATAACATTGGTGTAGGGAAAAAAACCAAAACAATATTGAACATATTGTATTGTAATTATCCCAACTTCAAGTTCAGAATTTCCTTTAACCTGTTAACACTGTTTAAGATATGGAACATGTGCTTCCTTAATGCGACAGCTGTTGGGTGTGATAGGGTGTCTTACATTAGTCCTGTAAGGGCATTATGTACTCCAGTATGAAAATCTTTTGGTAATTTTAATTTTTAAAGGCTTCTTGTCCAAGTCAGGGAATTGTGAATAATACATGAATTCCAATACACTATAGAGACACTTTCATTTCAATCACTGTCATTTTTATATTTAAAGGTTGAACAATTTTGCGAAAAACTCTTTGAAGAAAAAAAAAAATTGATCATTTTGCAGCTACCTTGTTTTTTATTCATTTCAATGTAAACCAAACCGGGGCTGGAGGGACAAAAATAGTCTGACCCCATTTTTTAACTGTGAGTATCAGTATTAACTTTATGTTACTGAACACAGGGAACATGACAAAGAAGTTAGCAGCAAGATCTATACAAACCTTTCCCAGTTGTAGTAGACTCAAGAGATTGTCTGCCGAGGGCTCTCGTCACCAGAGTAGGAGAGAAGGATCCACACATAGCCAGCAGTGTCGTCAAACCCACCACCTGTCTGTAGTCAATGCTCAAATCATCATGCTGGGTCTCAAGCTTGCACTCTGCCGCATCCACTACCAGCTCAAAAACACCAATGTCTGATGGAGTGTGGTGAAACTTTGCGTAAGGGGTCACCAGTTTGATAAGTGTACCAATATTAACCCCATCAAGGGACCTCTCGCAAACTGACGTCGCAACTTTGTTGAGGAGGCGCTTGTGAAGGAACCGCTGGACCGAGTAGGCGGCGAGGATTTTGGAGAGGTCGTTAAAACTCCACTCGTTGACACTGTCCACTATCAGATCCCCAGCCTTCTCCAGGAGGCTCGGACTGTAAAACTGCCAATTTGACAGGGCGGTGAGGATCTGCCTCAGCTTGGCAGGGGGTAGGTCGTCAATATACATGCTGAGAATCTTACACGCTTCACGCAGAAACTCTTTGTTGTGATATCCTAAGGACTGCAATGTGAACATCGCATTGGTAGTATCGTTGACTACTTCTTGTGGGTCTGTTTCTGCTTTAGCTTTCAAAATGGCAATGCAGCGGATGGCCATTTGGGAGAGTGTGCGCTTATCGAGGTATTTGCCGGTGCTGGACAGGAGGGTGTTTAATGCCGTGACATTGACGCAGCTGTTGATTTGTGCGGGTATGAGCAGGGCAATGGCCTGCAGCAATGCAGTCACTCTTTGGTCACTTTGTTGCATACTGTTCAGCTTGCCGGCTAACATCGCCAACTCATCCCAGGTCAAGTGATTCAGCCGGTGTTCTGCGTTCACCAGTAGAGTCTGGACCATGATGCTACTCTGAGGAATCCCAAGATCCATCGCAGCTTTCAAGACGTTCACAAGAGAGTTTGAATCCATCGCCCTGGCATGCCGCAGAGTCAACCGACACAACTTCACAAATTCCTTGTCTCGGTGAACACTAACTTGATTCTCTTCCGTCACTTTTACAAGTTGTGTAGAATTTCCTTGAACTTCATCCGGTCTGGTTGACATTTGTTTATGAATCTTGGATAGCTTGATAATGGCCTGGGCGACATGAACTTCAGTCAAATCTCCACCAAGTTCTCTAACAGCTTGGAAGACTGCAGCTGTAGAGAATGCATCATGTAAGTCCTCAAGCACTGTCAAGCTTCTCTGGTCGACAAGGTTTTCAATCGGAACAATCTCAGACGATCTGGACTCTTCTTTTACCTTTCTTGGTGTGGGTGCTTTTCCTAATGGATGATGCCATGCTGGGGCGGAAAAAGAACGCTCCAAGGTTAATGAAATCCAAGGAATCTCATGGGTACAAGAAGGTACTGCTTTACTGACAGCAACTGCTGATGTATCTCGATTCCAAGGCCTTTGAAAACATCTCTTCAAAATGTGTCTTGCAGTGCATGTCAGCATGCTGCTGTTCCTGGTTGTTAACATGACCACTTTAATCTTGCAGTAGTTTCTTTGATGACTTAGTACTTGTCATGCATTTGGAAACATCTGCAATAGGAAACAAATGTTTAAGAAGTTAGTTTTACTTTCATCAAACCCTTTTGCATTTAAGCATGAGATTTAGAATTCCTTGGCAAACTGCTGTTCATGTATGTAGATTGGGTTTGATGGCACAGGTCTAGCCAGACTTCTCCTTAGAACAAAATACTTTTGTTTACACAATATCTAGGAATATCAGCTCCATAACAAAGGCAACAATCAAGCAACCGACACCATTTTTGTTGCACTTGTGCAATTTTATTTGGACCTCCATATAGTTCATCATAAAAACTTTTCTCTCAATAGGTGTTTGAAGGTACTCAGAGCAACGACATTGTAAAATACGTCTTTAACACATGTTTGCTTTTATGAAATTGTGGAAAAGTTTCAATATCCTACTGCCACTGTCTAAGGAATTTTTTTGATTTTTTAATGGACGTTGGGCTTTATTTCCCTTTTTATAATATTCCTCTCGAAAGAAATTTGTAGCTGGAACCCTAATTATTGACCTTTAAAAAAGAAAATTCACTAAGTGGACATTTCATCATGCAGCCAGAACTTTCGCGCAGTCTCATGCCCAAAGCATCTCAAATGGCATTTAGCGAGTAGTGTTTTCAAGCCCAACGTAGACATAAAAATGTTTTTTTTTTTTATGATTTTGACACTTTGTAATCGTTCAAAGTGCCTGTTCCTCTCTGCATACATTCTGTCAACCTTTCTGGACAGGTAAGGATAAAGTTTGACCTAAATTAAGGGAGATAAAGTGGCAGCCACATACGGCATTTTTGCCGAAATATGCATGATTTCTTTTACAGTTATGACTGAGTTTTTGTAAAAAAATAGTACAATTGTTGCACTGTGCTTTGTGTAGAAATAGAACAGAAATCACTTCATCATAATCTAAGATTTTTATTGCAGATGTTGTTAATTTTATGTCAATACGAAATATTTATGTTGAGTGCAAAGTTGAAACCTGCCCGAGTTTAAAGCAATGGAATGGTAAGAAATAAGGTGGTTATTAAACAATGAAAATGAAATGGCATGAATGGTAATTGCATGGTCAAATCACTTGAATTGAACCAATTGAACTAACTTGAAAAGACGTTGATTTGAATGAAGATGAAGTTGAAAGTGGGCTGGGAGTTAATAAAAAGCGATCTTCTTATAAAATTATATTCACTGACTTTGATTGGTTTCGAAAAACATCAATACATTTTCATCACAACTTTAAGACCAACATTACTACTTTAAGACTCAATAAATACTTACGTTCATATTGATTGATCAGCAAATCTCTACAGGAAATGCATGTGGAATCTCTCCTGAAACAACTCACATGGGCGCCGCCATGTTGATTGAGATCTATGATCGTTCTCAGCGCTTATCATCAAGAACAGCCTACTTTAACGAAATTTGCATACACGAGGTTGAGGTTTATGTCTAGACTGGTACCGGTAAATGATCTCAATGGACAGGTGGCGATGACACTGATTGATCTCCGTATGATTCGGATACTGGGTTCTAGACAGTTGCACTAGTTCCAGTTTTGTCGCACCTGAAAAACCGGAAAATCTTGACAACCCGTGGGCCGTTCTTCAGGCCGTCCTGCTTTCTTCCTACCTTGCCAGAGTAAATATTCCTTTTCAAAATGGCCCCACCTCCAAAAGACCGATGTATAGCTGTCATGGGGTTCAGATCAGTTGGTAAGTTTTAAGTTTCTTTTTGTTTAGAACTGGACAATTACTTTACAATAGTCAATAAAATCGTCAGGTCGGTTCATCACAGATTTTAGATCGTAAACATTAGAAAAATAGAAGACCACCCACTTGGACATTTTAGTTAGGTCTGTACTGAAAGGTCAACTCGACCTATTTTAATATTATTTCCAAAGGAAAGCAAAAGTAGTATTTAGATCGAGGGTAATAACTTATGATAAACTGAAGAACAGCCACAAAATATGGAGACGTTTTCAGACACTGGAATAGATTAGACCCAGGGGCGAGCGCTGTACTCGTCCTTCCTTTTTTGAGATTTTGACCTTATATCGGTCGAACTTAGACCCAGTAACTGGGGCACTGTACTCCTTTTAATTTTTTTTTTTGACATTACCAGTCGTACTAGCGCCCCAGAAAAGTATGTGTAAGTTCACTTTAACATGTTTATCTTATAGCAAAGCGGATTTAAACCACATCTAAAAAAGTGGCCAAAATTACAACACAGACTTAACAGAATTGCTGGAAAAATCCCCTGCTGGCTTCTCCAGATATCAAAGATGAAATAAAATGCATTTAATTGTACTCTCAATCACTTTCTGTCCACTAAAACCACTAAAAATGCAGCCGTCACAATGGCCATTTTACTACTGATGGTCACGTGATACTCAACGACTGTTTCCTTATGTGCCGAACGCATAGCCATTGTGGGGTCGTTGCACTACACAGCAAACATGCAATCCTTGTAGTGTTAATACGACTTTTTACACATAAGGAAACAGTCATTGAGTATCACGTTACTATCAGTAGACTGTCCACATTTTTTCATAGAGAAAAAAAGTGACATGGAGCGCCCAGCGCCGCTCATGACCCTATCTACTACTAGCGCTCCAGTCCGGTGTGGGCGCTCTGACAAAGCGGATTTAAAATGAATCTGTGATACCCTGTTCAAAAAATTGCCAAAACTACGACAAAGACTCAACAGAATTGCTGGAAAATTGCCTACTGGCTTCTCAATATATCAAAGATGAAATAAAAGGCATTTAATTGTACTCACAAAAATTTTCGGTCCTCCATATCGATGATTTTTTAAGCACACCAAAATTTTGCTGTTACAATCTCCATTTTACTACTAATAGTCACGTGATACTTAACGCTGCAAGGATTGCGTGTTTGCTGATGCCCTGACTTGCATATTATTTTGCGCAGTCAACGCAGGATACCAGCTGTGTAGTGCACAGCACTGGTTGAAATGCACGTTCCCTTGATCCTCTGTGTAGCCCTTGTGGGGGGGTCGTTGACACTCCACAGCTGGTATCCCGCGTTGACTGCTCAAAACAATATGCAAGTCCCCCACCCCCCGCCCCACCAGTTGAAATGTGTGATTAGTGCAGGTAAACAGGTACATTGTAAAGCGGTCAAGTGTGCCGCTCATCACAACATCACAGCGCTAACCAGAGTTGCATGGTATTCTGCAATTGAGGGCAGTTTTTTTTTCAAGGGTAACCAGTTCATCACAGTTGATAATTTAGGGCCCCATTATGAAGAGTCAGTGCTTATATTTGCGTAGCTTCAAGTCTTATTCCTTTTCCAGAATTTTACGACATGCAGTCAGGAATAAGGAAGGGATGTTTGTTGATGAAGTGTCTTTGTATTGTCTCTCTCTTCAGGCAAATCATCGTTGACAATTCAGTTTGTAGAGAACCAATTTGTTGATGCCTACGATCCTACCATTGAAAACAGTAAGTAAACAGCTGGCACTCCAGCCATATTAAGTAATCCCGTGACATCAACAAGTGCAGGCCTCGAATTGACCCCACGGCACCAAAAGCAATTGCCGGGGTGCCCTGTGCTTTTGCTGTGGTGCCCTTTGCAAAGTTTCAACACAAATTTACATTTTCCTCATAGAAGTGCCCCCTTACCAGAGGAAGATCGCCGTGCCCTTTCAAGAGCGAAGCTCAAGGCCTGAGAGTACTGTGATCGTCAAGCAAACTTGAATCCTTGTTTCTGATTAGTCGATCCATAACAATAAGGGTGTGATATATTGTTATATTGCACAGCACATATCACACCCTGTTCTCTGACGCCATGTTCTTACACGCTGTTTTAATAATTAACAATAATAACTAGTTCTTATATAGCACATTTCACAATAACGTCGCAATGCGCTTTACATTAACTCCCATCTGCAAAATTCACTGTAAATTCAAAAGTGACTATTCCAAACTGTGAACAATAGAGGGCTTTCTCGTCTGGAAATGCTTGGCAGACAAACACCAAAATCAATTTATTTTGAAACACTACAGAATACGATGGTTCCCTGTTTTTTGTGCATACAATAATACGCTGGGTAATTGGATACCAACAACGACAGTAAACTGCAGTGACAGTGACATCACCATGGAAACTTTCGACAAATTTGTTGGACTTCTTTGATCTTAAGTATTGGTTGTTGTTTTTTTCAATCTATAATGTTATTTTCATTCATTTTATTAATCGAAATCCTTATCAAACAAAAGCTTTAAACATAATACAATAAAATACCGATCTTTTGGCATGTATTTGGCATCTACGTGTGGCAGTATACATGCACCATTAGCCCATTGCATTCTTGTGTACTGCATGGTACATGTGCGGCCGTATGTTTTGTGAACAATACCGCGCGATTTTTAGGACGAGGTACTGATAAGACGAGGAGTCGACTGTAGTTTACAGTATGTATCATTAAAAGCCATCATGGATGACGTTGAATGGTCAGACTGTAGGAGGGTTGACTGTGTACTGTATAGATGCATCACATGATATCGTAGTTTAAAACCACAGTGGGTGATGTTGAATGGTCAGGCAATCTGAAGTTTAACGATTTCATTTTGTTTCTCATTTTTACTGAAGCATTTGAGAAAATGTTAAAACTTGGGAATCAAGAGTACAAGCTGAAGATCGTAGACACCGCCGGTCACGACGAGTATTCCATCTTCCCACAATCCCTGACCGTCACGATACATGGTTACGTTCTTGTCTACACTGTTACATCTCAGAAAAGGTAACGCATTGTTGTAGAAAAGGGGGGTGTGTTTTTTTTTGACATTATTGACAAGAAGCAAGGTCCGACAGGGTTCTCCCCAAGATTTTTTCAAAACTGGGGGGCATTCTGGACCCAAATTTTGAAAGTGTGGCCGAAGCACGCTGAATTGGTAACAGGTCCTTGGAATGTTTTTATTCGATGTTTATGTTTAGTTTGAAAAGCTCTACTGTGCAATTTGGAACATTTAAAATGGTTTTATATTAGGATTTTTGTTTGAATTTGATATTAAAATCTAAAAAAAAAAAAAAAAAAAAAAAATCATTTTTTTTTGGGCGTATCGGCCCGTAATTCTTGCATATTGGCCCGATACGCTAGCTTGTGCATGAGGAGAACCCTTTCTGATACACTCACTGGAAGCAATTTCAGAGAGTCAGATCAAAGCTAGATAACCAGAAACAATCAGTGACCTTTGACACCCAGTCTGGAATTTTACAGGTTTTCACTAGTGGCCTTTGCAACCTTTGCCCTGGCCTTTCATTCTGATTTTACCCATGATAAAAAGTATGAAAATTCCAGTAGTGTTGAGGCTTATAATAAGTGGTGACAGCATAACATTTGACCCTAACAGAGTCTTGTCTCAAAGTCTAAATGACAACACAGCTTGCACACATGCAAGTATATTAGTGTATTAAACAGAAGCAGACATGTTGGATAGAAAAAAGATGACATGGAGTGAAAAGCAATGAGACAAGCGCAGACAGAAGATTGCAAAAATATTGAGGACTTTGGATTTTTTGTTTTGATAACTTGCTACTGGGAGATTGTATCGGAACAAAAAAAGTATTTGTCCTTTTTGTGAGTATTGAATGCAACATTAACTTACTGATTAATTAACTGATTTTAACTGATTATTTTCTCTTTGTGCCCGAACAGTTTTGACGTTGTAAAAATCATATATGAGAAATTACTCGACACAACAGGAAATGTCAAGTAAGTGAAGTTTACTCTGATGTCATGGAAAAGTAGCGAGACCATATTCAAACTAAGTTGTCCACAGATGATCTTACGCCCCCAATATGAGTATATCATGTAGTTCAGTGTTTCCACTGGCCGGTCAACTGAGCAAGTTGGTAGAAATTCAAATCGATGATTTAAGCAAAATTTACGCAGCCTGCAACCTGACTAGAATGCAACCTGACAAAAATTCAAATTGATGATTTAAGCAAAATTTACGCAGCCTGTAACCTGACTAGAATGCAACCTGACAAAAATTCAAATCGATGATTTAAGCAAAATTTACGCAGCCTGCAACCTGACTAGAATGCAACGTTTACACAAATGCTCGATGATTCCAGCGAGGCTGTTACACTGGGGAAAAAATTAGCGGGGTGGTCACCGAAAGCAGGGAGGTGTAATTAATCTCTTTTGAAGAGGTGTTGGTTATGGAGAGAGCAAGTTGTTGATTAAAACACTGTGTATCCATAAGTTCTCACCAAGCAAAGTTACAATTTCTAGATTGGTCTGAAAGGTTTTGATAATAGTTACAGCTTGGTTTGACATTTATTTGAATTGATTGTTGTTTGATTCTCTGCAGCGTTCCGGTGGTTCTAGTGGGAAACAAGAAGGACCTACACATGGAAAGGTGGGTTGTACTGATTTATTTATTTATTTTTGCAACTACCCTTTTCAAAAAGGATAGGGAGAAGCAACATTAGCAACCCCAAGCTATCGAGGGATTTGTTTCTTATTAAGGACAAGTACTCATCTATCATCATTAATTTTTGCCGTATCCATCACAGAGGCGTCAAAGCACCCAGTCCCTCCAGCCTACCAGTCCAGACGTCCACTTAATGGTCTGTTAGTTTGACGGCGACATGTGTGGGTGTGTTCTCTGGGAGCTAGCCCATATTCCCCAAAGGGAGAAGGCTTCTTTAGTCCTATTTCGATAGCTTCATCGTCAATTACCCGATAATAACGACACAGAACATTTGTCAGGAACTAGTGTCTGCTTAGAAAGAAGCTTAGTGCAACAGGAAGGGGGTTTAAAAGAAAAGTTTTGATTGTGCAGTTCATAAAAGTGTTATGTTCCAAGCCTGATTGCTTCGTTCTTGAAAAGGCAAAGGGCACCAAGGCATTTTCTTCTTATAAAGGGCACCTTTTTGAGGAAATTGTAAATTTGTACATGTCAAGGGCACCAAGGCATTGACCAAGGGCAACAGAGGCAATTGCCTCTGTTGCCTCTGTGAAATATCAGGTCTGTTGTTCATCTTGACTACTGAAATAGATGGGTACGATATTGCCGTCAGAGGAATTGGTTTCACTCTTGTAGTGCTGAAATAAATGACGGATGTAAAAGAACATAAGCAAAAAAAAGTTAGTTGATTGACATGAAAGACGTTTATATAACCTAACCCAGTGAGGCTACTTCCCAGGGGTTGTCAACAGTTTCTTGCGAGACCTCTAACCTCATCCCCAAATTAGCACTTCCCAATAAGTATCATTTGTTGCAATTTAAAACTATATTGGAAAAGTCAATGTACAGATATTTAAACCCACTCATATAGCACTTTGTGTGGTTTTAGTACTGTAAAAATGATGTTGTGTTCCCTGTCTTCAATAACAATAATGAATACTGATTCTTATAACACCAAAAAGTGAGCAGACTATTTTGCCCTTCAAGCCACACTTTAGTTAGATTGACTTGAGGGAAAAAGGAAAAAAAAGGTTGTTGCATCATAAAAAAGGTAAATGTATTTTTGTAGAGTGTACACAACACCGCCCTCACTTGGCATGCTTGGTCACATTATTCAGATTAAATTCTGGATGGGTTAATAAGAGAGCGCCCTCACTTGATTTTCACAATGAGAAAAGAAAAGGCAAGATTCAAACAACATGGATTAAGGAAAAAAGTTATGTTAATCAACTGCCAATTGGTGTTTAAAATTTTCAGAGTTATTTCAACGACAGAAGGAAAAGAGCTGGCACAGTCTTGGAATGCAGACTTCATTGAATCCTCAGCAAAACAAAACGAGGTGAGTCACAGCAATGTGATTGATAGTGATGTGAGTCACAGCAGTGTAAAGCACAGCAATGTCACAGTGATGTGAGTCAGTGATGCGAGTCACAGTGATGTTAGTGACAGTGATGTTAGCCACAACGATGTCACAGCAATGTGAGTCACTGATAAGAGTCACAGTGATGTGAGTCACACTGATGCGAGTCATTGTGATGCAAGTCACAGCATTGTGAGTCAGCTTTGTGAGTCACGGCAATGTGAGTCACAGTGACGTGAGACAGCAGTGTGAGTCACAGCAATGTGAGTCACAGCAATGTGACTCACAGCAATGTGACTCACAGCAATGTGACTCACAGCAATGTGACTCACAGCGATGGAGTCACAACAACAACATTTAGTATCGGATAACCTGAGACAAGTTGATGTATTCAGACAATCATACAGAAAGAGGGCTGTCCTTGTGTGGAGAGTCTGTAAACCGTCGAAAATGTTATAATACATGTTACTTTTTGCTTCGGGGATAAAGTATTTGTGTTTTTTAGGTAAGCTGCTAATAGGATTCGAACTGCCTCTAGCTGCCGGGCATTCTCGGTTGTCTGAGTATAAGTGCTTAACACGGGTAAAAAACACAAATAAAAAGTTGTTCCACCCTAGAAGTTAACTCTTTAGAAACCGAGGTGGCCACCAAGCGGCTTGTACCAAAATCAGGCCTGGAATGTCATCTTTGAGGATGGCCAGGCCAATTTTATTTTGCAGAGGGCGCTTTTGTTAGAAAATCTTGAAGTCTATGCGACATTTTTTTGAAGGGGCACCAAGGCAAAGACCAGGGCAACAGAAGCCATGGCCTGAAAAATGCCCACAGCGGCCGCAATCGGCTGTACGAGGTCCTGTCCTGAATTGAATTTTTTTTCATTGTTTCCCATGTTAACGTAGTATAACGTCTATTGACCCCATTCACCCGACGTCATCATCACAATAATCTTGGTTGAGCCATTTTTAGAGTCCTTTTCCCGAGTGTTTTTACAGCTCATTGTCAGATTTTTACATTTTAATCTTTTTATTTAATCTCCGCATTACAAGCTGCCTTCATCAAATACATATAATCATCTGTTATTGGGTGGAGGAACTCTTTATGTCAGGGGCAACATGGCCTGAGGGCGAGATTGACACTACCCAGGGCGAGCTTGTTTGGGGGCGACATTGCTTGGGGCGACTTTGTTTCGGAAGAGCTTGCCAGGAGGGCGAGATGACCAGCTTTTGTATTGTTGTTATGACACCAATCTGTTGGACTGAATATTATTTTT
Organism: Marthasterias glacialis; assembly: GCA_911728455.2. Taxonomy (NCBI): domain Eukaryota; kingdom Metazoa; phylum Echinodermata; class Asteroidea; order Forcipulatida; family Asteriidae; genus Marthasterias; species Marthasterias glacialis. Next base: position 22,496,779 of record OU452229.1, on the reverse strand, counting down.
TGTCTGTCTGTGTTCCCTTTATCCGTTTCTCAGAGCGTAGTGGACATCTTCAAAACCTTACTCCAAATCATCGAAAGGAATGACAGGGGTACGCAAAAGAAAGACGATAACTGTGTTCTACTGTGATTCCAAATCCATCCGTGTCACGTCTCACAGCAATAAAAGGTGCATCGTTGTATTTTTAAAGCTCTTTTTGGGTATCGTGTTTTCTGTTTTGTGTTTGTTTTTTGTTTTTTGAGGGGTGGGGTTTAGAACTAGGTTTATATAACAAATCATGATTATTCCTTAGCAATTGGCGTCAAAGTAGACGTCGTGCTAGAGGGTGAAAAAATACACGGCAAATAAAATATATTTCTCACAAATTTTGAGAATGTTACTTTTGTTTTTCTTTTTCGGCCATTCCTTATTACCATTTTCATGGATAGAAATGTGTGATGTAAAGACCTTTTTAAATTAAGTGCGCCCCCCCCCCCTCCCCCGACCCCTGGTTTGTTTTTGACTTGAAATGTTTTTGTCACAATTTTTCCCATTTTTTAACTCTTACTATTCCACGGCCTATTAGCTTAAAACTTTATTCTTACTGTAGAAAAGGGAAACGTGGAAGGATTGAATGAAAATAAATGAAACTTCCATAACCAAAGTTGTGCTTCACGCAAAAAAAACAAAACGTATCATTTTGACGTGAACCCAAATCTTGAGATATATTTTGTCCGTCTCAGGGAGTTTTCTTACAGCTCGTGTAATATAAGATGATCCAGGCAGGTTTTAAGGGTGAAATTTAGTTCAGCGAGGATGTTTTTTCAAGCTTGGGTGAAAGTTTTTAAATCTATAGGGATAAAAAATATTGCAAAAAATTTGTAGGATGCGGAGATGTCATTTGTGACAAAGTCTAGTCTTTGGAATCATCAAATGGTTTTTTTTATTTATTTTATTTTATTTTTTTTTAGCAAGGATTTTTCACAATCACTAAGAAGAAGAAAAAAGTTCAGGTAAAAAATATAATTTGTTAATCTTTGGGACTTAGAAACCTGAACATTTTTAGGATATGCAGTTATCATTCTTGATAAATCAACTTGATTATTTGAAAATTACATTAATTGGTGTGAAATACACCTGTCCTAAGAAGTGAATTTCCATCTTGACAGAAATTATACCAAATTAAAACTGTAATCAAATTTATGACACAACAGCCTGATTAGAGCCAATAACGGGATGGTTAGGAAACGAGAAGAAATGTTCAGTTTCAGATGTGGCAGGAAAACCCCAAATATGGAAAACTCGTGCAATCACGGACTGAAATCACAATCCAAATGCAAGGCTCCGGTCTGAAGTGGGATTCGGACTGGGGTCCACCGAAGTGAAAGGCAGGGAAAGAAACCACTGAGCCAACATGTTCCCCTTAAAAAAAACATATTAACCAAAACTGTTTTCTGAAATGAAGTTGGCACCTATTTCAGTAGGTAGTTCTTGTGTGATATTTTTCAGCATGTTCAGTCGGGAAAAAGTTGACAATTTGCGTAGAATTTACTCATCCCAAAACCAATGCTGTAACATCTTTAATTTCAGTTGACCAATGAGCAAATGAAGACCACAGCTGTAAATTATATTTTTAAGGTTAAGTTCCAGAAGTGTATGTGTGTGTGTTTTTCGTTTCTTTTAAATAACTGTGTACTCCTTAATAAAATACTTTTAATAAAATGCTTTTCTGCCTGTCAGCTGATCGATTTTGAGGGAAGCATTTTGGGGGATCTGGAAAAAATGGAAAACAAGCTCAAAATTCTTGTTGACCGAGTCTGAAGGAGCTGTTGTTGAAACCCAAACCAGAATCAAGTACACTGGATGTTGCTAAATGATAAGTTTACAGAAACAACTTTTGAAACAGCTTTTTGTGTTGACTTATCAGCAACAGCAACGTTCCCCTCATGTAATTTAAGTATTCAGGCATCTACAGGGCTGGAATTTTATTCAGATGGAGGCAAGGCCACCTTTCTCATGGGAAAGATACCTTTATTTTGAAGTGAGACTGACCTCTTCCTTACACATACCTCAAACAAGGAACCTCAAACAGGAACCTCAAACAAAGAACCTCAAACAAGGGAACCTAAAACAAGGTGACCTCAAACAAGGGAACCTCAAACAAGGAACCTCAAACAAGGGAACCTCAAACAAGGGAACCTCAAACAAGATGACCTCAAACAAGGTGACCTCAAACAAGGGACCTCAAACAAGGGAACCTAAAACAAGGTGACCTCAAACAAGGGAACCTCAAACAAGGAACCTAAAACAAGGGAACCTAAAACAAGGTGACCTCAAACAAGGGAACCTCAAACAAGGTGACCTCAAACAAGGGAACCTCAAACAAGGTGACCTCAAACAAGGTGACCTCAAACAAGGTGACCTCAAACAAGGGAACCTCAAACCAGGTGACCTCAAACAAGGGAACCTAAAACAAGGTGACCTCAAACAAGGGAGCCTCAAACAAGGGAACCTCAAACAAGGAACCTCAAATAAGGTGACCTCAAACAAGGGAACCTCAAACAAGGGAACCTCAAACAAGGGAACCTCAAACAAGGAACCTCAAATAAGGTGACCTCAAACAAGGGAGCCTCAAACAAGAGGACCTTAAACAAGGAGTTTGGGAGCAGCCATAACTGCAGTGATGCAAGGCTCTACAAAAGCTGTGGGTTTCTAGAAACTGGGTTTCTAGAAACTGGGTTTCTGTGCCTTCATAAAAATCCAGGCCTGACTGTCAAAGTAGACTAGTTTTAGGTTGTTACAGTAGAATTCCTTCATATTATTCACGTACATTGTAACCAGAATGTTAAGCTGTACACCAAACTACGGAAGGATCCAAATTACTCAGTATTTCACTGAAGAGTAGAATACCCTTATATTAAAAAAAATAATGGTGTTTATGTGAAAATTGTTTGACACGTCTGACATTTGTACAAGATATTAACCTTTTTTTTTCATCAGTTACCATGGTGATGAATGGATAAACATGTGGATTTGTAATGTAAAGATGTAATTCACTATGCACTCATTTGATGGTGCTGTTTAATTTAAATTACACTAGTCTGCCTTTTAATTGATTTTCACAGAGTTTCTCGAGTGTTGGTACCCTGCACACCCTTGTTTCATACTAACACAAAGTGGTAACCAGTGACCTCTTGTTATAGACCTTATGTGTTGATGTCATCCTGCTGCCACCATCTCTGAGGTAAGACGATGCTGGAATATTTTCAGTGCAAAACTATGAAAGCGTAGTGCGCAGGATGGGAAACCATGTCTGTGAGAGGGCACCCTAGTCCGATGACATCATATTCATAAGGTCTATGAGCAGATTGGAATGAGCAGACGGGAAGTTTTGTGTTTTTACCATTGATGTCAAACAAGGAGAATGCTTTGTGTGTAGTTATCTGTGCATGTTTGAAAATTCTTGCACGCTGCTGTTTTAACTGTGTGGCAAATTTCAGCTTTCCCATTGGTTGATCTGGTTAATTTTGCCATATGTGCATGTCACATGATATTGATACTGTAATCTACGTCCAAAGCTGACATAGAGGGCGTGCACAGCAGACACAGACGACAATTGAACTCGGCATTCTCTGTGTTCTATTTCTATGGTTTTAACGATGAGCACACGGACAGCTGAATGGCTTGGGGTCTAGCGCCCTCTATAGTTCCTTGTCTTGTAGCTTAAGTACGCTGGAGATTTTGTTCAATGTTCAAACCATAGCCTAGCCGTAGTGGAACTGTTCCTTCATGCTGTGGAACTCCTCCGGAGCTAAGACCAGAGCCATGAGAGAAATGTAGGGCACCCTGAAGTTGTCAAATTCTACACTCAAAAAATCTGATTACAGATACCCTACCTTTTTTATTATAAAAGCATGGAAGTTTCCTTCACTGGTAATTAAAACTAAAGAGTTGCAGTTTGAGTAATTTCTTTGAGTAAACAGTGTCTCTCAGTGAGTACGAGTACGAGCACTTATCTGTGAGTACATGTATGGGTACTCTTTTTACAAGTGCAAGTACAAGTACTTTTCCTTGAGTACGAGTACAAGTAAGTTTCTATGAGTACAAGTACGAATACTTTTCTTATAGTAAGAGTACGAGTAGAAGTACTTTTCTGTGAGTACAAGTACGAAAACTTTTCTTATAGTATGAGTATGAGTACTTTTCTGTAAGTACGAATACTTTTCTGTGAGTACAAGTAGAAGTACTTTTCTTTGAGTACAAGTTCGAAAACTTTTCTTATAGTAAGAGTACGAGTACTTTTTTGTAAGTACGAGCACTTTTCCGTGAGTACAAGTAGAAGTACTTGTCTGTGAGTACAAGTATGAATACTTTTCTTATAGTAAGAGTACGAGTACTTTTCCTTGAGTACGATTACTTTTCCTTGAGTACAGGTACAAGTACTTTTCTGTCAGTACAAGTACGAACACTTTTTTTATAGTATGAGTACGAGTACTTTTCTGTAAGTACGAGTTCTTTTCTTTGAGTACAAGTTTGAGATTTTTTTTCTTGAGTATGAGTACAAGTAAATAAAACACTGTGATATATTTTTACTCTGGTAATAAAAGCTTAGCCGAGGTAGTTGGACTAAAATCAAGTTCAGGAAAACCGTTGAGTTGGACCCTGATTGAATTAACATTAAGGGACAGACAGTTCCATAAACACAACAGATGCTGTCAAATTTCCATTAGTTCATATGTCTTTATAAGTGCGTGGAAGAAATGTTGATTTTTATCAACACATTTTGAATTTGTTTTGTAGTTTATCTTAGTCTCTGTAACTATTGTAGACCGTAATGAAAGTTGGATTGTTGAAGAGCATCAAACAACGAAAGGGTTTTGGTTTTTTTTATGTCATGCTTTTGAACTTCCCCCATCTGTTTATTTGCCAAAATATTTTGAAGGGTCTTTTCTGTAACTATTGTCAAGGGACCAGAAGTGTCTCCTCATGTGTTTCTTTGTTTTGGGAGGTTCAGGGGTAAATCTCCACACTGTCATATTTCCTTTTTTTGTTTTTCTGTTGTTGTTGGTTTTTGGGGGGGTTATGTTCTTGAAAATATGTTAATCGACTTGTTTAGCAGAATAATTGGTTTTTAATGTGTAAGTAAAAGGCGCCACTGTTGTGAGGGAACTGTACCCTAAATATGTATTGGAAGATTTCAAGAGGCATGAGGGCATTGACAACGGAATCAATGGACTCTTGTTGCTCCTGCAATGTTAAAAAACCTGGATCATATTCTTTTGAAGCTCCCAAGCCCCACACCTCCCAAAAACGAAGGCTTCAAAACAAACTAGTGTGCTATGGGGTGCGAGTTGTGATACACATCACATAGCATTTGGATTGGTGACCCTAAGGATCAGGCGTGTGATTTCTCAGGATTTTTTTTCAAAACCTCTTTGAGCCTTCAGAATTTCTTTAAAAGTAAAGCAGTCACCAGCGGGAGAAAGAAATAGTCCACATTGTGTCCAAACCTGTAGGTTTGTATTTCTGGTGATGTACAGAGTCTGTAAACCTCCTGAATTGTAACATCTGGGAGGTTCCGGGTCTAGAATAAGAGGGGGCACCCAGGACCGCAAGCCACTTTCAGGAATGTTCACATTCGGCAAATCTCATCCCTGAAGGATTGGGGAACCCTTATGCTAAGCATAGGCCCTTCGCCAAACCACAGCTTCGTCTTTGGCCCCGGCTTAAGGTCCTGCCCACCCGTTCGGAGACCCTCAACGAAAGTACAAGTTTAAAATTACTGACAAGAGCCGGAAGCAAAACCGAAGCCGTGGTTTTGGAAATCTTGGTTGCGCCCTTTTCAGTAATCAAGGCCCTGTTTGTTGTACAGCGCTGTGCGCATTTTAGGCAAGGTGCATTTAAGGCGGTTACACGCTTACCATAATTTTGTACATGCAATCTGACTTCCAAAATGGCGGGCGTGGTAGGCAGTAGCCACATGTGATGTTGATTCAAGGGGTCAGTAATGGGAGACATTTGAGACGATAGCAGGCGTCCCACAGACCGGTCCTTTTCCATTGTTCTCAGCGATGAAAACAATGGAAAAGGACCGGTCTGTGGGACGCCCGCTATCGTCTCAAAAGTCTCCCATTGTATAAAAAGCACCTGTGAGTGCAACTCAAACTTGCCTCCATTATCATCATTATGTAGATTTAATCTGTCTGGACATGATTTACTGGTCCCCAGAATTGCCTAACGTATCCATGTGTAAAAGATTTTGCTGTGTGCTGGGAAGAAGGGCGTAGAGCCGAACGCCTTTCTTCCAGGCACACAATGATTTTCACTACGAACGAAACTTAGAATCTTGGTAATACTCTGATTTGCTTCTTACATGTCTTAGGTAGTGTCTTTTTTCAAACTTCTTACTGCTATTTCACCAACAAATTCTCTATATTCCACCGTAGCATGTACATTGTATGTAATATTCTGTACAAATATTTAATCTTTGACTAGTAAAGAAGTAGATCATCTCCTTTTATTGATCCGATGAATATGGCAATATTATGGCGATGGGAACTTCTTCAAGTGTATTTCATACTCCGTTCTTTATAATTTTTTCGAGGCTGCCTTTATTAGTCATGTATAAAGTCATTCAGAGTCAAATAATAAACCAAACATTACAATGGAATCTTGTTCAGTTCTTCAGATTGTTTGTGTTGTTTCGGATTTCCTGTGACAAATGATGGCTTTATAAATTACCAATTCACTGAAATCTTACAGGAATATTTGACAATCTCATGCTTTTGATCATTTTGACTGTCGATTTTTTTCAATTTTTTTTTCAATTTTTGGCTACATTTTAAGACTGTATATTGTGCTCAAAAATGACCTGATAGACACTAACGGTGCCATTTCTTATCACTTGACCTGAAATTTTCGACTGAAGACATTCTCATATTTTTATCATCAATTTTCATTTCTCCCAAAAATAGAAAATATCCGTGGTCAAACAGCAAGAACTGGCATTGGTATTGCCTAAAAGTAAAAAAAAAAATTACATTTGAATTTTTGGCAAAAATCTGATAAAAATGCAAGGCTTACCCCTTATGATTTTTTCAATTTTTGGCCAAAATTTTAACTTCGATTTTTATAGTCTAAAATGAAGCTGGCACCTCCAGATGCCGTTAATTATCACTTGACCTAAGATACTTGCCATATTTTTGAAATAGGCACAAATTGTGTGAGTGAATTTTGATAAAAATGCAAGGCTTACCCATTACAATTTTTTTATTTTTTGGCTACATTTTAAAATTCAATGTTGAGCTCTAAAATGACACGGGAGACACTAAGGATGCTATTTCTTATCAATCAATCAATCAATCAATCTAAATTTAAAATCCAAAAATATTCACAGAAGTTATAAGTCATTGATGGTAGGCCTCCTGAAACAAATAGACTTTCAGAAGTGTCTTAAGTGATTGGGAAGATTATTCCAGAGTTTGGGTCCATAGACTGAGAAGGCTCTATCGGCAAAAGTGACGTGACTCGTTCTTGGCACAACAAAGTGAACAGGAGCTATTTGATCGAAGAACGCTTGGCCGTCTGTCTTCAAGAGTGAAGTTCAAGGCCTGTAGATGAAAGAACACTAAAACAAATTAACACAACAGAGTTCACTTCTTGTTCCTCACGTAATATTCTTTATTAAGTTACACTCTTCACTTGGCATTATATCAAGCATGCACCATTTCAAAGGGAAAGAAAACACATTTTAATATTCAAAATGATTCTTTTAATTTACAAATTCATTGTACTTTCATTCATGCTACAGTATTCAATGTTGAAAGTTTGGAAAACATTTTTTTTTTTTAAGGAAGAGAAGATTTCCAATACTGGCAGTCAAAGACGTTGCCGAAGACAGTATGGTTTGGTGGGGTGACCTTTGACCTTATCTACAACCTCACTCTTTCACAAAAAGCCATTTCCAAGTTACATTTGGAGTGTCTTGTACAATGACATGCGTTAGTCACAAGTGACCGGTTCAATTTGAATTCCCCGAGACTAACAGACTAAAGACAGTGTTACTATATGTCAAACAGTTTGCATAGCAACCTCCAGATGGGCAACGCCTGGGTCCAATTTCATGAGCAGAAAATGCTGCTTAAAAGTTTTCTGCTCAGCAAAAATAAGCAGGATACCAGTCAAAGATTGTACATGTGACATGATCTTTTGGCTGGTAACCTTATTCAGTTAAGCATAATTTTGTTTGAGCTTAGCTACTTGGGACCTGGTACCATTGTGGTATTGACATTCATTTATAATTGTGCATGGGTGTTTGCCATTTCTACTTCTACTTTGTTACTCGGCAGGATCCTCAAGTTAGGACATAAACGCCAAGGAGCAATCATAGTTAAGTGTCCTGCTCAAGGACGCAAGTGCCGGGACCGAGATTCGAACCCACATTGTGAGACCTCTCGGCCACAACATGCTACGACTCTTAAACACAACTACGCAAAAGCTTGCCTCGAACCATGTGATATAGCAACTCACTGTCTCTAGTCTGAGCAGTTATAATTTAAGCGATCACTCTCAGGCCTTGATCTTAACCGAGGCCACCGAGGCCATTGGCCTCATGCCCTGTCGAGTTGGCCAGCATGCCCTTCAGAAAAATTGCACTGTCACTACCAACTTGGTCAGCATGCCCTTGTACAATTTCTCTGATTTGGCCAGCAAAGGCCTGCCTCTGTTTTTCTTAAGATCGAGGCCTGTACTCTTGACGAAGCAAGTCGTCATACCAGACATTATTCAAACCTAACTCACAAATGGCATAGGCGCAGGCTTTGTTCAACTCAGTACTGCTATAAGACCAGACAATTTTTTTACAAATAAAGTGGTCCTTTACATGCATGTACAAAAGTCTTTTGACATTTTGCGTTGTTTAATACATGAATATATACATGTACATGTAGAAATATGTACTAATATTATATGCACTGTTGTTTTCACAAAAATAACTGCATGGTCAAATATTAAGTATGTCCCCCTAAGATCCTATCAGAAGTTGATAGATACATGCATATCAAAAACGCTTGATTTTTATACACTTTCATCCATAGACCTGTGCACACTTTATGCCTGTTAACCTTTGACCCCATGGTAATTCCTGTGTAAACATGCGGTGTGTTGAGTGGTAAGTTATGTACATGTACAGCGAAATCGATGATGTCCCCAAGAGTTCACAAGGCCAATGTCTGCAGTGAAATCGGCAGACTTTGAGGGACTCCTATTTTAAACCATCCAAGGAGATATAATCGTCAATATCGTAAACAGAGTTTTTGGGTACAAAAAAGTTTCATGGCACGTATAAAAATGTTTCTAAATTACAAAGGACAGGCGTACATTCTATCTTGCATTCACCTCCGAGTTGAAGACGGTTGGTGCATATATTAATTACTTGAAATCCAAACCGTTATCAATCCAGAAGCACATTTAACAAGCAACAGTTCTGATTTAATTCCGCTGTGAGATCCTTATTAATTTCATCTTATATTTTTAAAAAAGAATACACTTGGTATTTTGGGTTGCTACCATAAGACAATATAGAAAACCCAATAAAAATGGAATGAACAAATCTTCTTCAAACCAATAATTATTGTACATCTCTTCTACGTGTACAAACTCTAGGAAATTACAAAAGTTAAACAAGTATAAACTTTAGTTCTGAGATAATTATTTGAGAAATGTTTAACTTGACACAAACATTATTTGACGCTGTTTTTTCGTTGTTGTATCGATTGAAATAATAGTACCAATTGGAGAGTTTGTCTTCACAAACAACCTTTTGGTTCTTTGCGGAAACCTGAAGTTCTAGAAAGGGTTACTAAGTTGACGCTTGGAAACTGCGCATGCTGCCTGACACACGCATATTAATTTCTTGTATTCATGCATAACATACATTGTTTACAACGATAAAGTCGTCAGCTCCACGTTCGTTACCTAGACACACTTTGGATAAAATATATATAACTTTACAATTCCACGTTCCAAATCTTATCTGAACATGAAGTATTTCTTTCAAATAACTTTGATCATTTAGACTAGAGCTTAAAACTACAAATAGTCATAGTTCATGAAGACTATTGCATTGAACTACTTGTATACAGAAACAACAAAATCATTGCATATCATATTTGGTCAACTTTGAATGGTTTTGTTTGTCCACTTTGTGGCTTAATTGACGTTAACTGGAGACAAAGGTATTAAGGAATTACTGACTTTCCCACAATGGCTGACAACACATGAACATGATTAATTTCACTGCAAATACAAGCACAGATAACAAATAAAAAGTTCTCCTTTTAAACCACGGGCTTTTTTGCACACCACAGCTTAGGGTCTGTCTCCAAGCTCTGTTTGATGTTGGAAACACCGTCCAAAATGTATACTGCTCTAGACTTGATGACGGAGCCCAAGCCACAGCCACAGCCAGAGCCCAAGCCACAGCCAGACCCCAAGCCATAGCCAGAGCCAAGCCACATCCAGACCCTAAGCCACAGCCAGACCCCAAGCCCAAGCTGTGGTTTGAAAAAGGCCCCAAAACAGACACCCGCTCTTCAAGATCAAACATTTCAAATAGAGGGGGGGGGGGGGAACTAAAAATTGACAAGTATTTCATCATTGTCTGTGATCAAATACTGAAAAAGTTATTGAGAGAAGTTTTTATCTGAAAAAAATTTGTGCTGATTTAGAGGAAATTATCAATGAACTTAGACACCATATCTATCGTACATCGGACATTAATGATGGTTCCTTAAAAATTCAACTCCTGATGAATGTATAATCCCAACATAAATCCCCGGTTACATGCTTGGGTAGACAATGCATAGTAGAAAAGGAAAAACATTCTGGGAAACTATCCCACAAACTCCACCCCCTTGATATTTCATCTAAGCTACAGCACAGAAACATTTTTTAAATATGCACAAATGAAAACGGATTTATAAAAATTGTCTCGCCTACGATTGGATTACTGATCATTACTCTCCAACTTTCTTTCCTCACTGCAGAGACTTTTCTCCACTAGCCGACAGACAAAAAAAAATGCACATGACAATATCAAAGTCAGACTATTGCACAAGTAACAAAAATAACAGTAATATAAAAAGCAAACACTGCCAAAATGTTCTTAATAGCAAGTAAAAAAAAAAGAAATTACATAAAAGTTACAAAAGATAAGTAGTTAACTGCTCTTATACAACTTCATTCAAGCTGCCACCATTTTTGTCACGTTCCTTGCGTGCAGCAGCAATAATAAATACTTGTTTTCATTATATTAAAATGGGACCAGGCTATTTTGTCCTAAGTCTCGGTTTGGTTACATTGTTTTCTTTTTTAACGACACAAGCAAAAAATGACTGCACCTTAATCAACATCAGTAATGATTGTACTTTAAGGGGGGGGGGGGGGGGTTACAACTTAACCCGAGTTACTTCTATAAAATTAACTTTCCTTTCTATGGAAAGCATCATTACTTTAGAACAGCCACAAAACAGCAGGGACATTTTTAAGGCAACCACACCAAAGTAACGGCGGTTCACATTCGTTCCGTTTTGGTCAAACTGTGAGAAAACTAAAACTACAGATGTTACGGCAGAAGTTAATGGCAGTGACGTACATAATGCTATGGTACAAATAAGGCAAGAAACTCCAGTATACTATTACCACATACATCGTGCCATGAAGTCCATCTCAGAAACAATTTATGGCTCTATTACTTCATCTTTAAAAAATTTTTAAAGAGAGAAAAAACTAAATGTTATTTCATGTATAAATATGTTTAAATAAAAGTCCACCGGATAAAGAATTTGACATCTCAGCAAAATCCAAAACTCATCCCTGACATTCTGGCACTACATGTGTTGTTGGAGTAATTCCATTCAGAAAAAACTTAAGGTCGCAGTGCGTGTGATTTCTTCGTAAGTTTGAGGATACTTACTTATTATTAAATGCAGAGTAACTATCAGGATTTGACACACCCACTGACCCGTGTCCAGTAATTTTAGCACTGGGTCAGTAAACCCCAAAACAAGTCCGACAGTCTTGTGTTTTCCCATTGACATACTTTTTTCAGATTTACAATTGTATCTGTCCCCTTCTTGAGTCAAAACCTCCTCCTGTATCGTAAAGGTAAAAACATCTCTAGTCCAGTAAAAATTTCTGAGCTCCTACACCCGTGGTCCAGTGGAGGTCATTTTGAAATTCAAGCCTAGGTTCTATTTTAAAAGTGAATTAAAGGTAAAATATAGGATTGGTACACCTGATAGTGCAGTGTTCTTACTTTTTCTGATTCAATGTATAAATGAACAAACAAACCTGAACAAATTTGGGCTCAACCCGTCGTCCGAGTCAGGAGGACGTAGTGAATAAACACGCACACTTTTCAGCATGCAAACACATTGCTCTTAATTTTGATTGTTACAACCGAAATTAAAATCGGGATTTTCAAACTCTATTTTCTTGACTTTGACGGAGGATTGGTACTGGTATGAACTTCATAGTCAGTATGCTTTCAGACTGGTCCAAATAAAAACATTTGGGGGTGAATACCAATCCTGTATTCCACCTTTAAGTAGGCCGTATTGATCTGAAGGACATTGAAAGCACTCTTGAATCTTCCTCTTGCATGTCCTTCAATGTCTTGCCCTTCAATTTTCCGACTGACCTCTGTGGCGTTTGCGCTAGTTTAACATCTCCAAAGAGAATACCATTTTAAAAACCGATTATTATCAATATATTCCGCTTGAGATAATAAGTAGAACTTGTTTTGTTTTTTTAAATAATGCACCCTGTTTCCAGTTTTAAAATGCTTTGAGAACGCTTTACATTCTGTAAGCAGAGTGATCTTACTCAGCTTTTCCAAATTACTTGATATTTAAATTTTATAGGACTGAAACAAAACCTTAGCAAAAAAATTAAAAAAAAAATAAAAAAGGGCAAAGAAATACAATTTTACGTCGGTACTTTTTGCTAGCTAATCCACAGTTTTGGATTCAAAAGAAACGACTGTTTTAAAGAGTGTTTCTATGGTTTTATAGTTATCATTTTATAGGAAAGATTTTCATTTTCATTGGCTTTTACTTTTCTCTGAACATACATGTACTTTGGACAGAGGGGCAAAGAATGAGGTTATTGTATCCACATTTAACAGAGGGGCAAGAATCAATGCTGACAAACAAGGTCTGAAACTAGAATCCAAATTTTAGGAGGGACGTTGACGTGATGGTATTTCCACCTTTTGGTAACCACTGGAGTTATAGATCTCAAGGAGCTTCTAGGAACAGTATCCTCAGCACTAGAGAAGTAGATCAGAGAGCAGGATTTCTTTACACCTGAAGAAAGTAACTGTTGTTTTTTTCACCAGGCAGACCTAAAAAAGGCCTGAACCAGATGAAAGTTTTACATTTCTCATCCCCTGATTTAAAGCTAGTAACTGTAGACCATATCACCTTGTTTATAAATAAAATGACTTTGAACATTTCAGGGTATTCTTGGTAGAAGAAAACAAATGTTGTCCTTTGGGGAAATTCTACATCGTTTACTCCAATTTCTGCATCTGCATAAAATCAAGTTTTATAAAAAAAAAAACAGACACTTCAGAAAGTTTTGAGTCGAGTCCCCTTGGTAGAGTTTATGGCGTTTTTTTTCTTTCTTATACAGCAGGCTTGCAATTTCATCTTTGAGAGGGCAAGGCCATTTTCATTTTAGAAAGGCCACTTTGACTGGGAAAATTTGAAGTCTACATGTATGGGAAACTTTTGAAAGGGCACCAAGGCCAAGACCAGGGCAACTGAGGTCATGGTCCTCCGTGGCCTCTGTGTAATTCTAGGCCTACTATGAGCAGTGTTTGGAGTTGTTCTGTAAACATGTGATGTCATAAAGTCACATCGTCTATTTCAGGCAGCCGTCAAATTGAAAAAGAGTTGGCCTATTTTCATGGAGTCACCAAGAATGCTTCTGGGACTTTTTAAACAATTAAGACTCTATAACATCTGACAAGACAACACATAAATTATTGATAATACATGCACACAATAGACCGATTCATGAAGCCCTGTGTACAGGTGCCATATGCACAAACGTGTTTGTTAGCCTTTTGTCGGAATTTTGGTCACGCAATCACATCTGTGATTGGTCAATACAGCAGGGGCGGGGCTTAATGGATCGATCTATTACACTCAAGTGACCTTCAAAAAACGTTGCCAAGGCAACAGTGCATTAAAGCATTTTTCTAAATGCTATTGCATTATGATTATTGGAATTGAGCAGAAATTTCTACTTGTTTTTGACGTACAGCATTCATGACTCTTTGCAAATATTTGAACATAAGATTACTCATCCAGGATGGCAGACTTTTTCTTGGAAGTCACTTGTAAATCTCTTGTTTAACATTTCGTATAAAATCTTGAGGTTAGAGAACCGTCTCTCTTGCACTCTCTAAACTCTTGGCCAGACATCCTTGCAGTAAGGCCTCATGTTTGGTCCCACTGGTTCCGATAAGATCTGCATCGGGGCAGCTGTGCTCAAACTTCGTCTCTGAGCTTGGTAGGATGCCCTCCTCCATCCCACTTTCCTCCTCAAGCCTCAGTTTCAAAAGGTCCTTGGGGTTCAACTGCGGACTCGGCGTTTGAGGTGAGTCTTTTGTTTGCGGAAGCTCAGGATCTTCTTTGTGTTTTGTCTCTGGGGCGAGTTTCTCTTCGGAGTTAGCCTTTTCGATGTATCCGTCGATAATATTTTGGCTTTGTAGTGCCTCAGTGAGGTACTGCTCATCAGTGTTGATCACACTCTGAATGTCCTCCAAGACTGTCTTGATTGCCGGCGACAGCCCGCTGATGGATTGTTTCAAGAAACGTGACACGAGGACGCTCGTGTCCTGGCTGAGCTCCACCATGGATTTGGGTCTAGCTTTGGGCTTAGGCACTGATGACAAAGGGTCCTGGGCTGTTGTGGAAGGCGTGGGCGCACTGACTGAACTTTGTATCTCAAGAGGCAGGTTGTCCGACTGTGTCGGCATGGGGATCCTTAGCGGTGATTCCCTCGACTTTCTGAGCGAATCTACACACTGTTTAGTGGTTTGGGTTTGCTCGGGCATGCTCTGCACACCTACTGAGGTATACGTTATTCCGGTGTCTTTGTGAATCCATGGATCACTCTCATCGATAAACGTCACCGCAGTGGGATGACTGCGCCGTGACAGAACAGCAGGGTGGGATTTCCGACTCAAGCGGAGATTGAGAGAATTTGGTCGTTTCTGTCGCAGGTTGATTTGTTCTCCCGTATCTGCCCATGTTGTGATTGTCATTGAAGATGCAGGTTGATTTTCAATGGGAGGAGCTTGAGCAACTGCCATTTGTGCATAATGTTTCGTAGGGGGTCCTGAACTGTTTGCTCGTCTGCTGCTGCTCGATGAAGTCTTTTCCGCATTTGACCTTTGGTGTTTGGGTCGACCCCTGGTTGGGGTGTTGGTGGAGGATCCAGAGTTTTTCCTGTGTCTTTGTTCACGATGAGAACCTATGCTGGATCCATGAGCACCACTGGGGTCAATCATCTCGTGTTTTATTGCTCCGTTGGCCATCCTGGCAATCATTCTCCTCGGCGGGGGAGGATGCCGATGGTCCTCATCACTTTCACTGGAAGAGCTTGTGGAAATAAATCGATTCCGAGTCCGTCGTCCACGGCCGAAGCTCCCACTTGTACTGGAGCGTGAGCTGCTTTCTGTTGGAGATGTACTACATGTCGTTGAGGAGGAAATCCTTCGGCGTTCGGCGGCGTGGCGACTGTGTCGACGTCGTTGTCGGCGACCGATCGCCGAGTCCCGACTTGTGTGGCTACTGCTAGTACCAGTTAAGCGTTCGTTACTGCTGCTTGATTTGGTGTTCGAAGGCACACTGGTGGTGGTGGGTCCTGACACACTGCCAGAGGAGGAACTCGCTTTCCTGTCCATTAAACCAGATTTAGATTTGACGGATACCCTACTGGGCTCATCATTGTTGGTGGGACGACTGTTATCACAGCCTGCTCCTCTGATTTGGTTCACAGCCCTACACAAATTGGCAACACATTGAGATGACACGACGGTGGAAACGTTTTGGCTGACGGAGCAAGGGATATTTGGGATGTATCTATCTCCTACATTGATGCTCTCTGCATTAGTAGATGAGTTCACATTAGATGTATTATTATCGGTCCCCTCGAGAGAAGTCTGTGAAGCCGTCGACACGCGATTCCCCTGTGGTGGCCTACTCCGGTGATGTCGCATAATCACCACCGGTAGACAACCTCCACTGTTTGAACGTAGCCGTGGCTGAGGAGCAACTCCATCGTTTACAATTATCAAGCCGTTGCTATTCTCGCCGTGCTGGGGTATGATCTGATGAGGCAAGCCATGCCTCACCTCCTGCCGCTGTTGGCCGGCCCGTGGGGAACCTCCCGACGATGTTGAGCGTGGCCGGGATTTACTTTTCACATGCCGTCTATTGTTGTTAATGATTTGCACAGGTGCTGGTGCACTGGCTGTGTTGTTGTGGCGGTGGTGGTGTTGGTGAGGTTCAATGGAATTGCAACCAGACTGTTCCATTCTGGGCATGGGGGCGATTCGTGTTACATGATGACTGTCCCATCGGAGTGGAGGGGTTGGTATCTGCTCGGTGTTGTTCCTCTGGTAGATGGTGATGATGGCACGGCCAGGGTTGTAAGAATTGCTGATGGCAGTCTGAGCACCAAGACGACGTGGTTCGATATGACGTATCTGCATTAAAGAGAACCAGGATAAAAAAACAGAAAATTAAATACATCTTCTAAAAGGACTTAATGCTAAAAAGACAAACATTTCCTCAGGAGTGCGATTGTGCTAAAATGGAAAATCCTGAAAAATTGGTAGCTGTTTTCTCTTGGTCTGGAGAGGAAACCAGACATTCATAAATATTTTTCCTCATTAACTGTAACTCAAATAAAAGGTCACTGAACCCTGACAAATCCAACTATCAACATTACAATCGGAACAGCAGCATAAATCTTGGCCAACACAAAACTGGGTACCAATTATAGTCTGATACTACAACAACAGTTTTAGGCAACTATGGATGATGATTAAGGGACCAGACGAACTACCCTGCAATTTTTTTCTCTTTCACAAGCTTTATTTTGACATTATTCAGAAACATCCAATCACTGGGTGACATCACTAGGGAAAACCAAGGGTCCGAATTACGGGAGCCAATTACATGACCACCGAGGATTGAGACCGTCACCATCAACCCCCCCACCCCCTCTACATCCCACAAGTACGATGTTATCAAATGAGCTACACTGCTCAAGTTTGCATTCCCCACACCTCCCAGACGCAACTGAATGTTCACGTTCCCTGGGCAGACTGTACGAAAGCACTTTACCAAGGAATCAAATATTTGCTTTGCTTTAATGTTTGTTGTCAGTATTGGAGTTTGGCGGTCATTCTACTTTCTGAAGTAAATGAACAGCGGGAACGGCTGATTAGTCTCTTCGTACCGCTGTCCACGGGGAAAACCTTGTTTTTTCTTGCCAATAGAGTATGTGCTGGTTATTACAGCTTCGTCGTCACCCAAACCGTCCCACTAGATGATCCACCGAGCCCCACCCACTGATGCAGGGTCCAACAACAGCTGCTATTTGATGTTCAAAATGTCCAACAAAGTCTGGGCGGGGTTACGTTTGATGGGTTTGGCCACATCTAGTGGGTGTGGCCAGGTACGCAGTGTGTGTTGCCCGAGTCTCCCATATTGTTACCCACACGCACTCAGAGAGAGGGTTACGAGGTCCAGTTATTGGGCAAGGGAACATTGGTTGGGCGTGGCGGCCACAAAAAGTGGGCGTGGCCGGGTACACAGTGTGGTGCCTGAAAGTCCACCATCTTGTTACCCACGTGCACTCTGGAAAGGGTTACTGGGTCCCTTTACTGGGATGTAGTTTATCATTGCACTGGTGAAAATTACTCTTTCACAATTAACCTGTCAAAGTATCTCTTGTCTTGCCTGATGAATTTGCCATTAAATCATTTTAAAATGTATAATTTCAATTATGCGCAATTCAATGCAATTTTGCCTCTGGCAACAAAATGAATTTCGATCAACCATGAATAATAAAATCAAATAACAAATCTTTGAGCAACAGTGATATAGAGTTCACTATCTGAGGCAAGTTTTTTCATTTAACTAATAGTAGAAATATAATAAATTAAATAACCTGCTTGTTGTAACATGTGATCGTGCCTAGTTAAAACAAAATTCTGGGGTGACACCCAAAGGTTACAAAGCACCGAAGGCGCAAGATGGGGAACTCTGGCTGAAATGTGAAATCCCACTGTACGCCATTTTCAGCAAGTAACTCTTTTGATACAACAATAGATCAGTGCAGATCAGTACAGACAATGAACATTGCTATCAATGATATAATAAAACATTTTGTTTGCTGAAGTAGCGCCCATGGATATTTCACGTTCCGAGAATAGATAGAGCTCCACTTCCCCATCTTGCGCCTTCAGCGCTCTATAATCTTTGGCATCACCTCAGAAATGAGTAGATTAACAAAAAATACAAACAAAAGCATAAAAACCTTCATGATGAAAACCCACTGTAAAGTAAACAAACCAACAAACTCTTGTAAGTTCAACCCCCACATATCAAAATTGAGTTTGTGTTGACAATAACAAGAGAAGATCCCAAACGAAGTTAAAGTTTGTGCTTTAAAATACCGCCCAAGGAATCGCTTCACCAGACCCTCTGGACAAGCTACAAACATGTATCGAACAATCCTCACATGAAACCAATCCGACATTTCAATACAGCTTTGCAATTTCTTCCAATCCCATCCAATAAAGCATCCAAGGCAAGCATGATCGCCCCGTTTTCATATTTCTCTCTCTCTCTCTCACTCACTCTTCATCGTCTCCGTTGGCGTAGAGATCATGAGTCGTGATAAGCCCCCACCTTCTGCCATCAAGACATTTGCAGTTAATATTGGATATTTACTTTGATGTAATAACAACGTCCCGGCCACTGCACTTGTTCAAAGATTACCCCGTGTGGTTTAGGGTACACTTTACCTCCCAGCAATTATGATCATCCTGTTTTCCAATTATGAAGTCCAAATAAAACCGTCTAGAAAATACTGTTAGTGCATTTGTCTGCTTCTAGCGAAATTTCTGCGGGGGACCAGTCAAAACAACTGTTCAGTATTGTTTGTTTTTTTCAGCTGGTAACTCATTTCTACTTTAAAGTGAGATATTTCCCTGCTAAGCAGATTTGTATGCTTAAGACTTTATGAAACTGTTCTAAGATGATTTGTGGTTAACTTTAAAGACTGATATCATGGAGCCGCCATCTTGGTTTACTCCCATTCAAACCAGTATAACCACAATGAGGTTGGAGGGATGAATTAGTCAGATCCCTCTATGGTGTAACTAGACTCAATACTTACTATTTCCCCCTAGCACACAGGTAGCATGAAAAAGCATCAACTACCTTGAACTGCAAGCGCAAAATGTTAAAAGTAGAGTACTCTAACCAGGGGTGTGAGTGGCCACAAAAAAACTGAAAACAGCTGCAATTAAAAAAGTTCACATAACTTTGTAAAAAGAAAGTACAAAAAAGCTGAAATTCAGAGTAAAAATCTGAACAAAAATAGCTGACAAAAATCAGCTTAAAAGCTGAATTCTCACACCCCTATCTAACCTAACTTTTACTCTAAGTAAAAAAACAACAACAAATTAAACCTGTGTAAATCAACAGCAAGCCAAAACTACACTTGTATTCATATAAAAGATTCTTAATACTATTGTTATTATACATTTTTATTATTATTATTTCTGGTTTATTAAAAGACTGATTATGTTGTCGCAATGCCATTTGTAGCATACTGCAGAATACTTTTATTATCAAGGTTTAGTTTTCTGGAGTTAAACGGAGACATTTTGAGTGAACCATACCACCCCAATGACATACATTCCCCTTAGAGGTGCAATGTCGTCATGATTATAGCAGGCCTGTGGCTGTGCATGGAAAGATTAACTCTCAACCAGATACCACACATGCGCGCACAGTCAAATCACAAAGGGTGGAGTCTTTGTCAAGCTGTGATGTAACTTCACTGTTGTTCCATTTACTGCTACAACCTCAGCCCCTTTAAAATAAAGATCTTTCTAATGTTAACCCCATCAAACTAGGCGGCAACTTTCCCGCCATTTATAGCATCTTTCAATGCACTTTAGAAGTTGTTATACTAATTGACGCATCAACTTAGTTATACCAACAGGCTTCGAACACAGATGCAATTGACATCGTAACACTAACCAAGAGGTAGACTTCACTGGAGGGAAACTCATTAATCCAGAACCAGTTGAAATACTTGTAAAAAGCTCTGTACAACATCAGGCATTCAAGAAATAAATCAATAAAAAAAAAACAGAAATAAACCTTAAAGGCAAAGTATACCTTTGGTTTTTGGAACCGTACGTTTGCCTTAATGCTATATAATTGTAGATATATACCATAAAACTAACCTGTGTAAATTTCATTTCAAAAGGTGGCAGCGTTTTTGAGATATCGCCAAAAATCTGGAGCGGTTGCATTCACGCAGAAGAAGTATCCTTCATTGGATTACACATTCTGAGAAGCGTTACGGCCATAACGCTTCTCAGATTCAAATTTTTGGGGGATAAAAAGTGATATATTTTTCCATAACTGCAGTACTTCGAAGTGAAACGTTTCTCAAAATACATTTTACTATCCAAAGCTGCTGTACTCCTTACCAAGTAAGTTTTTATTGCAAACAATTTTCAGAGTCATTACCAAACGTATGCAATGCCTTTAAAGGAAACTGACTGGGCAACTTTTAAATCATTTCAAAATAGGACTTATATATATATATATATTTTTTTTTTCTTGATCTTCGGATCGTTAAAGAATTCAGATGAATGCGTTTGGTGCGAAGGAAGGAAAACGGTTCGAAACCGTCATGGAGGATTTGCACTGAACATTTTCTTTTCATTGGCTATCCAGATGACTAACAACTTTTTTTAGAATACTGAAAATGTATAAAGCACACAAATCCACTCAAAATTGATCAAGGGGCTGATACAAAAGAAGAACAAGAAAGAAAATTTAAGGAGAATTTACGGTTTAAGCAAATCATCAATATACATATATGCGGGGGGGCACTGCTTGTGATTAAGCTTGTTTTTTGCAGGCTTTGGTCAAAACTAACCACTGAAAATGAGACCAAATTTCAAGTTCACCCCTCAGAGCCAAAAACAACGTGTTAAGTTTTGTCGGGAATTTATGCTCACATCAGTTTTTTATTGTGGCAATCAAAATAAGCAAAAGTACGGTCGTCAAATTCTGTTTTCTAAACTTTGATAATCAGGGATCGAATTTGACACTTGACTACAGGCCCGAGGCCAGTGTTTTTAGCGTCGGGCCAGTAAACTCATGACTGGCCAAGACCGGCGGTGTTTTCCAAATGTTGAGTTAGTGTCTGATGATGAAAATCTTTAAATTCTGTTGAATATCCAAGTAAGAGGCTCCAGATCTATATGTTTACCCAAAAGAAGGATATCAATCTTCTCTAGTGCTTGTTCAAATGAAACTCAAATGAATCTCATTTTGATTCTGGTCTTTTAAAAACATTTTTGGTCCAGTAATAATGTGTACTTAGAAGTCCTGTGGTCTTGTGGTTTTTCCTCCCAAATTCGAGCCCTGATAATATTTCAGACTGAAATATTTCTCTGGAGGATCGGTACTGGTATAAAGTTATAATCATCATCCAGCTCTCAAATTGAAACTGATAAAAAAATTTTTTTTTTTTTTAAATAGTTACCAATCCTATACTTTGTCTTTAAAACAACTGATAAACAATCTTCTTCCCTTGCACAGAAGAACAATCTACCCATGAATGTATCAGAGACCTCCATGTGGTTACCCCTGAATAAACCCAGACAAAACAGAGAATAAAAAGGAACAGGCAATGCCCTATTGACGTACCTTTTTTTACCCTGTTCCGTTCCGCAACAACAGCCTGTTGTTCTGCGATCCCAGACAGTTAAAAATGCCCAACTGTAAACCCCTCTTGTACAGGCCTTCCTCTGGCACTGTGTTTACTCAAAACAGTCTTTTTTAAACCTCACAACATGAGGGCGACATTAGTTGACCTTGTGCGTATAGAGCTTTTATGTCTCCAGCACACCGTATTGTACAGTCCTCGACGAGTGTTTTTATGTGCAAACAATGCCCACTGCACTGGATGGGGAAACATGTAAGAAACTGTTCACAATAATGTCAACTAAAGAAAGAGTTCTAAGTTCTCCCATAAATGTGTCATAAATTGACTACAATTATTTTACTTTTTGTTTGAGTGTCATCGGGCATTTCATTATGAAATAGTAACGTCCCCACAATTCTTAAGATATATTTACATCTCTTGATAGTGTATATCCAACAACTCAAAATATCTACTACTACTTGGCAACTCATGTCCTGTAAATACTTCGACAGCGCATTCACTGTACATATCCATCGAAATATCAAAAGAAAAAAACTGCTGTTTTACTTTGGTGTCTACTGTCTGGAAACGAGACAAGATATGTAAATCTTGAAGGTGATCAGAGCAACCTAATCAAAACATCCAGTTAGAGTCACGGAGGACGGGAAGCTCTTTTCTACGTACGTTAACAAAACATGACCTATTCCCATGAAGGATACAAAAAAAATCTCTCAAGACTGTATTTCTAACAAACATTTGCGGCAAACTGTTTCCGGTGCCTGACTTGACTACAAAAGAATTCGACGAGCTTTATCGAAACCTGTTCACGCCTCCAACGTACCAGTGTTGTGATTACTGTACAAAAGTGAACAATCCTGGAAACTGTTTTGCGGTACCCTGCTGATCTGGAAATGTAAACCTCTGGCCATTACAAGAGCTACGTGTATGTCTCCCTGAAACTCACTGTGCATCACCTTTTTGAGTGAAATTGGAGTGAAATTTACTCTGATTCAAGTTGAAAATACCCGTCTTTCACTCTGAAAGGAGTTGTCCACCATATGGGTCTTTGCAAGAGTGGTATGGCGGACAAAACAAGTGGTTTTTCACTCTTAGTAGTGCATCTTCATCTCTTTCAAGAAAATCCAAAGGTGAAGGGTGATCAATGAAAAATCCTAAAATGAGACAACAATAATAAATCTTGACAATATAGTCATGGGGCCTGACCTGCCTCAACCATTCCCACCTTCATGTCTCAATTCTTGTCTTACCTTCATAAAAAAATCTGAAGAAAATGTCACTGTTCAGTGCTAATGACTCTGCATTCTTTGATGGCATAACCTCAAACTTGTATGGTGAAACAGGGTTATAAAAACAAAACAAAAAAGCTTGATGATGAAATAAATTTCAAATTTCCTCTTGAGAGCTCCGAATAACCAGCACTTACTTCAGAGCGACAACTATTCCCAGTCAAACTCCTCAGCCGTGTTCGTTCTTGTTAACGTCAAACCAGGATGTGGACAGCAGTTCTCCCCAATCATGACAGCACAATTCCAACCATAATCACTCACTCCCAAGTACACAATAATAAAATCTGGTCCCTTCAGTAATGGGTCGGCCACCGTGAACCCTCAAAGCCATTCCCCTGGAGCTGTCTATGAACCTCTCACTCTCCCACTGACATAACGAGCACATTGTACGACGACGACGTTAGTTCGATCAGAATGTACAGGTTTAATCATTAATAACATGAACATGCCAAACAAAGAGAGAAAGAAAAAAAAATAACAACTGGGTGAAAAAAAATTGCCAGAGTTTTATTATCAAGCCATCATGTTCTTGGCACTGAGCCAAATAGGCCAAATGAGTAATAATCGTCCAATCACAACTTAACAATGGATAGGAGACTTACAATGTGTGGCCCCAAGCACTTAGGGTCCTCAGCTTTAATCACCAACATGCCTTGAACGCTACCCGCTGGAGTCAAGGGGAGATTATTTAAAAATGCTGGTAATGGATTTGTACTGGGTGGCACGATTTATTTTATTGTAAGGGTCATTTATCGGAGAATGACGATGGTCATTAGATTCTGAAGGAGGCTGTAAGAAATTTAGGCCACCCTGCTCGACTGAACGCCTACCAGGATATGACACTCCAGGGACAATAGACCTTAATAATACTCCCACCATCTTGGTCATATACCCTGTCTCCAATAGCAAATAATGAATACTGGTTCTCATTAAAGCAATAAGGGGTCAGACTATTTTCCCTTCCAGCCTCAGTATGGTTATATTGATTTAAATGGGAGAGAAAAAAAAACCAAGATGGCCGCTCCTATAATGACAGTCCAGACATAACTCAGCAAATTACTTTGTTGTTGATATGCAGCACTAAAGATTATCAGGATCAAGCAAAACCCACTGATTGGATTTGGGGTCAAAAACCACATCATAAAACCGTACAGCAAGGACAAAACAGTGACCACTGAAAACTTTCTGAGAAAAACCTTGTTTAATTAACTGTTACTGGTACTGCATGACTCAGACTCTGAAAGACTCAAGACTTCAACTCCAACTTACGGATAGAGGACTCAAATATAAGAGACTGATGCATACATGGTCCATAGGCGAATGGGGACTCTTCAGTTGAGGGGGGCGGAGGGGTTGATTTGCTCGAAATTTTACACGTAGATAAAAACACAAGTACCAATTTCTAACAAAGTGTTTTTATTTTTCTTCCTTCTTGCTTTGCCCAAATTTTCCCCACTAATTTGCCCGAACTTTTATTTTGATTTATTTATTTTTTATTTTATTATTTTTATTTTATTTTTTTATATATTTTTTTTTGGGGGAGGGGCAATTTTCCCCCTGGCTCGTACAACTATGAAAGTGTCTGATTTTTTGTCTTCACAAGAAAAGAAACTAAACTGATTCCACACTTTTTTTCTTAAGATTCTAACCTCTAGTTCAGACTCCCATGAGGAATCCTACAAAATGGACATTTTCAAATACAAGGAAGAAGGTACGACTTAAAAGGTTCCGAGACAAGGTACAAGACACAAAGGTACATGGAATACAAACAATGTAATATCAAAGATGACCGCTTTTTACTCAGAAATACTTGTCAAGATGAATTGCGCCAGTACTAACTAAGATTTCAAATTGACAACATCAATTTGGTTTTCTTGTCACAACATCTGCATCGAGTCTTTAACCCCAAAAGATATCAACACAGTCAGTCTTCAAAATGGCTATAAATATTTCAACACAAAAAGCAGTCTTTCGCTTTTATGGTTAATTCTTTTGGCCTACCTTTAAAAAGAGTACAGATTTTACAACCAGACACCTTCCGACGCTTACATCTCAAATAACTTCTGTCCAGAAGTCCAAATAAAGTCCCTGCTCATCTTCAAAATACAGAGTCCAGACTGCTGCCGTAAACTCGTGAAAATCAAAGGCATGACTGAAAATGAAAGTCACTTCTTGTGTGGATTTGTGGGTGGGGCGGGGGGGGGGGGGGGGGGGTGCTTTATGGAACCACCACGTGTTTGAGGGAATTCCAGTAGAGCAGAGCCACGACCCGCAAGGTTAAAACCAACTAATGTTTAAAAGAGGTCAGCCATATCAAGCCGCAGTGTCAAAATCCCCGGAACGGCATGACTGAAATACCCTTTTGTCTCCACCGAGTTTTACTTTCACAATGAGCCGAGACACCTATACACCAAACCCACATCCTGTCTCCACACTGATGGCAAAGAATTCCCTAATCCATCCGCCAATAAATCATATCTATTCATCATTAATATGTCATTATCGCTTTTGTTAAACAAACATTCACGGTACTTTGCAGTCAACTGGCCCCACTTCAAGTGGCAGATTAATCAGTGATCGTTGAAATGCCAGCAGACATATATTATAACTTTAACTGTAACGAGGCATGTATACACCTGTACATGATAATGAAGTGTGCTTTTCACAAAGGTTACATTGTAAAGGAAAACCTTGCACAAAGCTGCGAAATTTACTGTGGGACCTCTCACACGCAATATACATCACAGGGAATTTGGACTTGTCGCCTGTGTATTTGCAAAGCCTGATGTGTCTCTCCTCAGCCAGTCTATGGCTCTTTACGAAACCATGGCTTTGGCTTATGGCGGCTTGGGCTCCTTCAGCCATTTTGAATACGTAAACTTTCAGAACGAGACTTCAAACAGGAAGACTGTCCCTAAGCCAGAGCTGGAACAAAAGGGATTCCGTCAGCCATTTTGAAAACATACATTTTCAGTACAAGACTTCAACAGAAGGACGGTCTCTAAACCAGAGCCAAAGCCTAAGTGGTTTAAAAAAAAACATGAAATGGGCTTGTGTATCAAATAGACTTTCCAAAATGCCAAGAACACATAAAGGGACCTTCCATTTATTCCAGGAAATCAATTATTTCAAACATTTTTATTTACAAGTTACCCTTCTGGTTGATGTAACTTTAAATTCATATAAATTTAAATTTTCAACTGTTATGAAGTTACTATTACAGCAGACAGACGATCCCTAAACCAGAGCTGAAGCCTAAGTGCCTTCAAAACCGTCCACAGATATCCTACGGCCACAGATATCCTACGGCTTACACTGTGCATACAACTGTGCAATAATTGTTGCCCAAAAACTTCTCTTACATGGCTTATCACAGACGGAAGCCATATCCATAACCATATTTGTTTTTTAACAACCCCCCCCCACATACTTTAGTTATCTCTCAGATCAGAGACTCCTTTATCAATAATGTTGCAATTTACAGACATTCTGTCTCTGTGTATTATTTGACAAAGTTCTCCATAGCTCAGAGGAATTCCCCTTTGATTGTCTGCTTTATTGGCAAAAAGAAAACAAAACTGACCAACTGAAAAGCTACAGTGTTCTGTGAGTTGATAGCATCAGCAATATCTAAAGCTATAGGCTTCAGGGTCTGAAGCGCCGTTGGGTTGGGCTACACAACACCACGGACCCTTATTCAATCTATTGGATAACGATCAAGAGAAATAACATCTGAAGGGTTTTTTCTGTGGTCAGAGTGGAATTACTTCTGTTTGGAATTCTTTTGAAATCCAGGAGAAACCAGCAGAAAGAAGCAAATATTATATACAATATGGGCCTGTTTTGATTAGATTAGGCCGAATATTTGCCAATTCACTTTGTTACAATACATCATGAGATGGACTTGTGTATCAAATGGAATTCCCAAAATGCCAAGAACATATAAAAGGAACTGTCCATTTATTCCAAGAAATCAATTATTTCATAACAATTTTGAGGTTTACCCTTTTGGTTGATTTAACTTTAAATTTCCATTTAAATTTCCATTTGTTATGAAGTTACTATTACGAAAGCTTCATGTTGCGTCAATTTTTTCTCTCTGTTACTCGTGGAATACAAACAAATATAGCGATATATGCAATTTATGAATTGTAAACATTCCTGAAAATGGATTGTGGGCCTGGGTTCCCCCTAATTCTAGACCCAGAACCTCCCAGATGTTAGAGTTCAGGAGGTTTACAGACTCTGTGCATCACCAGAAATACCAAACTTTGGGTTTGGACACAATGTGGACTATTTATTTCTCTCTTTGCTGATTGCTTTACGTTCTTTCAAGAAATTTTGAAGGATCAAGGAGATTTTGAGAAAAAAAAACTGAAATCCTGAAAAGTCCTGAAAAACCACATGTCTGGCTCCCTATACCTTTGTTGTATATGGGATACAGAGGGGTCAGCTCGTAGGTCCAATGCCTCATAAGTCTGAATTTTTTTTTTATAAAAACAATAATCTGTAAGTTTGATGCCTCAAAAGTCCGACGATTCATCATTAGTTTATTTCAGCGTCAGATTTACGAGGCATCAGACTTTTGAAGCGACCGAGCTATGAGGCCAAAAAAAAATTACCCATAAATCCAACGCCTCATCAGTCCGACACCTCTTAAGTCCAAAAAATCAGACTTTTGAGGCGTCGGACTTCTGATATGCACCCGATGCAGAAGCGCCATATTTTTCAGAGTGCCTTTTTGTTTCTTTATAGGAGCTACTAGAATACCAGTCTTCCATATTCCAGGGCAACAGATGGTAACGTTATGGGGACGATTTCTGGTTTCAACTGATATAAACAATATGACTGTTGTTTCATTAACAACTCTTTCAAATTGAAGACAACAACAAAAATCCTATTGTGTTTATTTTGAAATGGCTGAAGATGTTACTGTCTCGTGGAAGAGTAATTTGGCAGTATGGTGATGCCGACACATTTATGGGTTGATTTCCGCATGGTGAACATTTTTAATCTCAAGTTGCATTTTGTGTCGAGCCGATCAGTAGGGAGATGCAAGCGATATTAGAACGGAATTGGATTAAATAATTATAATGAAATGGTTCGCTAGTCAAACGTCTCATGCCCTGACTGCTGCGGTTGGCGGTGAATAATTAAGCATCGGTATTTTCCCCAGCCCATTCAACTGTAAAGTGGCACGGGAAATCGCTGATTAGACGCTAAATGACTCTTATTGTAAACTGACCATTTCGTTAAATAGCAGCCGCTGACATCGTTCAAAAAGACATCAATATTTTAGGTCTGTCGGCGGAAAGACTGTATCTTTTTCCTTCTTATATCAAAGCATCAGAAATGAAACTAAGCCATGGGACTATTCAGTGGTCTGAAATTTCAAAGCTTTTGATTGCAATTTCAAGAGCTTTTGATACTTTTCAAACAGACATTTCTGATTTTCCATTTAAAGAACTTTTTTTTTCGACATAACAGAACATAGTACATGAGACGCGCTCAAATAAAAATGCGCTGTGTATGTGCCTGTTGTACGCACACGCGACGTCAACGCATATTCTGACCTCTAATACATGCCATGAAACAGTCTTTTCCATTGGATATTTTTTTACTGTCCTGGAAAAGGGCAACTGGTTACAATTAACCAATCACCATTCACGTTACAAAAATGAAAGGAGAAAATATTCAACAAGAAGCCGTTTGATCCATAAACCTGCGATGGGCAGTACACGGGCCACAGTAATTCGAGTTGCGTGAATCATGGCAATTTGTAGGCTTTTCGTCACTAACTGCATAGGCTTGAAAAGGAAAGTTAACTCGTTCAAATAAAAAAAAGCCAACTTGTTCCCCAACAACAAATAACTTATAACAGTTATGAATTAGAAGAGATTAGTTTTCTTTATAAAAGTCTATGGTCAACAGAATTTGTTCGTATAGTGAACTCAGGATACTTTTGATTTTATACAACATTTTGCATTTTTAAAATTAAAATTTAAATTTAAAATTGGGGGGTCAGGTTGGCTCAGTGGTTTCTTTCCCTGCCTTTCACCTCTGTGGACCCCGGTTCGAATCCCGGACCGGAGTCCGGCATGTGGATTGGGTTTTCAGTCCCTACCTGATTCCGTGGGTTTTCCCCCATTTGGGGTTTTCCTCCCACTTCTAAAACTGAACATTTCTTCTTGTTTCCTAATCACCATCCTGTAATTGGTGCTTGCGCTGTTGGATGTGTAATGAAATAAAAAAAATAATAAAATAAATTTGCGAGTACAGTGTCTCTGAAAACAATGGATAATACAAATGGGTGCTATGTTCCATTTTGGAGAAAACAGCTTTGCTCTTTCATCAATAAAGTTACAGGCCTTGGGCTGTCTGGCTGGTTTACGAAACGATACAACATGAGATAGATCCTTCCGTATTGCTGCCCCCCCCCCCAAACCTCCCCGTCTGTGGAACAGCCTTCCTCACAACATTCATTCTATTCCATCCCTCAGCTCTTTCAAGACTTCCCTCCAAACCCATCTCACGACAATTGCCTACAATGGCACAGTTTGCTTTAAGTGTCCTTTTTTCTGTTTTTGGTCTTTATATTTGTGCCTTGACCACCTACTTGTTAGGTGGATACTATGCGCTCTACAAGTGAAATATTATTATAATATTATCTTCCAGTATGCGCTATTCCTCCAATCAGATTGCTCAACGGGAGTGTGATGATAAACCATATCATACTCCCAGTAGTCTACATTGCTCTCTGCGTATTTTGAGTATCATGCATCACGCTCTGTATATGGACAGTGCAAAATGGCGTTCTAAAATTTGCGCAAAGCACGTTTTGCTTTTCATCAAATAATGCTCAAAGTTGAATCATCTTCCAGTTGACTGGAAGATAATTTCGTTGACACAGTCGTGCTCGTGGTATACGGGGAAAATATACCGCGTCCTTCGGCCTCGTGGGATATGGGAGGCAGAAGCGCTGTATTTTCCCGTATTCCACGTACGCTTGTGTGGTAACGTATAATGTGAAGCTAGAGAGGGCAGCACATGCCTTCCTTTCAAAGCCACTGTGAACAAGTTGAAAAATATTCCTAAAATCTCAAGGAATGTTTCCCAAAGCTACATGCACACTGTACCACAAAATGGTACAAGTGTACTCATAAGAAAAACAAAGTAACCATTTCAAAGGCTTGGAAGAAATCTGAACTTATTTCTAAGATCAAGTTGTCACTCTGAATCCAGCCACGGCTTGACAAATTGGATGCAAGATCTGAAGCCCCCCCCCCCCCCCCCCCCCCCCCCCCCCCGGGGCCCTAGAGCACCTGACAACGAACTTCACATACATGCAAGCCAGCCATAATGAAAAACAAAATGGACAAAAAAGTAACATGAAAACAACTTGATATACATGTACATATATATTCACCCTGGATGCATGCAGGCACTGCTCCAGCCCATGGAACCTGAAGTTATATTACCTGAGTAGACTGGAGGAGTATTAAAATCCGTGTCTCCAAACGATTCAGTTCTCGTGGCGATGAAATGAAGAAACCTTTTTCTTTTTTTTTCAATCATGGCAACATTATTGTAGTCATCCGTACCTGCCCAAGGATGTCTTACATTGATTGTGTATGTACTCCATTGAACCATGCTCTGATTATGCCATTTAATGGTCAGGGACATACCACTCCTTAAGAATCTATTACGTACTCATCCATCTGCGGGATTATAAGGTTTCCCTCAGAAAAATTATAATTATTAAATCATTTATGATGGAACAGAGCTCATCAAACCGTTAGGGTAGGGACCCAGTTTTGAAAAAAGCTGAAAAATTGCTTACCGAGTTGGTTTTCTATTAAGCAAGATTTAACAACGAACCAGTCACACATAAAATATATCTGATAGTACACAGAATTTTCACTGGTAACCTGTTTCTGTTATGGGTGATAATACTGGGCTTAGCACAGTTCTTTGCTTGAGCAGCTTGGAGAAAATTTGGCCCTGTTTGGGTGACTGATATCAGCAGGAATCTAAATCGACTCTGTCTGGGTTCTAGACGACCTTATAATTATAGCTGGCAAAGTGAATGCTCAAATTGAGTCTAATAAAGAGTGGCATAATAACGAACTAAAACCCCCACGCTTGGGTGATTTTGTAGATCGCTGTCTCCCTATACTCCATGGATTATAGTCAACGTGCTTCACTGGTCTCACAGGCTTATTGTTTTTAAAGGGTATTTTGTCTTGTGCCCCGAAAAAAAAAAAAAAAGGAAGCATCGAAAGTTACCGGAAAACTTAATGTCCAAAATTGTGTTTCAAGAAAACTGTGCGTGAAATTTTGATCGGTTTTCTGCCATTCATGAGCAGGTCTTGATCTTAACAGAGGCCACTGAGGCCATTGGCCTCATGCCCTGTCGAGATGGCCAGCATGCCCCTCAGAAAAATTGCACTGTCCCTACCAACTTGGCCAGCATGCCCTTGTTCGATTTCTCTGATTTGGCCAGCAAAGGCCTGCCCCCATTTTTCTTAAGATCGAGGCCTGCATGAGTCTTTATAAGAAGGCTAACTTCTGCATGGGAATGGGAAAACATGTCGTTGGGTTATTAAATTCTAACAACAATAACGTAACTGAACTGCTACACCGTTTTTGACAGGAGCTATAGCCTAAATTACTCATGACCTTCTCTTTCTGGGAAAAAAAACACTTTGTGAGCCTGGAAGAATGGTGTAGAGCCGTACGCCCTTGTTCTGGACACACAACAATTTGTAACACGAACTCACTGCAAGGGGGAAACGGTCTGAATTAACAAGAAAAAAAGGTGACATCTTCAAATTTTAAAACTGAAATTCTGTGGAAGCCGTTACCTCCAAAGTCATGACCTTCTCGTGCCCTTTCAAGATGATGTTGCAGACATTCTGGCCCTCTACTTGGAGTATCTTTCTCTCAATCAAAATTTATGCCCAAGGCCCAATTTCATGGCGCTGGTTACCAAAGAATTCTGCACTTACGGCGCCCTGTAAAGCGTGTACTCCTATGGGTCGTGGGAGGGCGTAAGCACAGAATTCCGCGGTAAGCAGAGCCATGAAATTGGACCCAGGCCAATTTGTGATGGTGGGGAAAAAATATTTATATATCCTGGACATAAAGCTAGCTGTCCTAAAATTAGTACACCTAATTTAACACATTGTAACCAGTATTTCTCGCAAACTTAATGAGGTTGAAGTTTTATTGTCGGTCGGTTATTCCTTCCATTTTTAACACTGCCACCTGCTACATGTGACTACATGCCTGTGGTTTCGTATGTCTGATTTATACTTTGTCTAAAATTGCCTCGGCGAGAAAAAAAAAACTATGTCAGGGTAAACTTCGGTCAGTCACAGGTTTAACGGTTTGGCAACATTTTGGGTAATACAAATATTTGCACGGACCTACCTTACATGGATGGAATATGTGCGTATTTACTGAGTACACATTCCAGGTGATAACAGATTACATATCCAAGTCAAACTTTCCTTTTAGTCAAAGATATATGTCCTTCTCAAAAAGCTGATGTGTCAATTTGATCGTCCGGCTACGACAAGTAGTACATGCACAAGTTTACCAAACATGCCCCCTGTTTATTGTTTCTATTGTTTGTTTGTTTCCCTTTAATATTTGAAGTTTTCTTTAAAAATGATTAAAATCCCACAATAATTCTTCGAATTCTCATTACTGAAGGCCACATTTATAAGACTTGAGCGTCACTCAGCCACAACTCAACCACAATATCACACAATAACCACAATATGGAAAGCACCGAGTATACAGTGCTTATCACACATCGGTGTAAGGCAAATTGAAATTTATATTCATTCCCCCGATGCAAATATTAACATCTATCTAATTGTTTGCGGTACCTGCCGCTAATAATACTGGATTCGAACTGGCCCCTCGTCACCGGGCGTGCTCGGTGGTCTAGTCATGCGGGAGTCATGGGTTCGAATCCCACCCGAGTTACCTGTGGATTTTTTTCCACAGGACTCGAAAGCACTGAGTATACAGTGCTTATCACACATCGGTGTAAGGCAAATTGAAATTTATATTCAACCACAATATCAGTTCCCTACAATGAGGAATTGCAACACCTCCGGGAGATTAAAAGCAGTGACTAGAAAGAAGAACCTACCAAGGCTCTTCTTAACTACTTCCTGAATTAGATGCTTTTCGTTCAATAAGGTGGAGGTCATTATCCTGTAATCCTTCTAAAAAAAAATCTAATCCCATTTTCGGCGAATGCTAATTGTTGTTAGTGTTACTCCAGTGGTTTTCAGTAAATCAAGGGCTAGAGTACAGTCATCTTGGACTCAAATGCACTGCACTTTTTACCTCAAATGCTGACGTAACAACCACAGGAGTGTTAACACTGACTGTACAAAAAATGGGGAAAAAATCAAGTTCGATCAAGGACCAATGGTTCACTAGTGGTTGGTTAGTGACGTACGTAGCGCATGCGAACTGAAGTTGAAATGCGAAAGACTCTAGTCATGTCACGTCGACGCGACCATGAGAAAATGGCGAGTATCTGGTCGGATCAACGTTATAATTTTTTTTTCTGATAACTGGTCCCCTCTGCACTGTGGTATTAAAACAGCTGTTTAGAAAGAAGGATAGGTTGGTTGGGAATAGTCGACTAGACTAGTCCAACCATCGTTGAACTCGGTTGACTAGGGTGAGTTCGATCATTTAGTCAAACTATGGTTAACTAAGGTCCTTGATCAAACTTGCTCCTGGGAAGCAGTCTTCGGATGTTGAAGAGATTCAACCCTCCAAACTTCAAGGGTTTTACATTTTAGAGGATTCACAGACTCTCTTCATCAGCATGAACGGAATAATGAAAGTTTTGGACACTTGGGCTTTGTTTTTCTTTCCTTGAATTCGTGTTCACGTCTTCCAAGGCAAGTAGAAGAAAAAGGGAGAACGTCAGACAAATCTTGACAAACCACAGGCCTACAACCAACAGACCACTGAGCACGCCCCAACATGCCCACGAAATATGAGAGTACAGCACTCAAATTTTAAGGCCAAAGTAAAATTAAGTTTTAAATTATCCCGATACAATCAAAACACAGAAGAAAAAAAACGGTAAATTTAGTCAATAATTCATTTTAGATCCTACGTGACATTTTCAAGAAAACCAAAACATCCAGATGAACTATTTTTAAGTATGAATAGCGGGAAAATTTACAAAATTATTGTCACTTTTTATTACAAAAGAGAGAGAGAGACAGGAATCTGTCTGCATAGTTCAACTCACATTACACTGCATATCTTGATCCAGTTCTATGTTAACCACAATTCAGTACATCTTTGTTGGAAATTCAAGGAAACTAAGTCACTGAAAATCACAGGATTAAAACTGTGGTGTCACAACAGCGGAACACACAACTTTGCACTCTCTGTGAAAAAGGCGGTCATTGTGAACGGGGCCAGACAGGGAGAGAACAATGGGCTTTGTTTTGGGGGGAGACACTTTCCAAGGCTATTAAGACATACTTAGACTCCTCAGGACAAAGCACGGGCAACCAAGCGGACCACCTCTTGATGATTTACAAGTACTTCCCTAAATAATGTAATTGCGGGGTGCAAATGTCTGAATATTTGATTAATCTTATTGAGCGGGGGTCTTAGTGGCGAGCTCCATGTGGAGTAAAGTGGATGTGACCGTGCAATATCGCGAGGCAGTGTGCCGATAGTTATCATCATTTGACTACGGAGCAGACAGCCACAAGTTACCTCCATGTGCTGCGATCCTCAGCTAGTTCTACAATAGCCTTTGGGTCGAGAAGTTTTTGCATATCTTCCAAACGCCTTCTTATATAATGCCAGATACGGTGTTCCCTCGCGAACTAGTCCCAATTTTATAAATATATTAAAGGTAAATGTAGGATTGTCAAGCCTTGTTCTTAATTTGTGTGATTCAATATTTACATGGAAAAAAAAAACCTGAGAAAATTTTGACTCAAACCGTCTTCCGGATCAGGAGAAAATAGTGAAAAATCACGCACTAACTTTTCAGCATGTAGGCCTAAACACATTGTCATTTTCGATTGTTACAATCACAGTTAAAATAAGGGTCTTCAAATTATATTTTCTCGACTTTGACAGTATTTCAGACAGAAATATTTCTATGGAAGATTGGTACTGGTATGAACTTCATAATCAGTAAGCTTTCAGACTTTAAGCTTATATAATTTTTTTTTTTTTTTTTTAGAAATACCAATCCTGTATTCTACCTTTAAGTAGAAAATGGTGCTCTGCAAATATCTATTATACAAAAATTAGCAGGAAACCAGTCACAAACAATACACACTAACCTGGTATTTTGGCTGGTAACCCATGTCTGCTAAGCAATATTTTTTTCCGCGCTGAGCAGCTTTATGAAATTGGGCCCCCCGTCTCCCAGGTGTATCCTCGGTTCTGGCCAGAATTTGGAACCCTGTTTATAATTTGCTCTATATTGAAAAATCGGGGCGTTCAAATTCACCAGCCAAGTTTTGAAGTTGCCAATTTCACCACACCCTCATTTTCCTCTCAACATGATGCCAAACTATTGGGGTTAAATAATCACAACTTGTAAATAAGGGTACCAATTTCTGAAAAGTACCAGATCTCTAAACCTCAGTTATTCAAATCTCTTTCTAGTTTTGGTTTCTACCAAAAACCCAAGAGACGGGTTGAATTTACGACAATCCCTGCAGAAAAAAAACTCAATAACCTTAGGTTTTCATGATTTTCAAAGTAAATGTTTAAAAAACACAACTCACTATCAATATCAAAAGTGCATTCAAAACCACCAATTATAAAGCCACAAGTATCTCAAACTAAACTTGTGAAAGTCCTCCACGTGTTCCACATGTGCCCGTTCAGAGACTAATAACTTTTACAAGTGGATTGACTGATGAATATTAAAGTTTACCAGCTTCTCTCCTGAAGATGATGAGACTCGGAGCATACTGATCAAAAAGTTGTTAAACCAGCGGTTCTTTTCAGAAAAAAAACACAACTCATTAGAGAAATAATAGACCCATCTATTAAGCCCCACCCCCATACGCGCTGACCGATCACAGCCTTGGATACGCCACCCAAAGTCCGACACGATAAAAATCCTATTGAAAAACGTAAACATGCATGCGTGTACTTATAGAGCGCGTTCATGTCGTGCAGTGTGGCATTGAAGAGACGCATATTGTGCTGCCCACGTGTAAAGTGGTGATTTAGCCTATGCTGTGATTGGTCGATAAGTTTAGGGGCGGGGCTTCATGGATCGGTCTATTAAATGTTATCCAAAACTTTAGTTTCTGGCGAAGTTTCAAATCCATGCGAAGTTTCAAATCCTAGCTACTTCATTACTTGCTTACTTGTTTAAATAACACTCCATAAATACATGTAGGCCTATTTGTTTAGCTTTATTAAAGGGCATGCATGTAGAAAAATGATGCACATTTAGTTAAGAGTAAAATGTCGGATGGTCTTGGCAAAACTCGGCAAAAGCCCCTCCCCCCAAAAAAAAAAATTAAAAAAATAAAAATTACACTGGTAATCAAATTTAGGGGGGCATGTAGTCTAAGCAGATTTGGTCAAGTCTACCATGAGTCTACCAACACCTGCACAGCCTGTCCCATATTAATGTCCAGACATGTATTGTCCCCTGTATTGCTTAGGAAACCACCACGCTCCAGACACAACACCACTCACCCTGACCATATGGGCACTTACACCACCCCCTGTGACAAACATCAAGTTTCATGTCCCAATTCAAGGTCGAATAGGGTCAGTTGAGGGCTGCACTTCTCAGACAATTAATAAGGCAAAACACACAAGGGAGTAGATGAGGATTGTTACACAGCGCTAAGGGAAGAATGAAAACGATTGGTTTCGGGTGTTTTCATGGGCAGGAGTAAATAGTAACAGAGCATTGGGGCTCTCATCTCAAAAGGGCTTTCCAATTTAAAGGGACACACTGCCTTCAAACTCCTTGAAATGTTGCTGTTTAAAATTGATCCTTACCCTTTTTTCAGAGTTGTTCATGCAGTAAAACACATACAGTGTGTTGTAATTAGTGAGTAGTGAGAAGAAACAGAAATTTGCCTCTCGAAAATACAACCAGCAAAACCACACTCTGAATAGAAACATACAGTTGACCATTTTGTTGAGTAGAATAATATGGTTACTACTAAATGGCGGACCCTGTTCTGGCACAAAATTAAACAAAAACCACACAATTTCAAGGGATATTTATGTGAATCATTTCATGTGTATTCTACTTTTCAAATATCTTTCAATTCAAGCCTTGTTCATTTCATAACAAATGCTTCTTACAGCCCAAAAGTGCCCAATCCGAAGGCAACGTGTCCCTTTACAATTTTAAAAGATTCTGTCTAAAAAGAAAGTACAGAATTCCAAAGTGACAAACTCTGCGCCTTCTTAGCCAAAGTGCATTAAATTTTGATGATACCATGTTGGTAACACGTACAATTCTGAAAAATGAATATGTGCCCAATTTTATAAAGCTCTTGAGCAGAAAATAGTGCTTAGCAAAAATTAGCAAGAATCCAGTCACAAACAATAGGGGCCTACACATTACATGGTGGAGAATGGTTAATGGCCAATCTTGTGCACCATGCATACCATTGTTTCCATTGTTTCATCATCGGTTTACCAAAATATATCATCGGTTTACCATATAATATATCATCAGTTTACCAAAATATATCATCAGTTTACCATATAATATATCATCAGTTTACCAAAATATATCATCAGTTTACCATATAATATATCATCAGTTTACCAAAATATATCATCAGTTTACCATATAATATATCATCAGTTTGCCAAAATTTATCATCGGTTTACAATAAAATATCATCGTTTACCATAACATATGTATCTCCAGATTTTCTTCATCTTGAGCATAAGATAAGAGCATAATACGCAACGACCAAATTTTCACCTTGGAACTACAGGCAAATGTAAACAAAAGAGTGTAGAAAGTGTTAGCTGCTCATTCGGTAAAATCTAATAAAACAACTTCCTAATTTGTCTTAAATTTACGTTACTTCAGCCCTTTCCTTACTCCACGAAAGTCCAGATATTCAAAAAATAAATAAACTCATCCAGAAATCAATCTCCTACCTTCACTTTTAGTGTTACATTAAACATTCCAGTGAACCAATTACCCTTGTATAGCATAGCAAAACGCTACACAAAATCTATCAGTTGCTACTCAAAAAATCATTTGCTACCCAATACTAGCATTCAGTGTACATAAAGTATGTTCAGTCTCAATATTTTCCTGTGCAGAATTTCTGAATGAAATCATTCCCTGCACTCTGAATGTCCCTAATGAAGCCAGTGGTTATTGCTTAGGCACACATTAAACGCATGTATCAAAGCACCTGTCAATGGATTATTGCTAAATCCTTGGACAAGTAGTGCCTTAAGTGATTGTTACCTGTCTTCAGGGTCGGACTAGCCAAGCCGGCATGTTTTGCCCATCTGTGGGGCTCCAGGAAGGTTCACTACCCTAGAGAGATCGTTAGCATTAAATGTTCAAGTTAGCAACTCAATCAAAGTCATAACATCACCGTATTATGACTAGCCAGAGATGGAATGCCCCGCAATAACAAAAGCCATTCTAACCCCCACTCCCCACAACAAAAACCCTGAGAAAGTTTTCCGGAATTTCTGGAGCCAAATTTGCTTGATCTGCAATTCCTGACAAGATCGTTACAATACAATTATTCCGAATGGTCAAATTAGAAGTCTTGATTTTTCTTTATTACAAACTGTCTATCGCAATGTAATTTCAAATAAACTGACTGCCCACACAATTTCTATTTCTCTCTTTAACTACTTTTCCAGGTGTTTTTTACTTCATTTTATTCAATATGCACGATTTAATTTAATTTCCACCATCATTAATGACGGGAAAAACAAATTATAGTTTCCACTCTACAAGCTTGACACTTCCAAATTTGTTTTAGGGACACAAAATCCTGAGAAATAAATCCATCTGAAATACCCCACTTAAAAAAACCATTTCCTATTTTTACTGGCCACACTGTAGACATGTCGTCCATGGCATCTCAGAAGGCATCTTACTACTTTTTCCCCTTCACACTGTCATGGTAGAGCATCTGAATTGCTGCATTTTCAGCTAAAACAGGGATGACAGTTGATGTCTGTGAAAATTCTTGAAAATGCTGGCCTGGCCTGGGTCCCCCGTTATTTTAGACACTGAACCTTCCAGATATTTACAGGTTTACAGAATTACAAAACCCTGATTGGACACAGTGTGTACTATTTCTCTCTCCATTTGGTGACTGCTTCACTCCTTTCAAGAAAATCTTCAAGATTCAAGATTCGGCAATCTTAATGCTCAAACAGATTTTGAGAAAATCCTGAAAAGTCACACCCCTCACACTCACAGTCTTCGAGTTACGCCCCAAGCATCAACATGATTGCAGGTATTCAGGGACATACCACCTAAAGCCCCAGCTCAACATTGGTAAACTGACTGCAAATGCTTCCAGTCTTTGCACAAATCAAGATATTTGTAATAAAACCAACCTGTGAAAATGTCAGCTCATTTCGTTCATTCATTTGCGGGAAAACCGGTAAAAATGCATTCAGCATTTTTGAACGCATTCCTATAGGCAGAGTTTTCGTCTCACTGAGACAAAACCTAATTTTGGATCTTTTTTCATTTATTATTTAAAAACGGTAACACTTCAGACAGAAGTATTTCAAGGAAAGTTTTCTACCATCATTATCTTTATACCATGTAAGGTATATGTAAATCTGTAAACATTTATGTTTTTTCTTCTTACCAATGTTGAGCTGTGGCTTTAAAGGCAGGGGGTACCTTTGGTAATTACTCCACAAATTACTGACCATAAAAGCTTACTTGGTAAGAAGCCCTGGAGAGCTGTTTGATAGTATACAACAATGTGAGAAACGATTCCCCTTGAAGTAATGCGGTTTTAGAAAAAGAGATAATTTTCTGCCCCAAAATTTTAATCTGAGAAATGATTCATACAGAAATCGTTTCTCACGTAATGAAAAACATAGTTTCAGCATTTTGGGGTCCTTCTGCAGGGAAATAACTGTTCCAGATTTTCGCCGAAATACCAGAAACGCCACCATCTTTTCAACCCAAATTTTCATGGGTTAGTTGTATGGTATATATCTACAATTGAAACAAAAGGTACAGTTCCAAATACTGAAGGTATCCCTTGCCTTTAAAGATGGCAAACTCATACATAAGGCTCATGGAGGTAGACTTCCACAACACAGGACCCTGGGAATAATGTGTTTGCCAACTGGCTAGAAAGAGAGCCATATTAGGTTGAATGGGTCTCCCGTTGTTGTGGACTCATTGAGCAAATCTTCCATTCACCCATGGCTTATCTCTCATTAGAGGAGTCAGTAGTGACACAACAGGGAGTGACCATCCATGGGGGTCATGGAAGATGACCCAGGGTGTGTTGTAACTTCACCAGCGGTATAAAAAATAACTAGTTATAATCTAACGGGAGTGAGTACAGTGTATGGTTTTTGTGCTGGTGTAAATAACATGACATGATGCAAGTGTGCAGAGAAGAACTATACAAGTTTCTACACCCGGTATTGAGCCATAGAGCAAGATGCTTGAGCACACCCTTGCTCTTTGACATGAGCACAAGATGAAGCCTGTCTGCATTGTCCCTACTCCTTTATTACTCTAGCCTCAAGTTCACAAACAACTCAGATTCATCTGAAGCTAATTTCAACAAGACAATATTGTGGCGTACACTTTAAAATACAATTTTGTACAGATAACATTGACTTGCTTTGATGTACACATTTTGTAGTCTTCGATGGTAACCATTCCCCACAGTGTACATTTTAATACTGTTGGGTACCGGCAGGTACTCTGTGCTTGGGAAGTAGTCTGCAATAGACCTTTCTTTTGCAACATCACAGCCCAAGTTTTTGCCAACCAAGATGGAGAAACTACGGGCAGCCATCAATGCAAAGCAAAAACAGATAATCACAGTTCGCAAAAATGTTACATAAATATTTAAAAATCATTTAGAATTTGTTGGAAATAATTGGATGTATTTTCTTCAAATAGAAAATTTTCAAAAATGTTGAATTTTATCATGATGTCTGTCAATAAGACTTGAATGTTTTGCTACATTTGGCCATCCATGCCAACCAGCGCGGTTTGTTTATCAACAATAGAAAGGTCTACAGAACAGAAGCTTGTTTCAGTTAAATCAATCTTAATTGCTAAGCAAAAACAACACAGATCACCAGTCCTTTATTTTCTCGCGGGGAAGCTCTAAACTGATCTTAAACTTTTGAGAAGAGCTCTTTGCACTCTTAAGAAACCAAACTTCACACATTAGTCTCAAAAAGTGAAATTAAAACATGATTTTATAAATCTGACTGTTTATGATGTTTAATTTAAGCACGTAAGTACCTCTGAAGATTCATACTTGCGTACCAGATTTCAGATTTGGATTGGTGGATTGTTATTTATATTAAACATTAAGCAAATAAACACCATAATCGGTAGTT
Source organism: Marthasterias glacialis (assembly GCA_911728455.2). Taxonomy (NCBI): domain Eukaryota; kingdom Metazoa; phylum Echinodermata; class Asteroidea; order Forcipulatida; family Asteriidae; genus Marthasterias; species Marthasterias glacialis. The sequence goes on along the minus strand of OU452229.1, from coordinate 22,454,843 downwards.
TCCTGCTGTGAATAACATTCTGTTTTTTCACTTTTTTTTTTTAATCCACTTCAATTTTTTAGGGGTGCTTTCTTTTTTCACCACTCCGGAAACAAGGTTAAGGAGTGCCGAGGAGAGCGACTGCACTCACACTTAAAAATGAAGGTCCGGGTCACCATGGAAACAGTGCAAGATCAATCTTAGATGTTGATGAGATCATGGTGAGACCTGGTTGAGGGCTGTCCCAGCCAGGAAAGTCCTCCAACCTTCCCATGGTAACTCAACGCCTAAATGTTTGGACCCATTATGCCTGGCCTCATTCTTTCAAGGAGATTTGCCAGCACAGAATACCAGCCTTCTCCCTTAACAGTGGTCCAATGGCCAAAGCCCCAGCTCAACATTGGTAAGAAGAAAAACATAAATGTTCACAGTTTTAGATATACCTTACATGGTATAAAGACAATGATGGTAGAAATCTTTCCTTGAAATATTTCTGCCTGAAGTAAATAATAAGTGAAATAAGATCCAAAATTAGTTTTCATCTCAGTGAGACAAAAAACTCTGTCCGTCGGAATGTGTACAAAAATGTTGAATGCATTTTTACATTTTTCTCGCAAATGAATCAGCGAAATGAGCTGAAATTTTCACAGGTTGGTTTTATTACAAAGATCTCGATTTGTGCAAAGAATGGAAGCATTTAGTCAGTTTACCGATGTTGAGCTGGGGCTTTATGGATTAGTCAGAATTGTCTTTAAGTCCGAAAAAAAAAATCAATTTTATGAAAACAATAATCCGTAAGTACGACACCTCGTAAGTCCAACGCCTAAAAAGTCTGATGATTCATCATTGGTTTGTTTTAGCATCGGATTCACGAGGCGTCTGACTTTTGAGGCATCGGATCTATGAGGCCGAAAACAAAAATTGCCCATAAATCTGACGCCTCATCAGTCCGACGCCTCGCAAGTTTGAAAATTCAGACTTTCGAGGTGTCAGAACTTTTGAGGCATTGGACTTATGATAAGCCCCCCAATTTGAGCCCAACCCTGCAGTGGATTGTGAAACATTTGGGATGGTTACGATTCTTGTTAAGAGTACAGCAGTCTCTTCTAATTCCCTCCCTCCCTGCTTCCATGGTACAATCATTACCACCGACACAGGAATGTGCATTAACTGTCTGGGACCTAATGAGCTATAGGATTACCCCCAATAGACTAATTCAAAACACCTTGACACAAAAAGTCGCTTTGAGCTGCAGGACAGACGTGGAAGAAGAAAATCAGCATCACTGCGGCACGCTTGATCCAGAACAGGAAAATATGTAGAATGCTGAAATTGTTTAACTGCATTTCCCAATGCACATGCCCACGTAGAAAATGCTAGAAAGTCCATTGGGATAAATGCCAATTTCTTCCAGACTCCACAATCAAGCCCGAATTTAAATTCAGTTTAAAAACATTTGAACAAAAGTTTTACAGTCTTAATCGCATTAACAAAAACTTTATCCAACTTCCCTTTTTCATTGGCTCCATAAGTAATATCCCTAAGGCTACTTAACTGTTCAATTTAACACTGACAGTCAGGACTACTAGGGCCAAGTCAAAATCAAGCCAAACCATAACTGTCACTTTATAGGGATACGTCAACAGTAATCACAAACTGCCACTTAAGATTGCTAACATGGTGTACCATGTTTGGTTTTCACAGCTCGAGTTACCCCAGTGTCAGCAAATATGAAGATACTGTTGTACTCTTTTTTTTTTTCCCCAGCCAGTGGGTTGTATGAGTGACAAGCTTTTACCTCGAGGGGTTTACCTGACACAAGATCAATCATTCCAAGCCATACCCATGTGAGGTACCAATGTGCGGGAGAACATGACAGCCTGCTCCAGATTGCATCCATTTTTCACTGACCCCCTTGAATTCAATTCAACAATGCCCCAGTGTGTCTGACTTGTGAAGCCAACCCTCCAATGGGAATGTAATTTGAAAATCACTGACTTCAGCTAAATTGATAAAATGATAAATTTGTTGATTCATTTCAAATGACAAAATCATTTAAGATACAAGGAAATGACTCTCTCGTTTTTTTTGTGTTTTTTTCAGTATTGATCCAATGATAAATTCTGTTCATTCCGAATGACAAAACTGTTTTTGGCAACAAGTAAAGAACTAATCAATACGGGCCTCAGGGCTTGCGGTGAATGATAATCACAAACTTGTTGCAGTTCTTGTTTTCTTTTTCATTCAGGCATTTTCTGCAACTCTGCATGATATAATGCCTTGCATGGTTTTGTTCAATTGTTTAGTTTGACAGCCTGTGACATTTAAGTTTGCCCAACATCTAAAAGGTCAATGCTGGGACAGACCCTGTGCAAATTGTTCAGCAGAATCACTGGTTAACAGCCAAAGTTCCATAGGATGTATGTTTGATGGTAACTGGTTTCCTGCTGAGTTACACTTGATGTTGCTTAACAAAATAGATCATTATCACGCTGCCGCGTTATCCAGTCTTGCTCCAAGTGTAAAATGGCATTACTGAATAACTAAATCTCATTCGCTGGAAAGGTGCCAGACTATTTTTCCCTTCCAGCCTCAGTTTGGCTTGCATTGATTTGAGGGGTAGGAAAAACAAGATGGCGTCACCGAGATCAAAGTCTCAATACTTTCAGCTGAGCAGCCCAGTTAACATGGGCCCTGGATGTGCTGTGGTGTACGCATGATTGAATTGAATGTCCCACTCACCAATATACTCCGTTAACTCATGCATGCCAACACAGCCTAAACACACTTCAGGACAATCCAGTAAAACCAGACATTGTTGGCTTATATAGTCAAAACAAATGATCAGCCAAAGAGATACAATCTTACTAATCCCAAGCATTACAACCCACAAAATGCAGCAGGAGTATTTAGCCCTAAATTAGACAGAGCAGACACTAACAAACTCACCCCAGCCTCACCCCAGTCAGCCTTGCCAGTATCCAGTCCAACAACATGTATCCAACTGCACTATTAGTATTACCACACACAGACCCAGCGGTGTGACAAGCAATCCGTCCGCACAAATTCCTTCGTCTCTTCAATCGGTTACAGCTATTTCCACCTGATTATCTCACAATTTCCCAACGCTGCTCCGGCAATAACACAACTGAGAGAGCGAGTGCCTGCGGCTAACACCAAAGTGGGTTTTGTTCAGCACTCCAGATATGAAGGGGTATGACAAACACTCTGTGCTATTGTACTTGCCCATGTACCGGTGAGCATGATCCTTACCGTGTTGGTAAAGCCCAGAGGGGGGAACTTTGGGTATTTTTTTTTTTTTCAGGGGAGCTGATTTCAAAACATCAGTAACAACCGAGTGGCATTTAACTGCTGAATGGCTCCTGTGAAAACTTGTTAATAGATTTCTGCAGTTTCCTTTCGTAGACTTGATAATGGCTGAGCAGGAAATTGTGTTGGCTAGTATTAGTAATTATGTCCTCAACTCCTTTGCCACAGAAAAAAAAAAAGTCTGAAAAAAACGGATTGTGATCGCTGAAAATAGAATATCTACGAAGTCGTAATGTCGACAGATCCCAATCTGATGTACAGCTGAAACTCCCGGACTAGTATATGACAGGTGTGATAATTGGGTAGTCATTATTTCAGGGTAGGCCGTCGTCGTCGAGGACGAGATGAAACTATAATGGGTCCAAGGGGCCTCAATGCAAACTGACAAATTCGAGCTCAAATACTGCCAGCCATACCAGAGGAGTGAGAGAGAGATCAAGATGCGTTCCAGTTAAAAAAAAACCCAGTCATTAAGAGCGTTGCACCGTGTTCATCACCGCGAGAAATTACTGTGTAAACACTACGCGATCAACGGGAGGGCATTGAGAAATGTATTTATATCATTGTACAAGCAGATCTTGACTGCATTGTTCAGTTGCCACGACCAGACGCAAACAGAAATATCCAATTACCAAAAAAAAAAAAAAAAATGAAAGGGTATGATTTTGTTTATTGAGATGAAGTGAGAAAAGATACCGCCTGTCTAAAGAGATATTGGTGAATCATAAACGACAGTAGGTCAGCTGGAGTGTTTTACTTCTTGCATGATTTGATCTCTCCAATTGATAAGAAAATAATTTCACGTATTAAAATACATATCTGGACTTTTCTTTTTACTTTTCCTTGAAGATAAAAAGTGGATTATTATGAGATCAAAATATTTTGAAGTATAAAAGATAAATAATATATTTATTTCATCCCAGATATTTTCCTCTTCGGACCGTTTTTTGGTTGGTTGCAAAACAAAATGAAAAATTGAATCTATTTGTTGACCTTAAACTTAAATGTCCTTTAAAGCCCCAGCTCAACATTGGCAAAGTGTCTGTAAACGCTTCCATTCTTTGCACAAATTAAGATAATGTTGTAGTAAAACCAACCCATGAAAATTTCAGCTCATTTTGTTGTTTCATTTGCAAAAAAAAAAACGGTAGAAATGCATTCAGCAGTTTTGTACGCATTCTTAGTCAGAGTTTTAGTCTCACATGAGACAAAAATTAGTTTTTGATCTTATTTCATTTATTAATCAAAAGCAATAACAGTTAACACTTCAGGCAGAAATATTTAAATGAAAGCTTTCTACCATCATTATCTTTATACCATATAAGGTATATGTAAATCTGTGAACAGATGTTACCGATGTTGAGCGGGATTTTAATTTTTACTTATGACAGCTTGGGGGAAAAAATGGCTTAAACCGAATTTGCACAAATGTAAGCAAACATTGAATGTCAGCTTTCCACCACATGTAGTTTCCTCAACTTCACAAGAGTGATGTTGATGACAAATTCCTAGTAGAAAAAAAAATTGAGAAAGACCTACCTCGCTAGGTTCGACTTGATACTCTTGGGCCACAGCACACTCGATCGTTGTGCCGCCAGGAGAGAGATCGAGGGTCGAGTACGGCGGCGGCATGTCCATCGGACCAATCACGGGCGTCGGAGTGGACATGTCGTCCATGAACTCATTGGACTCCACCAGCACCCTGTCGTTGGAGATTGCCGTGTACTCCGGCGGGGAGTAAGGGGGAGGGGGTGCGACGGGCGGGGTGAAGATGGAATCAGTGGGCATGATGATGTCACTGAAGAAGGAGTCTCTAGCTAAGTTGCTGCACTGTGAACGACGGACGACCATCTGTTTGGAAATAAAAGAGTAAGGAAGTACTTATCGTCTTCAGTCATCAACTTAATTATTCAAGAGAGATAAGAATGAACAAAACATGAAGGAAACCACGAATAGACGACCATGAATACCCGGGCAGTGTGAGCTTTCAAAGACGATCCTGTAACTTTACAAACCTCTATCATCATGCCAACATCTTTGTCTGATTCCCCGTGAGCATATAGCAATAATGAATACTGAGTCTCATACATCAAACTGGGATCAGATTATTTATTTTGTCCCTTCAAGCCTCAGTTTGGTAACATTGTTGTGAATGGGAGAAAAACAAGATGGCGGCAACATATCAAACTTCAAGCTCTTTCCAATCAAAGTATACTCTCACACTTACAAAAGAAATGTTGCTAACATTTAACAACAATATTCTTTGGTTTTACCCTTCACCGATGTATGATAAGCACTGTAGAAAAGAGAAAGCTATAGCTATTGCTATTCCAAAAGGATCTGAAAAAACATCATTTGTCTCGTAACCTTATTTTGTTCACTTCGGACCAACAAGGTCCAAAGGTCGTTTCATTCCGTTATACTATTTCCCCACCACTACCCTGTTTATAAAAACATACGTGGAAATAGTCCAGCACAGTTTTTCATATTTGAAATTGTTTTGCTACAAATACATCTTTTCAAATTATGACAAGCCAACAGATACAGCATTACTGGATGGGATAGCGCCAACATTTATTATCCTATAGTCGGTGCTTTCCAGAGTCATGTAGGAAAAAACCCACTGGCATACAAGGCTTGATCTTTCTTGATAACTTTGCCTATAAATCAACATTATGTTGACAACCAAAAGATGACCCTACCTTTTAAGTTCACTGTGCCTTACCTTAGTCTTCCCAAATTGAACCAGAGGCTACTGAAGTTAAAAGTTATCCCTGTTTAGTAAAAATACTGTAACCAGCGATGATCAGCTCTCAACAAAACTCTGGTACACTTTGATTATAAATACAGCCCTCCGGGCAGCTGCAGTGTTTTAAAACTCAGATAGATTTTCATCACCACTGGCTAGATTTCCAAATCCAACCCGGATGTATTGACAGAGCACTTAACAAACAAGTAATAATGAGGGGCTTTCAGAGATCATCTGAAATGCAATCAGCAAAGTCTTCCATTAAACCCCCATGACCCCAAGCTTTAAGGAGGTGTGACTGATTCTTTCCTCCATGGTGTGACCACCTGACCTATGTGGTAATTATCGCTACACCTTGTACACACATATTGTACCTTATAAGGTTAATATTACATCATCGGTTTTTGGAAGAGTTGATTCATTTCTGTCCTCTGGTTATCAATCAACACACCGTCCAAACCAACCTGCGAAATTTGCGTCAAATCAGGTGGTCCTGTTTTAGTCAAATCGGCGAAAAACAATTCAGTGTTTCGTCGGGGGGTTTTGACTGTGCACATTTTTGTCAGGCTTGTTTTGATTGGGGCAAATAAAACCAGCAATACACATTATGCGCATAATGTCGTTTGCGCAGCGCGCCCTCCGCTAGAGGTCAAAAGAAGGTTGCTCATGGGCCTGTTCTGTGCGTCGCGCGTACATATTGTGCTTTTGGATTGTTTCATCATTGTTTTACCTCTAAGATGGCGGCATGACAATGTCAACGCATAATAATAAGGTCTATTGTTGATATTGGAAGTCTTCAAATGTTATATCGTGTCGACTTTGACAGTATTTCAGGGGGGAAATTATTTCAGAGGGTACTATTTCTCTGAAGGATTGGTATGAGTATGAACTTTATAATCAGTGAACTTTCAGACTGATTGACTGGAGTGTTCATTGAAAACTACCGGATCGGAATAAATTCCCTCTTCCCAAAAACCAATTAACACTTCAACGTGCAGGTAAACATGACATCTCTTAATGATTCAGGTGATTTACAGGCATTATTATTAACTTATAAATGTATGTGGGCAACGCACTCAGAGTGCCATGTTTGCCAAGGGGGTTTGGCCTGTCACTTTACTCCGAAGCATGACTGGATTAATTGATGAGGGAATTTACAAGGGTGTGAGACAAGGGAGCAAAGATTAAGAACTCCAGTTGACGCGTCGCCCTCATCTTAAAACTGTTCCAGGAAACAGAAATCTTGGGAAAAAATCGTGACCATAATTCAGGCCTGATTGCTTCGTTCTCGAAGGGGCAAGGGCACCAAGGCATCTTCTTCTTGATAAAGGGCACCTCTATGAGGAAGCTGTAAATTTCTAACGGAACATTTCAAGGGCACCGAGGCAATGACCAGGGGCAACGGAGCCTTCGTTGCCTCAGTGAAGTAACAGGCCTGATAATTTGATGATTTTTTTTTTTTTTTTTTTTTTTTTTTTTTTTTTTTTTTTTTCACAAACATTTGGAGGGTTTTTTATTTCAAGTGTGCACAAAAAGTTAGACGAATGGGTACCATTTTTAAAAGTTTGTGCAATTTGTGTCTTTGTAAAAACAGCTTTGTCATGAAAAAATTATGCAGCTATAATATCCAATTAAATCGCATCGGAGCAAACCTGTATGAAGACAGGCTTCATTCTATCTGTTGGACAACAAATGAGTCACTGGGGAAAAAAACCACTTACCCGTGCTGCGAGAAATGCTCAACAAGCGAACAACACAGCAATATGTAACCGATCAGATAAGATTAGGTTTCCCCACAATGACAAAACAGTCAGCCCCGTATTGACACTGTGTCATTGAGCTACTACGTAAACACATGGTTTGAAGGGGTTCCATGTAAGCCAATCCTCGACTAGCGACATCGTCCCATTATAAACATAAACGCCTGATGGAGAGACCGAACCATTAAACAGTTGAACGATTCAATCATTTAACAGCTACACGGTAAACTGGTTTGGTTTGTACAACTCGGGCCGTCCACAGTTGTGCTTTCAAGAGGCGTGCAGACTCCACACACTGTGTACATTCCTCATTCGAAAACTTGTTACTTGTCTGCACGTTGTGTACTCAACACTTAGAAAGTTTGAACAATTTATGGTAAGTAAATCACACAAATTTAAAACCAGGGTGCTCGTTAGGATCTTCAAGGAGTCCAACTGAAAAAATTTTTTTAAAGGTTGTTATCCTTAACCAATCATACAATGTGTGCATAAAGATTTAAAGAGCAAATGTCAAAAAGGAGACACAAATGTTACATCAAAGGTCGTTAAGTAGATTCGCTCAACACTTACCCATCCTAGCAGCTAGATTCCAAGTCTGTATTTGATCGACCTAAACCAAAACAATAATTCCTAACCACACTGACGACATATGCAACCAAAGAGCAAGAAAATTCTCTCCTCCATGATGCAACCAACCCGACGCTGTTTCATCTCAAAACCAGTCAGAAAGTACTCTGCATTACTGCACAACTAAATTTAAGTCTCTACATCCCGTGATGTAAACAGTCACTCTTACAGACTGACATCTCCCAGCATGTCAACCATGGATGAACCAAGCAGTCTGTCCTTAATGAGCTAACCAGTAATGAACCTGAGAGGTAAAAGAAAACAGCATCTCTCAACCTTGTCCTAATTCAACCCCCACCCCCCCCCCCATCTTACCTTCCCCCCCCCATATCAAGCTCAATCATTTCCAAAAATGTTCAACTAACTAACTGTCATCTTTAATCTGTGACACCCTCCTGTAGCTTTAAGTGCTTTTAGCGATTACAAAACAGCCTACTTACTCAGTAATTTCAGATTAGTTCAACCCACCTCCGTGGTTCAGCAAACATGTATTCATAGGCATAAATTCCTCGATGGGTAAATGTTGCCTTTACTCATTCTACAAAACTTCTTGGCACCTGAAAGCTAATTTAAAGAAGAAGTGCCTCCTCAAAAGAAGCTGGATTTGAGAACTGTTTGGCTACAACGAAATAAGTCTGAGGGTATTTAACGAGCTAAACCAGCCTCAGGCAAGTTGGCTGACATTGGAAACAGCATCCTCAAAACAAACAGCTCTATCAGATATCAAAAATGTGCTGATCGTCTGTATCATTCTCTCTGTTTATCCCTAGGAAGAGATGACCATTTATGGTCAAGTTCTTCAGTGATGCTTCGTGTACTTTGATATATTTGGGGCCATCATGTAACTGTACACCATTGTGGGTGGTTTTTGTACTCAACAACTCCCTCACATTGGTCTGCTTGCCAAATGCCTCTTGTCTTTGTTCTGTTGATGTGTTTTTCCCCTCAATTTTTTTCTTCACTTCTCCCCAGTGAATGATCTGTAAAAACAAACCCTAACTTGCTGATTTTACGCAACCTTGAATTGTCACAACCAGTTATCTTTATTTATTCGTGGTTCTTTAGCGCATTTGAAATACCCCTCGTTTACTGAGGTTGAATTTACAGAAACCAACCGTGAATGAGAACCCAGAAGTCGATATAAATAGTGTGCTCAACGTGGAGAATTAAACATCCCATGTGTTTCTTGCATCAATCTTGAAGTAAGAGTGTTTCCTTAGACAACATCTTCCTATTTGTTTACCTTCTGCTGGGAAGTAACTTATGATCAAAAGTCAAAACACCGAGGCGAGATGATAAATCCCTCCAACAAATTAATTCAAGAGCAAAGAAATTAACAACGGAACGTCCATCAAAATAACCTCATTTCTTAAATCCAAACTGGAAATGATTTATAAAAGAGAAAGCAGTTGCACTGACCTCCGAAGGTCACATGTTTTTCTGGGGACAGCAATTGGGTCAATCCTTTGGAATGATCTTATCTATTCAAGATGTCTTTTTTTTTTTTCCCTGCCTTTTTTTTTTTTTTTTTACTTTCCTGGAGAATAAATTACGAGATCACTCCCCTGGGAAATCTATTTATGAGAGTGGGGAGGTTTATTTATTTCAAATATCTGGTATTATTTGTCAACAGTTGATGGCATCTGACTGGTCCCTGACAGCTGTTGTTTTGCTTCAGGAAAACCGCTATGGTCTGAAGACTTGGTGCAACTTAAATTAGGCTGGATACATTTTCTACATAATATATTTACAAGGATGTTGCCTGGGGTAAAAAAAAAAAGAAATGGTAAAGTTTTGACGCTAAGTCAATAATTACAAAATGCTAACTGCTTCTAGTGAATCTTTCCATCTGCTAACTTGCTACATGTTTTAAAAAAATTAGTTTTTTGAATTTGATCTAATATCTCTTGCAATGCAACAGAAATAAGGAAATAAGTAAGTAACAAATATACTGAATCTAATTTTGGGGTGAACAAAGAAAAAATTGACTGGAGCGGGATTTGAACCTGCGAACCCCGGCTTAACGTACCGACGCTCACGAACTGAGCTATCCAGCCCTAATGTTGGCGGTCTCCCTATTTAGTCAATATCTTTGTCCAGGGGTGGGGGGGGGGGAAACACTTGGGATCCTTTTTGGTATCGTTCTATGATTCTTTACGACGCAAGATTTGATTGATTACAAAATTCCAAAAACCACTGTTGTATCATCTTGTTATATATGCAGTAATTAACACAAAGTTGCCAGACAACTCTTATGTTTTTATAAGAATTAAAAACCATGTAATAAGACTGATTAATTTCTCCAGGAGACTATTGTTTGTTTGCAGGCAAATAAAACTGCCTAAACCGTTAAGCAGACATAAGAATGTGCACAAAATCCCTGCCAAGACATGATTATCCAGGGTCTTTTTCCAAACCTAGGCTTAGTCTCCGTCTCCAGGCTCCGTTCGATGTTGGAAACATCATGCAAAATGTACAATGCTCTAAAATTGATGACAGACCTCCAAGCCAGAGCCAGAGCCAGGGCCAGAGCCAGAGCCAGAGCCAGAGCCAGAGCCAGAGCCAGAACCGGAGCCCAAGCCAGAACCAAAGCCAGAGCCAGAGCCAGATCCAGAGCCCAAGCCAGAGCCAGAGCCGGATCCAGAGCCCAAGCCACAGCCAGAGCCAGGGCCAGAGCCAGAGCCAGGGCCAGAGCCAGAGCCAGAACCGGAGCCCAAGCCAGAACCAAAGCCAGAGCCAGAGCCAGATCCAGAGCCCAAGCCAGAGCCAGAGCCGGAGCCGGAGCCCAAGTCAGACCCGGAGCCCAAGCTGAGGTTTGGAAAAGGCCCCTGGACTCGATTTCACAAACAGCTAAGATTGCTCTTAGCTGCGAATCACTGTTAATTGCTAAGCAACATGTGATGTCACAATAGAAATCACTATGGCAAAATTAACAACTCATTTTTAAGATGAATCTTAGTGCTTTGTGAAAACGACCCCAGGTCTCTCTCCAGGATTTTCAAAACTGTGAAATTTTCACAAAGGCTGGCCAACTGCTGTGTTTGCAGGAAAGTTGTTACAAGAGAACTGGAATAAATGCACTATTGGAATTGGATGATGTACCATCTTACCACAATGCAAGACTTCTGAAACGCTGGCATGGCGGCAGCAGACACAACAGTCCTTTTTGACAGTTCTGAGCGTGCCCGCATGGCTAAGTAATGCACACGTAGTTCTGAGCACGCATACTACTGGTGAGAACTGAGAAAAAGGACCATCCAAAAGTCTCCCATTATACTTTTTTGAAAACTAGAGGATCAGAATCTAATAATAACGGCAACAGCATCTATAATGCGCTGTCTATTTAGGTAACCTATTCCGAGGTGCAGAAAAACAAAGAATTTAACAACTTGAATATTTAAAACATTTCCAAAATTATGCATAGGAAGCCGATGTAAGTTACTTTATTTCTGAACATATTCATCCAAAATCGAAGTGCAACAGCGAACATGAATGGGTCAAAAGTTCGGTAGTTTGGGTGCACCAGATGAAAAAGCCAACTCGTTGTAAAAAGAAGAAAAAAAGGTCTCTTCCAAAAAATAAAATACCATCAGTATTAATATCCTCTTTTAAAAAACTTTTTTTACGCCTTTAAAAAAATATATATTCCGATGGTAACTGACAGATATGATTGGTTGAAACTCCATCTCAACTCTTTACACAGGTAGATGTCTGTCAGTGTACACCGTAATTGTTACCAGTGGCACAGCAGGGGACCAGCCTGTCCCTCATTGAGTGACGAGAATGTCATTCGTCTGTCAATTGCTCTTCACATTTGAAATGTCATAAACGTTACATCTTCATCAGAGAGAATTTATCTCATTATTGGTGGAGGAGGCATGATAAGTCACAGATATCCTTACAATAAGTGTCTTGTCGAAAAACAGATGTTATTCTTTTAAACACTGTCCACCACGTTCAAGTGCTCAGTTAAAGTGGCCTGGTCTGATTTTCGCCGAGAGAATGTTTTCTTTTAGAATTTTTTCTCTGAACAAATTTTTGACAGATGAGGCTATTTCAAAATGAAAAAACTTTCGCATATGCCACAGACAATGCACAAAATACATGTAACGTGCAAAATTATTTGTTCAATAATTCATAATTCGACAATAATTCATTTTAGTTTTTAATTAGCTACCACTTATCAATCATTGGTAGATTTCTTTTAGTGCAATACCTTAAATGAAAGCTTATAACTTTTGTTAATCAATAAAAAATAGCTACTTAAAAATTCAAATCAAAACTTATGGGTCAAATCGGCCAAAAATTTGACCTAGCATCTTTAAATTAAGTTCATATCATTTTAAATGTACTAAATTCAGTCTGGGGTTTCAGCGGTTTCTCCTGGGGAAAAAAAGAATTTCCAATAAAACTGATGATGACTTTGGGATGATCTCAGCAACAAACTTTAACGGAAATGACCTCAATTTCATCCCGAGAGAAAATTCCTCAAGTCGTAATTAAGAAATCTGCAAAGTGTCTTTGATGACGTTCAGGTTTCCATTTGAAGGAACGTTTCCTGATCGATTTGATGTATCAGATTTCTTACCTTCGACATGCTCTTCAAAGATAACTAGCTCCTCAAACGACCATGTTTACATAAAGAAGAGGTCCACATGTGACATTTCCCAACATTGACTTTAACATTAAAATGCCACAGGCAGATTAAAGGTTGCAATTCAATGCAACACACTGTTTAAGACGCACCAAGATTCTTAAGAATGAAAGCCTTTTCCCTACTCTAGACTTGAGCCAAATTTGTACATTTTGTGTACACGCACTGAACAAGAAGAGTTAACTACCCATTTAAAACAACATGAACTTATAATAATAGGGTGGCCACTGTTTTACCTTTCTCTTAAACTTGTAAAATGAAAACTGCTTAAATCCTACCGAAGAAACATAGCTACATGTAATTTACCTTTGACACCAACACATGAAGTACATTCCAAGCCTCAAGTGTAACTCACACTCCTGGACCCACACCAACACCAACTGCTTCAAACCTTTTAGGCAATCTCTGGAGTTATTTCCCCCACCCGCTGTGTCGGGCCAGATCTTACCTGTGCCCGGCCCGGCATCTGGCTCCAAATTTAGCATCAGTTTCCATCCACCTGGAGAGCCGACAACTATCGGATTTTTGGATCTCACTCTGGGAAGCTCTCACACTAAGACGGTATACCGAGAAGTTCCGAAACTGCATACTTAACACTGATGCATCATGCAGATCGACTCACACCAAGGCCTCTTGCAGATTGAGTAACCTTTAACATTTGGTGGATGTTTTGCTTGATCCCTTACAACGATGGGGGTGGGTCCTGAGCATTATTTATCCAATATAACATTACTCACAAATATTTGGAGTGACATATTCACAGTTATTTTGACTTACATGGCTCAATTTGATGACTGTTATTATACAAGTTATCAATACCTGGAAGGAAACTTATTTCTAAAACATTATTTTCTGAAAACTTGCAAAAAAAAACAAAAGAAACTTTTTGGTGAGCAAATAGTTACTACAAATCATTGTTGGGGAAGACAAATGTGCTCGACTGATTTGTACAGAAACGGGTGATTTTATCTGCCTTTGCTTGCCCATCAACACTCCCTCGCCCTTTCCCGAAAAGTAAATGTGTCCTCTCTTCCCTTCCCACCCCCAATCCCCCACAGCTCCTAATTCCCATTGGACCACTGGCTGAAGTCCAGTTTGACTCTGTAGTGGCAAGTAACTCCACAGACAAACAAGTCTTGCAGTCTGGTGTTTCTCAAAACATTTAACGCTTTTTAACTTCGAACGTCCTAAAGTTCAACAAAATGTATTTAGGTCTTGTAGAAAATATTCTGGTTCAGACAATTTTTTAGCTACAAGACCTGTGATCTTGTGAAGATTTTCTGAGAGTTGAAGTCCTGCCCTCTTCCCACCCACACAGACAAACCTCCTGAATTCCCCGTCTCCATTTTATCTACATGTATCTTCCCCTTCCCAGCTGACATAACTAAATACAAACATTAAACTGAGTAACAGGGATGAGATAGGATGAAAGTGGAAATTCCTGAAAATGGCTTGCAGGTCTGGGTCCCCCCCCCACACCCTTTATTCTAGACCTAGAACCTCCCAGTTGTTACAATTCCGGAGGTTTACAGACTCAGTGCATTACCGGAAATACAAAACTACAGGTTTGGACACAATGTGGACTATTACTTTTTCCCTTTGGTGACTGATTTACGTCTTGCATGAAAATTTGAAGGCTCAAGGAAGTTTTGAGAAAATCCTGAAATCAGGAAAAATCCTGAGAAATCACACACCTGGAGAAAACTGTGATCCACACAGACAGAGAGCAAATGCATACAGATGGCAAAAACCACAACATCACTATAAACCATAACAAATCTCTCATCCAACATGGCCTGTTGCTTTGAATTCTAAATTTAGCATTTTATGAGTCATCAGGCTGCTAGTGTAAGAAGTTGTGAAACCATTGTTACAGCTGCTCACCTGCTGTTCCAACATTCGTGCATGCGCCCTGGGGTTTATTTGTGTTTCGAATCATCAACAAAGAATGCCAATGCCAATGAGCTGGTTGGGGGGAAAAAAACAATTCTAATCGAAACAAATAAATCAATCCAAATGTTAACAAATTTACATAGGGAACAAAAATATTGAAACATTTGAAGTAAATAAACAATTTTTCCATTATTTTTGCAATCTCTCGGGCCCCATAAAAACTTTGAACGAGTTTCTTGTATTCCTGTCACATCGCATATTATTCAAAAAATTGTTAATGGCCTGACGTTAAGACCCTAGCAGAGTCTTCTCAAAAGCTGAAAAAGACTCTGCTAAGGTCGAAACATGTGGCCATTAACAATTTTTTGCATTGATACAACAGGTCCTTTTGGTCGGTAAGCAGTTTGCATCAGCTAATTTAATTTTTTTTTTTTCTGTTTATTTAGCCTCTTTTTACACTTACAGAAAAGAAAAACAAGAAGTTCGATATTCTAAACTAAAATGGTAAAAGGTGACGAAAAACTGTCTTCGTTTTGGACACCAGGCAATTGCTACTTGTACCTTTGTACCATACTCATACAGCCACAACAAAACGCACAAAGGCAAGCACACACATACGTAAGGAAACAAACAACTCAAAAGTAAACACCATTTTACTTCATAACCAGTGACCATAAACCCCAGACGTTTTTTTTTATCACAGCCTCTGGGGGGGAAAAAAAGCCTCGACGGAAAGCAAGAAGGTGTTAGATTGACAGAACGGCGCACCATTAAACTTGATCACGCAAAACCGAACAAATACAAAAACCTGGACTTCTATAGGCAGGGGGGCACCACTTCTGCCACCAGCCACAGATTACTTGCAAAATATTACATGAATAGCTGTCTAGGTGCTGACGATTGTCGCAGGTAGAGGGTGTTTTTCTTAGGGTTATATAGCTGGATAAAGAATGGTTGAATCATGCTTGGACGGGTCAGCGTTGTTCATTTAAGTTGAAGAAAAGGTGAAATGGACACTTTCAAAAAGTGAATGAGGACCAGACCGAATGAACAAGGGACTTTTTTTTAAATGGATATTCTAAGGAAAATCTCATCCAGGCCCAAACACATCGATTTACAAACAGGAATTTCTGTTTTGTAGAAACAAGAAAAACACTAGTCAAATTTTTGAAAGACTCGGGAAGCCATGTCGAGCATCTGGTCTTTGCTCTTTGACTGTCTATACACTAATCCGAGCAGCTCGTCCATTGTGGTTTGCACCACCGCAGCTATGGCCGCCGCACACGCGCCTCGACACACACACACACGCACTGTGAATCCTCCATGCTGATTGGTACATATGTGCGGCTGACGCACTTTTGTCGAGTCACCCGTGTGTGCAGAGGCCATAGCTACAGTGGTGTAAGCCACCATAAACGGATTACAGTGTTTATCCCACATTGGTGTAGGATAAAGCCAAAATTATTACTCTTTATTCCCCGATGCAAATTGTTCCATCTATTAAATTATTTGCAGTACCCACTGCTAGTTACAGGATTCGAACTGGCCTCTCATCACCGGGCATGCTCAGTGGTCTAGTGGTTAAGATATCTGCTCTAGAATGCAGGGGTCCCTGGTTCAAATCCCACCCAAGTAGAATGCCTGTTGATTTTTGTTTTTCATAGGACTTGGCAAGCACTGAGTAAGCATTGCTTAACACACATCCGTATACAATGAAACAAAAATTTATAGCGAGGTTGCATGACCCCGGGAAAAAATCATTTCACAGCCATGTTGGGTCCAGCCACGTACAAACTCATTAGCTGACACTTCGTCTGCTGAATGATTTCCAGCATCTGTTTGTACATCCAGCATTAGAAAAAGGTCTCCGGTGACGTCACGTGAAATCTCTCTATAAAGGTTTCAACAAACTGGTACCCACTAGAATACACCAAGCAGAAGTTTGCCTTGGTATTTCTTTTATTTATTTATTTATTTTTTTTTTTTTAACACGGTATTTTCATTACTTTCTGACTCATGATTAACTTCCAGAGTCTGAACATCCAGAGTTTGTCATAAGACAAGCTCTAAATTAAAAAATCAAAATTTTATATTTTATTTTCTGCGTCTGACAAGCATTGTATAAATGGCTTGAGAAAAGACCTTCAAGAAGACTTCAGAAATAATTGAACTTTGCAGTGCTTGCAAGGCCAAACTTTGGACTGGGTGAAATGCATCAAGAGAGGGCGCTATACAACAAACTCATCTGGAACATCAGTAATGTTGAGTTACCAGTAAGAGGTTTCCCATCATTTTTACCAATTCCAAAACCACAGTGGATGATATTGAATGGTCAAGACAGTAGGAAGGTTGACTGTGTACTGTGTAGATGCATTCACCACATGATATATTGCAGGCTGACATAGTCTATCATTGAAAACCACAGTTGACGATATTGAATGGTCAGACAGTAGGAGGGTCAATGTCTCATGAGCAAAAACAACCTATCAGCTTCATTCAGAAAAATAGTCCATGATGAGATCTATCACCTTCAGCAGGTGCTGGACAGGACATCCCTCAGTGTTTTAAAAAAAAACCATCTCCCAGAAACTGACCTCCTCATCTTGACCTCTCTCTGTCCAATTAGGACATTCTTGCCAACCCCTGAGAGGGTCATAAAACTCTAAAGTTGATTTCTGGCGCCCCTCATAAAATGACTGAGAGAAAAGTCAAGACTTTAACAACTTGGGGCTTCCTCTCAGTGTGAAAACAAATGGTTTGAGCAACATAATCATTTCAAACCTATAAAACTTTTGTATATGGCATCACTAATTCACTAACCAGCACTCTCAATGAGGTCAAAGGAAGAGTTATCTATTATATATTCTTCTCCTTTCGTGTGAGCTCTGGACCAAGGTGAACAGTCAGATAGGTGATTGGCCACTCCAAGCATTCGATGGTGTCCTCTTCGAGGTCTACAAGCCCCTGTTCGCCTTAGCATTGTCTGAGTTAAGCACGACACACAAAGTGTTGACCTGATAACAAAAGAAGTCCACACTGTGTAGGAACTTGAAACACTGTGTGGACTCACACGCGTCCACAGTGTTTACACCAATTAGATATTCTCGTTTTACTCAAAAAGGAAGCATTTTCTGTTACAGCATTGAATAGCTCAAAACCGAGTATTTTATTAAAGGGATCGGGTGTCCGAAAACCAGCTCTCAAAACACTCTATGGGTATATCCATTGCTCTCTGAAATATACACATGCTGAGACTGTATGTCTGCTGCCACCTATCATCCCCAGTCTCTTATTGGTCAAACATCTTAACTGAGCTATATCAGTTCTGGCTGTGATTGGTTAAATGACTTTTCATAATTGATGTTTAAGGTCGACTCACGATCATTCTTGATACAGTTTTGGGTCCCACATTTCATCTCCACCTTGAACTCAAAACCCTTATTATCTTGATTTTTAGGCCCTTTTCGAAACTACGATTTTGGCTTTGGCTTCGGCTTTGGCTCAGTCTGGCTGTTTTGAAGCCCTGTGCCAAAAGAGCATGTTTTTAAAATGACTGACCAAGCCTAAGCCAGAGCCCAAGGCTAAGCCGACGTTTTGAAAATGGCTTATGCCTCTCCGACTGTCTCCATCTTGGTCTCGGTCTAAGACTTTCCTCCCATACTTACACTATAACCTTGCGATTGATTGATCGGATGAGATTGTAATATCAAACTTGTTTCACCCCGGCTGTGTTACGAAATTACCTTCAATAAATAACCAACAATCCTTCACAGTTTGACGACCCGCTCTCCACCCGCATGGGCTACAAATTACTGCTGCTTCACACCCCAGCGTTGCATTAAACCACTCAACCCATGTAAGTCTTAGCTGATCGTGTCATTTACAAGAAACATTATGAAAAGATATTTGCACTATTCTGCCTTACCCTTCTTGACGTATGCCTTTTGACGATGTATGCACAACCAATAATGGTAGATGCTATGCAGATTACACAGGCGACTATATTCGTTACGCATACTGAGTACATGAGCTCCTTCATAGTGGTGGTGATTATGGAGCAGTCATCCACACCCTCAAAGGAGATCATGTCGTCCCGTCTCATACACCTTGACTGAGACTCGCAGCAAAGGCACGACCTCGGAAGACTGTTCTCCTTGCAGTTGACCAGGGTCTGGAGGTCGGCGCCGCTGAGGCCCGAGAGCGCCGTGGCCACCAGGTGGAGGACCACGCAGACGGCCGACAAGAAAGTGAAGAAACTCAACTGAAGGAGATAAAAAGAATCAAGAGATTAACTTACACTTCTATGCACCTTTGGAAATAAAATGAAATCAAGAGGTAAGGAAGAACAAAGGCCCTGACTTATACTTGTACTGAGCCTGTGCCAGTTGCACGGTTTCACGGTTACACGGTTAACCGACCGATCGTCCGGTTACACGTTCACATTTTTACGGTGCGGATAACCGTAAAAAAACTTCACTTGAAAATGCCCCGAAACGCAGAGCACGCTGCGATCAAGATGTACGCAATACAGAATAAACATCCGTGCGACGTAAGCACTCTCATCGTTGGCAATCATTTTCAGGCTGATAGTCTTCGTTATCTCACTATTTCGCATTGTTACATTAAATGCAAGAAACATTGAACGCTAGAGGGTGCTTTCAAAACAACGTGAAAGAATGGGAGAGTGCGCCCTCTACTGTTGAAATATACCAGTGCATTATGACAAAACGCCTTCACCTAAGACCAAACGGATCTACGCATGCTCGGGACATCACTGGTGCACAAACTGCTAGACATTTACACAGCCTTGTCACCGCCGGTGCGCACGCGAAAGCTGTACTCACTTAAGACAAGAAACCCAACTTACAAGATGAGAAAGAGTAAAGACATAAAAGAGGAAACTCAACTCAAAAGCAGAGATAAAAACAGACTTTCAGTAAAGTATGTTTATATTCATCAAGAAAATAAAGTCACCTTGAAGGTATGAGAATGAGGAAAAGGCAGAAGCTGTAGTTCTGTGCAAAAAAAAAACAGACTTTGTGTGATACTTCTATGCATTTTAATATGAAGAAAGTCAACTTAAAGATGTGACAAATGAATAAGAACCTGAGTTAATCTTCTCACGAAACTCAACTCAACGAAAGAGTTGAGAATGCACAAAGACCTTAATTTATTTTAAATAAAAAATTAAAAAAACACAGAACCCAAGAAAAAACAGAGGCCATTTTGTGCTTTAAATTGAAGAAAGTAAATTGAAATAGATGGGAAATAACAACTTGAATTAAACTTCTTTGTTTTAAGATATATGTCCCTCTCTACACTTAATGCAATGTATGATGTAACTTTTTTTTTTAAAGAAATCACGAGACCAAAGCCCTCAAGTTTTACAAGAATTTTCCCTGAATTGCTTTCCTGGATGCAACAACTCCTTCAGGACTGATCGGAATGGACATGTTGACACTAATCAACAGGGGCTTCGGCACTCCTCTGGAATTCCCCGTAGGATCAAGATGGAGGTTTCACTAAATTAAAGTTGTAGCCTTCCAACCATGAACACCGAAAATAAATTAATATCTCATCAAGCTCTCAATTTTATGTGAAAAGAGTCACTTATATAGCTTTCATATATTTTCCAGGAAAAAAAGGCTATTATCATTCAAACTTGCTTAGCGCCAATTGTTAGCCATCGCCCACGTACAACATTTGATGCCTACAACATTTAGTCATCTCCGAGATTTTCATTTTGCCTGGATGATTTGATGCGAAGGCGATACCCACGAAGGATTCATTACAACCACCCTGTCCGTCTCGGTCTACCGAGCCGTCCCTCTGTGCTATAAATCATCGTGGGGCGCCTCTCCGAAATGAAGCCCCCGAGAGCAATTTGATTTTTTGCAATTACACGGTCCCACTGATCACTGCCAGTGTTATGGGTTGGTTAAGAAAAAGTGTCTGCTACCCTTTTAAATTAACCAGCATGCAATTAATAGCCTAATTTGTAGATGTGTATAATGCACTTAATATGCAGACAGGAGCAACCTGTAACCAGAAGTTCAATTACTAAAAGACAAACAGTTCGTTAATAGTCAAAAAAGTACTTTCTTTTTTTTTCTTTTTTTTTTCTTCTATTTTTTAAGCTGGATAAAATGAAAATCATTGATTTTAATCTGAGTTGAGAGTCACTGACTACTGCTGTAGTTCTGAAAAGTTTTAAGAGGCATGTTGAAATCATGACTTTTTCCCCCACCTTTAGGCAACTCCCGGAGTTATAGATTTCACGGAGCCTTTGGGAGCAGTCTCCTCAGCTCTAGAGAAGTAGATCAGAGAGCAGGATTCTTTCATATCTGGGGAAGGTAGCAGTTAATTCTGCCACCAAGGCAGAGATTAAACAAAGGTCTTAACCCGGATAGAGTCTGAAATTTCTCATCCTTGATTAAATGTGAATGCTTGCTGCTTCAAAACCGTTGTCGGTACCCAAGAATTAAATCCATTGTAAATGCTGTAAGATCATTGAGAACTATGCATTTCAATCAAGTCTTTTATTAAAATTGTCCCGACGGGCAGTTTAAATAAGCATTTTAAAATCAAACTATACGAAAACCATATAAAGCATCCACTTTTTGTCTACAAAACTTATACAACTTTTTCAATAAACTTTTTTTTTTGTCAAGGTCCTTTTTGATAAATGTTAATTTTTGCATAGGGGATATAAAAAAAATGTTAAGCACTGATACAGTGCGTAAGACACATCGGTGTATGAGTAAAACATTACAAATAAAGTTCTTTGTATTATAAATATTTGTATAAACTTCAACAATGGGAGACTTTTGAACTGTCCTCTTTGACGGTTCTTACCAGTAGTACGCACGCTCAGAAATACACACGCAGTACTGAGCATGTGCGCACACGCTCAGAACTGTCAAAAAGGACCGCTGTGTCTGCTGCCACCAGCGTCTCAAAAGTCTCCCACTGCCCAACACACGCACAACCCCTTTAATGCCTCGAATCAGCCTCAACTCTAAAGTTGGCAGGGATGATAAATTGGTATTAGTTACAACCTATAAGCTTGGCAAATAAAAAGTTCCCAATAAAAAAAGCCATTTCATTCACACAAGGTTTTAATTTCCACACACGTACAAAAGCTCTGATGTTGCCAGTGGTTACTATAAATTAACAGCTAAGTGGCAAAAATTAAACTGGCTCCATGCTTTTCATTAGTTCCCCTCCCCTTTTAAGCCTTCAGTCACGTTCGTAATACTCCCAATTTTTAACACGTAGTTCAGTCCACAAGGTAGTAATTAAAATAGGCTCATTATCATATGTATAGTGTCAAAATTGCGGTGAAATGTGGATAGAAAGTTGGTAAATTGGGTTCTAAATGTTTTTAAGTTAGTATTCAGGCACAAATGTGCAAGGAGGAGGTCTCAAATTTGACGTGAAAAATCTACAAGATCAACAGGCTTGTAGCTCAAAATGTTTAATGGACGAGATTTTTTTTTACAAGACCAGAATCAAGATGAGAAGAAACTTTCTAAACTGTTTTTACTTGAACAAGCTGGAGAAGCTTTATCTTGTTGGTCTTATTGAGAGATATTTATCAGACAACATTTCATATGTATAAGTCAACATTTGAACATGATTTGTTTTTGTTGAAGATATTCCACAGTAAGGCGTTAGGCCCTATCGTTCAATTGTAAAACACAAGACCACCGGACTTGTCCAGCCGGGACGCTAAAATCGCTGGCCTCGGCCCAGCAGTCCTGTGTAAGTTTCGAGCCCTGAATGCATTTCTTGTTACAGTCTACACTGGGTGTTGGGTGAGCAGAGTGACTTGTGATGCTCCAACCATTCCAGAAACCAGGCTTTTCCTGCCAAAACTCAAACCCGGGCTTATTCCCCTCATCAAACAGATGAGAAGAAGATCTGTCAAATAACACCTAATCTAGGCTTTTAAGGTAGGCATATCTCAACATCTAGAATGTTTCAGATATCACACCACATTGGTACCACAGCTGATTTTTGATTGTCTTCACATTTCCCTCTACAAGGAGTCCAATATGCTCAGCACATTTTAACTTTAACAAGTGTAGGTCTCCCTCCGCCCCCACCCCCCTACTGTTCCACCTAGACGATGAAAATATAAACAACGGGGAGACAGGCCAACTCCAAGCCCAGCCCTCTACCAAGAGCACGTTTGCCCCAAGCAACCCTTTCCACCAGTGGGGGTAGGTTTTTATGATTTATACGCCCGGTGCTTGATTTTCTAAGTTCCGATTCCCTCCATTTTGGGCTCTAGTTTCAGTAGACAAAAGAGTTGCTCTGTAGAAACAGGTTACCGGGCAAAATTTCGTTGTCTTTGGTTGATTCCCTGCAAACGTAGAAATTACTAGACCCCAATTCCTGACCCTCACACTGAACGGAGGTACTCAATCAAATCAAAGACACCAATAGAGGGCGCTATTACACCTCCCATAAAAGACATATTGATTTATAGCCAAATTGTCAGCATCACCTTGCTAGTCCAGCTTCATCATCCAACAGAGGCCCTGGGGCAGCTAGCATGGCATGCACCGTATTTCTTAGAGATGGCGGTTGACAGGTGGAAATATACACGGAGAAAATATTGCGGGCAAACACTAAAGTGTGCCAGCATTATTACTTGTACACCAATCTATCCACTTCAATATGTTGTGCTTGGTTGACAGGAGCCAGCCAGCCTTACGAGGCCTTGATGGGGATGCAGCCTGGACACTCACATTGAGATTTGTCAAGAGGCATTATATTCACTAATTACACTTAAAGATGTCCCACTGGGTGCTCTCTCAGGCTGCCACATTCTTGGTCATGTTCCCCGTGTGCAATAGCAATAATAAAGAACATAGAGTCTTATCTACCACAATAGGAGTCAGACTATTTTAACCCTTCAAGCCTCAGTTTGGTTGGCATTGATTTAAATGGGAGAATCAGAAAAACAAGATGGCTGCACTATGATAAACGTCAACAGTGGTGTAACGTTGATGATTATTTTTTTTCTAAATATTGGTTTTACAAAATTTAGGGTTCACACACTATAACAAGCTTGGTTGAGATACAGCGGATGCTAGTTCTGTTGAGGTCTTTTATGTATTTCGATCTGAAATGCCAAGTTTTCTGGATTAGAAACTTCTTGGCCTATCAAAAAAATAATGTGTATGTGGTGATATTAAAGTGTTATTTCAGTGTTTATGTAGTGTGATTCAAAGTGTTATTTTTGCATTTGAACCTGATCTTGACAAGAGAAATTTGTATTTGGTGCTATTCAGAGTGTTCTTTAAGTGTTTATTTGGTGTCATTCAAAATGTTATTATAGTGTTTATTTTATATAACTCCAAGTGTTATTTGTTACTTTGTGTGATTTGATATATACATGAAAAAACAAACCTGTGAAAATCAGGGCTGAATCCGTCGTCCCAGTCAGGAGAAAATAGTGAAAAACCGAGCACATTTTTCAGCATGTAAACACATTGATCTTAACTGTTATTTTTACAACCAAAACTAAAATCGGGGTCTTCAAATTAGACTTTCTCAACTTTAACAGTATTTCAGGCAGAAATATTTCTTTGAAAGATTGGTACTGGTATATGAACTTCATAATCAGTAAGCTTTCAGACTGATACTAATTAAAAAAAATTGGATGAATACCAATCCTATATTGCATCTTTAAGTGTTTATGTAGTGTAAATCAAATTTGGAAATAATGTTAAATTGAATACAAGCAACAAAACTTTAAACTGTTCCAGCTGTATGCTTGAAGATGAAAGGACAAATTTAAAATCATTTTTTTTTTTCGTACAAATTAAGGTGCAATATGTACTTTTCCGACTAAAAGAACTGGGGGGAAAAAAAGAAACATTCTGTTCCCAACAACTAATGTTGCAATATCCCTTTAGGAATAATCTCATATCCTGTTATCTTTGGCAAATCAGAAAGACTGCAAAACATTTTAATAAGCAGCGGTGTCTAATTTCAAAATCTCACAAGATGGACCGACCGGGAATTATTTTTTAAATCGATCTCAAACATTTCCTTCAAAAAAATGATCCTCAGTCTACAGAATCTCAACTGTTTTTTCGCAAATCAATTATTCACATGATCTTTTCTCTGAATGAAACGCAACAATCTGCAGATTCTGATAAAGGCAAACAGTTTTATTATCATATATTTCTTCGTTGATGACAGTTTGACGACGAGATATTTGATTCCACCCCTGCTGTGATTCATGAGTCACGGAATTTCTTGCAAGAACACAAACCGGTGTAGAGTTACACCAGGAACACGCTTCACGCTGTGTACGTCCGATAAATGCTGGTACTGCTGCAACATACAACAAGCTCTCACAAACTTGGCAAAAGAAATTGCCCGACAAACTTCAATGGGAGAATAAATCTTTGGCAATTGATTTAACAGATATCTAACAAGCTTCCACAAAATGGGCAAATAAACTGCCCAAAAACTTATAGGAAATGTAGCCGTTTGCAATTGATGTGAAACCGGATATTGTTTATATTTAAAGGCAAGGATACCTTTGGTATTTGGAACCGTACGTTTGTTTCAATCCTATATAATTGTAGATACATATCATAAAACTAACAAATAAAGCCTTTTCAAAAGATGTTTGCGTTCTTGAGACATCGGCAACAATCGGGAGCGGTCATTTCCACACAAAAGGGTCCAAAAAAGCTGAAACTGCATGTTTTTCATTACGTGAAAAGGCTTCATGCCTGAAGTCTTTCTCAGATTCAAGTATTTCAGGGGGGAAATTACCTCTTTCTCAAAAAATACTTTACTTCAAAGGGAGTCATTTCTCACAATGTTTTATACTATCAACAGCTCTCCAATGCTCCTCACCAAGTAAGTTTTTAGGGTCATTTTTGGGGGGAGTAATTACCAAAAGTATCCCCTGCTTCTCAAAGGGTGAGCCTAACATTGGTCAGAGTAAAAACATAAATGATTTGCATATAACTTGCATGGTATAAAGATGGTCATGGTGGAAAACTTTTCTTGAAATGTTTTTGCTTGAATTACTATAGTTTTTGAGAAATGAGTAAGAACTTTTTGTTTTGATCTGGCGAGCCTGAAACGCGACGTTTGAAAACAGACAACATCAATGGGGTTTTTAACTTCTCATGACTCCGATGAGTGACTGATCCTTACTTTCACCAGTTTGCTAATTCATGTTTTTATGTTGGGTCACATAAAGTGCAGATACTGGTATTTGTCAGCTACCAATCTTGTCCGCGTGCTTTAACAACCTCTCACAAAAAATTCCCTTCACACGTTGGAGCAGTGTACGCACGTGGGAACCAGTGGTTCCAGTGGGAACCAGTGGTTCCAGTGGTTCCCAAAAAAGGTTTGAATATGTCAGAGACAAGCACAGAGAAGTAGGAAGGCCTGAGACAAGCTTACGAAATATCCAAATGCAGTTCAGCAAACAGCTTCTTAATTAAAAGTGTTTAATACGTAAAGTGTTTAATTCCTCAGTTCAAACAGCTTGCCCTTGCTCCATCATTTCGTCTTAATATTTGATCGTCTTCAAATCACGCCTCTGTACAAACAAGACAGGACCCTGAGCATTAATCCTTCAACAGCGCCCTTTATTAGTCAAAGACCTTTTTTTTTCCAACAAGCCGATTTACACTCCACATGATAAACGAGAAGAGCAATAATTACCCTGATGACCCAACCCCACCAATCAACCAAACCACTGAAGTGATGTAATCCGAGACGTTCTCGGTTAGCGTTACCCCTGGAGATAATCCCTCCCCCCTCCCCCCCCCCTCAACTCCGTCCTAAAGCACGCATCCACAATATTCTTATCTCGCTCCGTAGACTCTTAAACAAATTCATGTTTTTGCCATTTGAAATGGAAATAATCCATTTAGCATTCTATGTCATCTGTCTTATCTCTTGGCGGCAGGGGCTTTTTGGTCACAAGTGCCGGAGCGAGACTCCCGTCGTCAGGTGAAGAGACATCGTAATATCACTCCTCAGACGCAGTGGTTTTATGCTAAGTATTCAAACGTACATATGTACACATAATCTCCATGTATGTTCTATTACGTACCCCATGTACATACATGATTGTACAGACATTGTGTAGAAGTCAATTTGAGCACTGCAAACAGCATCGCTATAATTGATGCATTCTTTAATTAAGGGGGCAGGAACCAACAGTATAGACTAAAAATAATTAAATTTCTGTTTATACTTTATGTACAGGTAGAGTAAATTTGAACACTGCATCCAATTGTTATAATTAATGCTATAAGCTGTAACACCAAAACAAAATCATTGACAAAAATATAGTTTCGTCTCTTTTAGAGTCTTTCAAATTTGTAGGTGTTTATCACCTTAAACCGTCCTCACAACTAACACGATTATTAAATTGCATTGAGCAAATTTAATAAGCTGACAGGGTTAACACGATTGCAAACTCAAGCACGAATACAAAGAAGTCCATCAGATACAAATATTCTATCATTTGACGCAATTGATTCTAAACTTGCGCTTTGAAAAACTGTTTTAAAAAATGAAAAAGCTGATATATATTCTTTGTCCTTCTTGGCTCCATATTTTAGAGCATAAAAACATTTATTGTCATTATATGTCAATGTATTCTTATCATTTATCTGCGAATGAAACCAGACATTGAACTCAAACTAACTTGCTCAGTTTTAATTAAAAGAGAAAAATGGTACTGGCCTGACAGTTTTACCCTTGCCAAGTCTTTGTCAGAGGCTTTCGGAAACTTCAATGTATTTATAATTTTAAAAAACATGGGGAATATCACTTGCTTGAAGCCCCGGCTCAACTTTGGTAAGAAGAAAAACGTAAGTGTTCACAGATTTACATATTACCTTACATGGTATACAGATAATGATGGTAGAAAACTTTCCTTGAAATCTGCCCGAAGTGTTATCGTTTTTTAATAATGAAAGAAAAAAGATTCAAAATTAGTTTTCGTCTCAGTAGACGAAAACCCTGCCTATAGGAATGCGCACAAAAATGCTGAATGCATTTTTACCGTTTTCTCGCAAACAAACCAAAGAAATGAGCTGACATTTTCACAGGTTGGTTTTATTACAAATATCTTGATTTCTGCACAGAATGGAAGCATTTACAGTCTGTTCACCAATGTTGAGCTGGGGCTTTCAATATACAACATATCAAGGACATCGGATATTAACCAAGAATTTGACACCATTTAACACCACAGCATTCATGTCAAAATTATCCGCGTTGTACTTTTGACAAATAAGTAACAAGAAACTCTTAAAGGGGTATGCTGCCTTCAGATTGGGTGCTTTTTCGGCTCTAGATAAAAAGCATTTGTTATAAATGAATACGGTTGGAAGGATATTTTATATAGAATGATTCACATGAATATTCCTTGAAATGTTGTGGTTTTTTGTTTAATTTGGTGACAGAACACGATCCGCCATTTTGTACAACCAAATCTTTGACTCCACAATATGGCGGACCGTAAGTAGAGTGTGGTTGCGCTGGTTGCAAATTTATGTTTTTTTAATCACTTCTCACAAATCGCAACACACCGTGGGTGCTTTATTGCAAGAACAAGTCTTAAAAAACAATAAGAAGCAATTTGCAAACAGCAAAATTTTAAGAGATTTGAAGGCAACGTTTCGCCTTCACGCTTTGTTATCGCCAATGCAACTACAAAATACACCATTTTTTTGCTCAACTGGAATCAAATAATTTCACAGACTACATTATTGATATCATCCTAAATTTAGCCACCAAAAAGCAGTTGTGCCAAAAATATGAGTAGTGTCATTCTTACTAAGTGCGTCTGCATGCAATCCAGCCATCATAAGAGTTCACATGCTTCATATCTATGGCTCCACTATGCTATTTACCCCGGCGGCATTTGGGGGTCACAACCATCTCAGTCAATCTAAAGATCCAAATAATGACCACAACTCCCACTACATAATTCTTCATTTATGATGAACTTGAAGTGCAATTTCGCCACGGTTCCCTGGGATCCATCAATCTAAATGACCTATGACTGGCAGTGAATAACTAGTGGACACAGGAGGTGTCAGAGAAGTTTATTATATCTCTAACCCCAACCCACCCCCCCCCCCCCCCGAAAAAAAAAAAAAAAAACCAAACAAGCTCAGCAAGCTTATTGGCTCAGCTTATCATCATCCTTTCAACTCCAGGATCCAATTAGCTACGTCTAAATAAACTTTCCAGTGTGTGAGTTGTGCGGACAGATTTGTTAGAGTACCAATTTTATATCGGGCCCCAGAAAGCCACATAAATTAGCTCTAAAACCTGCAGGGAAAAACATACTGCTACACACAAACAAGTTTCCCGCCAAAATGTTTTGTAACATAATGTTGGTGAGTTCGAGTCAACTGGTTCCTTACAAAACAGTTGCGAAGCAAAGTTACATAGGTTTGAAGGCATTGCTTGGTGAGGTATCAATGTATATTTGGTTTGTGGTAAAACCATGTTTTTGTGAGAACTTGTCCTGTTATTATTCTACTACCGCGGAGTAGATTTCGGAATTCAGGAGGACAACTTCGCTCTGAAAAGAACTGTCCTGCTTATTAAGTACTACATGTACCTGAGACTACTACTACTTTTACTACTTAAGCAAAGTTTATTAAGCAACATTTTGATCTTTTTGACCACAAGTCCCATTTTTCAATGCAATTATTGAAAAAAGGTGAAACACAGTTTTCAAATATTGTACGAATGGAATTAAAATTAAAAGTATTTTACTCGGTACTTTCCAGAGTCCTGTGAAAAAAAACCACAGGCATACACAGTGCTTAACACACATCAGTGTATGGGTAAAAAAACACTAAAAAATGTTCTTCACACCGATGCAAAAATTAACATCTTTTATGATGGAATTAAAATCAAGGAAACAAAAACATCAAAAGGATTCCGAGAACCAACGTCACTCCACATCTGGTCAGAAAAGTACTGTATAGTCTTGTAACTCATCAACACTCTGTGATTTCCTCGCCTTTCTTCCTTTGGGAATCGCCACAATTATAATCTAACGACATGCATAGATCATTAAAGTACAATCACGGTCTACTGCACCCACAAATGTAGCTCCATCACTCCCATTTAGAAGTAATTAACATATCTTGTCGCAAATCACCATATCCAAAAATATGCATCTCTCTAACAGAGTTGAGATCACACCCAGTTGTGAAAGGTTAATCGACCCGAGGGTAGATGGGGGGGGGGGAGGAAGAGTGAAAGGTCAAAGGGTACAAATTAATGGACCAGAACAACCTCCAGAGTCCAAGCTTTGGAAGAATGAAATCTGGGAATCAGGGATTTTTTATTCCTTCCGCAGTCAACATGGTAAACTAATCAGCAACACAGTGATTACTTTACAACTCCCCTGGTCCCCTGATTTTTCGGAGTGTGATCACCGTTCAGTCACTTCCAGACGCCCTCTTCAATAACTGAATCTGACATCTAGCTTGATTTGTAATCATTATGCATGGAAGGAAAACGTAAAGTAACTAATGAACGTGGACATCTTGTTTTCTATAAAAAGTAACAAATGAAAATCAGAAACCGAACAACTATTTCCAAAGATAGTTCTTAAACAGTTTGAGAGATTTCAAAAGGCAATAAATATAAAATGAAACAGCAAAACTAAGAGTGTTATTAACTTAGTTGTCCAAATTAAATACAATAAATGAACAACTCCCTAACGTTAATTACTAGGGACCTTCCTCAATCCTTCATAGTCCTCCAAAAATGAGTTGTGCATGAAACTCACTGCCTCAATCCTTCAAAATCCTCCAAATGAGTTTGTGCATAAAGAATCCTTTGTATATAAAAATGTACAGTTTGCAAGACAAAGCACATGTACCCAGCATACCATTACACATACAGGAATAAATTTCCTTAATTATTCATTGTCTTCCAAAATCCTCTGAAGTCCTCCAGAATCCTCCATGGTAAATTTTCATAATGCCCTAAATCCACCACAATCCTCCAAATCTCATTGAAGGATGCTTCCTCAATCCTCCACACTCCTCCATGTATCAAATGTCGACCTTCCTCAATCCTTCATAATCCTCCAATTGGTGATTTTCGAATGTGCCTCAATCAGACAAAATCCTCCAAATCCTCCGGAGGATTATGGAGGACTCAGGAAGGTTAGTTAATAAACATCAAGAGTATTATTTGAAAATTTTGACATTTGTTTATATACTGAATACCACTAGCAACTGTCCCAAGGAATACATTCAACACCAAGTTCTTGTTTTGATTTGCCCAATCAGATTGTGGATAGTCCTGGCCGATAGGCCCTGCGCACCGGACTCGAGTTCTGGTGTTATCAGAAAGCGGGTTCGATTCCCGGTCATGTCACTTGTGTCCCTGAACAGGACACTAAAAAAAATAACTGCTTCGTCCTTCGGATGCAGGTCCTGTGTGTTGTGTAACGCACGTAAAAGAGCTCAGAACACTTATCGATAAGAGAAGGGGTTTGCCCTGTGGTGTTTCTGCCATGGTTGGCTGCTGACTGCAACGAATCATCTTGTAAACCATAATTCAAACATAGCTCTGCATACCAGTGCTGCTGCATACCAGTCATTAAAACAATAAGCCCATTAAGACACCCACAGATAAAGCACTGTGTTAGAAATTATTATCAGATCCCAAACTAGATGAAAGGCTTTTTTTAACATGATGTATATTTTCAGCTTTCAGGCTGCAAGACAAAAAATGAATCAAATTACAGGAGTTTATTATCCAACAAAGAAAATAAAAAGACAAATGGCTGCCGCGTGGGTAATAGTCTATTTTAAGGCCAAGCCAGAGCAGTTGCCTTTTCTTATTCGACTGTCCTTGCCCCGATGAGCTATCCGTGCAGCACAATGCTTGATTATAACCCTGCGTCACACGACCATTCATTCAAGCAGCTGTTCTTGTCCCAACAAGATTGCAACAGATCACGGACGGCCAAGATATGAAATATCCGGGTTGTGTACACAGACCCGAGCTATTCTAAGACAGAACCATCGAGGGATCAAGGCAAAACCACTAACAGAAAAAGCAGAAATCCCTAACCTTTCAAAGTTGATTTTTCCTTCTTGGGAGGGGGGGGGGGGGTAGACATTTTTAAAAAAAGAGGAAGGGAACAACTGGCAAATTGATTTGTTCCTTTTGAGCATCCTGGGAAAAGGGGGCGGGGCTTGCTGAAACCTGGGGGACGAGCAAGATTGATTCTTTGTTGGGGAATTGAGATTTCTCCACAGATAAAGTTCACCTGAACTTTCTAGATTTTGGCGTACTCTGCCAAGCTGTGAAGTTACATGAAGATAAATTGGGGGGATGAAAACATGCTGAAATTAATCTTCAATTTTACACATCCGGATGTTCGTACACGTACAGCGTTCAGCTCAACATGAGGAAAGAAACACGCACCAAAATAACCCTTCAAAAACCTTGTAGGAATTAATAGAAATAAATGTCTGGACTTGTACAATAATCCACTCCAAGGAGAGATTAAAAACCAAGGGCAATAACTGTCAGATTGAACAAAATTGCAATAATCCTGACATCTTTGACATTAAAAGGAAGGGACATTAATTGGGTACAGATTTGAAATTTCTCACGAAGGTGGGGGCTGAGGGAGGGGGGGGGGCATGAGAAAAGAGAGGGCGTTACAAAATGCATGAGTGAAGACCGCCATGTAAATATGTTACGAATAGTGTACATGGGTCATTCCATCATGAAAGTGGGACACAATTTGTGACTTTTTTCAATGTTATTATTTTTTTGTTAGAAAAAATGTTGATTCTTGTTTATGTTTATCAATCATCACCTTTTATTTGGGTGTTTCAGAAAGTTTCAAATCCTTCACACACCATCTTACCTGATATTTTTGCTAATATTCTTAAAAATGCATGGTAACGATGTAACAGGGACACCATGCTTGTAACACATTTTTTTTCAATATTATGGAAGTAATAAACAAATTTGCAAGGTTCAACAGAAACTTGATGCCAAATCCATAAGAAAAATAACTGCCTTCATGGGTATTAAAGTACACATGGCTGAGAAAATTAAGGATGTATGTCACAATGTAACGGGGACACCAAATGTCACACCTATGGTGTCCCTGTTACATCAGTGCAGGCACTATATCACATTTATTTTACACCACAGTAATCAAGTAAAACCTTTTTATGGTTCACGTTTGGTGTTATTTATACTAAGTAAAGCAAGATTGACCAAGTAGACTAGTGAAGTGGTGAAAAAGCTTCATAGGTGGTAACGATGTAACGGTGTCCCTAGTGTCCCACTATACATTATGTGCTTTTAGTGCTTAAACATGTATAAAAGTAGCTTCTCTTTTCAAAGCTCCATTACCACTCTTGTCCCCAAGTTTACCCCAAACAGCGCCCTCTTGTGGCTCAGTGTATGTCTGTCCTAACGTAACCGAATGCATTGAAGTAAAATCATGACGGAGGTACATGCACTTTAATACTGAGTAGACACAGCTCCATAGGGACTGAACCCTACCGAGACCGGTGGAGATACAATTATTGCAGCTAGAGCATGTTCACAATGAAGCCTGTATTGCATCTGTGACCACATTTAGGTTGGCTAAACATCTTGTAATGGAAGATGGATCAACAAACCCTTCCCACGGAGAATGGGAAGGGGGGGGGGGAGTTGTTGGGGGAGGGCATCGAGCACTGTGGTATCACTCTGGAAAGAACCAGTAAAGACTTTCCACGACAAGACTCCAGAGGCTCGGAGCTGGGGACAATCTTGCTAAGTAATCACGTCTGCTTCAGAGAATTTAACAGACATCTGGTGTTCATGCAAACTGAACGCATGTCATCGATGACAATTTTTGTTTGTCGTTTTGACAAACACAAAAACTGCTGATTCAAAGATTCAAAATATTTGGTCTAGTTCAAAATTACAGGACAACGACTCAAACCACACAGGGGTTAGGCCTACCGAGCAAGACGGGGAATATTTGGAAAGACACGGTGGAGACAAAGTGTGGGTACAGGACAAACAATGGCAGGGCAATGTCAAAGCAATGGGCCCCATTTTCACACAGCTAAGGCCTGATACTCGTTGCTGACAAGAAGAACTGAAACTAGAATCAACATTCTAGGTGTGTTGAAACGATGACATGTCCACCTTTAGGTGATCCCCCTAAAGATATAGATTTCAAAGAGCTTTTGGGAACAGTATCTTCTGCCACAAGACAAGTAGATCAAAAGAGCAGGATTTATATTCATATATGTGCAAGTTCGGTCGCTGACATTTCGTAAATTTGCGAATTAAATCACGCATGCGTGGTCTGTTTTTCACTCGAACTCGTCCAGTCGATCGACAAGTCAAAATAGTTAGTAAATGTATATTGTTGAGCAGGATAGAGTTGACCTAAACGATACCGGAACAAATTGTAGGAACGTCATTTTCACTGTCATTTTCTATTATTTTCTCTACTTTTGTGCCACTATCAATTAATTATCTTGATGCAAAGATATCTTGTTGTCATACTGAACAAAACCGTCGAGCTATCGTTAGACTACTCATTCGTTGTGACATAACTTGTGAATTTGACCAGAGAAGCAGTGCTCCGGGGCTAGGTTGGTCCAGTACAACTATCTAGAATGAACCACGCAGTGTTCGGCTGACGTCTAGATCGACTATGGTTAAAGCTAGCCAACTCTAGTCACCCACCCGAACTTGCTCTATGCAAAATAAAAGCTATTGCTGTTTTTCGCCATGCAGACAAAAGAGCCTGAAAAGACTGGGCAAAATCTTCCACATATCACAATCGAGAAAACAAACTAAAAAAAATATACTTTTTTAATTTTTTTTTTATCAAATCTTTTGAAATTTTGTTTGTACAAAATTCTTGAAAATAAAAATATTTGTTGCAATTTTTTTTTAAACAATAATTTTTTTTTATCTAATTCAAAGAATTTGTTAAATTAACATTGAAACAAAATTAAAACTTGGGGTGAGGATGTTTATTCGACCTCAATGATTCTAGACTACAGGCAGTATGAATTGCGAATCACGCACACATTCTGAATTACATAGTTTTCATGATAACATGCCATAAAAATTCCTAATTGTTTACAAGTAACCAGAAACTGAGGTCAAGTCTTATTCTCTGGTATTCCTTAGTTGATTTGTTAAACTAATTTTAATTTCATACATTTCATGGCTAAATTTTAATTTCCCAACAATATGATATAATTTGTATATAGCCACAAACAACGTTAAGCTAAAGTGTTTGAAGAAACAGAATCTCGCATACATAAAACTCAATATGGCTGGGACCAACTTGGTCTCAGAAGTTGGAATGCACACGAGACTTGAAGCGTCTCTTTAGATACAGGTCTACAATTTCTCATCCTTGTAATTACGTTTATACGCAGACGCAATAATATTGGTCACTGGTCTCATTATAGTTCTGCAAGAGTCTCTGTGGTACAATCGACAGACATTCCGTGATGATAATAAGCACAAATCAAATTAAGAGAGTTCAAGGTAGGAACGGATTCGGACATGGAACAGCGTGATTAAATTAAGAAATAAAAACACTAAAAGCTTTGCTGGAATGCCCCATGATTTATTGGAGAGTTTGGGGTTAATTCTTAACCTTAACACCTGCACTTTTTTTTCAGTCTTCATTTTTTTTCAATTTTACTTTTTTTATTTCCTTTTGCTGTTCCAACTCATACATTCCTTTCTTTATCATCTATTTTTTTTTAATGTATATTTTCGAGGATTGTTTAACTCCCAAATGTACGAGTTTTCACCTCAATTGATTTTTGTTTTGTTCTACACATGTTGTACAACTTGTTTATTCTTGAGCTTTTTTATTTGTTACAATTTTCATCTCTTAATTTCTGTTGCATTTGGCTACAATTAATATTTGTTTGCTTTTTATCTTACTATTTCTCTGTTTCTTAAATCAATTTTGTATTAATGGTTACTGTTGTATTATTTAAACCATCAACCGATTAATTTTACTTTAATTTGGTTAAATGTTTCTCTGCTATTCATTCATTCGTTTTGATTTTAATTTTTGTAGATACATTTTAGCTTGGGGGAGTTGGGGGAGGGGATGGACAAAAGATTTAGATTTTTTCATCCTCTTTGGTGCTTGTCAGCCTCCATGCATGTCCCATGAGCCCAAAGCTCATCTCCCACTGTCTACAAAACCAAGATTATTCAAAATGTATCCACGTACCGTCGCACGGCATCGTTAGACGACACACCGGCATCCCGGTTCATGACATCCTCAAACCTCCACATGAGTCATACGTTTCGAATACACACACTGAGCCTGTTTAGATTACACCGCGAATCCTTCATTTACACACGTAGCGTTACACACCAAACCCTCCCTGTATGCTTCAGTACTCCACTAAATTCATAATTTAGCCGCGTTTTCAACGGGGGGTGGTAGCGAGAGTAGACCATTCAGTGGCTTGGAGATATTGCTATCGTCTAATTCATCCCGTACGAGGAGTGCAGTAGATGAGTGGACTGACCCATGTTATTAAACCAATGCATATTGACAGAGTAACAATGGACGGATTGCGAATTCACGGCAATTTTATAGCTCAAGAGTTTTTTAACTATGTATTTGTGATGAATATCTGTTTGGTTTATCTCATCTCACTTACAGCACTCCCTGGTATTGGTCTACGTGAGTGCACAGCCCTATTGATTCAGCTTGTAAATGATGCAGGCCACCGTATTCAACACGAGAATGAACGTCTGCAGCCTGACCAAATAAATACAATCTCAAGCTTTCATTACAAAAAGACAATCTTCCAGTATTTGAACAGGGGCATGCAATTAATAATTCATGCAATTATACACATCTGCAAACCCAACAATGCTTTTTTTTTTTTTTTTTTTTTTTTTTTTCCCAATTTTAAATTATACAATTCCCTTGACAGAAGCATTACAACTGGACGACAGTTAATAAGCTCTCAGCGTGTTTGTTTATGATACAGTTGATTGTAATTATGCAATGTAAGCTCATGCACTGTCAAAGTAAATCCACTGACAGCCACAAGAAACCAAAAATAAATGTTGGAGACGGTTTTTCTTTTTCGAGAAA
This sequence comes from Marthasterias glacialis, assembly GCA_911728455.2. Lineage (NCBI taxonomy): Eukaryota > Metazoa > Echinodermata > Asteroidea > Forcipulatida > Asteriidae > Marthasterias > Marthasterias glacialis. Next base: position 22,417,683 of record OU452229.1, on the reverse strand, counting down.
ACAAAATGATAAATCAATGGGGCCCATAATTTCATACAGCTGCTTAAGCAGAAAAGATTGCTTAACAATTTTACGAAAAGAAAAAAAAATGAGCAGGATACCAGTCACAGATTGTACGTGTATGTGAAATGGTATTTTGGCTGGTAACCTTATTCTGGTAAGCGTATTTCTGTTGTGCTTAGCTAGATTGTAAGCTTAAAGCAGCTCTATGAAACTGGGCCAGGAAGACATTTGACAAAATAACAAATTTGGGTTTGTAGTGTATTCATCGAGTGCAGGAGGATTTGAATTTGAAGCATGCATTTATTCATTGTGTTGCCGTGTCTCAAGCATGTGTGCCCACGGCAATATTTCGCTCATGAAGTCGCTCAGAAGGTGAAATCTGCGACGTCACGTTTAATTTTAAAAGACATTTCTTACTTAACTCTGACAAACAAAAATGTAAAATAGTATCACACAAGTACAATGGCAGACTTTTAAAGATGCTATTAAGTTGCATCAAACTTAGTTCTTGAAAATGTGCGCATTCTCGGAACTACATATTAAGGACAATTTACCTGGTATATCTGCTGCCACCTAGTGTCCAAAAAGTCTCACACCCATTGCATAGAAAGAAGCAAGTATATGGCTACAACTATGGGTGCAAAGACGAATTTATGAATAGAGAAAAAAATAACTCTTTGCTGATCTTGTTTTTAACAAGCTTGAGCGAGTTTCATCTTTTCCGACGAAGAGCTCGATGACTGTAATAAATAAATATGCCAGACACACAAGGTAAGTTTTAAAACTTCAAAAATAGGCCTACAAATAGAACAGGTGTGACAAGTTATTGATCCAGTTTATGGGTAAAGTATCAAAGGATTATGGGTAGAGATTTCTTTAAAAAGCGTGAAAAAGAAGGTCGCTTTATAAAGTCAGGATGGTGAGGGCGAGGCCATTTTCATTTCATCTCAAAGTCTACTTGAAATGTTTGAAGGGGCACCAAGGCCAAGACCTGGGCAACAGAGGCCATGGCTTTCCTTGTCCTCAGTGTAATTCCAGGCTTAAATAGGGCCAAGGGAAAGGGAAACTTGCAAGTGAAGAATAAATTAAACAAATATTTATTAATCACAATTTTGAAAGGTTCAACGCGCCTCCAGAGTCAACGTCCTGAAAAGAACATCTTCCCATTTGGGATTTCACGTGTGGGGACATCTTGGCCGCCATCAGCTTATACTCCATCTGCGACATGATAAGACATTTTACTCAATGAAGACTAATTAAAGCTATATTCAAGCTGAGCGTGTTCAATTACCTACTGCTGGTCAGAGCAATTAAAAATGTCACTAACGACGTCACCGCGTGAGCCGGTACTTACTGTTGTGTGGAAATCAATTTGACGAGGCTAATCACAATAATTGTACAAGGTGTGATTGACTGTTGATTGCAATTAGCAAGTAAAGGCAGAACTCATATTGTTTCTTAAAAAATAACAGATCTTAGATTGGCAGATTGTGACAAGTAAACGCCGAGAATACAAACACTACATAATCAACTGTCACCAAATAATTAACCTTAGACAGCAGGATGACAAACAGCAAGGGGTAAAAAAAAAACAAGAATGTTTCGCAGAATTTTCAATTCATTATGTGTCCATTAAACAGAAAATCTCTGGTATAACACACAACTCATTAACCAATCAGAGTAAACACAGGTGAATACAAAAAATGATTAATTGTATCCATAAATCATCTTTATCTCCTTGAGATCAAAATCATCAAGAATAAAGAAAAAAATATAAGTGAACAAAAATGTACAATATCTTTCTCCACCAACTTCAGGTGAATACAAAAAATGATTAATTGTATCCATAAATCATCTTTATCTCCTTGAGAGCAAAATCATCAAGAATAAAGAAAAAAATATAAGTAAACAAAAATGTACGATATCTTTCTCTACCAATACTCAAAAATCTAGAGGCAAAAGCAATTTTCCTTTCTCTTTGATAATTCCTATCTCAGACACATAATGATACAATCAGTAAATAAAAACAGCTATCAGCACACCACTCTCTTCAATTATTTTCTCCCATCATGAAGAGGGAAAAAAATGGAAAATCATATCTCCGCATCTTTAAAGAGCAACCGCTAGACTAAAAGCTCACAGGGCCGTAATATTGCACATGCACATCGCACATCTTGGCCGGCATCAGAAATCAATATGAGATGCTCTCCTTTGCCGGTGGCGCTGAGGCAGGACGCTTGAGTGGTTGCAGTGAATACCAAAATGCATCATAATTTGTGCGATTGGCCGACTAACCCCCAAGTTGAAAGGGAGTCAATTGGCAACAGTCTCTATGCTAGGGGGACGCGACCCTAAAACCAGGTGTTTCACACTACAGCTCCTGCTATCTGTTGTGATCGCCGTGTAACATGTCACCCCTTTTTTTCCCACCCTGAGTACGAGATATAGTAGGGAGGGGGTGTCAGTTGAGATGTTCACTAGAGAGCAGTGTAAACATCACGCCCCTTTGAGGCGGAAACTGAGTGTTAATGCATTTTGGGCAAACCCTCCAATCCAGACTGTACCCATGTTATTAGCTTTGATAAAAGTGGGTAGAGTGATATAACAATTGGTTTAGGTAAACGACGAGCTCATGCTGATCTTGTCTCGCTAAGTAGACTTTTAAATTGCTTTCTTTGTCAATAAGAGTGGAGTTGGTTATTGCCATTAACGAACCCGTTAGCAGGCAACTCCTTCAAGAAGAAGGGGTTGGCTTTAAAACAATATAAGGATTTTCAGTCTTGGAATGGGAGATGTTTGGATGGTCCTTTTTTCACAGTTCTCACCATGTAGTACGCGTGTTTAGATCTACGCTAGCGATACTGAGCATGTGCGCGCACGCTCAGAACAGGCGGAAAAGGACCGTTGTGTCTGCTGCCGCCAGCGTCTCAAATGTCTCCCATTACAAACAGGCCATGGATGCCTCCACTGCCCCTGGTCTTGGCCTTTTGTAACCCTTTACCATATAGACCTTTGTCATTCTGCCACCATCTTGGTCATGTTCTCTGTATCCAATAACAGTAATAGATGCTAGTATTCATTGTACAAAAAGGAGCCAGACTATTTGCCCTTCCAGCCTCGGTTTGGTTACAATGGTTTGAATGGGAGAAAATCAAGATGGCCGCACCATGATAAAGGTCTATCCCCAAAGACTTTAAGATTGTCCCAATGGAAGTGCCCTTTGCAAAATGAAAAGCCTTGCCCCTTATAAGATAGGGTCACAGGACTGTATGTATGAATGTTTTGGTGTGATTCCTGGCTAAAAAAAAAAAGGTTACATGAAGAAGGTTTCTGATTAAATGTACAACCCCCCCCCCCATCCCTTCCCCGAAATGCTTAAAATGTACATTCTTCCAATCACTTCAAACTGACCAATTAGTTTAAAATGCATTCTCAAATTATTAACGGGCCCTTCAGAGTTTCTGTGTCAAGGATAAACCAATCTGCCAAAAAGGAACTTAATTCAGCCGTCCCCTCCACAATGAAACCCACTGAGTCGGTTCCACACATGAGTAACGTTCCATTTTATCTGCACACAATTAATCCACCCTCAGAACACAACGGGGTCTATGGATCAATTAGAACGGTGTAAAGGGGGGGGGGGGGTTAGCGTTGAGCCATCAAAAGAACACAGAGCTTTTGTTACAGATATGTCAATAACAAAATCCCGCCGTCATAATTTGAGTGATGTCAGTTTTTTTTCCTGGTTTTTTTTTCCCTCTCTCTTTCTCTCTCTCTGTGTCTCTCTTCGGTCCGTGCCAACCATCTGGCTTGTCACGTACCTGAGTACCTGTGTTTGATTAACCCATTTGGGGCTCACACGTACGGCGCACACGAACACGTCGTCTTTGACTCAATAACGGATATTGTTATTGACCCGTAACAAAAATTCCCATCTCGCTCGGCGTTTATGTCATCTACATGAAGGGTTTTCTTCTTTCTTTTTTTTCTTCTTTTTTTTTTTTGCCCGTTGTTCTGACGGATAAATGATTTCTAATGTCTGTTAGAAAGAGAAAAATACGACGTTTAATTTGAGTGGAATGCTTTCCATTCAAAACATCCACCTGTTTCCACAATCCATTCCTTGAAAATCGCTCTCGAAGGGGCACGACAATTTTCCTCTGGTAAGAGACACTTCCTTGAGAAAAATGTAAATTAGTAGTGGAACTTTGCATAGGGCACCACAGCAAAAGCACAGGGCACCACGGCAATCGCTGTGGGTGCCGTGGGTTAATTCGAGGCCTGACAATTAATCTGCCAATCTTCTGACGCCAAACTGTTTTACAAATACACCCTCCGAAAAAGAAGACAAGCTTTTTTGAAAGGAATATTGAGAAACTAAATTCACAATTACTAAACTTGTATTCTCATTTTACTGATTTATTCAAAGTTCCTGTGACCCTGAGGAATCTTATTTCATGAAATCACTTAAAAAATATGTTGAGAAACAAGAACTTATTTTTCTTTTCTTTTCAACATGCAGTATTCAAGCCCCAGCTCAACATTGGTGAGAAAAAAACATAAATGTTCACAGATTTACATATACCTCACATGGTATAAAGATAACGATGGTAGAAAAACTTTCCGTGAAATATTTCACAACTCTTTTTAGATTGAAAAACGGGTGTTTTCAACTTGAATCAGAGTGAAGTTCGCTCCAATTTCACTAAAAAAGGGTGATGCACAGTGAGTTTCACTCTCAAATAAGCCACAATTTCACTCCAAAACGGTGATTTAGAGTGAGTTTTACTCTCAAATGAGCCAAACTGACACCACTCGGCCGAGAGAGTGAATTTTTTTACTCTTTTTATATTTAGAGAGTAAGAAAGAATCTCGGTGGTGGTATTTCCGCAAAGAGTTTCTGAGAAACCGTCTCTGTTAATAGCACTGCACGGAGAAATATTAAGACCATGTTTAAGATGTCAACCACCTCCATCCTCCACGGCCTCTTGAAAAATCAAGACCTAAGATAGTATCGAATATCTCCCAGGAGTTGGAAGTGCTCCTCTGTGTACTTCATCTAAGTCTATTTAAACTAAAAATCTGGAGGAACTTTAAGGACCATTGTTTGCATCCTGTGAAATATGATTTGCTCACTGGATAATGACTGGTCATCGAGTTCACGTGAAAAACCACAAAAGTGTAAAGACCTGATGAGCTTTACAGGCCCATTTATTAAAAAAAATAATAATAAATGACTCAAATGACTCAGACAACTTTAGTGAGAACGTTTATTAATGTGTTTCTTTTTCTTTTTTTTGCAAGTTTTTCCACATCATGATCTTCCTTCAAAATATTCAAAATCAACAAAGATATATTTTCCAACCCGAATTAAAGTCCGAAAGCGGAATTCATTTGAGCAACAGCTAGCCTCAGGGTAAGTGGATTCAAGATTACTTATTCATCCAACACGTCTATGTAATTGCCCCACATATACAATTATTCACTTCTGAATGGAAAAAGGTCTTCTCTTTGTGAGCAACCTAAATTAATTTTCATAGGTTATGTCAAATCCATCATGCAACTGGTCACACCATGACAAAACAAAAATAGACTGCTTCTGGTGAGGTGAACTACTTTTGCCCATACACGAAGTTTCATTTTTTCGGTTCGTCGCTCAGTACTACCTGTAATTTGACAGTCGTCTTAAGACGTCAAATTGGAGAGCAAGAAACTGCACTGGCACACGTAGATATTGTCAATAGCGTTCGAAAAGCAAACTCAAACATTTGCTCGAGTTTCATCTGAAGTGCAGCGGAGCGGATGTCTCATTGTAGCTGGACAACTGGCACAGAGTTTCCAGCTGTCGACGTTCAAGTAATACGAGATAGACCAAGGGTATACCATTCACAAACCTAATCAATAATTATCAATGGAATCAGTCAAATTAGGACCCCGGAATGAAATGCATGTTTTTACTTCGACGACGAGGAGGACTGTTTCTAACGATGCAAGATCGCCCTTTTTAATGTGTTGTTTAATTCTCCCTTGTTTTAGGGGGTTGACTTGTAACAAAATATGGTCTACTCCGAATGTACTTCACTATTAAATTTCATTGTGAAATGGTTATTGATTTGAGTATCAACAGTACGAGTGTTTGACGGCAAACATTTGAAATACAGTCGTCTCGTTGTTTGACAGAAAACTAATCGAAATGAAATCATCAAAATGATGTGTGGGTGGAGAATAGGTCGGCTTGTACTTCTGTTTTCAGACTGTGAATGTTCCCTTCGGAGAAAGACATTTCTGTTTCACTGTAATTTCAAACTCTGCGAAGTTTCAATAAAAAGAATGGGGAACGGTTGACCCATGCCACTTAAAACAAAACTCGTTTTACTGCTTCGCTAAAAAAGAAAATTAAAATAAAATATCTGTACAACTTACTCACTACACCTATTTTTTCTTGTTAGAAACTTTTCATTTGTAAACTTTTACCTTTAAATGCACTAAGAAATCTTTCAACCAAGTTCTTTCTGGTATTTTGTAAAAAAGAATTTGTGTCCAGCCTGGAGTTTTATCTCAGAGAGGGCAAGGCCATTTTCATTTTGTGAAGGGCAATTCCATTGGGAAAATCTTAAAGTCTACGGGAAAGTTTTAAAGGGGCACCAAGTCCAATACCAGGGCAACAGAGGCTAGGGTCTTCGTAGCCTCTGTGTAATTTCAGTTCTGGTTTCTGCCCAAACTTAGCTGGAATAAAATAAACATACAAACCATATGATCTGCAACAGGCAGGGCTTGAATTCGGTGGGGTGGGGAGTTGGGGGGGGGGGGGGTCCACAAGACTGCAGGGCTTGCAGCTCAAAATGTTTACTGGACAGAAATTTCTTTTAAAAACACCAGAACCAAAATGAGAACAACCCTCCTGACGCAGTTTAACATGCATTCAAACTGGGTTTCTTAAGAAGCACTAAGACATGTAGGGGAAGGTTTATCACATGGTATTAAGTATACTTCATTATTCAATAGAATCGAAAGGTATGTCATCAGACTCTTAAGTCAAAATTTGAAAAGACTTTGTTTTTGTTCAAGATATTATTACACAGTGATGTATTAATAATAGTATTCAATTGAAAAACACAAGACCACCTGAACTGAAAAACACAAGACCACATGACTAGTTCGGTCATGAGTTACTGGCCCAACACTTAAAACTACTGCAGGCCTTGATCTTAACCGCGGCCACTGAGGCCATTGGCCTCATGCCCTGTCGAGTTGGCCAGCATGCCCGTCAGAAAAAATTGCACTGTCACTACCAACTTGGCCAGCATGCCCTTGTACAATTTCTTTGATTTGGCCAGCAAAGGCCTGCCCCAGTTTTTCTTAAGGTCGAGGCCTGCTACTGGCTTCAAGACTGTGGTCCAGTGTAAAATTACAGCCCTGCATAGTCTCTTCCTTTAAAAAAAAAACTAATTTCAAGAAAAAGGTAATGAATATGTACTTAGTTGGTTTATCAGTTACAACCGTGTTAATGCCATGTTGTGGTCGAGCGGTCAAGCACAATGGACTCAAGCTCCGGTGTTCTGAGTTTGGGTTCGAGTCCCGGTCTTGACACTTGTGTCCTTAAGCGAGAAACTTAACCATTATTGCTTTGTCCTTCGGATGGGACGTAAAGCTGTTGGTCCCGTGTGTTGTGTAATGCACATAAAAGAACCCAGTTACACTTATCGGCAAGAGAAGGGGTTTGCCCCGGTGTTTCTGACAGTGGCTGCTGAATGCACCATAGCACCTTGTAAACCATTACAAGGTGCTAAATAACTGGCTCTCATAATCCAGAAACATTAAAAACCTGCCTTATAAAAAATATAATAAGTGCCTTGAGTACCTGATTGCTGGTAGATACAAGTGCTATATAAGACTCCGGTATTATTATTATTATTATTACAAATATTATCATGTGAATAAATCTCTTTTGGGAAGAAGTGTCGATTCTGAAGAAGCTTCTTTTTTCTCTTCTTTCCCCACCCCCACCCCTCTAGCATCATATTCAGTGTTTTTTTGGGGGGGGTTATCTTCTTTTCTCCCTCACCATTGCACGTGCAATTTTAGAATAAAGAACATTTGGTCCTTGACTTGTTTATTTTTCCGAGACGAATTCCCAGCAGAGACAATCTCCAACCTACAGCAGAGTGTCATTCCTACATTTGAAGAATACTGTTTTCAGTTAATTTCTGGAGTCCGCAGACCGCGCGCGATGATATTGTTTGAGTCAAAGCTCCATGTCGTCCACACTTCTAATGAGACGCACGTTTACACCGAGGCCCCAGTATGGTTAAATAAACAGTCCCCTGGTATAATGAGCAACGTGACGACAAGTTGGCATGGAATTCCAAACCTAGGCATTCATGAAGGCAAATCAAGGGGGGGGGGGCTGAGACAGCATTCTTGAGATAAATTACAAAACATCAAGTAAAAAACTTCTGCCTGGCAACCCCTGAGAAAGATCTTGACAAAATAGAGAGAGACCGTCATCATAGGGCTAAGATAGCTCAGTTCGTAAGAACGCCGGCACGTTAATCCTGAGGTTGCAGGTTCAAATCCTGGTCCAGTCAATTCTTGCTTTGTTCACCCCAAAATTACAAAACATGTTGGCTTAGTGGTGTCTTGCCAGATCGGGTGACTGTGGGTTGACTATGCCTGCTGTCCTTCACCTCGGAGAACCCCCAGTTCGAATCCTACCTTGAACCAGAACCTTCTTGTGTGAATGATTTTCATTTGCGCGATTTTTCTTTCCCACTAGATACAACAGAACATTTCCTCATCGTATTCCACCATTATCCAAAGTATCTTCAGGCAAACAGGTGACATTGCTAGTCGCTTTCCGAATTTAAATAAATAATTTAATGAAACAGCACCCTTAGCTCCATATGAATACATCATCCGATATGGCCTAGCTGTCCTAAAAACCCACCTCACATTCTTGTGAAGCCAAATTGAGGGGACCTGGAATCTAGGCTCAGTCTGCACACCGATGATAAAGCCATTGACACATTTTTTACAGGTACAGCTGAGAAACCCAAAGCGAGGAAATCAGCTGATCAACTGGAAAGTTGCACGCCGGTAAAAAATGTGTAAAATGGGTACAAGTACATATATATGGGCTCTGATTTTTTTAATTGAGCGGAGAAAATTTGTGTTTCAACATTCGGACCAGTACCAACTACCATGGCCGTGCTTCAGTGGAATTCCGAGGCCGGCACATCCAGTCACCATTTTCTTCTAACTACAAGAGTTAGCGCTGAACTTCTTCTGCCCTAGCTGTGACGCAAACAATGCACAGGTACATTACATACAAGCCAACACTTCTTGCTCACATGACATTTAAGCTTATTTTATGCTAAGTGTGGATTTTTCACTTAAAGTAAACGCCGATGTCAGGCTTACGATAAGAAGAGCCATGAAATAGGGCCCAGAGTTTTACTGCATGTGCAAAAAATTGTTAATGGCCTCACGATTCCAACCCTAGCAGAATCTTTCTCGCACTGAGTACAACCACAATATATCACACAATAGCTCCTCAATTATACTTTACAATTCTTAAACTACATGTCAGACAACTCCCCCTCCCCCCCCCCCCCCCCCCCAATAAGACCAACAATGTCAATACTAGACAATAAAGACGGGGTAACACTGCATACCTCTTTATTCAAAATTAAAACCAATAACCTATTCTGCCAGACATCTTGCACAAGGGCAACAGCACCTGCAAGCTGGATTAATTTGTTTCCACACGGTGATCACGAACTCTCTCTCTACATTAATCTTCATCCGGGGTACATGTTTCATTAAATTCCGCACCTCATATCCCTTCAGAAAAAAAAAACAGAAAACACCAACCGAGCAGGTCCCTGTAAGGTTGAGTGGGAGGCGACAAGGTCACAAAATTCAAAAAGCCAAGTGAGGCGCACAGAGTAATGAATAGATTTAGATGCAGGAGGGGGTGTTGGTCTAAAAAACCATGGGAGAGTGGTTCTGCAATACACATGTGGAGGCAGTGATAACCGTGCTCTGACCTTAAAGGAAAGCACCGGAATTTTTCCCAACTCCCAAAATACTCATGTGAACTCTTCCGTAAGATTGCAAACTGGAAATACGTCAAAGATTTAATTATGAAGTCTTGGCATCGATACATGTTTGTTCTTCATTATCCGACAGGTCTATTGTTTCATTTCTTATGATATTAACGACGAACCACAAGGGAAACTGACTAGGTTAATGTTGAATTCATTTCTGGGGTGAACAAAGGAAAATTGACTGGAGCGGGATTTGAACCTGCCATCCCTGGCTTAACGTACTTACTCTCTACCAACTGAGGTACATGTATCCAGTCCTTATGTTGGCGGTCTCCCTATTTAGCCAATATTTTTGTTCGGGGCGCCAGTCAGAAGCCACACAACCTGAACATGCCGTATAACCAGGGATAACACCCAAGTTTACAATACAACCACAGAGCCAGCTCGATGGATATAACCTGAGAAGTGGCAGGACGAGGATCACCCTCAGGGGACGCGACTTGTTAATTTCAAACATTTCTTACGATAATACAGAATACACCAATCGTATTCAAACTCTCTTCTAAAACATAAACCCTCCAAGAAAGTATTAAAAAATATATATAAATTCATAATTTGTAACCAATCAAAAGAGAAAGAGATTACTGTAGCATCTGCGACGTCTGTAGGGACCAATCCTGTACATTTGCATTTTGTATAATCACCAAAACCTGACAAAATTTTCTAGGTCCCGAGACTGAAAACTTGACGACTTTGAATGATATTTATTTGAAGAACAGTTCTGTATCCTCGGGCACAGCGTAAACTTTATTCTGCAAATCTCAGAGCGCCATCTGATGATAAAGAGCACACTTGAAACGACAGAGGCACTGGCGTGCCAGGAATACTGATCGTTAGAGGGAAGGGTAAAGGGGACGACGATGCGGGGCTTTGAAATAAGAGCATGGATGCAGGAGACGAGACAGTCATGATGGTATTAAATGGCTTGCACTTTTAATGAAGGCTGCCGGCCAATACTTCCCAGATGACTCCGGGGTAGATTAAAGAAATATCGTGTGCTTCGTTATGATTTATATATGTGTTGTTACATTAAGTCATCCTCTTTGCACATTAACCGAGAAAAGAATGATGTGGAAGAACACGACCTCTTCCTTTTAAGACGCCATCTTTCTTCATGTTCTTATTTACATACCCTAACAGTTTTACTTCTTTGCTACGTGATTCCCTGCGAGGTTTATGGTGCTGATTGCACCCAAGTCGGAGACCAAAGTTTAAAAATAAAACGAAGCTGACATGCTTAGCGTACATGGAGTTTTTGCAAAACTCCGCAGGCATTTCACAGGCAAAAGCATTCTCTGTTGAATCGGACTTTGTGGACTGAAAGCGTTTGGTCTTTCAGAGAATAAATTATTAAAGAATTGGGGATTTGATCATCACAACAGTTCACACATATAAAGGAACAGCGAAAGCAAAAATTAATTGAGCCGATAACTTAAATTAAAGGACTGGAACATTTAAGTAAATTTTGAGAAATGTTGTGAATGCTTTAAATCAGTAGGGATTTCCTATTCTACTAAGGCAAATATGTTACCTCTAATAACCTACATTACAAATTATGCATTTCCAATGCGCATGCAAACACAATTCACTAACAAAAAGAAAGCCCCGTTATGCAATAGCCCAAACTGCATGTCACACAACCCTAACAACTTCTCCCTTTTTTTTCCAGCGAGCTGATTCAGCACACGTTCTTTCTACTATCCCGTGAATTTTATATGGTCGGAATACTCTAAGCTTAAGAGAACATTTTCAAATAACAAGATCTCAATTTAGTTCCAAAAAACTTTTTTTTTTTTTTTAAGCTCTTTTTTTTTTTTTTTTAAAGCAGACCCATCAAATTACACTTGTTGTCTCTTGTGTTGTGCATTGTTTGGATTGAAAAGTACCTAATTCCACATTATTTAAACATTGGTAAACTGACTGTAAATGCTTCCATTCTTTGCACAAATTGAGATTTGTACCAAAAAATCAACCTGTGAAAATGTCAGCTTAGTACGTTGTTTCGTTTGCGAGAAAACAGTCAAAATGCATTCAGCATTTTTGTACGCATTCCTAAAGGCAGAGTTTTCGTCTCACTGAGACGAAAACTACTTTTTGATCTTATTTCATGTATTATTTTAAAACGATAACACTTCAGGCAGAAATATTTCAAGGAAAGTGCTCTACCATCATTATCTTTACACCATGTCAGGTACATGTAAATCTGTCAACGTTTACATTTTTCTTCTTACCAATGTTGAGCTGGGGCTTTAAAGTCACTCAGTGAGGCTTTGTGATATTCATTGTGTGGCGAAAAAAGGAAAGCTTAAAGGCTCAGCGAGGATCAACACGTGTTGGGGCATTATGTAATTCAGTTCCTCAAGACAAGCACACCAAAGCAAGGCTACATCCAAACTAACAAATTGGTAAATTGGCAATTTAGGTTTATTTCAAGGTGTCGTTTGTATGGCCAGAGGGCAGCTTCGAGGCTAAGAGAGGGCCACCATGTTTTAAGATGTTGTACAGGATTTGCGCTTAAGCTTTTTGTAAAGTAGCCCAAGGGGCTAGTAAACTGTGCATTTTACTTGCCCCCAGGAAGTTTTCATTGCCCAAATTTTAAACATGTACATGTACTGTCATAAATGTATCTTTCTGATACTAATGGTAGCGATCACAACCAGTTTAACGGTCAAATGAAAAATAAATTAACACATTTCTAAAATGTATTATTCACATCTGAAAAGGAAGAAGTATGAGCATTATAAACAAGTTACACAGTTTTTAGTAGCCCACAGGGCAAGTTGAGAAGTGGTGTTTACTAGCCCATAACTTTTTTTACTAAACAATGTACGGCGAGCTAGTGTTAAGGGTGAGCCCTGTGGTAACTTGTTTTTTCAGGAACCAAAAAGGCGTAGGTAAGGTAAGACTATCAATCGAGTCACGTCACACCACTGCAGGAGGAAACCATATTGAATCTCCACTCATCTCTCCTCTGCACTACTTGCTTCCATCTATTGCCCTTGAATTCCTTGATCTCCATCCATCTTCTTTTCTGTCTGCCTCTTCTCCTGACCTAAGGTCTTGGTATCCAATCCATTACCTTCAGTTTCCATGTCTTGTCTTCTTACCACATGACCCCCATCTTCATTTTTTTCTTCTTACTTTCCTTTATTATATCCTTCTCTCCTGGTACCTTTCTCAAGTCCCATCAATTTGATCTCTATCACCCTCACTGATAATATTCCATCTGCCCAAACTTTCAATTTCTGCTCCAGTTTTTTTGTAGTTGATCAAGCCTCTGCTCAATGTAAGTACCATGTCACACGAGGCAATCTAAGAGGCAAACAGTTCTTGTCTCTCAGAAGAAAAATGCATTCACGTTGAACTTTTGCACATTATTTTCTTTCGGATCGTAAGACATTGTAAGAAAATGTCTCTTGTGGTGCTAAAGTGATCTTTTCGCAAGCACTTCGATATGTTGCCTCAATAGACATCTTGATTTTCTCCCATTCAAACCAATGTAACCAAACTGAGGCTGGAAGGACAAATAGTCTGGTTCCTTTTTGTACAATGAATATTAGTATCCATTACTGTTATTGGATACAGAGAACATGACCAAGATGGTGGCAGCATGATAAAGGTCTATAGCCTAATCCGAGCAGCTCGTTCATGGGTGTTTACACCACCGCAACTATGGCCGCCGAATGCGCACGCAGATGCACACACACACCAAGAATCATCCATGCTGATTGGTACATATGCGCGCTGACACGCTATTGTTGTGTCCCACGCGCATGCGGCGGCCATAGCTGCAGTGGTATAAAACACTATAATTGAGTACTGCTCAGATTAGTGTATAAAGTTGCCTGTAACAATTTCCTTGTTTGACAAGGCCCTACTGACAGTACATGTATAATGCATCCTAGACAAGACTACGTACTTTTATTCACAAATTACGTCTTGTTTCATACTGAGCTAACTTGTCACCACAAGGATTTCTCGGTGACCAAGGATTACGTTCAGTTGTAAATGTACATGAACAACAGGGTGACAGTGACGTTTGGGTTTTGATACTTTAGTTGGCAGACACTAGATAGTGGGAAGGGGAAATGGGCAGGGAGGGGGAAATCAGAAAGGGGAAGTGCAGAGCGGATGGACTACATTATCATAATGATACTTCTACATGTGGACAAGGCGTTCTGAGGTACGTCAGGATCCTACTTTGTGTCTCCAGTCAACACAAGTAGACCTACATATACACACCAGGGCCCAATTTCATAGAGCTGTGTAAGCAAAAACAAAAGTAGCTAAAGCACAACAAACTAAAGTTACCAGTCAAAGTACCACGTCACCATCTGTGACTGGTACCCTGCTCATTTCTGCTTCGCAGAAAATTGTTAAGCAACATTTGCTGCTTACATAACTCTGTCAAATTGGGCCCACATACTGCCTGCCAAAACTCAAAACTGGGTTTATTTTCTCGTTAAATAGATGAGAAGAAAAGCTTCCAAATAACACCCAATAGACCTTCATCATGCTGCCACCATCTTGGTCATGTGCCCTGCATCCAATGACAGTAATGTATGCTGATGTTCATTGTTCAAAAAACGAATCTGACTATTTGCCCTTCCAGCCTCGGTTTGGTTACACTGATTTGAATGGGAGAAAAACAAGATGGCTGCACCATGATAAAGATCTATTAGGGCCTGTAAGGTAGCTGTTTCTCAATATATAAATTGTTCCAGACATCACATTGATGTCACGGCTGAAGTTTTGGTTGTCTTCACTTTTAATGACATTTCACAATTTCCGAAAGTGGCTGATTTTGGCACCGGGTGTCACATACTCTATGTAAAGCATAAAGACAGTGAGAAAAGGGAAGAGGTACAAGCCTTGGGGTTAAACCCAGAAAACCATGGCAACAGGTGGCAGCAAACGAACCAGGTAACTTTCCAATCTTTGCGAGGTTGTTGAGCATGTGCACATTTCCGAGAACAATCATGGATTGACCTGGTAAGTCTGCTGCCACCTAGTGTCCTCAAAAGTATCCCATTGCAAAGGAGTCTTGGTTGACATTCCAGCACAAAGTGACGCCATCTTCTAAAACTTCCCTTAATGACTACACACACCCAAATAACGGCGTATAATCCCCTTACTAATTCTGCCATCCAAACACTATTCATAAAATTGACAGCTCGTGACCCCGAAAACATTTTCCCCGAAACAGATCTGATGTTTTCTTCCTGGTTAATCCTGGATTTTAAAAATCTACAGTTGCCTGTGGCCCTTTTCGGAGCCACGGCTTTGGCTTAGGCTTAGGATCAGGCTTGGGCTCCTTCAGCCATTTTGAAAATGTACACTTTCAGGACGGGACTTCACACTGGCAGCTGGTCCCCAAGCCGGATCTGACGCCTAAGCCGTGGTTTCGAAGATGGTGTACAAATTCTTTGGGCTTCATGCAACTGTTGAATATCTGAGTACGTATACAAATTGATACATCACAATGAAAACAAACGAGTATAGGCTCTTATTATGTCGTTTTGATTTCCCTCCGTACAAGTCAATGTAACCAAAGCGAGGCAGGAATGAAAATAGTCTGGTATCTCATTTTACAATAAGAGTTAGTACTGCCACTGCATACAGGGTGTTAGACATAAACGTGATAAAAGGCCTATTACAATCATTGCATCTCATCAAACGCTGACAAAACAGATCAAGGGCATCCCCTCCATTCGGAATAGAATCGGAATGAAATTGCACGACTCAAGAACGCCGGGGAAGAGAGGTGAAAAACAGAGACAGATAACAAATTTGTACCTCTACGAGGAGGAAACAGGTCGACTCGAAATGACTCATACACAGGTGAGTAAACCCTGGAGCCCAATCCACTTTGTGTGTTGGTCTCAACTCCACAGGAGGTGCTTGGGTGATCAGTCTCGATGCAGGCACTCTACTACCTGTTCCTTAAGAGATTACCCCCGCCCCCAAATGCTACTGTCTATTGTTCAAATCACGTCTAGTAGGGGCATTCATCTAGACAATCAGGCCATTGTTGGACAGCGATGATCCTTCTTAATGTCAGCAAGTAGTAGAGCTAACAATCTGCCCTTTGAAAAAGACCGAGTTGTTTCCATTAATGCTCATTAGGGCACTTCAGTCTTTTCTGCTCCAGTTGTGTCACCAGTTTTTAGGTAGATTAATGATGATGTCAGACCAGTAAATCAGCTTGTCATCCAAACGGTCCTCTTGAGCTAACACTAAGGCTTGCTGAGCATGCACGTTTTGTACTCTTAATAGGTTCCCTTCACATGATGATTTTGCTCACGTCCTTAGTCGAAACTTCTGGTAGCGGAAGATTTTGTCGTTGGTCCGGACCTCCGACAAAATTTAGCAATAATTGAGAAGATTTCACAAGGGGCCTGGGACAATCTAAACATTGCTGTCCTTTCACACGAGGCGCAATTTCTAAAATTCGCAACCATGCTAAATTAAGCATGGGACCCTTGCTAAATTGCTCTCGTGTAAAAAAGGGCTTTAAAACCTCAAGACTTCTCTCACCTCTGGGTCTTCTCAGAACCACCAGTTCTTTCAAGAACCGATTATACATGGTTCTGGTTGTCCCATGTAAAGTAGTTTATTTCTCAACTTCAACACCATGCAAAGCTTCAAATCTTATTTATGACCAACGTAAATCAATATGTTAGACACCTGTTAATCTGGGACTGATTTGTACACTAATTGTATTCCTACCAACAAGTTGACCAACCATTTCAACCATTCAACGGCACAGGTTGTGTACGGTGGCACATGCTTTGTGTATAATGTGTGGATGCATTCACCCCATGATGCATGCAGGGGTGTGAGTGGCCGCATAAAAAAAAAACTGAAAACAGCTAGCAAAAAGCTGAAATATAACAATTTCCTATAATAGTGTTCAGAGTAGGTGTACACCAAATCTGAAATTCAGAGTAAAAAATCTAAACAAAAAAAAGCTGAAACCAGCTTAACAGCTGAATTCTCACACCCCTGGTGATGTCATATTGTAGGCTGGCATAGTTTATCTGTCATGCAAAAGAGCACAATGAATGATATTGAATGGTTAAACAGTAGGAGGGGTGGCTGTGTACTGTGTACTGATGCATTCACCACATGATATCAAATTGCAGGCTGGCATAGTTTATCTATCATTCAAACCACAGTGGATGATATTGAATGGTCAGGCAGTAGGAGGGTTAAGATAAGAATAATATATTAACATTTATAAGCATGCCTTCTTCTAGGGATACAACGGAAATCAGAAGACAGCTCCAGAAAGACCAGGGCTGATACTTCACTGAGGTGATGGAGGCACTTTCCTCCGTTGCCCCGTCATTGCCTTAGTGCCCTTGAATTGTTCGAATAGAAATTCACAATCTCTTCATAGAGGTGCCCTTTATCAAGAAAGAAAATGCCTTAGTGCCCTTGCCCTTTCAAGAACGAAGCAATCAGGCCTGAGAAAGACAGATAACAGAACCAATGGAAATGTGATCAAACTTGAAACAAAACAGCCTCAACAAATTTACAGTGCCTACTTTAGTTTCTAACACTAGTAAACTGTGGCAAATGGCCTCATGATTTGACCCCAATAGAGATTTTCTCAACGGCTAACACGAAGTTAACTATGCTAATGGCCTCACACTTTTACAGCAGAGTCTTTTTTAAGGACTAAAACAAGTAGTAATTCTAAACGGTGACAGCTAAATGAGAACTTATACTTACACTAGAATATGTTTTCAAAGCCTACATGTATATATCTAAAAGGGCAAGCCCAGGTACCCCCCCCCCAAATCCATCCTCCTCCCCTTTCCCCACCCTCCTCCTCCAGTCATCTTATCATTTGCTTCTAATTCAGCACCACACCTCCTGCGTATTTCAAAAGACGAAACCCCTAGAAAACGACAGCAACAATTTACCTTAAGCCTGCACAAAGCAACACGAGTTGGGGGCGCCATAGACGGAGTCCCAAGAAATGTTGACAGCGGATAAAGAAGAGGAAGGGGAGGGGTCAAAGCAGGAGAAGAGGGAGGGGGGGTGTACACTGCAGTGAGTCAGCACCCGTCCACTTTGAATAGCCTAAGATGTGTACTTACATGTATAGTCATGTACAATTGTACCAGTATGGATTTTCCCCGAGTAGGAAGCTGTTTAAGGGTGAAATTTCAAGTGCATCTACGTGGTTGAGTACCGCAAGGGCTCCTTGTAGGTTGAGAGTATTGCACTTGTACGTCGCACATGCTCCGATTACAACCATACAATTCAAACAGGTCCAATAAAATACAAACAAAACTACATTGAATCTACATGGATAGGAAAAGTTAATAGGGCCACACCTTCTGCATGTTCTTTTTTTATCTTTTTTTTTCGGGGGAGGGGCGGGTGGGTTCTGTTTTTGTTTTCCGGTAAAAAAAAAAACGTCACACGTCATAAGTGGAAGTGAGTTTTGGTCACGAAACTTTTCTAGAGAAACTCAGGCAGGCCAGATATGTCACACAGAGGCAGTTGCCTTGGTGCCCCTTGAAATATTCCAGCCAAAATTTCCATCGTAGAGGTGCCATACTTACTTTAGGGAAAGACTGCTTTGCCTTCACAACAATCTAAATATCAGACTCTAGAAGTTAAAATTGAGACAGGATCTGAAATATTATTGTTTTTGCAGTGAAATAAAATGTTTACTTTAAACCCTTTGAAGATTAGGATTGAACTTTCCAAGATAGATGAACTTATTCTGGAATCTTCCAGGCAGTATTTTTTTCACACTCCATGCACCAAATGAGTCAGTGATCATAGATAAAGTTTTCTCCATTTTGTTAACCATGTGCTGGAAATTTACGTTTCAATCTAAACAAATGTTACCATTTATTACGAAATGTTCTACAGCCTATAAAACCATGTAACCTTTTTTTACAAAAAAGTGACCTCGTACATTCCAGGGTCTTTCTGGCAGGCAAGATACTGCATTGGTCATATGGGAAATTGTACATTTTGTGTCATAATTTCCACATAAATTCAGGTTGGTAAAAATCAGACGGTGCGATCTCCATAAAACATAAGATTGAATACTTTCTTGCATTGAGCTGTGCACAAATTGTTCCTGCAGGAAGTCCATGCTCTGTGGCTCCGTTTTAATCATGTGATGTCACAGGTCACATGGTCTACAAGAGAAGTAATTTGACTTCCACTGGGACACTTTGACACACTATAGGTGGCAGCAGACATACCAGAAAATTGTCGACCGTTAACACAATTCTTGGTCGGCGCACATTTTGAAGAGCAATGGATTTTACCCAGTAAGTCTGCTGACACCAGACAGCCCAAAATCCTCCTATTCAGAACATTTTAAACTGATCAAATCGGATCATGTGGACATTATTTTTCCAAATAGACAAACTTGCCTTTTACAATTTGATAAATACACAACCACCCCCCCCCCCATCACCCCAATCTGCCGCATCCTCCATCCCATAAAATAAAATATAACTCAAACAGCTTACACATTAATAAACCTCCATTCATGTTTACATTTATTTTTTGTACCGAATTGACAAAAAATCCTTTTAAAATTGGAGAAATGCACAAATGCCGTCGTCCCACCCCTCCCCCAACCCTCCATCCAATAAAACAAATGTCAGTCGAGGAGCTTTAGGGTGACCTCCATTTACAGCTCTAAAGTATCACCCACAGTCTGGTCCAATCCACTCAACACCAAGGCAAAGGATTAAAACCCGCAAAATTAAATCAGCAGATGACGTAGCGCCGAAGTGCGTCCAACCCCAACCGTGCCTACTCAGAATATAAAAAAAAAAACGTAACTTGCTTTCGTGTTTCATTCTCCGAGGTACAATCCGATCTACAGGACACACCAAACCGAATATTTTCCTCATCCTAGGGACTCTTGAAGTGAAAGTGCAGGGAGCTGAGATAAGCTGACCAGAAGGTCATGTTGGGTGTGATGGGGGGGATGGGGAGAAGATGTAGGGAGGTTCACGAAGACGTCTTACTGCTTGCAAAGAACGATATTACACCAACCTGAGACATTTCCAGGCAGACAGATGTCTGTGGCTCTCCTGGTAACAAAATTTGTACACTTGGCTCCGTCATTTCCTCATAATGCTACAAAGATTAACAAATTGGATAAGATTTCGAACGGGAGCCTTTTAATATTCCAGGTGGCAGCAGACTTACTGAATAAATTCATTGTTCTTGTAAGCTGCGCATGATTAAAATTACATGAACAATAGACCTTGTTAATGCGCATGACTTCATTTGGGTAGGGCACCCTCACTCGAGGTCATTTAAGGAGGTTTGCTCATTGGCTCATCCTGTGGGCTGAGCGTACAAATCTGTGCATGTCCATTGTTTCACTATTGGTACACCTCCAAGATGGTGTTTGGATATTGTCAATGCATAAGATTTGTAGAAAAATAACAAGTATGACTGCTGCCACCTACAATCCTAGCCAAAATGCTTGGGCCGTGTGACAATCGACCATGTAACCGTTGTTTACCAAAAGCGTGACCTTATATATTCCAGGGCCTTTCTGGCAGGCAAGATACTACACTGGTCCTACGTCAAATTTTACATTTTGTGTCATAATGTCCACATAAATTCAAGAGTTATAAAAAGTAGCAGGTGAATAAGCTTGGAGATGTGCCCCCTTTCTTCACATCAAAAGTTGATAGAAATCACACGGCGCTATCTACATAAAATATCAGATTTATTTTGTTTTCTTCCGTCGGCAATGGGCTGTGTATAAATCGTGCCTGCAGGAGGAAGTCCAGGCTCTGTGGCTCTTTTGTAAACATGTGATGTCACGTGTTACATGGTCTATAAACATACCCTGCGCTCCCCCGTCCCTGTCCCAGTGCCTGTCCCCCACTTAATGTTGTTTATCCCAACCGGAGCGCAGACTGTGCAATACAAGCCAACATTGAACGGGGGGGGGGGGGGGGGGGGGGGAGGGAGGCCCAAGGAGAGATGACCGGGATTGTAGCTTCAGAGTCATACAAAAATGTACGCCATGGCTTTTGCACAAAAGGCACATTCATATTCCATAAATGTCACCGTATTATATTTTATAGTTCTTCCATCGGGTCAGTCACTTTGCCACATGTTAACTTAATAACTGGTCAATACTATCAACTCTACGCATCCCGTTACAATAGTACCAATGTTTTATTTGGACCATGTGCTCTTCTGATCATGCCTAAACCATGTCTGCTACTTAGACACACTTAAAGACGCTTAGAGTGCTGTAGAGCTGGTGTCAACCACCTGTTTACTCATTCATAAATTATGTAAGCTCCTCCCCCAGTTAATCACCTCCTATAATGTCCACATTCATGATTGTTATTCCACTCAAATGTCTGATTCATTAAGACCTGCTGCTGTTTTTTTTCCACGACTCACGATGTAGTGATTCTGGGCATTACATTGTAAATCCCTCCTGGTGACTTATAGCCTCTTCAAATGTTTAAAAAAAAAATTATGTTGTTGTTGTGGATGATTTACATGAAGTTTGTCATTCAAAATGTTTTCAAAATAATTAGCACAGAAACACGAGAAAAAACTGATCAGTAAATTTTTGGGGGTGAACACAGACAAATTGACTGGAGCGGGATTTGAACCAGTGACCCCCAGATTAATGTACTGGCGTGTTTTTTTTCTTTGTTCACCCCAAATTGGCTTAAAAATCTACCCAGTTAAGTTTCCCTTGTGATTTACTGCTTGATATTTGAAATTAAAAAAATCGGATCCCCTTGAGGTGATCCATGTCCTGCCGCTTCTCAGGTTATATCCAAAGAGCTATCTCATAGCTCTATGGTTGTATCGTATACTTAGGGTGTGATCCCCGGCTACAAGGCAGTTTCAGGTCGACTGGTTACTGACTGGCAACCCGCAACAAAGATATTGACAAAACAGGGAGACCGCAAACATTAGGGCTAGATAGCTCAGTTGGTAGAGCGCCCGCATGTTAATTCGGGGACGGCTGGTTCAAATCCTGCTCCAGTCAATTTTTCTTTGTTTAACCCAAGATTTAATTAAAAAATCTACCCACTTTCCTCGTGGTTTATTGCTGGATACTTGAAATTAAAAAGTCGCATCCCCTTGAGCTGATCCCCACAGAGCTATATACACGTCACAGCTCTCTGGTGGTATCAGATACCTGGGGTGTGATCCCTGGCTGCAAGGCAGTTTCAGGTTGAATGTCTTCTGACTGGCAACCCGGAACAAAGATATTGACAAAATAGGGATACAGCTGGATAGGGCTGGATTACTCAGTTGGTAGAACGTCGGTGCGTTAATCCAGGGGTCGCTAGTTCAAATCCTGCTCCAGTAAATTTGTCTTTGTTCAACCCAAAATAGAATTAAAAAATCTACCCCGTTTCCCCCCGTGGTCTATTGCTGGATATTTGAAATGAAAAAGTCACATCCCCTTAAGGCCTTCCCTGTCCTGCCGCTTCCCAGGTTATACCCATACAGCTATTTATATCATAGCTCTATGGTTCTTTGTTTGACCCCAAATTGAAAATTAAATTAGCGGAGTTCACCAATCCTTGACACCGCACACAGCAGTGTGGAGTGGAAACTCCCACCGATGTGTTTACATAATGTGTGCATGATTAACTGACAATAACTTTCTCTCAAAGCCAAGGTATTGCAATGGACGATTACCGTTCCTTTTTTTTTTTTATATCTTTCCCTGGAAGAGAGAGAGAGAGTCCCCCCCTCCCCTAACCCCCCCTAAGGCCAAACTTCTATCAACTCTCTATTAGCACCTGCAACCTGCACCGCCATGCTCAACTAGAGATATACCCCCTCAGGCAACAAAATCACCTGAGCATTTATAATTACACTCCTTCCAATTGCATTGAAACCTGCGCACCAAAACCACAGCTCATTTTTTCGTGAAGCACCTATGACTAGTTAATTCATCATCCCTGGCTATATTTCATGCCAAAGTCACGCGCCTCGAAAAAAATCCTCGAGGTGAGCACGGCACTGGGACGATGGAGGGTATTGGGGGAGGGAAAAAGTGCAACTTTCCAGTGCGCGCACGTCCGAACTTGTGTGCAGAGGGGGTTTTTGTGATGAAATCGCCCCCCACAGCAACAGGTTTGTACGACGCAAACACCACACAAGACACAGGGCAAGAGAATTGGAGAATCAGACGGCATTCATATTACATTTCTTGCAGTTCGGAATAATTGAGCTTCCTTTTACCCGCAATTAGGTTAAAGCATGGTTAATGCGTAATACGAGCGGCAAGACGACCACAAAAATTAGCCCTTGAGGGTCAGTACTCCAACTCAATTCAGGAACATTTCTGCGGAATTAAGCAATCTTGCAAGAGGTTACTGAGCACTTTCTTCATCTGAAAAAGTCATTTATAACAGAGTTTCTCTCATGTTACTGCAGGGTTTAACTCCTCGTCCCCAGATGCTCCCAGCTTCCCCCCCCCCCCTCTTTTTTCCATCTTATGGTTCAGGATACAGGTGAAGGGCAAACCCCCCCCCCACAAAGAAAAAAAGAAAAAAAGGAACTACTAAACACTTGTCCCAAAATGAGAACAAGATGGGACTCGAAACGGAATTAAAAAAAGAGCCTGCAGGATTGAGTAATTCAAAACCAACAAACTGATTTAGCATGAAATCA
Organism: Marthasterias glacialis; assembly: GCA_911728455.2. Lineage (NCBI taxonomy): Eukaryota > Metazoa > Echinodermata > Asteroidea > Forcipulatida > Asteriidae > Marthasterias > Marthasterias glacialis. Next base: position 22,393,900 of record OU452229.1, on the reverse strand, counting down.
GGTCACCTCATCTACGTTACTGACTTCTAATATTATGCCCAAGAAGAAACAAAAAAAAAAGGGGGGAAATTGGAAATGCCTTGTAAGGCGAACAGGTGCGTACCGACAACTCCACGGACGACAGAATGCGAAATCCACACAGGAGCAAAAGAACAAATCGAAGAGAAAAAAAGAAAAACTCCGGCTGAGAATGACAGCACCACGCTGGATTATCCCCAAAACAAACATCAGCGCTGTGTAATGCTTAACATGATTGCTGTTCGTATCATGAACACATACAATATAAAGTGACTTGGGGCTATGCACTCCTTATAATATCAGTCTTTGATGCCGCTTAGTAATCAAATGCAAGCCTGGAAATTGAAATCTTGGGGGCATTTTACAGTATGTCTACAACCAGTTCAGTGCGCGGTGTAAAATGTATATGTGCTCATGGAGCAAGGACCAAACACTGATCCTGGTTCGTGTATGTACGTGTACATGTACATCATTGCTTTTTTGGAAGAGTAAATTAATCTTCTAGTTTTCAATAAATCAGACCCTACAACCGGACTGGGAAAATTCAAAAGATTAATGGCGTCACGTTTCAACCCTAGCAGAGTCTTACTCAAAGGTTTAAATGACAACATAAACCAACATATAAGTATATTAATCATGGTGGTTTACACCACAGCAGATATGGCCTCCGCACGCGCACGCAACGCGACAATAGCGGATATGTACCAATCAGCATGGAGGATTCACAGTGCGTGTGCGTCGACGCCTGCGTGCGGCGGCCATAGCTGCGGTGGAGAACACACCCATGAACGAGCTGCTTGGATTAGTCTATACTGGTCTGTGTGAGTTGTTCTGCTAGGGTCGAAACGTGAGGCCGTGAACAATTTTTTTTTTTGCATTTATACCACAGGTCCTTGTGGTTGGTAAGCAGTTTGCAGCAACAGCTAATTCTATTTTCTCTGTTAATATTCAAGCAATTCAGTGGTCTTTCTTTGGAGGAATCGATTGAAAATGGTTTATAATTCGTCAGCTTAATGTGCAAGTTCAAACACATGCTTATTTCCATCACGGCAATCAAAATAAAAATTTGCATCACCCTTATGGTGGATCCCCGTGCTGCTGCTTCCCATATTGATATCCATAGACCTACATAGCTCTATGGTTGTATCGTATAATGGGGTTTGATCCCTGGCTACAAGACAGTAACTGTTTGAATAGCATCTGACTGGCACCCCCACCCCCACCCCCTCCGAACAAATGTACTGACCAAATATGGAGACTGCCAACATTAGGGCTGGATAGCTCAGCTGGGAGAGCGTCGGTACGAATAGCCGTTGGTCGCAGGTTCAAATCCCGCTCCAGTCAATTTTTTATTTGTAACACAAAAATTGATTTAAAAAAATTTACCCAGTCAGCTTCCCTTGTGGTTTATTGCTTGGCAACCAAAATAAGCGAAGGTGGTTTCCAGCATATTTTTTTGGACTTTGACCCAAAAATTTATTTAAAAGAATTTACCCAGTCAGTTTCCCTTGTGGTTTATTGCTTGGCAACCAAAATAAGCGAAGGTGGTTTCAGGCGGTATTTCTTGGACTTTGACAGTATTTTACGCTGGAAATATTTCTCAGGAGGATTTGTACTGGTATCAACTTTAAAACCAGTTAAATTTGGATTGAAGCTATTTTTTCCCCCTACAATTGGTGTGCTATCGTCTGTAGGGGCTTAACAGGCAGGCTGTGACAACTGATGTTACGGAGAATCATCTGGTTATGTGTCATTTTCAAGAAAACAGGAAATTTAAGGAATAAAAGGCTGTTCTTTTTAGAGCTTTATCACACCTGATGGGCGTCTCAAAGCACTCAGTATTTTTTCCTGCAAGCTATGATGAGTTACGTTTTTGAAGTATGAGACCTGTTCCGTTACATAGCACCATGTAACGGTTTACAAGGTGCTGTGGTGAAATCTGCAGCCGATCAAACCAGGAACACCGGGGCGAACTCCTTCCCTTAGCGATAAGTGTCACTGGGTTCTTTTACATGCATTACACAATACACGGGACCAACGGCTTTACGTCCCATCCGAATGACGCAGCAATAATGGTTAAGTGTCTTGCTTAAGGACACAAGTGTCACGACCGGGACTCGAACCCACACTCTGCTGATCAGAAACACCAGAGCGTGAGTCCGGTGTTCTTATCCGCTCGGCCACGACACGCCAACACAGTGATCAACAAATTTGACACCACACTATTTAAAAACAAACAAATTCTAAAATGTTCTGGCTGTTATCTTACAAAAATGGAACAATGAAATACCAATATCTTAAGTGGACAATTTTACTGGCGGTTTCTTTTTTATTATGTATTTATTTATTTATTTTGTGTATAGAAGCTTGTATACATGACGTCAACAATGGGAAAAATCAGCCGTCTTTTTATGACACTAACTGCACATTTTTGAGTGCCCAACTGTACAGCACTGTATAAGAACTTATAAGAACTTGTAATTACGACACGGAGCACACCTGCGTTTCATAACCTCCTTCCATGATTGGTTGGTAAGCAACTCAAACCGCATTGAAATTTACAGCGCTTGACGTGGCTACAGGCCAAATTAGAAATTGTCATCAAAGTTGGCAACTATGGCAACCAATCTATTAGATGAAATTTTCACAGGTACGATGCATTTGGTTAGATAGACATGATAGATGTAGTTGCAGCAGATTGCGCCACATCGCCTTTCAACCCCAAACCCCCCCCCCCCCCCCCCCCCCCCCCCCCGCAAGGTGATACATTTATAAATGGGTCTCATAATTCAAAAAACTTAGCACACCTGGTTTAAGCCGTGTTCGCATTGGTCTTTTGGGGGGGTAAACTAACCGAGCAAATGAGTACCTTGACCATTTTAAGTCCAGTGCGAACAGCCCAGGGAAAGTCCACCCAGGTAACTTAACCGAGTCCAATGGGTAGTTTAACCAGCCGATTTCTGCCCGGGTAAACTAACCTGGTCAAACTAACCGAGCCAAAAAGTCCAGTGTGGACCGGTCAGTAAAATACCACACCTGGCACCCGCAAAGGCTGGTTAATAGTTGGTCACGCGACGGTAAAATTGACACGTGACAAAGCTCTTAGTCCACGCTGACGCCTCAGTTGGTTTGTTTCACCATTGTCTCGGTTAGTTTACCCATGTCAAAGTTACCCATGGTCTCGGTTAAATATTAATCCAGTGCGAACACAGACTTAATAAGAACTTTGAAATGTCTGGAGATACAGTGCTAAGAACTGATTACTATTATTATTCATTGAAAATTAGACAGTGGAAATGAATACACTCTTTAGCAAAACAATGATGTCATTCCCGCTTTAAATAGATCAATTTAAAACAGAGACATTTCAGCTTCCTTCTGAGCTGAGGAAGCAATCTATAATCAACTTTCCAAAAGGTAAGCCAGGAACTAAATGGTGCCTGGGTAAAACCTTGAGCTAATTAACAAGGAATAATTATCTCAACCGCTGTCAGAATCTAACCCCCACCTAAAAATAGTCCCGGCTTATTCCTTACAGTTTGACTGATCATCGTCCAACATTTAAACGCTTGGATGTGTGTGTAGGCAAAAAGTACATCGGTTAAAAGCCTTTTAGTAACTTGCTCCAGCAATTTATGACTAATTACCCAACCATTGTGGACATGTACAGGTAAGTATTTCCACTTGACCTTCCTAGTAAATAAAAAAAAAAGAGACGCAGAAAAAAATGTAAAGCCTTTGTCATTTTACTCCAATCCTCAAGCAGTAACCAACCGCCTGCTCGATGAATATCTCCAACTCTACGGTAACCATATCTGACTCAGGAGTGCTGTGAGTGACCAATGGTGTGTAACACGACGACCGCACGGCGACACCGACGACGTTCACACACGTGAAATGAAGACTACCCTCCCAGTCACCACTCAGGCTAAATTGCCGTGGAGGCAATTTCCTAAAATGACCCAATTTACACACTTTTTTTCTCTCAATACTTGTATTGACAGAGACCGAGTCATGTGGGGGGGGGGAAGGAGCTAATAGGGAGGCTACTCTCTTTTTTCTTTTTTCTTTTTTCGCTGGGACACGTTTAAATGTTCTTTGTTGAAATTTGAATGTGGATGTGGGTTAGTCCTTAAAGGTTTGTATCGTGGAATGAAGAAACGGTGAAATGAAGAAAATGGGAATCTGAGAAGGAACAACAAACAGGAAGAGTAAAGTCGGGATGTTTAAACGGTGAAGGTAACAGATGTAGAGCAACTATAGAGAGCTACATGTCATCTCTTAAGTTTGAGATGTCTCAAACTTTTTTCTGGAAGCAGTCAGGAGATTTTACCCCCCAGTAAAGAACACCCACACATAAATCTGGACTATCCAAATACTAGCCAAGACCTCAAATAAGCCATTTTGAGATATGGTGGACACATTCCCAGGACATTATTTTGGTTTGGGTAAATTTGTCTGTATACACCTAAACCATACGGAGCACTCTTATTTTGTCCGCCATATCTAAAGGCTAATGGCCATGAGGTCAAAGACCTTTGTTTGTCTTGAATTTGCTAATTTGTGTTTTTGTTTTGTTTTTCTTCTTCTTCTTTACCCTTTTTCTTTTTTTCCTTTTGGGGTTTAAGTTTATAGATTTTTATTTTTATTTTATTATTTACTTTATTTTACTTTATATATGTATATATAATTCATTTTTTTTTATTTTTTTTTATTTTTTTATTTTTTTTTTTTGGGGGGGTTGTGTATTTTTGTTTTGTTGATTCGTTGTGTTTATTCATAAATACAGTGCATGACCTTTTCAGCGGGTTCACATAAATACTGCCTTTTAAAATATTCAATTTGAAATTCTTCAATTTGAAAATGGAAATAGTGCTCTTGAAAACCTCCTGCAAACGTCTTGAAGTACGACGGCGAAAAACAAAAAACCGTCAACTGGCATCTCGATTTGTCTTTTCTCTCCTATGATTTCAACAGGCCCAAACAGGACGTTACGGACCTTCATTAAGAGAAATCCGCATCTTCAAGTGCAGGTGCCAGTTGTTTAAATGATTGGGCCCAACAGCGGTGATGTATACATTAACTGATTGATTTACATGTTTTTCCGCCGCAGCTCCAAGCTAGAATGGCTCCTAAATGGCCTCTTGCCACAGACAATTTAGAAAACTGTGAACATTATTTACCCCCAACCCACCTCCCTTAAGGGAGGATGAGTGGATGCGAGAGATAACGCTGCATGTTTTTTTTTTTAAATAATCTGTTCAGGGAGGAGGGGCGGAGATCAGTACGACGAGAAAGAGGAGGTACATCTACATGTAATTCTATCAGACTATGTCGATCCTGCATGTACGTGTATATACACACAACCCAGTCTCTTGGTTGAAGAGGGGTGGGATGGTGAGAAAACATTGCAGGGTATAAATATAAGAATAAACTATTGCTAGTGAACATAGTTTTAATATATTTTTTTTTATATTTTTTTAAATATAGTTTTTTTTTAAAGGAAGGGGGGTGGAAACCGGGGGAGGAGAAAGGGGAGGTACATCATAATTGTCTTTCCTGCATGTGTTTGTGGACATTTGTATTAGTTTGACCATAGCTCTCATGGTTTGACATTGCGGGCACACGATGGAATGATTTGTTTGAGAAAAGTTTGTGACACTGAAAGATCAAACTGAATTTCTTGGATGACATTCTGTACTTCTACTAACTACATTGAAACTTTTTACACACCAGGTGTGGATCTCACAAAGACCTAGGACTAGTCTTATCTCGAGTTAGGACGAGTAACTACTCCTAACTTAAAGGACTAGTCATGCATTACATGTAAGTTAGAACTGGTCCTAAGTTACTTAGGACTAGTTTTGTGAAATCCACCACTGGCCTTCAATCTTGCTCTGATAATAATTCGTAGTTCATACAGTCAATGCGCTTTACGTTAGTGCCCTGGTCATTGGGCCAATAACACTCCTGTAATCTTTCCTAGCTCCCTGGGTTGCAGTGGCGCTCCAAAGGCTTTTTCAAAAACAATATCAACCTGTACCCTCACAGGTACCCATTTATACCCCTGGGTGAAGAGAAGCAATTATAGTAAAGCATCTTGCTCAAGGACACACAGGTCATGACTGGGATTCGAACCCACCCAAGATGACTTAAACACCAAAACTTGAGTCCGTGCACTAGACCACTCGGCCATGACATGCTACACCACTCTACTGTCATAGCCTAGGACAAGTAACACCTTGGCAGACAAAGCACTTTCCATCTCCGGTCCCAAGCCCTGGAATAAACTCCCCAACCACATAATGTCACTGGACAGCACTACGTCATTCAAGAAGAACTTTAAAACAAAAACTCATCTGTTTCGATCAACAGCGCATTCTCCTTCAAAACTGCTACAGTTCTCTGTCTTTGTTTGCCCAAATGCAAGCCCCCTGATCTAGATTGGAGTTGGTGCTATTAATAAACTGTTTTATTTATTGAGGGTCATTTTAACATCCTGTTACAATTGAAAATTCACAGAACAAGCTAGAGTGTATTTATTTTTATTGTCATTATTTATTATGTCTTTATGAATCTTTCTACCGACTGCCAGCTTCCTAGAGCAAACGAGAGGGCATCAATCAACCGAAGTCTTGTTAACCGGATTACAGAATCAAATTCAATGGGGCTTTGCACTGATATCTCAAGAATCACCGATGGGACAGAAGTCCCACCATCTCGCTCCCAGCTGGCATTCTCAAGATTCCGTGAGAAGAGTCCGTCAAGGCGAAACAACATCGGAGGAGCTCTCGAGGGGAGGGAACCCAGCTAACTTATCTGAACCGAGAATGCCCTGAATTCTCCCTCACGAGACATTTTCATGTTCTGCCGGACCGCGACGTAAACAATGCCTGGCATCTTCCTGTCCCTAGTCTCTCATCAGCCTAGCCGTTGACTTGGTGTCAGAATAAGGAGGAGTGGAAAACAGACTCCTGAGAAGGTTCAGAGTCTGGCATCTTCCTTTCCCCGGGAGGGTACGGACCTGTTATTCTTATCGCCCAGAAGTGTCCAGGCGGATACAGACCTCACAGCGTAGAGTCTGAATACTAAGCTGGACAGCTGTTAAGCTCTTTAAAACAACACCAAGACTGCACTGTGTGCCTGGGATCCAGAGGAGAGATCTCAGCCAACTGCAGCCATCTTTGTCATGTTCCCTGTGTGTGGCAGTAATATTAAATACCAAATTCTTTTCACACAAAAAAGGCTCAGTCTATTTTGCCCCTATTGGTTAAAAGTGTCATTTATTTGAAGGGGTCAGTTCCCCAAGGAAAACAAGTTGGCTATTCAGTGATAACATAAAACTTTCGGGTTGTATATTAAAGAACAATTTTAATGTCAGAACTTGTAAAGGTAACAGCTTCCTTAAATTTTTGAAAACTGTGAACTTGTAGAGAATCAGAATATGTGTCACCATTTTTTACACCAATGCAGTAAAATTGAATGTATAGTGTCGGTGTGCATGTACACCCATATAAATATGTGTAGTCCAAGGTTCTCCCCTGGATTTTTCAAAACTGTGAGGTTTTCTGGATCCAAACTTTGCAATTTTGGCGGAATTGAAACGAGGTCCTCTAAATATTTGTTGAATTCTTGATGTTTATGTTTGGTTTTAAAAGCTCCACTGTGCAATCTGGAGCATTTTGAATGGTTTTAATTCTTGATTTTTGTGAATTTGATCTAAAATCTTTTTAAAAAATAACTAATTAATTAATTGTTTTATATTTTGTATTTATCCGATAGCCTAGCTTGTGCATGGGAAGAACTTAATCAAATGTGCTTTACTTTACACTGCTAAAAATGGTTTTCTTGGTTTTCTTGAAATTAGAAAAAAAAATCTAACTTCAAGAAAATGTTTCTTGTGTCACTCCCTCGAAAAAGTTTCTAGGGAGTGAGTGACACAAGAATGTTTTCTTGAAACAAGACCTTTTTCTGATTTCAAGAAAACCATTTATAGCATTGTAATAATTTAACATGGCTGTATGAAGCACTTGTTTGTAATACTTTTCATGTAGCTCATGGCACAGGGAAACAGTGCAAAATGTACGATGAAATTTCACCAAAGTGTTACAGTATTTCACCACAACTTTCAAGCAGTACTTTTCCCTTGCTCGGATCTGATTGACTAAGCCTTTATATCTGACAGGTACTTGTAGGTCATCTGCAGATTACACTACTCTTAAAGTGCCTACTATCGAGCCGATCTTCATCCTAACCATGGCGGAGGAAGTAAACTCAGCCAAGACGTTTGATGTCCTTAGCCCAGGGGAGAGTGGGCGCTAGAAGCATCAATGTCGAATGTGAGGGGGGGCTCCAGGTCTCAATGCTTGTCCCCGCTTTGTAACCTTTAGAGTTTTCCCGTCTTGAGGCGCAGCATCAAGGAGTAGCATACAATGTCTACATTAGCCCTGGTAGGACGTCAGTCTCCGTTGCACTGCCACTAAGAGTGCAACTGAGACTGACCGTCCCAGGGCTATGTATGTACATGGCCACATACACAGGTAGTTGGACGACTCCGTACTCAAAACATTAGAACATTCAGCAGGCCTGTATGCTTCGTTCTTGAAAGAGCAAGGAGACCGAGGCATTTTCAGGAAACAGTAAATTTCTATGGGAACATTTCAAGGGGCACCAAGGCAATGACCAGCGGCAACGGAGGCAATTGCCTCTGTTGCCTCCATGAAGTATCAGGCCAACACAGTTTAAGACTGAGGCCAGCAATGTTTTGAACTTGCAAGAAATAGTCATTGACGATTAAACAAGCCAAAGAACTTTGTCTTTGAAATGACAAGGCCATTTTCATTTGCAAAGGGGAAACCCAAAACAAAAAATTAGCAAGACTATTAAGAAATATTTTAAGGGGACCAAGAAAAGAGGCAGCGGGTGAGACCAAGGATGCTGCCATGACAGTTGTGTAATCCCACAATTCCCCCTCCTAGAAAAATAAAGCCAACCACAAGTTTCTCCTGAAGACAAGCAGAGTATACTATTCAAAACGTCGAGACCACACCGGCTCTTTTCAGAGCCACCACTCCTCCCCAAAACAGATTTATACATGATTGTACCTGCAAGTTTCCTAGTTTACCAGTTATACTTTCATATTATCCTTCACACCATGCAAAGCTTCAAAGATTACTCACAAGCTAATTCTTCCAAAAAAAATTGAAAGACATGGAAAAGGGAAAAGTTGATCGAGCAATTCTTGTACGGATTTGAGCGTCTTTGGCAACCTTAGGTTCCCATGTACATGCGTTAACATTCGACGAAAAAAAAATCACACAATTTAACAATTATGTCCAAATGTTCGTGTAAGAACTAAACACTTATTTTACAGGTACTGAAACCATATTGATGGTTTTATGAACATATGGCCATGCCATTCACAAGTGTAAGTGAAGGTGCTGTTAATAAAGTGCACGTCTATATACATACAACGTATTTGTTAATAATTTTCTTCAGACTGTGTCACAACAGCTTGCAGTTCACCAGAAACCTGCCATCCCAGCACGCATTTTTAAAATTGCTAGATCTTCAAGCGCAATATGTTCTCATTACGTCCCATATCATATTCTCACAGCGCTGATCAAAGCCCCATCCATGTTCCAATGTGAATTAAATCCACCCTTGATCAAAAGCAGATTTCCTGAAATCTGTTTTCCTAATCAGTCCTGAGCGAGACGCTACCATCATCGGCTTCCATCATCGTACGTTTAGGGAGAGGTTTCACTTGCCACTGATTCTGCTCCACGCTTCGCTCGTCAATGGCTGCAGTTGGTTTCATTCTCCAGGTGGGGTTAGAAAACATATTGATTAGTGGGGAAGAGGGGGGGGGGGTGGGTGTATGATAGTGTACTTACAGCTAGCGATGATGGCTGTTTCCATGCTATGAGACCAACTCCACCAGTCAGTAGAACCTTCAAGGCAAGAATTGAGAAACAAAGTCGTCATTGTTATAGAGAGTTTACATTTCATGGATAAAAAGCTTGGAGGATATATTCGGGAGGGGGGGGGGCAGCCATTTTTTTCTAATTTCGAATTCATATCAATCTAACCAAACCGAGGCTGGAGGGAAACATTAGTCTGGCGTCTTCCTTATAGAATGAGAGGATTCAATCTGCATAGGAAGGTACTAAGGCTAGATCTAAATTGGCGGCTGTGGCTACGGCTGTGACTGTTGCTAAGGGTGTTGCTTTGGAAGTTCTATACTTCAATGCATGATGACGCGGTGCTCCAGCCATAGCCGTAGCCCCCAATTCTAACATAGCCACAGACAAGAGTTTTAAAAGAAGGGAAACAGTATCATTTCTTTAAAACAAGGTCGATCCCTGACCTCATGACAGTCAGTTGATGTTTTTGTCTGCTCACGTGCTCCATATTTACCAACAGTTAGCAATTTCCCCTATTTACAGCCCCCTTCCTTTTCCTCAAGAGATCAGCCGACAAGATCAGAACCCAGAGGGGCAAAGTTTCAAGTAAGTTTCACCCCTTAAACTGCTCCTTTTTTCCCTGTCAAAAACCACCACAAAACCCATTGAAATTAAGAGATTCCAACACAGCTTACTGACTCTGACATAAAAAGCGTCTTCAACCCAAATGTTTATGACGATTGGTAAATTTGCCCCCGTCCGTCCCTATTCAAAATTCTTTACAAGCCGTCACCCTGTACCAGCGTATTATCAGTCATATCCTATATATCTGAACATCATAAGCCGGTCCCTGCTAAATTACAGAGCTTAACGATCGACATCCTTTCTAACGTACCCTAAACCTAGCCGTCAAACGACAACATTTTTATCCTGTTTTAATGGTGGGGGGGAACTTCACTGTGCAGAAGTAATGGGGCCACTGTGACAAGAATATTGTTGATAATGTACTAGAGGATTTAATAACAAAGTACACAGAGATTTAGTTTCACTGGCTGAGGGGGGGAATGTAATCTTATTTAGTGTTTGGTGGGTTTGTTTTTCATCCGCCGTAATTTACTAAATTGGATGGGATAGCTCGTATTGTTTTACCTGGAACAGGGCCACAATCATATTCCGTTTCAGACGAGCTCTATCTGCTTTTTTAAAAACCCAACCCTTATTGAAACGAAAACAAAAAAGGTCAGAATAATAGGAATCTAAACATAAATTACTAGCCGTGAATCAAATCTGAGTAGGAAAGATGTTTTGGTTGAGGATAAAAGGACCGACTCTGTGACTTGTGCCACACCTTAATTCGGTGTGCGTATTTCTACACATCCTATATTTACCATACACCCCGTGCAAGCGTCACCATCACCGAGAACAAAAAAAGGCAAATGCGTATTTACACGTAAGTGTAACTTAAATACAACTCTCAGCCAATGATAGGTCTTCGTATGACCTCGGTGAGGGCGCTGTTTGAGTTTGCGATGTCATATGCAAGGGATATATTCCTTTCTGGGCATTTCATGTTCGCAGTGAATGACCAACTTCCTATCTGACTGGTGTACATAAGATATTATATTTATATAAATGTTTTAGTTTGTTTCTGACTAATTTAAAGACTGCTCTGTTTGAAGAGGTAAATATTAAGTTAGTCCATTATTCAATATCGCTATGAATAATCAACACCAATTGGAAGTAAAACAATATTATTTATGTTTTACCCATACACCGATTTGTTTTAACAATGTAGCACTTTCCCGAGTTCTGTGAAAAATCATATGCCTGTCGATTTTTTTTTCACAGAACTCGGGAAAGTTCAGAGTATACAGTGCTTAAACACATTGGTGTATGGGTAAAACAAATAGTATTCTTTATCCCCGATGCAAATTTGACATCGGTTCGAAAGGAAAGTGCAACGTTAGGGCTTAAGAAACACTCACTAGACCACTGGTCTGAGCCTTCTAATTTATTGTGGCAGTAACCCCACAACCGAACAAGTCCTGCAGTCCGGTGTGTTCCCAAACACACACTTTCTAAGATTTTCTAATAACAAATACTAAAGCTTTTTTTTCATTCTAAACGGCCTCTTTAAAAGTTCTGCAAATATCACCAGAGAAAAAAAACATTTCAGGTCTTGTGAAAATATTGACGGTCCAGTAAGATTTCTGGGCTGCAAGACGTACAGCCTAGCAGTGGAGATTTCCTTGAAATTCGAGCCATAGATGTGTACCTAAGGCCTGTATAAACATGTATTGGACACAGTTTACACTAGCGAGGTTAAAAAGTTACCCTTCCCTACAGAAAGAAAAAAAAATCAGACATCATAAGCCACAAGGTTTGACAGACTTTGGCATGACTCGTGACTCGTGACTTTGACTTGGAGAGTCTCTCTTTAATCAACTTTCTTTGTCCGCTCCCAAAATAGACACAACGATGATGCATCCTGGGAGGCTTCACTTGTAGCCTATTAAAAGTGACATCATACTAGAGTTCAGAAGGGCACTGTAACCCCCCCCCCCCAAAAAAAAAAAAAAAAAAAAAAAAAAAAAGTAATGTCATTCACACATTACAGACAAAGTACAAGGGATCGCTGTCAAACAAAAGTGACAACTTTCAATCTGGAAGCTCACTGAACTACCCAGTCCAAATCCTCCAGAGAGATATTTCCTATGATCTGAAAAAAAACTTCCAAGTCCCAGAAATAGCATTTCAGACCCCACAAATCGCGTTGATTTTGATTGCCGAATCGCTAGATATGATTAAATTACCACAGACTGGTTGTGTGGTGTGTTTTGAAAACTAGCTGATGGATATGAATTTACTCTTCCACGAAAAAAAAACATTTTTTGCTTTGTTTTTGTTTTTTCTATTGTCTCTGTTTTTTCTGCTTTAATATTTTGATTAGAGTACTTCTTTGTAAATGGTTTAATGCTTCTAATAATCCACTGGGAAGAAAATGTTCATGTTTTTAATGTGATTGAATGATTTTAAATCTGGATCTGTACACGTTCTTTATCTTTGATCTACACTGGATTATCTCGCAGGGCTCTTTCCAAAATGTCATCAAAATTGTTAGGGTGGGGAACACAACTTTTGTCAGTTCCAAAGCTTAAATTGTACAGGGCTTGGGAGGTCATGATTTGTTGCTCCGCACCCCTTAAAATTTCCCACTGTCCAGGGATGTGATGATAATCTAATAGCGGTGCCCTCTGCCTGGGAAAAAGTAGCTAGGTCCTTCTAAAATTACAAATTTCTAATGGTTAATTCGGCCACTCTCGTCCAGCTCTCCTTGCAGCTACATCCTAATTGTCCACCTTTAAAAAAGGATCAACACTTGGATATAAACCATCATCTTGCAACGCTCACATCAAAATCATATTACGGAGGAGAAAAAAAATACAAGGGGCGTATAGTAAAAGGACATTTCTATTTTTTTATTATCGGGTTGTCTGTAATGCAGGCTCTCTCGTTTTACACACGGATCATTGAGTCCTCTTTGTCGTTAATCAAATCTGTGGTGAAGAATGATCGTCCCATTTTGAGAAAAATAATCAATGGCCGACTGGGGAACAGAAAGCTTGATGTGGCAGTTTCAATAACATCTCTTGTATTATTCTATGCATCTGGTAAATGCATTAAAAGGATATTTCTGCTCGTTGCTGGGTCAATACTCTGATGTAACACTCGCTCTAGACTTTGCTAAAACCACGCTGTTCGAGCACTGGGTAGTGCCATTGATGAGTGCGTGGTTACTTGCAGATTCTCGGCAAATCCTCCCGAGGTGAAATCTAATTAAAATTAGATTTGATGCAAATCAAAACTACATTCATTGTCGTTGAAGTGACATTTATGATCGTCACAACTGCTCCATGTGTTTCACTCTCTAGCCTCCTGGCTGAACTTATTAAGTAATTTTGCACATGACTATTTGACTTCATAAAAAAAAAGAGTATTCCAACAAGAAAGTTTACTTCTTCTTCTTTTTTTTGCCCACACGATGTTTGTCTTCATACACTAGACTTTATATACTTTGGTCTTCATAAAAATGGCTTCTGTAGATTACGGAATTGAATTCCTTAAATCGAATTGTCTCGTATGTCAAATTATGTCTAAATCGTAGTCAATATAAATGTGAGATATAAACCGCAAGTTATCAGAGGCAAAAATGTACACTTGAGAATTTTTTGTTTGGTTTTTTTCCCCTTTTTTTTTGAAAGTGGATGCTGTATACATTTAAAATGAACAGCTTTTTTTATTGAATAGTATGTTTTACTTGTAGGCAATGTAAATCAGATGCAAACAAAAAAAAATACAAGCCTGATACTTCACGAAGGCAACAAAGGCAATTGCCTCCGTTGCCCCTGGTCATTGCCTTGGTGCCCTTGAAATGTTCCAACAGAAGTTTACAATTTCCTCATAGAGGTGCCCTTTATCAAGAAGAAAATGGCTTTAGTGCCCTTGGCCTTTCAAGAACTAAGCAATCAGGCCTGAATAGATTGAAATTCTGTAAGGGGACCAAGGTCCAACCTTGGTATGAGTGGGGGTCCCCCTATCCACGCCCCTGCCCTATCCCTCCCTCCCATACCCCATGGTTTTTACATTCTAGAGAATAGACTGATAAATTAAGCCCGGCCCACTGTGCACACACGCCATATGCACCAACGTGTTTGTCAGACTTTTGTCGGACTTTTGGTTGTGCAATCATGTCTGAGATTGGCCAATACAGCAAGGGCGGGGCTCAATGGCTCGGTCTATTACCATCACCACAGATACCAAGAATCACAATTTCAGCACCACACCAAGGTGTGACATTTGGTGTCCCCGTTACATTGTGACATACATCCTAAATTTTCTCAGCCATGTGTATTTTAATACCCATGAAGGAAGTTATTTTGTTATGGATTTGGCATCGCGATTCTGTCGAACATTGTAAATTTGTTTATTACTTCCATAATACTGAAAAATATGTGTTACAAGCATGGTGTCCCTGTTACATCGTTACCATGAAGATTAGCAAAAATATCAGGTAAGATGGTGTGGCAAGGATTTGAAACTATGAAACACTTTCAACACCCAAATAAAAGGTGATGATTGATAAACATAAATTAGAATCAACATTTTTTCTAACAAAAAAATAATAACATTGAAAAATGTCACAAATTGTGTCCCACTTTCATGGAATGATCCATATAATAAAAAAAACTAAAATCGGACAAAATAATCTGAGACATCACTTGCCTTTTACAAGATGACCTCTTGGAAAAAAATCTTTTCAATCACAGTTCAAATGGGGCAGGTCTTTTTGACTAAACTAGGTCAACATGCCAATCATAAACCTAAACTGACAGCTAGATTTGCAGCAACTTTCGCAAACAAATACCACTTTATTACAATTCAGCATTCTTTATATCTTTTATGATTGATCCCAAAGCTGTTTTTCCTACCCTTATTTTTTTTTTATGATAAACAAGAAACTTGAAAATTTTCAACAAGGTCATTTAAATGATGTTTTGAATACCTGCACAGTATGGATATAAGAATACAGCTTAGAAAACCAAAACTAAAAAAAACTGGAAAGTGCCTGTGTGTCGAGCTAAAAATTGTTTGCCACAAAAAAACAGAGGAAATCAGCTGATCAGCTTGGAAGTTTTATGCCCAAGACCTTCGATATTCATTGGTATTTCGTGCCTCTCAACTTTCCTGCCAAAATGAACGATCAATACTGCTCGTTCCATGCTAGGGTTTCACACAAATCAAACCCTTTTCTCCACTAAAAAACAAAACAGAACCCAGCGGGAAATCCTGCAAATAAATTTGCAACCCCCGGTGGGTTTTTTAAATTCTTCTCTTTTTTTCGTAAATGAAAGAGAGATGGATCTCAGAGTCTCCAGTGAACACTTGTGGTTCAACGAAAAAGATCTATATCGTCACGAAGAAAACAAAAATGTATTTTTCTTTTTGTAGGAGTTGGGATTTATGATACACTTTAAGATTTTTTCTTTCTTAGGGGTAGGATGAAGAGGCTATTTTCTTGTGCTTTCTGAACACAATTTGGTCATCAAATTCTTACAAATTTGCTTGCGACTAAAAAGATTTAAGCTTAAAGCTGGAGTAGGAGATGTGCGTAACATATAACAAATGAACTCTGTAGATACTCACACTTTCCATCTTCAGAGATTCAAGCACTCTTCACATGGTTTCGCTTCAGACACGAAACACAATCCTCCGTCTCGTTAGAAGTTTTTCCAACAGTTCTGACTATTTTGTTCATATTTACCTCTATCTTATGTTTCGAGTACTGTTCGTACAGGAAATTAAGTCAATATTTATTTATATACATTTTCATGCGTAATTTATTCAGTAAATCCATTTGGAATGGGATTTATCAGTGAATGTACTTTTCAAATCCTTTCGGTATTAAGAAAAGACAAGTATGGACTTGCCTAAAAAGTCCGGGAACATAATGTACTATGACTAAATGCAAATGGTTTATGCACGATACAGGTACTATACAGCCATCTACATTCATGCATGTGTAGTCACATACATGAACCCCGTGTGTACACAATCCCTAAATGTACTACAGTATATGGATTTTTTTACCCGATTTTCAGCCAAGATCTGAGCAAATTGCGCATTAACCTGGAAAAAAAAAAATCGTCAGACAAACTCAGACATTATCCCATTCCAGAAGAAACAAAGCACTGTATGGTGGTGGCAACCAGCGTGTGTACAATTAAAGTGTGCCCGGTACTCCGCTGCTCAGTGATATTATTTGCTGGATCAATGCAAGGCTCTGGAGGATCAGTCACTTGGGCCATACTGGATATTTCCAGGCCGTGCTCAAATCCGAAAGGGAATTGCGACGTGTCTCCATTACCTTCCGTTGTTTCCACTTTTGTTTTTTCCCCCCCCCCGTAGAATGACAGTCGGGGAACACGTAAGGAGGGGGAGCAATCGGAGTTGGTCGGCAAGCACGTTCGGCACGTTGTGTGCATAGCAGGCGTCCAAACTCTCATAACTACGCTCTTTGTAAAATTAATGCCCTAAACTACTGCCATAAATTCAACTTTCAATATGAGCGGCTCGTTCCATACAGTTGATTTATACTTCTCTCCTCCATGAACGAAACCGAAGCTTCTCAGTTAACTTCACATCATTCAGGTACTCACTGCCACGCGCACAAACACACACACAAAAAATCATAAATCACACAAAAAAATTCCAGGAAAAGTTTTCTTTTCACCACACTAAAGGAAGATGTGTATAGTATAACCAAGTATAGTGCATATTTTATTTCTCATTTTAGATCTCTTGAGATGAATTATCGATCTGGGCTTCATTACAGCAGGGTCTTACTCCACTGGCGCCAAAGATTGAAAAGCGAGCTACACATTATTATTATCCACGCTCTGGACAACTGAATATTTTCTTGCCATCCGAGTGTTTGTCCCTCTTGCAGGGGTAAGACATATCGTTCTCTCTGTGAACCAGCGAATGTGAATTACAGCTGCACAGACCAGCTGCCTGCAATTTGGACGGTAACAAAAGATGATGAGATACGAGATCAGTCCCCAGACGTTGTCAGATATCATTGGGGGAAAAAAAAGAGATAAAATTCCAACATCTTAAAGGGACAGGTAATTCATTTGTTTTGAGGCGTGTGTTTCTCAATGGACTCAAATCTGGTTTGTGAAAATTTTTTCCACGAACTGATTACCAATGAAAACCGTTTGAGTATTGTCACGTTTTAAAAGTTGGCAAATCAAAATTCCAGAAAGCAACCATTCATGTGTTCTGAACTGCAAACCCTTTTCTTTTCTTTTTACATCAGGACAGACAATTTTTTCGATCAATAAAGAAAACCATACGGACTAATTATATTATTTAGTTGATGTAGTAATAGACCGATTGCGCGACAATGTTGACATGCGGTCACGTGACCTCCTACTGGGTATAACGCCATACAGCTGATGGCAAAATACGTGTAAAGAGATATGCCGTGACACAGAGTGAGTACGAAAACAGTCGATTTTACTTTTGTTAAGTGATACATTATTTAATAAGCCCCCTTTATTTAAAGTAGTACGTTGTAGCATTAATTTAAATCACATCTCTGTTTGATAATTTAACAGAATTCTGGTAAAAAGAGGTTTTTTTAGCCATGCACTACCGGCGTTGGACGACTATGTAGCCACCCACCTGTTATTTTGTTTGTAATGTAGGCCTAAAACACTGTAAAAAGGGTAAAGAATGTTGGAAAAGTGAGCATTTATACCTAGCCTTGCGAAATTTCAAATAGGCAAAGGAACCACACAGTTTTGGAACGCAATTTCTTTGGATGATTTCAGCTTCAAAACTTTGAAACTTTTGTGTTGAAAAGTGTGTGGTGTGATCGCGGTCGTCTGGCCTAACGTTCCGTCGTGCACTGTACACATCGTGCACATTTTATACGTTACTTGTACAATTTTCAAGACTTGCTGGAACTGTCCTTACTGGCTTTATTCATCCACTCGAAGGTCTCTGGTACAAACTCTGGAATATTTTTCACAGATTTCGATCAAGAAAAGCCTCGATCGAATAAACAAATGCAACAATCATCATGTACAGTACCACCCTTTCCTATGGAGGATGTTGTGTGTGTTTACATTTTATACCCAGAAGGGGTCACGTGACGCGGGTCACGCAATCGGTCTTTTGCACCAGGATAAAGAATATAACATTGGTTTCACCCTTAGAGAAATGTGCGATAAGTACTGTACACTTGGTGCTTTCCGACCCCTGGCGGATAAAAAAATTCACAGGTTACACGGGTGGGATTCGAACCCAATTGTTTGCAATACTTGCTGTTTTTACAGTATTTGAACTGGCCTTTGGTCATCGAACACGCCCAGTGGTTTAGCAGTTAAAGACAACTGCTTAGATAGATTGCGGGGGTCGTGGGTTCGAATCCCACCCAAGTTACCTGTGGAGTTCTTTCCGCAGGACTCAGGAAAGCCTGGAGTATACTGTATCACACATCGGTGTAAGGTTAGAAACCAAAATAATCAGAACATCATAATTGCTCTTTCCTTCAAATTAATGAGAGTGGGAGAAATATTTTGACTTTGTTACACAAACATGTTCTTAAAACCGACATCGTCAATATTATGTTCCAGCTGCTATGTTGTTAGTTTATTTTTCATTAAGACAGCCAACGTCTGTTCAAGTTTGTTTGAACATAACGTATGATTCACAGGACAGTCATCCATATTATACAGTTCACGCTTTCTAACAAACAGCATGTCAGATGGAATTATTTGCCAGGATGTTTGGAACCAACCCTACCAGAATCTTTCATCAAAGCACACTTTTTAGCTTAAGATTAAATGCTGATCTTTTTGCCTGTTGGCAGATGCATTTGGACAGACTTGTAAAATGTGTACGAATAGGCCTATCATTATCAGAAATGTTTTACTCTTTTTAGTATTATTTCAATAAAAAAAAATACTTAAAGGCCAGGGGTACCTTTGGTATTTGGAACGGGACGTTTGTTTCAATCGTATATAATTGTAGATATATACCACAAAACTAACCTGTGAAAGCCTTGTTTCAAAAGATGGTGGCATTTTTGAGATATCGGCAAAAATCTGGAGTGGTTATTTCCACACAGAAGGATCTGAAAATGCTGAAACTGCCTGTTTTTCATTAGGTGAGAAACAATTCATGCATGAATCGTTTCTTAGATTCAAGACTTGGGCAGAAAATGATCTCTTTCTCTAAAATCCACATTAGGGGCCTACTTCAATCGTTTCTCACAGTGTTTTATACTACCAACAGCTCTCCAGTGCTTCTTACCAAGTAAGCTTTTATGGTCAGTAATTTGTGGAGTGATTACCAAAGGTGTACCCTGCCTTTAATAATAATAATACAAACATAATAACATAATAACACATAGTGCTTTTATTGCACTTTATCACACCCGATGGGCGTCTCAAAGTGTAAATTTTTCAACAAGTATGACGGGCTGTGTTTGAATTATGGGACCCATTTACAAATGTTTGTAGCACCTTGTAATGGTTTACAATGTGATGCGGAGCGATCTGCAACCAACCATGCCAGACAACTATAAAAGTACTGTGTTTTTTTTATATCACAGGATTTACGGCAGGGTTCTCCCCATGCACAAGCTAGCGTATCGGGCCGATACGCGCGAATTACTGGCCAAATTGCAGAAATTACGGCCGTTACGCAAAATAATAACATTTTAAAAATTAATATCAATTTAAAAAAAAAAAAATGCTAACATAAACCATTTAAATGGTCCAGATTGAACAGTAGAGCTTTTCAAACCAAATATAAATATTAAATAAAAACATTCCAAGGACCTCTACCAAGTCAGTGTGCTTTGGCCACACTTTCAAAATTTGGGTCCAGAATGCCCTACAACTTTGAAAAATCCTTGGGAGAACCCTGTCCAGCTTAACGTCCCATCCAAAGGACGGAGCAATAATGGTTAAGTGTCTTGCTAAAGGACACAAGTGTCCAGACCGGGACTCGAACCCACACTCTGCTGATCAGAAACATCGGTGCTTGAATCCAGCGTGCTTGACCGATCGGCCACGACACATCGAAGGACGAAGCAGTTATGGTGAAGTACCTTGCTCAGGGACACGAGTGCCACACTCCAACAACACCAGATCTTGACTCCAGTGCACAGACCACTCGGCAAAGACACCCCACAAATTGAAAATGCGATTTTGCCAATGTTGTACAATAATTGCTTCAAAAAGGGGGAAGAGGCAGTTATGTTTGTCTCGCAACGGATTCATTTACCCCTCCCTGTTCTTAGCTGTGAAGAGACTTCTCTCCATGTCTTGTTTCTGTCCATTGGGGCAGGTTTCCCTTCAAAATGTAGCCCATACCTCGACTGGCCTTTGGGCCTTGTGAAGGGCGAATTGCAAAAAATATCAAAAAATAGTATAACTAAATATACTCGAGAACAGCAGGTCAACTGATTTCTTGTGTGAAATAAGCCACACAAAAATCATGACCATTACAGCTTGACAAGCCAGCGCTGAGAACAGATCTATAATATCCTCAAAAACCCGTCACTTAGTCTAATTTTAGACAAATTTAGAACACTCGGCCGTCAGCTCGTCATCAGGTGTTCCACCACTATTACAACCGTGTTTAGTTCAGATTGTAAAAAAAAATGGTTAATGGCCTCACGTTTCGACCCAAGCAGAGTCTTTCTCAAAGGCTATTTCAGATTGTCTCGGTCTGATAATGCTTCATATCAATCGTGCTGCTTTATTTTGCATTCTTCTAGTCCTACCTGACGTGTTTTGAGATGAGCGGAGATTTGGAAGGATTTACCATCGTGAACTTTGAGTGACACATTCAATTTTTGCTATGGTTGTAATTATAATAATAATAATAATAATAGTTATAACAGTAGCTAGTTCTTATATAGCGCATTTTTCAATAACATATCAATGCGCTTAACATTAGTGCCCTGGTCATTGGGCCAGTTACATTCATGTAATCTTTCTCAGCTCCCTGGGGAGTATGCAGCCCTGGGCTGCCGTGGCGCTCCGAAGGCTTATTCAAAGACAATATCAAACTCTACCCTCGCAGGTACCCATTTATACCTCTGAATGAAGAGACTTGTAGACTTCATCAAAACACATTTGCCTAAAATTCAACGAAAGCACAGAAAAATAAACTCAAAAGAGTTGAATCGACAGTTTTACACAGATAAATTATTTGCCAAGTAATTGTAGTAAGTTATGCACAACCCCCTTTGAGGGATTTGTTCCATCATTTTATGTGAATAAATGGCCATTGGTTCAGAGCAGTGGTGTAGCTACAGGGGGAAGGGGGGCCTGGGGGAAAGTGCCCCCCACAATTTTCCAGTGCCCCAGCCCCAGATGCCCCCCATGAAAAGCATCCAGATACACGTAATTCACTAAAAAAAAAACATGGCCTCTGCCCGCCCCCCCCCCCCCCCCACTGAAAAGCTGTGCCCCCTGTTCCACCACCCCCATCCCCCCACCCTCAACCCCAGTGAAAAAATCTTGGCCGTGCCGCCGGTTCAGAGTAACCACTAATACTCTTGAGAAGGGACTATCTATCTGTGCCGAGAACCACTGGGGCGGAAACAGCGGACCATTCAGCCAACACTGAGCTCGCTTGGACAGAGTGCATTTCACTGCGGTAAAAGGTTACCGACTGGCATGGGACTCACCAACTGTGATGAATATAGTGTAATGAGCCTGCATACTCCAGTGTACTAACTGCATAATCTGGATGTGAAACAGTCCATGATGGGACGTGACCAAGTTGAGGAAAACTGTTGCGACTGACGAGGAAAGTATAAAGGCCTCGTCACTCAGGGGCAATTTTTACAGCCAACCTGGAGGCAACCAGCTGCACTGCAAGCAGAAGGAGGCACTGCGGTAGTACAACATACATCTTTCTGATAGTATCTTACTGTGCCCAAGACAGTTTCGTGGAAATTGACATGAGATTTTTGTTTTCTTCTGCGAGATTCCTTGAAACTGGTTGCCTGTAGATTGCCCCGTTTCACATGGCCCTAAAGTCACTACAGCAGGAGAAGATTTGGAGATTTAGATTGTTTTTAATAAAAGTAAAAACGTGTGAAATTTCCAACACGTAAAAAAAATACCCGGAACAAGAAATTCTAAGATAATCTGTGTGATGAAGTAACATCGATGACTTCAGTTAAGGGGGAGGGGGGAGGGGGGCGTGAGGAAAACGATCCGTTAAATGGTCAAGTAAAGCGACAAGAAATTGGACCTTGGACTTGGCTACGCATGGCATGAGGGCACAGCGCGTGTACATGGCTAAGGTACAGCCTTAAACAGGTCTCGTCTCAATACACACCCTCTACGTATGTATCCCGACTCGAAATGCCGACGTGACGCTCCGGCAATTTCCTGATTTCCCCTCCTCTTGAGGTCATCATTAGACAAACAGAGTGAACCCTCGTGGAACCTCAAGTGTTTTCAGTTCCTCTCTTACCCTCCGTACACACCGGGGGACTATTATTGGATGAAGAGATGAAGATGGAGAAAGGGGAGGGGGGGGGTTGGGGGTTCAGAGACGTACGACCAAATCTTTAATCATTAAACCAAAGTGTGTTCCTGTTCTGGTAGCCATTGATGAATCAGGTCACATTAGGCACAGGAACAGGAAATGGACAATCCGTTATCGGCACCAAATCAAACAAGACAGTGGTTAAATTTTGAGGGTATCTTTTTACTGCAGATTGGTCGGGGTTCGGAGCAATGGTCGTGACCAGACTAAAGGTCACGTCAGAGTTTAGTGGCTTAGGCTTTGGCTTATAGGCCCCCCAGGGCAAAGTTGAAGTGTGGATGTAGATAGAAGCATTGATCTATATCTAGCCATAGCCGGAGCCAAGGCCCACGCAAGCCCAAGGCTATTGTTTGTCAGCGATTGTCGGTTATTTCACATCATGTTTGTCCGGCATAAATCTGAACTGGGGTGGAACAATCAATACAACATCAATAGTTATACACTGAGTGATATTCAGATCAATACAGGAAACACTTTTACTCTGTTATTGCATAAATTGACATTTGTTAAGCTGGCAATAGTACACCTATCGTCCAGATAATTTTATCCGTCTAAAAAGCTGTAAATTGCACAAAAATTAGCTTGATTTTGATCTGATTTAAAAAAAATAATAAAATTAAATAACAATACTATTTTTAGGTTTAAGATACATGCATCAGGTCTCAATCTCAAGAAAAATGGGGGCAGGCCTTTGCTGGCCAAATCAGAGAAATTGTACAAGGGCATGCTGGCCAAGTTGGTAGTGACAGTACAATTTTTCTGAAGGGCATGCTGGCCGACTCAACAGGGCATGAGGCCAATGGCCTCGGTGGCCTCGGTTAAGATCAAGGCCAGATGCATATATGACTGGAAAAATGGATGGTTTGGATGACTGTCCTCTTCCCCAAAAATCAAGTTGTACAAAATAAGGTTTTATGAAGCATTTGAAAAGCTACGAGTTTTAGAAAACAAAGACTTCATCACAGTTTCAGTTTACGATAACACTTGTGGTGTTTTCAACTTTAGCTGAAAAGAACCAGCTCTGAACAAAACTTGTCCTGTTATATATCTACTGCTTAGGAGTAGAATTTAGTTTTAAGAAGAACTTGTGCTGCTTAGTTCTGAAAGAAGTTGCCTCCTATTTATCTATTGCCACAGAGTTGAATACAGTGCCGTAAAGAACTCATCCAGCTCACTTCTGGAAGAACTTGTCCTGCTATTTATCTGATGCCCTGGAGTAGAACTTAGTTCTGTAAGAACTAATCCAACTGGCTCTTGAAAGAGCCTGTCCTTCTAT
Source organism: Marthasterias glacialis (assembly GCA_911728455.2). Lineage (NCBI taxonomy): Eukaryota > Metazoa > Echinodermata > Asteroidea > Forcipulatida > Asteriidae > Marthasterias > Marthasterias glacialis. The sequence continues at coordinate 22,369,555 of OU452229.1, read as the reverse complement.
TTATCTAATATAATGGAATAGAATTCAGTTCTAATAAGAACTCATTCAGCTAAGTTCTAACAGAAGTTGTCCTGCTATTTATCTATTGCAATGGATTAGAATTTACTTCTAATAAGAAGTCATTCAGCTCAGTTCTACAAGAACTTGTCCTGCAATTTACATATATAGAAGGAATAGAATTCAGTTCTGATGAGAACTCCTCCTGCGTTGTCCATCACAAACTCATTTAAAAAGTACAGGCAGTACAACCGTCAACAAAATGCAATTCTGTCTAAAAACTAAATTAATGCATATAATATCGTCCAGCCTTATGTTACCAAGATTAACTGCTCCACATTCAGATATTAGAATCACAAATCACTTTTATGCAATGGACAATAACTCAAACATTTTCTTTGAATGTTGGGCGCAACGCCAGAATGAGAAACAATTAGTTCCACACAGTGATGAATCACACGGCCACAATTTCGTCCCCAAAACCTGATTTGTGGAGACGATCTACAAATGCAATTTCTCTCAAGCCGTTTTTTTATTGCAGCAATCATCAAAGATGACATGCTATTTGTAATTCACTTTCACAATAAATCAAATTTATAACCGATCAACTTTGGACAGTAGCCGTGTTGCAAGTGCAGTGGCTTTGTCGCATGTGACATCTCCAGGAGAAACGCATCAAAGTAATAGAGGCTGATGAGGCAGAGTTAGTATAATAAATTGTTTCGCTCTTCAATAGGATTCGTCAGCACCCATCTAAGATGATAGACTCTGAGAAGAGTACAGTTTGTAAGACATTAAGTTTGCAAGACATTTGCTAGTTTGCAAGACATTCATCTTAAAAAACCAACTTCAAAAGTACCTGTTTTTTTTCCTCACAAAAATAGAGATCTGACAGAAGGTCCAGTTCGATCTTATTCAAACTGCCTGGTTTTCAAGATATTTATCTTAAAAACTGATTTTAAAAGTCTTTTTTTTTCTCACAAAAATAGAGATCTGACAGAAGGTCCAGTCCGGTCTTGTTCAAACAGCCTGGTTTTCAAGACATTTATCTTAAAAACTAATTTCAAAAGTCCTTTTTTTTCTCACAAAAATAGAGATCTGACAGAAGGTCCAGTTCAGTCTTATTCCAACTGCCTGGTTTTCAGGACTTAAAATCTTAAAAACTAATTTCAAAAGACAGTTTTTTAGAAGAAAAAAAAGATGCAGAAGGTCATGTCTTGACAGTCAAAGCCCTTGACTCTGATAAACATTGTGTTTGACACAAAACTGTCAAAGTGTTCCAATTCTTGCACAGGTACAGCACTTTCTCTCGACAGCGGCCTGCTGGCCAATTGCCAACTAAAACACCTAAAGATGAAGTTGGATTTTCCCAGAGTCGTCCAGCTCACAAAGTCCGCTTCCAAAAGCTACACCTAACTGCACAAACAGATTGTCCATATGGCTGTAAATTCACGTGCAGTGTACAAAAAGACTGCGTTCAAAGGAAACCATTAGCACGAGCCCAGCGATAAATACTGGGGGACTTGTGAATCAGCCCCACCAGCCGAATTTCCCAGGAAAATCCCCAGGAAATTGTGGTCGACCCTTTTCACACTGGTGTTGCTAACCCTGGGAAACTATCCATTTCCAGGGATATAGAAACCCCTGCTTGGGAGAATGGTTAGGAAAATAACCCTGGGGTTAGCATACCGAGTGTTTGTTTTTGATGTTTTTCCCCAAGAAAATTGCGAGACAAATCAAGTGTGAGATGACGTTAGGGTGGCAGTGGGGATGACAAATTTTCCAGAAATTGCCTGGGGTTTGTTTCTTTGGGACTGGCTTTAGAGTGTGATGAGGACATTTACTGACCAATCCAAAAGTAAGTAAAGAGCAAACTCTGGCAAGCAGAAAAGCATGCACACTAATACACATCAGGGTTCTCCCCATGCACAAGCTAGCGTATCAGGCCGATACGCCCAAATTACGGGTCGATACGCAGAAATTACGGCCGATACGCAAAAATAAAAAATAAAAATTTATTCTTTTTTTTAGATTTCAATATCAAATTCAAAAAAAAAAATCCTCACATAAAACCATTTTAAATGTTCCAGATTGCACAGCAGAGCTTTTCAAACTAAACATAAACATCAAATAAAAATATTCCAAGGACCTGTTACAGATTCAGCGTGCTTCGGCCACACTTTCAAAATTTGGGTCCAGAATGCCCCCCCAGTTTTTGAAAAATCCTGGGGAGATCCCTGCACATGCATAAACCAAGGACATGTACCATCTTGGTAATATTTTCCAGTGAGTTGACCAACCATTTAAAATCATTCAACTGCTTAGGTTGTGTGTGTGGTGGCAAAACTGTGCACAGAACTAACTGGGTACAAGAACACAGACTGTGCATTCACTACATGATATATTATTGCAGGCTGGCATAGTTTATGTATCATTCAAAACCAGTCCACAATGGTTGATATTGAATGGTCAGATAGTAGGAGGCTTGCCTGTGTACTACTGTGTCGATGCATTCACTACCATGTCTACATTACATCATATTGCAAACTGGTATAGTTTTATCTTTCATTCAAAACCACAGTGGATGATATTGAATGGTCAGATAGTAGGAGGGTTGACTGTGTATTGTGTATTCACCACAAGACATCATATCGCAGACTGGCATAGTTTTATCTTCCATTCAAAACCACAGCTTTGGATGACATTGAATGGACTGGTCAGACAGTAGGAGGGTTGACTGTGTATTGTGTAGATGCATTCACCACATGATATCATACTGCAAGCTGGTGTAGTTTTATCTTTTATTCAAAACCACAGTTTAATATTGAATGGTCAGACAGTAGGCGGGGATCACAAAACAGCATTAACAAATCCTGGATTGGTTAGGAAGACCTACTTGTCCCCGTGTACCACAATCCTGTGGGAACTTAGAACAACAGAGTGGAGACTGTTGAGTTTCCAGAGCGCAGACCATTCACAAACCTGTTTGTACAATGTACAAACAGGTATTGTGAGACCAGACGGCGGACTGTTTTGAAACTTGGATCCAGTCGCCATGACTCCTTCTTTTCAAACTCACTTCCTGAAACCATAACAAAAGCATTTTCCGATCAGTAAGGACGACTTACATGTAAGTTTGCCACTGTGTGTAGAAATCCTACTGGGAACATAAAACAACAGAGAGACATTTTGAGGTCCCCATTTTCCACTCTCCACACACACACAGTGTAAATAATTGCACAATGTGCAGTGAAACTAGACAGCCGACTGTTTTGAAACTCAATTTTTTAATATCCTTGGTTTTCTCCTTTCAAAAGCCCACTTCTAGAAACTGAAACAAAAAACCAAAACAGAGCAAACATGACCCGTGAATCTTTACAAAGTGCCGCAACGGATAAAATCCTGGTAACGCAAACAGACACAGGGATCATAATGCCGTCCATTTGATGTTTCTCTCCATTCACTTTAGCATCAAAAAGCCCTTGTATCGCAGCCTCCACGTCAGATGCGGGCGCCTTTGATGCCGAAACCAAGGCTCTTAATGTCTCAAAAAAGAGCGCGAGTCACTGGTTATTGAAAGCACTTGAAATGTGAAGCTGCGACATTCTACTTTAAGTTGTTCCAATCAATTACTTAATCCTCTTACCATACAGTGGTTTTTTTTCTTCCTCTCTCTGAGCGCTAATCCTACATGAGAACACGGCTATTATCTTGAGGATGGGTTAATGTGGGTAGATACAACGGTTGGTGTGAGGGAAGAATGGACGGGAGGAAGGTATGGCCTTCTAGGTTGTTTAGCTCATAAGAGTCTGCTTTTGTCGTCGTCGATTGTCCACTGGATCAAATCAATGAAGCTGGCAAGACACCCTTGAAGAAGCTTACCGAAGGTCTCAATTCCTGAGATCTACCCCCCCCCCTCCCACCAACCAACCCCCCACCAACACCACCACCTTAAATCATAAAGTGTTGTTTCAAGTTGTAAAAAACACATACACTTTAAACAGAAGCTTTCAAGCTAGCCCTGCTCGGACATCTGTCATCGTTGTCTACTATCAACCCAACAAAGACAGATATCCAATTGGAATTTTTATGTAGAAGATTAAGTATAAATTAAATCGGGAGGGTGGCCTCTGCCATCCGATCCAAACCGGACCTTCATCAGAGGCGAAGAATACAAACATTAAAACATGTTCACGTATGGGGTTAAATGTCAGCAAATGATCAATGGCAGCCAATAAAAAAATGGACACCAATTTGGCAATCGTAATTATTTATAAATGTACAAGTTGACTGAAATTGGAGTAGATTCAACTTCTTTTGTCTTATTATTCGTATGTGACGCTTCATGCCAAAGTCAGGCACCTCTTGCCATATGCTCGATAGCAGACCTGATACTTCACAGAGGCAACGGAGGCAATTGCCTCCTCCGTTGCCCCTGGTCATTGCCTTGGTGCCCTTGAAATGTTCCAATAGAAATGTACAATTTCCTGATAGGAGTGCCCTTTATCAAGAATAAAATGCCTTGGTGCCCTTGCCCTTTCAAGAACGAAGCAATCAGGCCTGAAAAAGATGAAAATAAAAGCTTACAAACACCTATATATATACTTAGGGCCTCTAATGTATTTATTTCTCAAGATAAATTATTTTCTTCTCTACCCGTCTTCACGTGATATTCATCTCAGTTTTCGCTTCTCTTGTCACTTCCATGTTCAGTAGCTGTCATTTTGTTTGTCCCTTTGTTTATAGTTTTTGTTTTGGTCCTTTGATTAGGTTTATTAAGTGTAACTCCATATTTTTTTTTTTTTTTTTTTTTTCAAAGGCAAGCCACTACAAGCCCTGGCTTATCCTGGACCTTGCCTCCATGAGATTTTCTTCCCACCTCGTTCTCGCAAACATCTGTTAGTACTTAACTACGTGAAATGCGTATGGAAATAATTGCACAATTTAATTGACTAGAATTGAATTGAATTGAAGATATAGAATGTTTAAGACATCACATCACATTGATATCAAGGACGATCGTTTTGGTTGTCTTCACTTTGGGACGCCATTTCACTATCGCCGAAAAGTGCCTGATTTTGGCGCGGGGCGACACAACAAGCATTAAGTGCGCTATTTCTACAAAGAAGTCATCTCCATTCATAGCAAATATCCATCATCCATCAAATCTCTTCACAAACTGAAATGATTTCACCGAAAAAAGTACAGTTAAGTGCCTTTAAAGGGGCTGTGTCATCATGATAATAGCAGCAAATGGAATAACCCAGTTACTACGCGCGCATGTTCACCCGCGGTCAAATCACAGTTTGACAAAGACAGCACCCTTTGTGGTTTGAACGCAAACGCGCGTGCATGTGCAGTATCTGGGTGGGAGTTCATCTTTCCATGCACAGCCACAGGCCTGCTATAATCATGACGAAACAGTCCCTTTAACCACCATTGACAGTGCATCTACAGGTGACCTGTGCTGAAGAGTTTCATCTGACAGTACTGTTTTGACAAGGAGGGTCTAGCGAGGTACAAGTGGTTTGCTTAGAAGCTTAAGATCATCGGGGTAGTTTTTATTGTATACAAGATGAGTCAGTAGGTATTATCTATTCTGAGGTCGCACAGTCATGTCGTAAACGAGGCGATCAAATAAAGATCATTTTGGATCAAACTATACACTGTATGCTGGAAATCTTTGTATTTGTGGTGTTTTCTATTTTTCCTTTTTTATTGTGTGAAGTTTTTAGATTATCACAGTAAAAGAATACTTTCTCATAGTTGTATAAAAAAGTTTCCATAATCAGTTTCCTATCTGTATACACCGTGTTTTATACACGTGACCTTGTACATTCCAGCGCATTTTCTGGCAGGCAAGATACTACACTGGTCTTATGAGAAATGTTACAATACATTTTGAATCATCAGGCGTGTCAAGGCCGAGTGGTCAAGCCAATGGACTCAAACTCTGGTGTTTCTGGTCAGCAGAGTGCGGGTTCGAGTCCTATTCTTTACACTTGTGTCCTTTATTAAAAGCAAGGCACTTAACCATTAATGCTTTTCCGTTCAGATGAGACGTAAAGCCATTGTTGTGTTGTGTAATGCACGTTTAAAAAAAACGCTACGCTTATCCTAAAGAGAAGGGGTTTGCCTCAGTGTTTCTGGCATGGTCTGGCAGCAATATGCAAGTTATCTTGTTCATCTTATTGGGTAATAATACTTCAATACTCAACAGAATTGAAAGATATTTATCAGACTCAACATCAGTATTTGAACATTACTTTGTAAGATAAAGATATACAGTGAGGTACTATTATTCAGAAACATGAGACCAACAGACTTGTCCAGTCGTAACTTTACGGACCCAGCGCTAAATTCACTGGCCTCGAGCCTACGGTCCAGTGAAAATTTCGAGCCCTGGACGGCCTTTTTTTGTAAACCATCATAAGTTTACGGTCCCTACGCTAAAATCACTGGCCTCTAACTATGGTCCAGTGAAAATTTTGAGCCCTGGACAGCATTTTGTGCAAACCAGTATGACCGCAAACTCCAAGTATTATCTCAATTTTAATCATGGACAAAAAACACTCATTTCAGGATATTTTCTGCGTACATGTAGTTTACGTCGATGGCATGGCGGTGCCTTCTAAACAAGTCCGCGGCGCAGTTGATGCAGGACAACTTTGGAATCCTTTGATTGTAGTGATTAGCACGTTAATAAATTGCCGTGGTAATGGATATTGGCTGGGAGGAGAGACGGAGGTTGGAAATGTCCGTGGCAATCTCATTTTCATTGATGCGTGCTTCGTTGAGCGGTGTAGGTCTACGAGGAGGTCCATGGTCCATGTCTCAGTGAAGTGTGCGAGTTAAGGTTACTCTCTCTCTCTCTCTCTCTCTCGGAATCAATTAAGTTGTGAGTGTACATAGCAGAATGGACAACTTGGAGCTAACAGCCAAATGTACACAAAGCCTTTGTTCTGGCACCATTGGGAAATGCCAGGCGTCTGTTGCATCATAAGATGAAATGGGGAAATATTAGCTCACGGTTTTCTGTTTCTTTTGACTCCTTCTGGGACTCAGAAACCCAATCTCTCTAAACTAGACGTTGTTTGCTTTTCAGGATGAACGTTTACGCTTGAAAATTAGTCGTTAATATGATTGATACTAAAAGCACACATTGACTTTCAAAAAAAAAAGAAACATTGTTGATAAAATGAGATGCATGTTCACTGTATAAAGGTCTCCAAGCTTGAAAAAATAAGTCCTGAGTTGCCAGTGCATGCTGTCTTAGGCATCACTGTATTTGATTGGCCATGATTCTGCTCCTGAGCAGAATCATGGCCAATCAACCTTTAACAATTTATACGCCTGAAGGCGTATAAATTGTTAAAGGTAAAAAAAAATAGGATTGGTAAAGCTGATAATGGAGTGTTCTTACTTTGTGTAATTCAATGAAAAAAAAAAACCTGTGAGAATTTGGGCTCAATCCGTCATCCGAGTCAGAAGAAAAATGTGAAAAACTGATCACTCTTTCCAGCATGTTTCAGCATTAAAAACATTGATCTTAATTTCAATTGTTACAACTGAAATTAAAATCGGGGTCTTCAAATTCTATTTTCTTGACTTTGAAAGTATTTCAGACGGAAATATTTCTGTGGAAGATTGCTACTGGTATGAACTTCATAATTAGTAAGCTTTCAGATTGATACTAACAAGACAAATTTGGATGAATACCAATCCTGTAATTCTACCTTTAGTTTTTTTTTAATTAAGAATAAAAATCAAAGCTGCGTAGATTTGTACAGTTGGTAACTGGCAACTCGGCTGAAATATTTCAAAATTATAAATTCAAGATTTTATTATTTCTATAAAATACAACTGGATGCCCGTCAACTCAAGCACAAACTAAGAATAAAATAACACATTATTTAAAAAAAAACGTATCTGCAAGTGGTCAAAACGTGAGGCCATTAACAACCTTGTGCATTTATACTACAGGTCCTTTTTGGTTGGTAAGCAGTTTGCAACCAGCTAATTATTCTTTCTTCTCTAATCAAATTTGTCACAATTTCTTTTTATAGAGGGATAAAGTTGTGTTACATCATTGATTTTTGGAAGAATAAATTCATAAATGTTCATCCTCTAGTTTTTAATAAACACACCATCCAACCATACCAACCTGTGTCCCGTTTTATTGACAACAATGACAAATATTTCTAGTATTGTCAAAGATTATGAGCATAATTGGGCTTATTTTAATAGTGACAATCAAAAATGACGAATTTTGATTGGGCCAATGAAAAAAAAAGTGGCGGCAATCTGGCGGTCTTCAAATGCTATTCCCTTGTCTTTTTTTCAATTAATATTTTGATAATTATGACCTGTATTCTTGTTATTTATTGACAGAATTCCTCCATAATTTTTTGCTGCAGCAACCAGGTTGGATCAGAGGGTTTCTTTTCCTGCCTTTCACCTCTGTGGACCCCGGGTTCGAATCCCGGACTGGATTGGGTTTTCAGTCCCTAACTGATTGCATGGGTTGCCCCTATTTGGGGTTTTCCCCCGAACATCTAAAACAGACATTTCCTCATCGTCTTCTCTACACAGGTACATTATACTTCAGGCTTAAGGGTTACAGTGCAAGGCACTTTTGAAGGGCCCTTGGTCATGTCCAGAAAGATGTAGTCGCCTGACCACAGATAGAGCATACTATCCAAAACATTGAGTAAACCACCAGCTCTTCCTCGAGCCACCACCTCTCAAAAGAGATTATACCGCAAACCTATCCCTTTTGTCTCTCCACCAAGCAAGCCTTCAAGTTTCAGAAAGATATAATAATAATCAACCCTTTAAGGGAGAAACAGGAGGGGGCGGGGGGAGGGGGGAGGGGGGGACTGACTCACTGGCGGCGTCTGCACGAGAACAGTAACTAAGAGAGTGAAATGGTAAGTCATCCAAATCACCAGCCCTCTACACGGGCCGGAGCGTGATAATAAGATTAAAAGACAAGACAGCCATATGCAAACATCCTCAGTTCAACCCGAGAAGATAGACAGGACAGTGACTTCATTGTTCTGGTTATCACGCTGGCCGTATCGCAGGAATAATGATCTGTTTTTTAATACGGTCTTAATGACCTTTTAATTTGGGTGTAGTCAGGCATGAGACAATGTTAAGTCGTTCTCGTATGGGTGTAAGGGTCTATCCATGGGCACCTCTATTATGACGGGAATTAACGTTCCTCACTGGATCGTTTCAAAGGGCACCAAGGCAATGACCAGCAGCATGAAGGCAATTGCCTTTGTTGCCTCCGTGGAATACCCAGCCTGGGAGGTAACTCTCTTTTATTACTATGCCGAGTTTATTCTTCAAGGTGTACAAGCTTAGTACAACCCTTTTCAAAAGACTTTTTGTTAATTAAAATCACAACCCGATGTAATAACAATTTTAACTGTCTAATTTATTGGGGTTTTTTTTTTTTTTGGGGGGGGGGGGTTTGGGGGGGGGGGGTTCAATGGAAAAATGTCAGTTTCAATGAGCAGTAACTATTCTGGTCACTGTGTCTATGGAAACTGAATAAAAATTGAGCAAAACAAGGTCACACAGTATGTACTCTCGCTCAACAATAATTGAATTCAAAATATGATTTGCGTGAACAGATGAATTATATAGCTGTGTACTAAGAGAGTTCCGACAAGTTGTAATTAGAAACCATTTTCGGTAAAAAAAAAAACCAATGCATCCGCGCACACAGGGGTGCCAGACTAGACTGCACATTGAGTAGTGCTACATTTGGACAGAAAATGGCGTCCAGCAACCACGTGACCGAGAAAAAACTGGTCCCTCCATGTCGCAACTCTCTCAAAACAAAGTTCTGGATGGATAGCACTGCTGCTGGGCCAGTCCAAGGAACCTCCGAGGCAAAGACCAGAGCCATAATGGAGGCAATAGCCTCTAATGCCTCCTCGAATCCCCCCACCCCCAACGTTCGGTGACGAGACGTGAACCATGATCTAAACTGTGTGATTCAGAAGCCTGAAGTGTGTGGGAAGAAACATCAAGCATCGCTGACTCAGAATTCCTTGAGCACAACACCGATGTCGTTGACTAATAAGCCACACTGTTTGAAATGACGGTCCTGGTGCATAAAATGCATCGGATGTATCAAATAACGCCATTACAGCTTACAGCTTGTTTTAACGGGAAGGGCGGGGGTACAACATTATTTGTAACCCAACCTTGTATTTAAATTTCTTTTAATTTGTTAATTTATTATCATTGATACTATATCCTATTTAATTATTTTACTGTTATTTTTATTTTATTAATTTATTTTTATATATATATAAATATATGTATATATAAATATATATATATTAATTGGGTTGAGCAAAGAAAATTTAGGCTGATGCCGGACTCGAACCCGCGACCTCTCGAAAACTCTACGAGCGCTCTAACCAACTGAGCTAACCAGCCCTATATTGGTGGGCGGTCCTGTGCAATGCCAAACCTCTTTGCTAGGTGGGGGTCCAGTCAGAAGCCGAACCGTATCTGCCGATAAGCCAGGGATCAGCCCCCGGGTATGATGCAAACAACCTGGTCAATGGCAGTTAGTTACTGTTTTGGGTTTTTTTTAAATTGGGGGGGGGAGGATAGTTTCACTGAATCGTAAAAACTGAATTATTTACAAAGTTCATTATCCCTGAAACAAGAACTTATAGATCATTAAAGGTTGTGGTTCCCACTGCTAACTACCCTGACTACAGGGTTCTAGCTTCTTATAACCGGGTCAGAATTAGTCTGGGGGTTCAGGGATTCTATAGAATGCAGAGGGTCCGGGGTTCCACTTCAATTTGAGGTGCATAGAGAAACACAGTACAACTGCTTTGTAGCAAAGATTTGGAGCTCTATCTATTGTTGGGACGTGAAATACGCATGGGCACAGTTTCAGCATACAAATGTTTTATTATATCACTGATATCAACGGTCATTGTCTGCACTGATCTGCACTGATCTACTGTTGTATCAAAAGAGTTACTTGCTGAAATGGCGTCCAGCGGGATTTCACATTTTAGCCCGAGTTCCCTATCTTGCACTTTAAGCACTCATCAATATAATCTTTGTTTATAGTCACTCAATGGTTGAGCAATAAACCACAAGGGAAACTGACTGGGTAAATTTTTAAATCAATTTAGGGGTGAACAAAGAGAATTTGACTGGAGTGGTGTTTGAACCTGCGACCACCGGCTATCCGTACCGATGCTCTCGACTGAGCTGTCCAGCCCTAATGTTGGCGGTCTCCCTATTTTGTCAATATCTTTGTTCGGGGGGGGGGGCGTGGTGCCATTCAACCGGCTACTGCCGTGTAGCCAGGGATCACACCCAATTGTACGATACAACCATAGAGCTAGCTCTACAGATAAAACCTCTATATTTGAGGCCAAACTGCTCATCACTCTCTCTCTCTCTCAGAGTGCAATAGTTGTGTCGCTGTATGACATAAATGCTTCACCTTCCCTTTAAATCATTAATGTTGGTGACACACTATCTGCTCTGCATGCTCTGAATTGTGTCCTGACAAAACTGGCCTAGTGTAACACGAGCAGTTAAACTAAAGAGCTACTTATGAATAAATTATGAGGGTTTTTTCAATAGGGTTGGTAATCTGGCGTATTGCTGCTGTGCAGGTAGTCCTAATACCAGGATGGGAACCGGGCATTTCAACTCATGAATATTCACACACACGTACAAACCGATTCATTTAAATAGTGATTAAATGGCCACAACACCCCAAAATAAAAAATATAAAAAATTTAAAAAAATTATGAACAATATGCACAATTGGGGACGAATGGCAATTTTAAATTTGTAATACCATTGAAAATTTAATTAAAATATTCCAGACTACGCAGTAATGCATAAAAACAGGCCACGGATGACAAATTGGACACTTGTATTACATCACACACTTCAGATGAACTTGTAATTTGTTTCCAGATATCTCACACAGTTCCTTTTTACAATGCTGAACATCCCGAATGCAGAACTGGCTTCATACAGTTCCTTTTTGTAATGCTGAACATCCTGAATGCAGAACTGGCTTCATACAGTTCCTTTTTAAAATGCTGAACATCCTGAATGCAGAACTGGCTTCATACAGTTCCTTTTTAAAATGCTGAACATCCCGAATGCAGAACTGGCTTCATACAGTTCCTTTTTAAAATGCTGAACATCCTGAATGCAGAACTGGCTTCATACAGTTCCTTTTTAAAATGCTGAACATCCTGAATGCAGAACTGGCTTCATACAGTTCCTTTTTAAAATGCTGAACATCCCGAATGCAGAACTGGCTTCATACAGTTCCTTTTTAAAATGCTGAACATCCTGAATGCAGAACTGGCTTCATACAGTTCCTTTTTAAAATGCTGAACATCCTGAATGCAGAACTGGCTTCATACAGTTCCTTTTTAAAATGCTGAACATCCTGAATGCAGAACTGGCTTCATACAGTTCCTTTTTAAAATGCTGAACATCCCGAATGCAGAACTGGCTTCATACAGTTCCTTTTTAAAATGCTGAACATCCCGAATGCAGAACTTACTACATACAGTTCCTTTTCATAATGCTGAATATCCCGAATGCAGAACTGGCTTCATACAGTTCCTTTTTGTAATGCTGAACATCCTGAATGCAGAACTGGCTCCACACAGTTCCTTTTTTATAATACTGAAAATCCCAAATGAATAACTGGCCCCATCAAAGTCAATGGGAGGAGGTTTCATAGTATTATTAGGGTATACAGGTTTTAAATTTAATGTCTCAGTTTACTGTTTTGACTTTTATAATGTAACTTAAATGTGAATAGAGTACACAAATTATTTGTATTGCAGTATTGTTAAACATTTATGTACTTTCTAAAATAAATTAATTGACAGCAAGTTAATTTGAATGCTTCTTTGGCATAATACATTGAAAACTGATCCCAAATGCCACCCCAACTCATTTCTATTCCATTATTAAATTTAATGTATAAAATTACCACTACACTTTTTCTAGCGATCAAAGAAATCACAAACACGATGAGTTTTCAAAAGTGCGAGCGACACTTCATGTTGCAATGTGCCGATCAAATCAACATCGCCTAACTTTTCCATCGTTACAGAGGACTGCATTTACAGCACAGCTGCACTTAACGTGGGCACCGCGCAGGATTATGACTTTACGTAGGTTTACCTGCACTTTCACAACAACACCTGTAATTCACACAAAGGAGATTTTCTGACACTTGTTGACACGGGTAGTTACATTTGAAAAATAAAATCCAATAGCAAGAAAGATTGTTGCCCGAGGCGATGTAAGTGACTACCCCTTAGAAGCTAACAGCAGCAAACACAACGAGGCCGAACCATCGGGGCGTACAAATTTCAATTTGGTCCATAATTTAAAGTGTCTGTAAAGCTCTAACCATACCTCCCGTCATTTGTAGGAATAAATTGTTGAAAATAATTGGAAATAAAAAAGGTAATAAAAAAGTCTTATTTGCTGCTTTATTATCAAAATGGCATAGATATTTTCAGCTGAGATCATTTAGGTAAAGATCGTTCAACAATGATAAAGCAAGATTCTAATTTTTTTTTCATAAGGGTTTTGCTTCTTGTTAAATGTAAAGCGCTTAGAGGCATACGGGTATTGGGTGCTATACTAAGTGTTTTATTGTTATTATATTATTATTATTTATTACATGTATCACTGATTTTTTTTCTGTGTATACAAAAATTACACTGAACATGACAATTTTTTTAACCAAAAGCCCGATATTTCCCTATTTCAGGTCGGATAATTCATTTTTGTAAGAGCAGGGCAGTTTTCCCATAGCAAAGGGCACCTCAGTAAGGGAAATAAAAAGTTTGCACGCCAGAACATTTCAAAGGGCACCGAGGCAATGGCCGGGGGGGCAAAGAGGCAATTCTGTTGCCTCTGAGTAGAATCAGGCCTGCTATTTCACTGAGGGCTCCTTGCTCCAGGTCAATGGTCCAGGCCTGTGCGTGAATGTTTCGTTCTTGAAAGGGAAAGGGCATCAAGGCATTTCCTCCTTTTAAATAAAGGGCACCTCGATGAGGAAACTGTAAGTTTATATTGGAACATTTCAAGGGCACCATGGCAATGACTTGGGCCCAATTTCATAGAGCTGCTTAAGCACAAAAAGTAGCTAAGCACAACAAAACTATGCTTACCAGAATAAGGTTACCAGCCAAAATACCATGTCGCATGTACAATTTGTGACTGGTATCCTGCTCATTTCTGCTGAGCAGAAATGATTTAAGTAATATTTCCTGGTTTTAGCAACTCTATGAAATTGGGCCCAGGGCAATGGAGGCAAATGCCTCTTTTCTTCTTGGAAAAGAGCACCTCTATGAGGAAATTGTAAATTTCTATTGGAACATTTCGAAGGCACAAAGGCAAATACCAGGGGCAACGGAGGCAAATGCCCCCGTTGCCTCCATGAAATATCAGGCATGATGGTCATTGCCTCAGTGGCCTTTAAAACCCTCTGCATTGTTACAGAGAGGTGTTCTTTTTAAATTAATGGAAAAAAGTGCCTTACCCTTACATTTTACAAGAAGGAAACATCAGGCCTCTTGATGCAACAAGGAAAGGGTTATAATCAAATGGAGATCGACCAACATTTTTCCAGGACAGTTTTGACTTGAACACCGTTTTCTTTGACGGTTTTTTTCGTGGCTGCACACTCGACGCACGCGTGTCTTCTGTCAAAACAGGTCAGGTAATTTGACTGTGGGGTTGTAACAGTACATTCCTAATCACACGCATTTGGTGCAGTGTTTTGCCTTGGGGCAAGAAATGTCAATTTGAATATCACTGTGCGGACAAGAAAGACCCACACATCTCCCAAGCACACATATTTCAGAATTTGAAGCAGCTTTAATTTAACCAAAGAAGGTACACACACTACATTAGAAATCATTTTCACTGGAAATTTCTCGTCACTTGAAACAGAAAAAAAAAATTCAAGTTTTTAAAGGAAAACCAACCTAAGTCCACTTTCCTGGGTCATTCAAAATCATCTGGAGAGTTTGGGTGATTTTGTAGTGGGCAAGTTCGATATTCGCCGATCGGAGGCAGTAGGGATCTTACATTTCACTCATTATTTAGTTGATTTTGGAGGCGAAGCAGTGTTTCCCTCAGTAAAGCCGACACTATATGAGGAAAACAAAGAGATTGCACGCCACAACATTTCAAGGGGCACCAAGGCAATGGCCGGGGGTTGGGGGGAGAGGGAGGCAATTCTGTTGCCTCTGTGAAAAACCAGGCCTGTTATTTCACTGGTACTTTTTGCTCCAGGTCAATGGTCCCAGCCTGTATGTTTCGTTTTTGAAAGGGAAAGGGCACCAAGGCATTTTCTCCTTTGAAATAGAGGGCACCTACAGCAGAGAGCATCTAGGGACTTTGGGGGTGTACTATTAGTTACTAAACAATTTTGCTGAACTGATGTGTTCAAAAACCAATGTAAAAAGACCAAGTACTTCTTCAATGCTTCTAGCGTAACAACAAAGATGCCCTTCTCCTTCAAGAACAGAGTTTGCAGCATCAGAGGAACTGACTGCTTCTATTTCATAGTGAATGAAGATAACTGGGGACATGACTGTCCAGAAGATGAGGTTCAGAATGTTATTTGTAAGGGGATACATTTGACCTGCTTCACAAAATAAAACCAGCCTTATTCAATTTATTTGGTACATCATCCAAGAGGGGGGGAGTGTAAAACAAAACAAAAAAAATAAAACAAATTCCTCCATCGGGGGAAATGCATTCCATACATTCAAGCATATTAATGTTGTTGTTTCAAAAAGCAAAAATATTTTGACCGCTTTTTTCGAGTGCATTTTTGCTGAAGCCAAGGAAAACCTTGCACAAGAATGTTTTTCAAATGTATGTATCTGTTAATGTATTTAAATTGTTTTTATTTTGTTTATTTTACTTTATTATTTATCGATTTATTTGCTAATTTATTTACTTTATTTTCATTTTATTTATATAATTTTTTGTATTATTATTAAATATTTATTTATTTACGTATTTATTATTATTATTTTTTTTTAAGTTAATTTTATCTTCTTTTTTGGGTGGGTGAGGGGTGGGGGTGGGGGTGGGGGTGTAGTGGGGTTGGGGGGGGGTCTTACACAGATCTTATCACCCATGACAGCTTGTGCTGCTGTCTGACTTGAGTTACTGATGGCTTTAGGTATTGATGGGTAAAGGTGTGGAAGCCTTCTAAATAACAAAATGATCCCCGAGTTGATTAGGGATTTATCCAGGGATTAGCTCAATTCAGATTTAATGAGTGATATCCCCTTCCGCCAACAACTGACAAACTATTGTAAACTTTTAAATCAAGGGCGAGACGTTCTGGAGTTTTGGAGGGTTGTGGGATGGGTGAATTTCATAGAAATTTAAAGTGCATGATGTCGTCCGAAGAGGTTGTCAACTTTTTCAACTATAAACAGGTGAATTTGTGATGTTGACCAGGAATGATATACCATGATTGCACTGTATATTTCTACCTCCGTGGTACTGTAAGGCCGAAGGCAATGTTCAAATTAAATGACTTCGGCTATGGCTATGGCTACAATCATTGGCTGCAGGGCCAACACTGAAGAATAGACCTTTTCTGGGATCCGGCTACGGCTAATGCCGAAGCTATCAATTCGGACATTGGCCTGAATCAAAATTGAATTAATTTCAATGAAAGGCTTCAACACTTTATGCGTGCTAGCACATCATTTGATCCAACCGATACATGACCACAGACCTCTTACAACATAAAGCGCTGTAGCAATTTATCTTTATTACTCTGGGAGGGCCTACTACTTTTATTAGAGATGGATTCTAATAAAAACAAACTCCACGTACCACTGCACTTAAGAGTCAAACAATATTTTTACCTACATTAAAATTTAATGACATTATGTATCTAGATATTAAAGTCACAGTTGTAACATGCAAATCAGTGATTCAAGATTCTTCTTTAATTAAAGACAATGTAGACTAGAGGCTAGGAAATTTAAAAAAACAAAAGTATGGCTCAGTTTTAATCTTAAGTTCATACCAGAGAAATATTTCCACCGGAAATAGTGGCAAAGTTGGATGGCCCCAAAAATCACCACCACTCAAGTTAATTTAAATTGCCATACAATCAAAATAATCCTGATATTATGAGTCATATGACTGTGCATAAAATCTCTGGCAAAACAAAAGATAATGTTCTGCTTTTGTTGTTTCCACTTAATAAAGCGTGACAATTGAACTTAACACTGACACAATTTTCACAGGTTGGCTTTGTCGATGGTATGGGGACGGCATTGTTTGGCGCAATCGGTCAATAAACGTGATTGGTCAACCATTGCGTGATTGGTCAATCATGACGCTTTATCAGTCGATCCCGCTGCCACCAGTCGAACACTTTTTCTTTAAAATTCACAACTCTTTTTTTGAAAGTCCAAGAAATCCTTCAGAATCAACCAATAGCGCAACGCGATTGACCGATCGCGCAGATTCACCGAGCGCGTCGAACATGTTCATTGAAGACTAGAGTCTAGAGAATGTGAATTAATTTACTCTTCTGAAAACCAATGACAAATTGACATACTTTCCCTTTAATTCATGGCAGGGGATATTTTTACCGCCGAAGGTAAAATGATGTGAAATAATATTACTCCAGCAGATCGTATAGCGCCCTCTGTGACGAGTACACGACTAGCCAACATTTTTATTATAAGGTATTAAATTACTGGATATTTTGACTACATCCTCGAGGCCGAGTGGTTCTACACTACTGCCTCTCACACGCAATGTTTCGCGATCGACTCACCATGCTTTTTTTTCATCCCCAATAATAACAATTCTTGTTTTTTTATTACATTACTCATTAGTAAACTTTTCTCCTACGTTTAAATGGATAGTCTTACCTTTTCTTTCTCTGATTTGTGGTTCTCAAGGAGGGAATTGAAGTCCGAAATTGCTGTACAGTAAAATAGCATTTTGGAATTTTTTTCCCGTTGGTGGTAAAAAATACCCATTGCCTTAGTTCAAATGTAAATTACAGGCCATTTTTGTCAATATCCTCAATCATTTTTGGTTTTTTTATGTTTTTTATGAATATGATTATGATACAATGTAAATATTCAAGTGGATCTGAACTTTACTCACCGAAAACCCAGCCCAATATGGGCAAGCATTCCTAACTCTGTTGCTAGTCGACAGGGCAAACGCTGTGAAGCTGATCGCCACGATGGCAAGGCCGAGAACCATCTGGCTCACACCAAGGACCAGGGTCGTCTTCCGGGGTTTGGGTCTTGCCGCGAGCCGGCGAAGCACCACCCGGTCGCTCTCGGCTGTCACCTCCGCCATTCGTCCCGAAGACCCGTCCGGCATTGTTGCTACACTCCTCCGTCCTGCTGCTCCTGATGAGTTCAACTCGACTGCTGAAAGGCACTTGCCCTTTCTGTTCAATAATTCACGGTGTATGGGAACTTTGATCTGGGTTTATTTGCCATTTTGACAGCGAGTAGGTCTAAAAACTGTTGTGCGTCCTCAGTCGACGACCAGTCACGTAAAATCAGCCATGTGTCTTGGTTCGTTCCGGACTGTCGTATTCACTGTCCTAACTCCAAGATTTCCGCCTACATCCACCAACAATCACTTACATTTCAACACAGAAGTAGATTTAACCTTAAAAATATGGTCACTTTGCTTTCAATAATTTGGGTAGTGATTGTCAATGCCAAATCCCTTCGCAAGACAAGCACAAATCTCACGCCCAAGTATGACTTACTCAGCGTGTGTGTGTTGACATGCCACATAATAATTCACGGTCCCGATAGTTTTGTGCACATGCACTATGAATCATACTTCGCACACTTTGCCTCTTTAAGTAGCCCAAACTTTAGTCATTTTTAGCTCAAGTGTATTACGCGTTAATAAATAACACATTGGGCGTGAAAAGGAGTCGAAGTGTGCGTCACGAAGAAAAAGTTTCCCAAAGCAAGAACTTCAAATCCTCACTTGCTAAGGCCGATTGGTGGCGCAAGACATTTCAAGGAAAATAATTCTTGAAAAAAAATTTAATGATTTTTGTTATTTCAGCCCAGTCAGTGCAAGAATACACATGTATTTATGAAATCTTTCTCTTATAAATTAATTATTGAAATCATGACTCAGTTGGTGGTCTGGAAATGGACCCCCGAAAACGTTTTTCAATCATTTTCCCTTATTTTATTTTCATATTAACCAACTATTTGCTAACAATAATAATACAATAAGTAAGGATTTGCGGTGACATCATATGGTTTACATCTTTTTTGAGTATATGTGGTTCCGAAGGAACCGGTTGCCTCAATGTTTCGGACAGTATACTCTGTCCGTCGTCAGGAGACTGTCTCCTGACGACGGACAGAGTATACTGACCGAACGTTGGGTCAACCAGTTCTTTCGGAACCACATGTAGGCCCTACTTATAAAAGATGTAAACCATAATGATGTTACTGCAAATCCTTACTTATTGTATTCCCACCATGTAAACCAAGTCTTACCTAATAATAATAGTTATATAACACTTAGATCTATATTATATCCTATTGACCCAAATCACCTGACGTCATCATCACAATTATTTTGGTTACGCCATTTTGGAAGTAGATGTCTCCATGTTTTAGACAGTGTAGTGAGCTTTTTAGATGAATTCCAAAATGGTGGGCCGGCATGGCACAGTTGCCGCTTGTGACGTGCGTGCAAGGGGTCAATGCTGTTTGTAGGTCACTACGTCATACGCGCGCGCATTGGTAGTACGTGTATACGTTTCGCTTACTTCCGGTTCCAAATCTAGCATTCGTTTGTGTGTACCTGGAAACCTTGTTTTTTTTACGGTTATACGAATTTCTTAAAACAGAGGTAGACATCATTAAGATTTAGTGTCTGCACAACACATGTGTTTATACAAGCTTAGTTTTTGCGTAAATCGTTATAGAAAATGTTGACCAATGCATTTGCACGTGTAAAGTGGGCGTTGTTTATATGCTGTAATGACGACAGACTTACCAGCAGGACTTGACCACTTCACCTGCGTTGCGTCATCATCACAATAACCTTGGTTGCGCCATTTTGAGAGTCAATGTTCTCATGTGTAACGCATAGGCCACGCCGTTTACACGCTTCCCATGAGTTATTTGCACGTGCAATTTAATTTTGACTACCGGAATGGCAAGCGTGACAGACAGTAGCCGCGTATATACGTGTTGACCAATCACAGCCTTGGGTACGCCACCCCAAGTCCGACAAAAGTCCGACACGATAACAATCCTATTGGAAAATATAAACATGCGTGCGCGTACTTGTAGCGCACGCGTCCATGTCGTGCAGTGTGGCATTATTGAACGAAGAGACGCACATTGTGCTGCCCACGTGTACATTGGGGATTTAGCCAATGCTGTGATTGGTCAATGGGTTTAGGGGCGGGGCTTAATTGATCGGTCTATTGTGGTAACAAAAATCAAATAATGAATGTTCGAATATCAAGAACACGACGTCACACGCTCGGCTGTAATTGCGTGCAAAACAAAATACAAGCAATATTATATCAAGGTTTTAACAATATTTTGGAATAGATTTTGAGTTTCCTCCCGTCAGTGTATATAGGAAATGGGGTATTTCTAGAAGGACCCGGTCATTGGACTTGATTTATTAAATGAGTGAGGGCCAAATACTTGTTCACCAGGGCTAGACTGGTGTCCCTGTGGATACGAGCCTCGAAGTGTGACATCAATGTTCGGGCTAAAGTACGCCCTACAGGACTCACTGATGGTTCCATCAGGAAGGGTGTGAACCACACACACCGTTCCTCGATAAATTAGCAAACAATTACGCATGAATTACAGTGACTAATAAACGGTGAAAAATAAAGAAACAGACAAAATCATATAATTATATAAGTGAATAAATAAATATAGTAAATAATGAAAATATTATACAGAATATTGACTGCTTCGAGTGCTATGGTCAAAACTACGAGTTCCGAGGTGATCCACGGTGCGTTCTCAAGGCGAAGCCGAGGGAAATAGAACGCTCTGGGGAACACCGAGAAAGTCGTAGTTTTAACCACAGCACGAGTAACATCAGTCAATATTCTGTTTGATAACACCCCGTGCATAATTATATTGTGCCTAGGCGTCTAGGTACCAATAAACGGCTGTTGCCATGGGTGTAGTATATTGGTTGCTATGTGTGTAGTACATTAAGAGGGTACATTGTTTGCTACGGAACAGTAAATTGGTTACTATGGGGTATAGCGCGTCGCGTTCGTACGGCTTTTTAGGAAAAATAAGACATACATGTGACGCGCGCTAAACCAATGGACCTTTCCCATGAAATATGCTAATTAAATTCACGCATGCGCACAGACCCTGCTGGTTGGCAAACGCCATTGAAATGTGCACAAAGCAGACGCACAAAGCGCGTACGCGTCACGCTTCCATCAGTCCCATACAAAAGGGCGCACTGTTCCCAAAATGTTGCCAACCAAAATGTAAGTGCGCATGCGCGATGTTCAATTTACATATTTCATGGGAAAGGTCTATTAAAAGGTAGACACGTTTGTTTCGCCTTCTAAGCGACATTTATTTTCATAAGAGGGCGCTATACACATAAAACAACTTTCTGCAGAATGCAATGGAACAGGGCCAATTTTCATAAGAACGTTTGGCTAAGCAGGATCCACAATACCAGTTCAATGAGAGTGCCATGAGAAGTATAAACAGACTGATCGAGGTTGGTTCCTCACAACTGTTTGGGTGTACTTAGCACCTCAAAATTGAAGAGAGTATAGGGCATGGCCTCAATCGTTTACTGAACACACTGAATGCCCAAAATGCAGTGGCGCACCTTGGTGCCCCCACCCCACCCCATTGATGCCACCCCCCCCCCCCTCCCACGTTTGTAATTTGGACATTTTAGCCCTGGGCCACGCCAGGAAAAATTTTGCAGTTCCCGTCACATGCTCCCCCTTTTTTACAGTAATTGGGGAAATCTTAATTAACCTGGATAAACTAAGCTATTTCAAATTTTGTTCAAGCCCAACAATCTTTGAGATGGTCTAGGGAAGAGTTTACCAGAAGACAGACCCATTGGTTTAAAATCAAAATACCAAAGTTTACTTTTAGGACCCGGCGGACTGTAAATGCCTTGTCGTTTGCCTCTTACAGAAACACTCCTTGCACTTCATTGTCCCAGATTATTCCCAACACGTCACATCCCGTCGGAGAAACCGGCGCGTCTCGGTTTATTCTGGATCGAGAGAAAAATGTCAAAAATTATAGAAATAGATTCGTTTTGTCCCGTCGATGAAGGAATCTTGTAACTCAAAAAGAAAAACGACAGCATGCCAGTCTTCTGTCCTGGTCCTTATCCCTACATTTTGACCGTCAAACGAGCCACCCAAATAGTAGTCGTTACTTTAGGATAAACTCACCAGAGACGGCCTCGGCGGCGGGCAGTGCATTCGTGATCTGACCCACATGTGCAAGTACTTCCATCTTGCTTAGTGTGTTTCTGGCCCAGCTGCAGAAAGCACGACATAATGCTCATGATTAAGTATTTGAATAATATTGGTTACACGGTTTACTATTTATTATCGTTTATAATAAACTTAGAAAAAACTCAAAAATGCAACTGCCACGACAAAGTTAGTTTCTTTCTCAAACATGATTAATGAACTCCAACGTCTGCTACATGCTTTCAACAAAACATTGGCAAAAGTTTTCCATTATAGGGCCTACTTTAACTCCAGAGAGAGGTTCGACGTAGCACTCTGTAATCTCTCTTTTTTTTTAATGTTGACTTAAATGCAGGGTATACCTTTGGTATTCGAAGCCGCACGTTTGTTTCAACCCTTGATAATTGTAGCTGTATACCATAAAACTATAACCTCTAAAAATCTTGTTTCAAAAGATGTTAGCGTTCTTGAGATACCGGCGAAAATCTGGAGCGGTTATTTCCACCCAGAAGGATCTGAAAATGCTGAAACTGCATGTTTTTCACTATTTGAAAAGGGGGCGTAATGTGTAGCCTTTCTCATTCAAATATTTTAGCGAGAAATTACCCCTTTCTAAAACTACGTTATACTTCAAAGGGAGTCGTTTCTCACAATGTTGTGTACTATCAACAGCTCTCCGTTGCTCCTTGCCAAGTAAGTTTTTACGGTTGTTTCTTTTTGGAGTAATTACCAGAAGTATCCATTGCCTTTAACAACGATCCGTAAGGGTATACCTATGCACAGGAAATCTAGGATTTTGCCGTTACAGTGCAATCCATTTTTATTTCAGTGAAGTTGTAACAATATCTGTGTTTACACCCGCCAACAGAGGGCGCTGTTGACTTCTTATTAAACATGGCTTCTCCATAAGTACTGTCTCAAACTTGTGTATCCCTCCCAGTCGTTAATACCTCAATCTAGTGAGAACCCAATCTTTTTAACAGAAGTCTTTCCAACCAAGCTTTCAGACTGTTTTATGCTTACCTGAACATAAAAATCTTCAACTTTGCAGCCGCATTTTTCTGTAGATACACACTCCCAATAAAAATTCTCATTAAATAAGCTCTTTTTGGGATGGGGACATCCGCAGGATGGGAGGTCGTTCCTTGCTTTACACTCCTCCCACTCCACTGCACAAGCTTCCTCATCTGGTTCCACCATATCGGCCATGATGTAGTCCATACATGACTGAGAATTACATTTCGTCCGGCATTCGACTTTGTCCAAATCGCAATTGAGGGTCACTTGAAGTATCGCAACAAAAGAATAGAACACGGTTAAAGCGTAACACCATGATAAAAGAGAACTTAAAATCAATATTTTCACCTTCTTTTTTGAAGAAATACTGAGATTAGAAGGTTTTTTTCATTTTTCTTTTTTGAAACATCGTTCTCACTTTGTTGGGGTTGATCATTAACACACAAAAGTTAATTTTGGCTTCGAGGTTTGTTTACGTTGTGTAATTTAGGAATTTATTCCTCACACGTTAACATTTCCTCCTATAAAAATGACCGGTAAAGTTTGCCTCATAAATGCTTCAAATTGAATTCTGAACTGAGATTTAAAGTTTTTGTGCCTTGTTTTGCCGTTCCCACGGTAAATCATTTCAGTACAATATTATTGACCCGTTTAATTGATTGATTCCAAAAATGCAACAACACTTTTATTCCTACACCATCCCAAAATAATCAATAATGGGATCAAGGTAATTCATTTTTTAAGGTGGAATGAATCTGGAGTTCTGTTCAAGGGCTTTTTATTTATTGATCCATATACGGGGGGGGCCTGTGTGACAACTTTTTGCAAAAATTATCGGCGAAAAACTTGCCTCAGTGCAAGATTTCGCCTAAATTCAGACGATAGAGGGCGCTGCCCTCCCCCACTACGCCTCAGAGAATGATTAGTGAAAATTGTAAAGGTGCTCTTTGGCGACTATTTTGCGGTTCTGAAAGGCCGTATCCGAATTAACGGCTACGGCTACGACTCGACTGTTGCTAAGGGTGTTGCTATGGACGTCCTATACTTCAATGCATGATGACGCGGCGATCCAGCCATAGCCGTAGCCGTAGCCGCCGATTCAGACACGGTCTTAGTCTCCCATAGACCTTATGCATTGACGTCATCACGCCGCCATTTTAGAGGTAAAACAATGATGCAACAATGGAAAAGGCACTTCCTTGTACGCGCGGCGAACAGGATGGGTCATCAGTGAGCAATCTTTTTTTTTACGTCTATCCAAGGGCTATTATCTTGCGGCGGCAACTTATTATCTTTCGGCCACCACTTATTATCTTGTGGCCGCCACTTAGTATTTTGCGGCCACAACTTAATTAAGATGTAAAAACAATGTGACCATTTAAATTCAAGTAGTTTTTTTTACTTTTTTCATTCTTCGCAGTGTTGGAAGACATTTTCCCATTTTTCGGAATTCAATGCAAGGCTAAACCCGAAGTTTTTAATGGTATGAAAACGAAATCAAAACTTTGTAAGTAATGTTATTATCAAATTAGATCACCGGTAATGGTCGGAGTTGCAACAAACCACTGGGGTATTTTTATAACTGGGGCTGATTACTATATTGGGCGGAGGGGAGGGGCGACAAAGAGCCTCCAATATTTTTCCCCGTCAATTTTCAAACTTTTATGAATCTATTTAGATCCCGAATGTCCAACTGTTACAATAGCAGTTTGGGTAAATTTTTGTTGTTACTTTGGCAACAGTTTCAGTTGATCTTTTAGGTGTATTCTTGGTGGTTTTGGAGTCTGAGGAAAGGGGGGGGGCAATGTGCTACCTATACCAACTTTGTAATGCTGCATCCGATAACCACACAACTTTCCGACTTTTCCCCAATATTAATCCAGTGTATAATTGTAAAAAAAAAATGTTGTTATCAGGGGTCAGCTGTTACCATTGCAACCGGTATTTGCCCTTGTAACTTTTTTTGTGAGATTTGTACTTTTTAAAAGTTTTCGACCAATTTTAATGAGCTTTGCCACAAATGTTTATTTCTCCGAGTTCTACATGATGACTGTCACAGAGTGAAGGAGAAATTAGCGAAATTACTCAAGTTTTATTTCATAACTAAAGAGAATTATAATATAAAATGGTGGATTGCCCAACAGCGAACATGATGATTAAATGGGGGTACAAGAAACAAGTTTTATTTAAGTGGCCACACCGCACCCTGGAAATTCCTTAAACCTGGTGAGCCTTCCCAAGGCATGCATATGTATAATGTAGGTTCAACAATTTCATTTGATTGGTTTATTTCAACTGGATTTGCATATTAAATATTCGTAATTTTATCTGAGTGCACACATAGAAAGGTTAGGGAGGTAACATGAACATTCCTGAACCCCTGTGATAAAACTGGGATAGAGAAAAATTTTAGCATTGGGCAGGAGAGATTCCCGAGGAGAGGGCGTAGCCAACCTCGATGAAATTTGATGTTAGCCAAGGAGAGGGCACAGCCAACCTTGACTGAAAAAGCTAATGAGAGCTTGAGTTTCACGGAAAGAGCCAAGAAAGTTTTCTCTAGCCGTATAACTAACCTTGCGGAGGTTTGAAGCCTGCAACGGCATTTAGTAATACGGGAGGAAAAAGCCAGGATTCACCAGTATTCCTGTAAGTTGCATTCGTATTAAATTGTATTATTTAAAGTGAAAACAGTGTGAAGTTTGTACATTTGAAGCAGCTATTAATTAGTAATTTCATGAGAGGAAAGTTGTTAATTCTAATAACTGAAGAGTGGCCCAGAATTGTGGGCAACTTAGCCAACCATTTTGTGAATTGGGTTTATTTAACGCTATACTTGTCAACGAGTGGAGTGACGTTTTGTTAAGTATGATATGGGAGAATACTTCATAAATTAATTAAAGACTGGTTGTAGTATTACGAATTAACTTGTTGTAAATATAAGTAGTATGAAGAAGGATTCATTTTGCATTACAGGGCTTGGTACTTGGGAAGAACCCATCTCTTGTTTGTAAACCGACAACCGACCCCCGTGGAGAGCGAGGTACTAGATGGGAGGAGAGACGAACCATAGACGGAAGGAGGGATATTGAACACTGTAAATAACGTAAAACACTGTAAATAATGTAAAATAAATGTGCTGCAAATAGAAAACAGAAGCCTTCAACTGTGGTTTTGTATGCAGGTGTGAACAAGGGTGTTTAACCGAAGGTCCAACTCAAATGATCTGTACCGGGTTGTGACAATTGGCGATCTTGCCAGGACCCGAACACGTTTTATCTTACCGTTTTGATCAAAACTGTTCCGGTATTCACCCATTCGGACACACAGCATGAAAAGCTATGTATGGTTGATAAAATGTGATTTAAAGTTGAATGAAGTTTCATCAGGGAAGTGGCAATTAGTGAAGCTGTTTCTCACCCTATCGCTTGTAGTCATAGCATTGTCTAACATGGAATTTGAGAAGTATATATCAGTAGGGAAGTCTATGGGACTTGAGGGCAAGGACTTACTTCATTTTGTGCAAAGCAGGGAAGCTAAAGATGAAGACCGTGAGGAACGAGCAAAAGAAAGGGAACACTTGAAAGAAATGAAGGCATTAGAAATTCAACTTGAAGAGGCTAAGAAAGTAACCAAAGCCATAAAACCTGAAACAAAACAGAAAATGAAGCAACCCAAGCTACCAAATTTCAATGATGGTAGGGATGAAATGGATTCATTTCTGCGTCGTTTTGAGCGGTTTGCCATTACCGCCGAGTGGCCAGAAGAGGATTGGGCTTGCTCATTGAGTAGTTTACTGACAGGTAAAGCTCTTGAAGTGTATGCTAGGTTACCAGTTGAACTAGCACGTGACTTCCAGGCATTGAAGTCAGCATTGCTTCATCGATATCAGCTCACTGAAGAAGGTTTTAGACTAAAGCTCAGGACCTCTAAACCAGAAACAGGCGAAACCTTCACACAGTTCTCGATTCGATTACTGAGTTATCTCACCCGATGGATTGAATTAGGTGATGGAACTAAAACTTATGAGGGGCTTTGTGATCTTGTCATTAGAGAACAAATTCTAGCTGCTTGTGATAAAGACTTGGCATTGTACTTGAAAGAACGAAAACCAAGTAGTTGTGAGGAAATGACTCAATTAGCCGATAGGTACATGGAAGCCCATAGACGGCTTGGGTCTGAAACCTTAGCAAGAAGGTATCCTAGATCATCCAATGACCATCCAAAGGTAGTTCATGACACTAAGGTGAATGAGAATAGAGACTCAAAATATAGGACTCCCTATGCTCAAAGGGATAGATCATATGGATTTTCTGAAACTAGAGATTGTTTTATTTGTGGAAAGAAAGGGCATATTGCTCGAAACTGTAGAAGTAGAAATCAAAGCAAATATCAACCTCACAGACCTCAGAGTTCTAGTTTACAGGTTCATAATGAAGATGAAGAGGCCGATGTTGAGGCAGTTGGAATTGAGGTTGACGTTGCTGGGTGCATCACTAAGAAAACTGCTCTAACTTTAAGGACAGGTAATCTAAGAGAATGTGACGATGCTAGGGAAGATTGCAAAATCCCGCTAATTAGCGCAGCTTGCACAGTTGGTAAGGAAATGCCAGTGAGGGATGGTTATGTTGGAGACAGAATGGTAAGCGTGCTCAGAGATAGCGGCTGCAGTACTGTGGTAGTTAAGCGCGACTTAGTGGGCGATCATCAGTTGCTAGAATCCACTCAAAACTGCGTCTTGTTAGATGGTACTGTGCGTTGTGTGCCAGTAGCACATATTTCTATTGACACGCCTTACTTTGTCGGATCAGTAAACGCACTATGCATGCCAAACCCACTTTATGGCTTGATCATAGGCAATATCGCAGGCGCTAGAGACCCACAAAATCCAGACCAAAGATGGAAGTGCAAATTATCTTCACTCACTTGGGCACCCATTGACACTGCACAGCGTAGCTCCATGCATGTCGTCGAAAGAGATGAAAATGCAAATCTAGACACGCCAATGGCCGCCGTTGAAACGCGTGCACAAAAGGAAAAACGCGCAAGAGATATTCGCCCTCTTAGTGTTCCGGAAGCCGAAAGTTTCCCAGAGTCCCGAGCTGACGTCATACAATTCCAGCTTAATGATACATCTTTGGCCAAGTGTTGGAGCCTTGCCAAGGAGGGAAAAGTTCAGAAAACTGGTCTAGCTAATGAAGTTAGGTATTTCACATCTGATCAGTTGCTATTTCGGGAATTCACCTCACCCGGAATAGACAATGGTAGACCAATCAACCAGATGATTGTACCAGTAAGTTTGAGACCTAAAGTCTTGAAACTTGCTCATGATACGATGATGTCTGGTCATCTTGGTACAACAAAAACCACTGATCGCGTATTGGCAAACTTCTATTGGCCAGGCGTACAAGGTGACGTTCGCCGTTACTGTGCGTCATGTGACCTATGTCAGCGGACGATTGCAAAAGGGCGCGTTGCAAAAGTACCCCTCGGCAGAATGCCGTTAATTGACACCCCATTTAGACGCATCGCAGTAGACATTGTAGGGCCAATTGATCCAGTTACACACCGTGGTAACCGGTACATCTTAACTCTAGTGGATTACGCCTCACGGTATCCGGAAGCAGTTGCTCTACCTCGAATAGAAACAGAGCGAGTAGCAGAAGCGCTGTTAGAAATTTTCTCGAGGATAGGCATTCCACATGAAATCCTCTCAGACATGGGAACGCAGTTCACTGCGAATCTCATGAAAGAAGTCAGCAGGCTTTTATCAGTTAAGCAGCTACACACCACACCATACCACCCAATTTGCAACGGCCTCGTAGAAAAGTTTAATGGGACACTGAAGCGTATGTTGCGAAAAATGTGCTGTGATCAGCCACGTGACTGGGACAGGTACATCCCCGCACTCCTGTTCGCGTATCGCGAATGTCCACAGGAGAGTTTGGGATACTCCCCATTTGAGTTAATTTACGGGCGAACAGTCAGGGGACCACTCACTATCCTCAAAGAACTATGGACTGAGGCAGTCAAAGATGAGGAAGTGAAAAGCACATACCAGTATGTTATCGATCTTCAAGATAGACTTGAGGCTACTTGTAAACTAGCGCAAGGCGAACTGGAAAAATCAAGTGCTCGCTACAGAAGATATTACGACACTAGAACCAAAGACAGAACTTTCCGTGTAGGCGATCAAGTTCTCGTACTACTACCCACAGACTCCAATAAATTGCTCATGCAGTGGAAGGGTCCGTTTGCTGTTGTTAGGCAAGTTGCACAGCACGATTATAGCATAGATATGAATGGCAAAGAGCGAACATTTCACGCAAACCTCCTGAAAAAATACATGACAAGGCACGGAAGCGAGCCCGAAATAGTTCATGCTGCATACAGCCTTAAGCACATATGCACCAACATTGCTGAGGAAGATGAAACAACAGCAGATATGCCGGAATTAAAGCTGTTCCCCGTGGAACAATCAGAAAGATGGACAGACGTGCAGATTTGTCCTGACATCACTGAATCAGAAACACAGGATATTCAACAACTTTTGAAAGAATTTTCCCATGTGTTAACTGATATTCCTGGGTGCACTGATCTAATTAAACACTCTGTAATGCTCACGACTGATAACGCGATTTATTCAAAAGCGTACCCCGTTCCGTTCGCAACGCAAGAAACAATCATGAACGAAGTCGACATCATGCTAAAAATGGGTGTC
This sequence comes from Marthasterias glacialis, assembly GCA_911728455.2. Taxonomy (NCBI): domain Eukaryota; kingdom Metazoa; phylum Echinodermata; class Asteroidea; order Forcipulatida; family Asteriidae; genus Marthasterias; species Marthasterias glacialis. The sequence goes on along the minus strand of OU452229.1, from coordinate 22,339,274 downwards.
ATTGAGCGATCACAATCAAAATATGCATCTCCCATTGTGCTTGTGCGCAAGAAGGATGGAAGTAATCGATTTTGCGTAGATTTTCGCAAACTGAACAGAGTGACCATTTTTGATCCAGAGCCGATGCCTAATATGGAAAGCCTTATGGGTCAAGTGGGAGACGCTAAATACTTCACAAAACTCGATCTCACAAAAGGGTATTGGCAGATTCCAATTTCTGAGCCTGATAAAGATAAGACCGCATTTATCACCCCACAGGGTTTATTCCAATTCACGGTTCTACCATTTGGAATGATCAACGCACCTGCAACCTTCACACGCATGATGAGAAAACTTCTCGAGGGCCAGTCTAATGTTGTAAACTTCATTGATGATGTTTTGATTTTCACGCACTCATTTGATGAACACCTCCGTGTAGTAAAAGAAGTTTTAGAACGGTTACGCACTGCGAAACTCACCGCAAAACCCTCTAAGTGTCAAGTCGCATACAACACGCTCGAATTTTTAGGACACATCATCGGTGATGGCAAACTCGTACCACAACCAGAAAAGGTCGCAAAAATCCTGACCGCGACACGTCCACGCACTAAAAAGGATGTTAGATCATTCATGGGACTGATCAACTACTACCGCAAGTTTGTACCGAATTTTGCAGCAATTGCAGCGCCATTAACAGATTTGACGAAGAAAGGCAATCCGACACGTGTACAATGGGGTCAAGCACAAGAAAGCGCATTTCAGACCCTGCAATCTCGCTTAGAATCTGCACCTATCTTGCATTTGCCTGATCATGGCCGCTCCTACATTCTGCGAACTGATGCGTCTGATATAGGCATAGGTGCTGTGCTACTGCAAGAAGAAGAAAATCAGTTCTTTCCTGTCGCTTACGCTAGTCGTAAATTGCTGCCACGAGAAGCTGCATACGCCGTCATTGAACGCGAATGTCTTGCATTGGTGTGGGGAATTGCAAAGTTTCATATATACCTGTATGGCAAACAATTCCTTGTAGAGACAGACCATCACCCTCTGGTATACCTTACCTCTGCAAAAGTAAAAAATAGCAGATGCATGCGATGGGCATTGACCCTGCAACAGTATAGGTTTAGTGTCAAAGCAATTAAAGGCTCAGAAAACATCGGAGCAGACTTCTTGAGCAGATGCCCAGGAAACGATTAGGTTATTAAGACAAAGTGCATGGTTATGATTGTAATTAACTTTGATGTGTATAAATACAGTAATAGAAGAATAAATGTAATAGCGTATAGTATTTAATAGTAATTCGCTAGGAGAGGGTAGTGTCACAGAGTGAAGGAGAAATTAGCGAAATTACTCAAGTTTTATTTCATAACTAAAGAGAATTATAATATAAAATGGTGGATTGCCCAACAGCGAACATGATGATTAAATGGGGGTACAAGAAACAAGTTTTATTTAAGTGGCCACACCGCACCCTGGAAATTCCTTAAACCTGGTGAGCCTTCCCAAGGCATGCATATGTATAATGTAGGTTCAACAATTTCATTTGATTGGTTTATTTCAACTGGATTTGCATATTAAATATTCGTAATTTTATCTGAGTGCACACATAGAAAGGTTAGGGAGGTAACATGAACATTCCTGAACCCCTGTGATAAAACTGGGATAGAGAAAAATTTTAGCATTGGGCAGGAGAGATTCCCGAGGAGAGGGCGTAGCCAACCTCGATGAAATTTGATGTTAGCCAAGGAGAGGGCACAGCCAACCTTGACTGAAAAAGCTAATGAGAGCTTGAGTTTCACGGAAAGAGCCAAGAAAGTTTTCTCTAGCCGTATAACTAACCTTGCGGAGGTTTGAAGCCTGCAACGGCATTTAGTAATACGGGAGGAAAAAGCCAGGATTCACCAGTATTCCTGTAAGTTGCATTCGTATTAAATTGTATTATTTAAAGTGAAAACAGTGTGAAGTTTGTACATTTGAAGCAGCTATTAATTAGTAATTTCATGAGAGGAAAGTTGTTAATTCTAATAACTGAAGAGTGGCCCAGAATTGTGGGCAACTTAGCCAACCATTTTGTGAATTGGGTTTATTTAACGCTATACTTGTCAACGAGTGGAGTGACGTTTTGTTAAGTATGATATGGGAGAATACTTCATAAATTAATTAAAGACTGGTTGTAGTATTACGAATTAACTTGTTGTAAATATAAGTAGTATGAAGAAGGATTCATTTTGCATTACAGGGCTTGGTACTTGGGAAGAACCCATCTCTTGTTTGTAAACCGACAACCGACCCCCGTGGAGAGCGAGGTACTAGATGGGAGGAGAGACGAACCATAGACGGAAGGAGGGATATTGAACACTGTAAATAACGTAAAACACTGTAAATAATGTAAAATAAATGTGCTGCAAATAGAAAACAGAAGCCTTCAACTGTGGTTTTGTATGCAGGTGTGAACAAGGGTGTTTAACCGAAGGTCCAACTCAAATGATCTGTACCGGGTTGTGACAATTGGCGATCTTGCCAGGACCCGAACACGTTTTATCTTACCGTTTTGATCAAAACTGTTCCGGTATTCACCCATTCGGACACACAGCATGAAAAGCTATGTATGGTTGATAAAATGTGATTTAAAGTTGAATGAAGTTTCATCAGGGAAGTGGCAATTAGTGAAGCTGTTTCTCACCCTATCGCTTGTAGTCATAGCATTGTCTAACATGGAATTTGAGAAGTATATATCAGTAGGGAAGTCTATGGGACTTGAGGGCAAGGACTTACTTCATTTTGTGCAAAGCAGGGAAGCTAAAGATGAAGACCGTGAGGAACGAGCAAAAGAAAGGGAACACTTGAAAGAAATGAAGGCATTAGAAATTCAACTTGAAGAGGCTAAGAAAGTAACCAAAGCCATAAAACCTGAAACAAAACAGAAAATGAAGCAACCCAAGCTACCAAATTTCAATGATGGTAGGGATGAAATGGATTCATTTCTGCGTCGTTTTGAGCGGTTTGCCATTACCGCCGAGTGGCCAGAAGAGGATTGGGCTTGCTCATTGAGTAGTTTACTGACAGGTAAAGCTCTTGAAGTGTATGCTAGGTTACCAGTTGAACTAGCACGTGACTTCCAGGCATTGAAGTCAGCATTGCTTCATCGATATCAGCTCACTGAAGAAGGTTTTAGACTAAAGCTCAGGACCTCTAAACCAGAAACAGGCGAAACCTTCACACAGTTCTCGATTCGATTACTGAGTTATCTCACCCGATGGATTGAATTAGGTGATGGAACTAAAACTTATGAGGGGCTTTGTGATCTTGTCATTAGAGAACAAATTCTAGCTGCTTGTGATAAAGACTTGGCATTGTACTTGAAAGAACGAAAACCAAGTAGTTGTGAGGAAATGACTCAATTAGCCGATAGGTACATGGAAGCCCATAGACGGCTTGGGTCTGAAACCTTAGCAAGAAGGTATCCTAGATCATCCAATGACCATCCAAAGGTAGTTCATGACACTAAGGTGAATGAGAATAGAGACTCAAAATATAGGACTCCCTATGCTCAAAGGGATAGATCATATGGATTTTCTGAAACTAGAGATTGTTTTATTTGTGGAAAGAAAGGGCATATTGCTCGAAACTGTAGAAGTAGAAATCAAAGCAAATATCAACCTCACAGACCTCAGAGTTCTAGTTTACAGGTTCATAATGAAGATGAAGAGGCCGATGTTGAGGCAGTTGGAATTGAGGTTGACGTTGCTGGGTGCATCACTAAGAAAACTGCTCTAACTTTAAGGACAGGTAATCTAAGAGAATGTGACGATGCTAGGGAAGATTGCAAAATCCCGCTAATTAGCGCAGCTTGCACAGTTGGTAAGGAAATGCCAGTGAGGGATGGTTATGTTGGAGACAGAATGGTAAGCGTGCTCAGAGATAGCGGCTGCAGTACTGTGGTAGTTAAGCGCGACTTAGTGGGCGATCATCAGTTGCTAGAATCCACTCAAAACTGCGTCTTGTTAGATGGTACTGTGCGTTGTGTGCCAGTAGCACATATTTCTATTGACACGCCTTACTTTGTCGGATCAGTAAACGCACTATGCATGCCAAACCCACTTTATGGCTTGATCATAGGCAATATCGCAGGCGCTAGAGACCCACAAAATCCAGACCAAAGATGGAAGTGCAAATTATCTTCACTCACTTGGGCACCCATTGACACTGCACAGCGTAGCTCCATGCATGTCGTCGAAAGAGATGAAAATGCAAATCTAGACACGCCAATGGCCGCCGTTGAAACGCGTGCACAAAAGGAAAAACGCGCAAGAGATATTCGCCCTCTTAGTGTTCCGGAAGCCGAAAGTTTCCCAGAGTCCCGAGCTGACGTCATACAATTCCAGCTTAATGATACATCTTTGGCCAAGTGTTGGAGCCTTGCCAAGGAGGGAAAAGTTCAGAAAACTGGTCTAGCTAATGAAGTTAGGTATTTCACATCTGATCAGTTGCTATTTCGGGAATTCACCTCACCCGGAATAGACAATGGTAGACCAATCAACCAGATGATTGTACCAGTAAGTTTGAGACCTAAAGTCTTGAAACTTGCTCATGATACGATGATGTCTGGTCATCTTGGTACAACAAAAACCACTGATCGCGTATTGGCAAACTTCTATTGGCCAGGCGTACAAGGTGACGTTCGCCGTTACTGTGCGTCATGTGACCTATGTCAGCGGACGATTGCAAAAGGGCGCGTTGCAAAAGTACCCCTCGGCAGAATGCCGTTAATTGACACCCCATTTAGACGCATCGCAGTAGACATTGTAGGGCCAATTGATCCAGTTACACACCGTGGTAACCGGTACATCTTAACTCTAGTGGATTACGCCTCACGGTATCCGGAAGCAGTTGCTCTACCTCGAATAGAAACAGAGCGAGTAGCAGAAGCGCTGTTAGAAATTTTCTCGAGGATAGGCATTCCACATGAAATCCTCTCAGACATGGGAACGCAGTTCACTGCGAATCTCATGAAAGAAGTCAGCAGGCTTTTATCAGTTAAGCAGCTACACACCACACCATACCACCCAATTTGCAACGGCCTCGTAGAAAAGTTTAATGGGACACTGAAGCGTATGTTGCGAAAAATGTGCTGTGATCAGCCACGTGACTGGGACAGGTACATCCCCGCACTCCTGTTCGCGTATCGCGAATGTCCACAGGAGAGTTTGGGATACTCCCCATTTGAGTTAATTTACGGGCGAACAGTCAGGGGACCACTCACTATCCTCAAAGAACTATGGACTGAGGCAGTCAAAGATGAGGAAGTGAAAAGCACATACCAGTATGTTATCGATCTTCAAGATAGACTTGAGGCTACTTGTAAACTAGCGCAAGGCGAACTGGAAAAATCAAGTGCTCGCTACAGAAGATATTACGACACTAGAACCAAAGACAGAACTTTCCGTGTAGGCGATCAAGTTCTCGTACTACTACCCACAGACTCCAATAAATTGCTCATGCAGTGGAAGGGTCCGTTTGCTGTTGTTAGGCAAGTTGCACAGCACGATTATAGCATAGATATGAATGGCAAAGAGCGAACATTTCACGCAAACCTCCTGAAAAAATACATGACAAGGCACGGAAGCGAGCCCGAAATAGTTCATGCTGCATACAGCCTTAAGCACATATGCACCAACATTGCTGAGGAAGATGAAACAACAGCAGATATGCCGGAATTAAAGCTGTTCCCCGTGGAACAATCAGAAAGATGGACAGACGTGCAGATTTGTCCTGACATCACTGAATCAGAAACACAGGATATTCAACAACTTTTGAAAGAATTTTCCCATGTGTTAACTGATATTCCTGGGTGCACTGATCTAATTAAACACTCTGTAATGCTCACGACTGATAACGCGATTTATTCAAAAGCGTACCCCGTTCCGTTCGCAACGCAAGAAACAATCATGAACGAAGTCGACATCATGCTAAAAATGGGTGTCATTGAGCGATCACAATCAAAATATGCATCTCCCATTGTGCTTGTGCGCAAGAAGGATGGAAGTAATCGATTTTGCGTAGATTTTCGCAAACTGAACAGAGTGACCATTTTTGATCCAGAGCCGATGCCTAATATGGAAAGCCTTATGGGTCAAGTGGGAGACGCTAAATACTTCACAAAACTCGATCTCACAAAAGGGTATTGGCAGATTCCAATTTCTGAGCCTGATAAAGATAAGACCGCATTTATCACCCCACAGGGTTTATTCCAATTCACGGTTCTACCATTTGGAATGATCAACGCACCTGCAACCTTCACACGCATGATGAGAAAACTTCTCGAGGGCCAGTCTAATGTTGTAAACTTCATTGATGATGTTTTGATTTTCACGCACTCATTTGATGAACACCTCCGTGTAGTAAAAGAAGTTTTAGAACGGTTACGCACTGCGAAACTCACCGCAAAACCCTCTAAGTGTCAAGTCGCATACAACACGCTCGAATTTTTAGGACACATCATCGGTGATGGCAAACTCGTACCACAACCAGAAAAGGTCGCAAAAATCCTGACCGCGACACGTCCACGCACTAAAAAGGATGTTAGATCATTCATGGGACTGATCAACTACTACCGCAAGTTTGTACCGAATTTTGCAGCAATTGCAGCGCCATTAACAGATTTGACGAAGAAAGGCAATCCGACACGTGTACAATGGGGTCAAGCACAAGAAAGCGCATTTCAGACCCTGCAATCTCGCTTAGAATCTGCACCTATCTTGCATTTGCCTGATCATGGCCGCTCCTACATTCTGCGAACTGATGCGTCTGATATAGGCATAGGTGCTGTGCTACTGCAAGAAGAAGAAAATCAGTTCTTTCCTGTCGCTTACGCTAGTCGTAAATTGCTGCCACGAGAAGCTGCATACGCCGTCATTGAACGCGAATGTCTTGCATTGGTGTGGGGAATTGCAAAGTTTCATATATACCTTTAAGTAGCCCAAACTTTAGTCATTTTTAGCTCAAGTGTATTACGCGTTAATAAATAACACATTGGGCGTGAAAAGGAGTCGAAGTGTGCGTCACGAAGAAAAAGTTTCCCAAAGCAAGAACTTCAAATCCTCACTTGCTAAGGCCGATTGGTGGCGCAAGACATTTCAAGGAAAATAATTCTTGAAAAAAAATTTAATGATTTTTGTTATTTCAGCCCAGTCAGTGCAAGAATACACATGTATTTATGAAATCTTTCTCTTATAAATTAATTATTGAAATCATGACTCAGTTGGTGGTCTGGAAATGGACCCCCGAAAACGTTTTTCAATCATTTTCCCTTATTTTATTTTCATATTAACCAACTATTTGCTAACAATAATAATACAATAAGTAAGGATTTGCGGTGACATCATATGGTTTACATCTTTTTTGAGTATATGTGGTTCCGAAGGAACCGGTTGCCTCAATGTTTCGGACAGTATACTCTGTCCGTCGTCAGGAGACTGTCTCCTGACGACGGACAGAGTATACTGACCGAACGTTGGGTCAACCAGTTCTTTCGGAACCACATGTAGGCCCTACTTATAAAAGATGTAAACCATAATGATGTTACTGCAAATCCTTACTTATTGTATTCCCACCATGTAAACCAAGTCTTACCTAATAATAATAGTTATATAACACTTAGATCTATATTATATCCTATTGACCCAAATCACCTGACGTCATCATCACAATTATTTTGGTTACGCCATTTTGGAAGTAGATGTCTCCATGTTTTAGACAGTGTAGTGAGCTTTTTAGATGAATTCCAAAATGGTGGGCCGGCATGGCACAGTTGCCGCTTGTGACGTGCGTGCAAGGGGTCAATGCTGTTTGTAGGTCACTACGTCATACGCGCGCGCATTGGTAGTACGTGTATACGTTTCGCTTACTTCCGGTTCCAAATCTAGCATTCGTTTGTGTGTACCTGGAAACCTTGTTTTTTTTACGGTTATACGAATTTCTTAAAACAGAGGTAGACATCATTAAGATTTAGTGTCTGCACAACACATGTGTTTATACAAGCTTAGTTTTTGCGTAAATCGTTATAGAAAATGTTGACCAATGCATTTGCACGTGTAAAGTGGGCGTTGTTTATATGCTGTAATGACGACAGACTTACCAGCAGGACTTGACCACTTCACCTGCGTTGCGTCATCATCACAATAACCTTGGTTGCGCCATTTTGAGAGTCAATGTTCTCATGTGTAACGCATAGGCCACGCCGTTTACACGCTTCCCATGAGTTATTTGCACGTGCAATTTAATTTTGACTACCGGAATGGCAAGCGTGACAGACAGTAGCCGCGTATATACGTGTTGACCAATCACAGCCTTGGGTACGCCACCCCAAGTCCGACAAAAGTCCGACACGATAACAATCCTATTGGAAAATATAAACATGCGTGCGCGTACTTGTAGCGCACGCGTCCATGTCGTGCAGTGTGGCATTATTGAACGAAGAGACGCACATTGTGCTGCCCACGTGTACATTGGGGATTTAGCCAATGCTGTGATTGGTCAATGGGTTTAGGGGCGGGGCTTAATTGATCGGTCTATTGTGGTAACAAAAATCAAATAATGAATGTTCGAATATCAAGAACACGACGTCACACGCTCGGCTGTAATTGCGTGCAAAACAAAATACAAGCAATATTATATCAAGGTTTTAACAATATTTTGGAATAGATTTTGAGTTTCCTCCCGTCAGTGTATATAGGAAATGGGGTATTTCTAGAAGGACCCGGTCATTGGACTTGATTTATTAAATGAGTGAGGGCCAAATACTTGTTCACCAGGGCTAGACTGGTGTCCCTGTGGATACGAGCCTCGAAGTGTGACATCAATGTTCGGGCTAAAGTACGCCCTACAGGACTCACTGATGGTTCCATCAGGAAGGGTGTGAACCACACACACCGTTCCTCGATAAATTAGCAAACAATTACGCATGAATTACAGTGACTAATAAACGGTGAAAAATAAAGAAACAGACAAAATCATATAATTATATAAGTGAATAAATAAATATAGTAAATAATGAAAATATTATACAGAATATTGACTGCTTCGAGTGCTATGGTCAAAACTACGAGTTCCGAGGTGATCCACGGTGCGTTCTCAAGGCGAAGCCGAGGGAAATAGAACGCTCTGGGGAACACCGAGAAAGTCGTAGTTTTAACCACAGCACGAGTAACATCAGTCAATATTCTGTTTGATAACACCCCGTGCATAATTATATTGTGCCTAGGCGTCTAGGTACCAATAAACGGCTGTTGCCATGGGTGTAGTATATTGGTTGCTATGTGTGTAGTACATTAAGAGGGTACATTGTTTGCTACGGAACAGTAAATTGGTTACTATGGGGTATAGCGCGTCGCGTTCGTACGGCTTTTTAGGAAAAATAAGACATACATGTGACGCGCGCTAAACCAATGGACCTTTCCCATGAAATATGCTAATTAAATTCACGCATGCGCACAGACCCTGCTGGTTGGCAAACGCCATTGAAATGTGCACAAAGCAGACGCACAAAGCGCGTACGCGTCACGCTTCCATCAGTCCCATACAAAAGGGCGCACTGTTCCCAAAATGTTGCCAACCAAAATGTAAGTGCGCATGCGCGATGTTCAATTTACATATTTCATGGGAAAGGTCTATTAAAAGGTAGACACGTTTGTTTCGCCTTCTAAGCGACATTTATTTTCATAAGAGGGCGCTATACACATAAAACAACTTTCTGCAGAATGCAATGGAACAGGGCCAATTTTCATAAGAACGTTTGGCTAAGCAGGATCCACAATACCAGTTCAATGAGAGTGCCATGAGAAGTATAAACAGACTGATCGAGGTTGGTTCCTCACAACTGTTTGGGTGTACTTAGCACCTCAAAATTGAAGAGAGTATAGGGCATGGCCTCAATCGTTTACTGAACACACTGAATGCCCAAAATGCAGTGGCGCACCTTGGTGCCCCCACCCCACCCCATTGATGCCACCCCCCCCCTCCCACGTTTGTAATTTGGACATTTTAGCCCTGGGCCACGCCAGGAAAAATTTTGCAGTTCCCGTCACATGCTCCCCCTTTTTTACAGTAATTGGGGAAATCTTAATTAACCTGGATAAACTAAGCTATTTCAAATTTTGTTCAAGCCCAACAATCTTTGAGATGGTCTAGGGAAGAGTTTACCAGAAGACAGACCCATTGGTTTAAAATCAAAATACCAAAGTTTACTTTTAGGACCCGGCGGACTGTAAATGCCTTGTCGTTTGCCTCTTACAGAAACACTCCTTGCACTTCATTGTCCCAGATTATTCCCAACACGTCACATCCCGTCGGAGAAACCGGCGCGTCTCGGTTTATTCTGGATCGAGAGAAAAATGTCAAAAATTATAGAAATAGATTCGTTTTGTCCCGTCGATGAAGGAATCTTGTAACTCAAAAAGAAAAACGACAGCATGCCAGTCTTCTGTCCTGGTCCTTATCCCTACATTTTGACCGTCAAACGAGCCACCCAAATAGTAGTCGTTACTTTAGGATAAACTCACCAGAGACGGCCTCGGCGGCGGGCAGTGCATTCGTGATCTGACCCACATGTGCAAGTACTTCCATCTTGCTTAGTGTGTTTCTGGCCCAGCTGCAGAAAGCACGACATAATGCTCATGATTAAGTATTTGAATAATATTGGTTACACGGTTTACTATTTATTATCGTTTATAATAAACTTAGAAAAAACTCAAAAATGCAACTGCCACGACAAAGTTAGTTTCTTTCTCAAACATGATTAATGAACTCCAACGTCTGCTACATGCTTTCAACAAAACATTGGCAAAAGTTTTCCATTATAGGGCCTACTTTAACTCCAGAGAGAGGTTCGACGTAGCACTCTGTAATCTCTCTTTTTTTTTAATGTTGACTTAAATGCAGGGTATACCTTTGGTATTCGAAGCCGCACGTTTGTTTCAACCCTTGATAATTGTAGCTGTATACCATAAAACTATAACCTCTAAAAATCTTGTTTCAAAAGATGTTAGCGTTCTTGAGATACCGGCGAAAATCTGGAGCGGTTATTTCCACCCAGAAGGATCTGAAAATGCTGAAACTGCATGTTTTTCACTATTTGAAAAGGGGGCGTAATGTGTAGCCTTTCTCATTCAAATATTTTAGCGAGAAATTACCCCTTTCTAAAACTACGTTATACTTCAAAGGGAGTCGTTTCTCACAATGTTGTGTACTATCAACAGCTCTCCGTTGCTCCTTGCCAAGTAAGTTTTTACGGTTGTTTCTTTTTGGAGTAATTACCAGAAGTATCCATTGCCTTTAACAACGATCCGTAAGGGTATACCTATGCACAGGAAATCTAGGATTTTGCCGTTACAGTGCAATCCATTTTTATTTCAGTGAAGTTGTAACAATATCTGTGTTTACACCCGCCAACAGAGGGCGCTGTTGACTTCTTATTAAACATGGCTTCTCCATAAGTACTGTCTCAAACTTGTGTATCCCTCCCAGTCGTTAATACCTCAATCTAGTGAGAACCCAATCTTTTTAACAGAAGTCTTTCCAACCAAGCTTTCAGACTGTTTTATGCTTACCTGAACATAAAAATCTTCAACTTTGCAGCCGCATTTTTCTGTAGATACACACTCCCAATAAAAATTCTCATTAAATAAGCTCTTTTTGGGATGGGGACATCCGCAGGATGGGAGGTCGTTCCTTGCTTTACACTCCTCCCACTCCACTGCACAAGCTTCCTCATCTGGTTCCACCATATCGGCCATGATGTAGTCCATACATGACTGAGAATTACATTTCGTCCGGCATTCGACTTTGTCCAAATCGCAATTGAGGGTCACTTGAAGTATCGCAACAAAAGAATAGAACACGGTTAAAGCGTAACACCATGATAAAAGAGAACTTAAAATCAATATTTTCACCTTCTTTTTTGAAGAAATACTGAGATTAGAAGGTTTTTTTCATTTTTCTTTTTTGAAACATCGTTCTCACTTTGTTGGGGTTGATCATTAACACACAAAAGTTAATTTTGGCTTCGAGGTTTGTTTACGTTGTGTAATTTAGGAATTTATTCCTCACACGTTAACATTTCCTCCTATAAAAATGACCGGTAAAGTTTGCCTCATAAATGCTTCAAATTGAATTCTGAACTGAGATTTAAAGTTTTTGTGCCTTGTTTTGCCGTTCCCACGGTAAATCATTTCAGTACAATATTATTGACCCGTTTAATTGATTGATTCCAAAAATGCAACAACACTTTTATTCCTACACCATCCCAAAATAATCAATAATGGGATCAAGGTAATTCATTTTTTAAGGTGGAATGAATCTGGAGTTCTGTTCAAGGGCTTTTTATTTATTGATCCATATACGGGGGGGGCCTGTGTGACAACTTTTTGCAAAAATTATCGGCGAAAAACTTGCCTCAGTGCAAGATTTCGCCTAAATTCAGACGATAGAGGGCGCTGCCCTCCCCCACTACGCCTCAGAGAATGATTAGTGAAAATTGTAAAGGTGCTCTTTGGCGACTATTTTGCGGTTCTGAAAGGCCGTATCCGAATTAACGGCTACGGCTACGACTCGACTGTTGCTAAGGGTGTTGCTATGGACGTCCTATACTTCAATGCATGATGACGCGGCGATCCAGCCATAGCCGTAGCCGTAGCCGCCGATTCAGACACGGTCTTAGTCTCCCATAGACCTTATGCATTGACGTCATCACGCCGCCATTTTAGAGGTAAAACAATGATGCAACAATGGAAAAGGCACTTCCTTGTACGCGCGGCGAACAGGATGGGTCATCAGTGAGCAATCTTTTTTTTTACGTCTATCCAAGGGCTATTATCTTGCGGCGGCAACTTATTATCTTTCGGCCACCACTTATTATCTTGTGGCCGCCACTTAGTATTTTGCGGCCACAACTTAATTAAGATGTAAAAACAATGTGACCATTTAAATTCAAGTAGTTTTTTTTACTTTTTTCATTCTTCGCAGTGTTGGAAGACATTTTCCCATTTTTCGGAATTCAATGCAAGGCTAAACCCGAAGTTTTTAATGGTATGAAAACGAAATCAAAACTTTGTAAGTAATGTTATTATCAAATTAGATCACCGGTAATGGTCGGAGTTGCAACAAACCACTGGGGTATTTTTATAACTGGGGCTGATTACTATATTGGGCGGAGGGGAGGGGCGACAAAGAGCCTCCAATATTTTTCCCCGTCAATTTTCAAACTTTTATGAATCTATTTAGATCCCGAATGTCCAACTGTTACAATAGCAGTTTGGGTAAATTTTTGTTGTTACTTTGGCAACAGTTTCAGTTGATCTTTTAGGTGTATTCTTGGTGGTTTTGGAGTCTGAGGAAAGGGGGGGGGCAATGTGCTACCTATACCAACTTTGTAATGCTGCATCCGATAACCACACAACTTTCCGACTTTTCCCCAATATTAATCCAGTGTATAATTGTAAAAAAAAAATGTTGTTATCAGGGGTCAGCTGTTACCATTGCAACCGGTATTTGCCCTTGTAACTTTTTTTGTGAGATTTGTACTTTTTAAAAGTTTTCGACCAATTTTAATGAGCTTTGCCACAAATGTTTATTTCTCCGAGTTCTACATGATGACGTTAAAAAGAAATTCACAAAATCGTCACTAGAATCAAAATCGTCTCACAAATCAAACTGGCCGCCGCCCGTGGCCCAGGGAGCAATGATAAGGCTTGGATGACAAATCTAAATAATTTTTTTGTCTGACAAGTAAGAAATTGGTATGTTGAAAATATGATATTGTTTTTTAAAAAATGATATACTTTGCCCCCTTACGGCTGAAAACACAAAATCCAAGATGGCCCAAGATATGGCGGCCGTTTTTAATTCCCAAAAGCATTTCAGACTATCACGTGATTTATCACTATCTCTTTTCTGGCAAAAAAATCAAAAACAAGTAGAAATTATGTTTTCAAAAGTCAAAAAAACTATGAAAAAACATTAAAATTGTGTGACCCTACAGCAAACAAATGGTTGCCATGGCAACAGCTAATCAATTATTTTTTGCCGACATGTTTCTAGATAATAATTTGGAAAAAGATAATAAGTTGCGGCCACAACATAGTAAGTAGCGGTGGTATGAAATAATTATATCATATACTATTGAGTAAACTTAGCCCTAAAAAAAATTGTTGAGTTGCCCCCACCGACTACAAACGTCTAGCGAACTTCAATATGAACTAGGAAATCGGCGAAGGTGTTCAACAAAATAAAAAGAAATTAGTAAATTAAGTAAATAAGTAAGTAAGTAGTGAAAAAAATAGATAAATAAAATGAAATGGTGAAACCAAAACTCAGATCGGTTTTTTTGGACAGACAAAAAGACAACACGATATTGTTATAGATAAACAACACAGAATATTGATATTCATCCAAATTTTAATTTTTCTGAAAGCTTACTGATTATGAATGCATACCAGTAGCAATCTTCCATAGATATATTTCTGTCTGAAATACTGTCAAAATCTGGAAAATGGAATTTGAAGACACCGATTTTAATTTTGGTTGCAGCAATCGAAATTAAGATCAATGTGTTTAGCACGGTTTTTCACACTTTTCTCCTGACTCGGACGACGGGTTGAGCCCACATTTTCATTGTTTTTTTTCTTCATGTATTTATTGAATCACACAAAGTAAGAACACTGCACTATCAGCCTTAACAATCCTATATTTCACCTGGAAACGTAGTCTATATTATGATTTATATACAAAAATAAATACCTGCAAAAGTGGACCGGCAAAGACAAATAATTGCGATCAGGAGACCGGTTAAAGCTCTAGGAACATTCATGGTGACTGTCGAACCACTCTGGGTGTGCACACGAGCCAACGCTGATTTTATCTCCTATTGGATTAATAATTATCGATGCTCGTTATATACCCGTCAGAAATAATCATGTTGGAGTAAACAACAAATTAATCAATGCAAAAGAATCGATTGTGAGCATGTAACAGATTAGCCATTGACGTAGTGTTTATTTGTTTTACGTTTTTTCTTTCTTTCTTTTTTTCTGTTATTCCGTTTCATCCCCCGCAGGTAAAACAGGTGTAACGAGCATGCTCGAAAACTAACTTTGAATAGCGTTCACTTCTAAAAATGGGGGCATGCAAATATACACCGAAGTGCTTTTTTATGTGGAATGTTTTGTGGGACACACTTCCTTCTGATTGGGCGCTTTTGGGCTTTTAAAAAGCGTTTGTTATGAAATGAATATGGTTGGATACTCTCTAAGTGTAAAAGAGTGAAAACTTCACTCGCTAGCCAGAGTGGTGTCAGTTTGGCTCTTCTGAGCGTGAAACTCACAATTCAGCACCCTTTCTTGAGTGAAAGTGGAGTGAATTTCACTCTGAATCCAGTGAAAAATACATGTTTTTCCCTCTAAAAAGAGTTGTCCGTCATGGCTCCTCGTAAAAGTGGTATGGTGGACAGAAAGAGCGGTTTTTCTCTTTTACATTAAGAGGGTAGATATTTCAAAAGTAGACCATAATGATTCACATGGTATCCCTCGAAACTGTGTGGATTTTGTTTAATTTCGTGACAGAACACGGTCCACCATTTAGTAGAACCAAATTTTCGACTCCTCGACAAAACGGCAGGCCGTATGTTTGGGTGTAGTTCCGCTGGTTGTATTCCCAGAGGCAAACGATTGGTTTTTTTTATTACTATTCAGTAATTACGACACACTGTTTATTTTTATTGTATGACAAACTCTTAAAAAGGATGCAGGAGCAAGTTCCAAAAAGCAAATTTGTACGAGATTTGGAGGCATCGTGTTCCTTTATAACCTCAGCTCCCACTCCCTAACTCCAGTCACACAACCCTACTCCTCCTTCAGCTGAGTCTTTCACGCCGCGCGGGGGCGGATGGGTTCATGTTTAGTTCACGTTATGTACAAACTCTAAGTCACCAGAAACAAATTGAAAACATTGCCAGAACAGCAATCAATGTGCAATGGAAACAGAGCATATTTTATGTATTTTAAATTGTGTCATGCGCTTTTGATCATTATGTAAAAGGCGCAATATAATTTTTTTAGTTATTACTATTATTATTATTATTATTAGCATGGGGCACGTTCATTCCGAAGCTTATAGCGAAAATGCCCTTAATCAAAAGCCATGATGAAGAGGGGGGGGGCAACGATAAACGCTAGTGAGAAAAATAGTTAAAGGACAACGGACTAATTTTCATACTAACCCATTGGCCCTGCGTGCCCGCACACGCGGCGACTGTGCCACGCTCACCATTTTATAGTGTTCCAAAGACACCAAATGTGCGCCGCGTCGTGCCGTCGCGTTGCCTTTACCGTCGCCCGTCACGTTGTGCGTTCGCGTCGTGCGGTCACTCGTCGCGTCGTGACGTCGTCCGTCGCGTGGCCTGTTTTCAATAGACCATATGCACATGACGTCATTTGAGTAGAGCGCCCTCGCCTAGAGGTCAAAGGGAAGTTGTTCATTGGACAATCATGTGCGCCTTGCGTACAAATCTGTGCGTTTCCATTGTTTCATCATCGTTTTACCTCTAAGATGGCGGCGTGACTGACGTCAATGCATAAGGTCTATTGATTTTCATAATGGCTGTGGGTGCCATCGCCCGTTGCGTCTTACCGTCGTCTGTCGCGTTGTGCCGTCGCGTTGTCCTTTGCATCGCCCGTCGCGTAGTCCGTAGCATTAAAGACAGCTCATCCGGCCCAACTAGGTCATAGACTTGTCGTAAATATTTACGTTATAAATTCACCATTTGACGTATGTAAATTCACTACTGTACCCCAACTCGCAAATATTGACGCCAATTTGGCATAAATATTTCTGACAGGTGTCTATGTGTCAATTTTGAATTTTCAAATCAATAAATCCTTGAAAGTATGCCTACCGCTCAAAAACAACAACAACGGAAAATGCTTTGTAGCCAGCCATATGTTTATTTTATGCATAATTATTATTATTATTATTTTATTTATATTTTTTTTATTATAGTTATTAGTATTAACAGTGGTCTAAATGACTTTAATAATGACGATTGATCTTGGGTTTTCATTGAACTATTTTTCTATAATTGTTTTCTGTTTGGAGACCTAGTTATTATGCCAATAATATCAAGAAAATTAGTCTCACTGACGCTTAAATGGAACAAAAGCTGTGGGTGTTTCTTCAGCAGTGGGGTGGGGTCACGAAGAGACATAACGTGCCCCCCCCCTCTCCCCCCCCCCCCCCCCACCCCATATTTAATCTGGAACTTTGAAATTGGAAATTACCAGCTAAAACGTAACATTTTCTGAGCTTTTATGTATCAATTTCAGTATGTTTCAATTGCCTATTATAATTATTGCCTTATCGTCAGGTCATCTCATTAAAGGTTCACTGAAATACAAAGTGTTAATGCTTTTATGTTACACCTTATGATTTTTATAAAACGATTCACATGTAAAAAATAATTTTTTGCATTCCTGTGTATTTTTCGCATAATTTGTTTTATTTAAAAAAAAAAAAAAAAGAGTCTTCAGGAACGCCCACAAAAATAGGTCACTTGCTAACATGGCTTGATTCTCAACGTGACATCACATGCATTACATGTTTCCTGAGCTATTCCACAAAACAATTGTTCTGGGATTGGGTCTGCCAAAGGAATGACAAATATGTGTTCTTCTATTAACAAATTCATTCTTGGTTGTAGTGCATGTGATGTTGCGTTGAGAATCCAGCCATTGTTGGCAAGTGACCTATTTTTGTGGGCGTTCCTGAAGACTGCATGTTATTTTTTAAAGAAAACAATTATGCAAAAATACACAGGAATGCAAAAAATGATTTCTTACAGGTGAATCGTTTTATAAAAATTATAAGGTGTAACATAAAAGCATGAATACTTTTTATTTCAGTGAACCTTTAAAGCTTGTATTAAAAAGTGGCACGTTGCCTTCGGATTCGGCACATTGGGGATGTAAAAAGCGTTTATTATGAAATGAATAGTGTTTGGAAAGATATCTTAAAAGTAGAATATAATTATTAACATAAATATCCCTAAATTTGTTTATTATTTTCTTTTTTCGTGACAGATTTCGGTCCGCCATTTTGTAGAATCATATTTTGTGACTCCACAAAATGGCGGACCGTATATGTAGAGTGTGGTTCTGCTGGTGCAAATTTATGTGTTTTTTGTGGGTTTTTTTTAATCACTGGTCACTAATTACAACACGCTGTAGCCGGTGTATTGCATGAACAACTCTCAAATAGGATAATGAGCAATTCCAAACAGCCAAATTGAAAAACATTTTAAGGCAGTGTGTCCCTTTATGAAAAATGCAAACGAAAACTACAGTTTTAATTGGCCAGAGCCCCAAGAAATCATGTGACACCCTTTGTGCCCACCCGTAAAACTTGTTTCTTCGCTGCTCCTCAGAAACCATTTGATTCATAGTACTAACTAGAAGTAAATACTTCATCATCATTGCATTCTCATCTTCGTTAAGATTTTTTTTATTTCAATTTTATATTTATTTATTTATTTTAATTTTTTTTAGGGGGAGGGGTCGGGAGAGAGTGTTGATTTTACTGGGAATTGTTATGTTTGAGAGCACAGACCAGGGACGGTGATAGCCGGGAAATGTTGCCTTAGGCAAACCCACCCTCCCCGTCAAAAATCCATCCATTAGTCTTCGGGTAGATTAAACTTAGCCCTCGAAATTGAACCGCTTAGGGTGCACCCATTGTAGTAAATTTTCTGTAAAAAAAATTACCGATTTGAGGGTCAATACATTTATGGATTGTTGGAATAGTAAGGTCCAATAATGTATCTTGGGGTTATTGGATTGGCCCTCCATTTGAGGTAGTTTGGGCCTGGAAAATGGGTCTATTTTACTAATAAGCTTAGGACCCCGTTCTCAAGATGGGCGTAACTCGGGGGAACTGTGGGCTATGCCTACACCCCCATAAAATTGAGGGGAAAAAACTGAAGTTTAAATGACATTGCACATGTGTCTGTTTATTTCAAAGATTTGAGACTTGTAACTATTTATCGAGTATTTTTTAATATTTATTATTTAGCGTGGGTTGCTATAGGATTTGGGGGACCCTCAACTACGCAGACTTTCGCGCAAAAGAAGAGACGCCAAGTGTTGGGGAAATATTGATTATGTTTCAACACCAGAGGGCGCTTCATTCAATGCTGAATTTTTGCATTGGACAAGAATGGAGAGGCAAGGCAGGTGGATCGTTTTCATAGCAACGGGACTCTTTTATTGACACAAATTAGAGTTTTATAATTGTATGGACGTTGTAAGTATTGCAAATACAAAAACACAACCATGTTGAAAGCATTTGCTAAATGGAGTTTTCTTTTTTGATTTAAAAAAAAGTTCGAGTGGAGTGGCGTATGTGACGCTGACGCTGAGTGTATTTTTGTAGTCAGGTAGTGTGACTCGACTGTCTTTTTCTCGACCTCTAACCATGGAGGTTCCTTCCTCCATGCTCTAACCTAACTGTTAAGTCTAATTAAGGCCGCAAGGTCCTACTCCTAGAACTATGAGGTTCGTTCCGCTATCGTCTCCACGAACCTCATAGAGTGACATGTACAAAATCCTATTCGAAACTTTCTGCCCTTCACGTTTACATGGCTACAGTTCTTTTTTGAAATCAGATCTCGCCAAAATTAGGCTCTAATGTGTTCTTTCAACTATCGTCGAGCGTTGCACAGGTCCAAAAAATCCACTCCGCAAACTAAAAGTTGTTAAAAAGTGATAAATTCTTACCGTAACTCAGATCCCATTCAAACAGTATTGCAACAAATATGGCGGCCGGAGTTGCAAAATTAACTGGTACGCGGAACCAGCCCATAGGACCAGCGCACCGCATAGCAGCATACCAGTTAATTTTGCAACTCCGGCCGCCATATTTGTTGCAATACTGTTTGAATGGGATCTGAGTTACGGTGAGAATTTATCACTTTTTAACAACTTTTAGTTTGCGGAGTGGATTTTTTGGACCCGTGCAACGCTCGATGATAGTTGAAAGAACACATAGAGCCTGGTTTTGGCGAGATCTGATTTCAAAAAAGAACTGTAGCCATGTAAACGTGAAGGGCAGAAAGTTTCGAATAGGATTTTGTACATGTCACTCTATGAGGTTCGTGGAGACGATAGCGGAACGAACCTCATAGTTCTAGGAGTAGCAAGGTCCTTACTCTATTATGTCTATGTTCTAATGCAATGGGTCTAGTCTCCCCTCTCTGGCTGGTAACTCGGACTTCGGACTCTTGTCTAACAATAGAACAAAATGGAGGTAGAACCCCATCATCCCATCCCTGAAAATAAAAAGTGCCAATCAATCTAGACCCAGTAACTGGGGCGTTAAGTACTCCCTCTCTCGTACACTAACGCCCCAGGAGAGTAATGCCAAAAATATGAAATTGAAACAAAAGTCGGCCAAAATCATGACAAACACTTCACAAAATATCTTGAACAGCGACTACCTCCCCCAAATGTCAAAAAGGAACTTATGGGGCTTCACTAGTACTCATGATCATTTGGGGGCTGCAAATTCCTGAAACTCTGACGCGACTCCCATGGACAAGTCCGAGTAAAAATGCTTGTTCCATTCGAATAACGCTAGCTGGAAATGTGCGCTGCAACGTTAATTTAATGGACGGCCATACAAGAAGATGGGGGACACGACGCCGTCGTGTCCCCCGTCTTCTTGTACAGTCTTGTATGGCCGTCCATTGAATTAACGTTGCAGCGCACGTTTTACAGCGTTATTCGAATGGAACAAGCATTTTTACTCAGACTTGTCCATGTTGTCCATGGGTGTTGCAGTATCAGCAATAACTTAATAAGGTCTATGCTATGTGAATTTGGCTCTCTAGTCTCTGCGCTCATGGCTCTGCTGTAGTAGCTGTGTAATTAACTAACTTAACTAGCCCCACACTGGTGTGGTGAAGGGTTTTCAGCATCCAGATGACTCCAAAACCCTTGGCCACACTCGTAAGTTGGGCTACCCTAGTATACTAACAAGCATGCCACGTGTCATACATCAGTGAACACTACCAATTAGACCCAGTAACTGGGGCGCTGTACTCCTTTTTTGAGATTTTGACATCGACCGATAATGTCAAAATCTCAAAAAAGGAGTACAGCGCCCCAGTTACTGGGTCTAACTACCAATAATACTATCACTGCTGTATAGATGTTGATCATGTTGATATTGTAGTTTACTATTAATTAACAATCACCTTATCGTTCGTAACGTCATCAAGAACAAAGAACTAACCCTAGTTGGAGATAATAGCAACCAAAAAGCGGCTTGTACTGAAAAGTAGGACACCCATAGTGGCCGCCAAATAGCCACAAGATATTTATAACCTAATTCCCTTCAACCAAAAAGGTCCGAAATTGATATTTATTTCTTCCAATGCTTCCCATGTTAACATAGTATCTAGCAACATTTCTAAAACAAAAACAAGTTTCTGTTTTGTGTTATTTTTTAGACACTTTTAATTGGAAAATTGTGTCAAAAAATACAATCTGTTAACCGTGTCTGGTCATATGATGATGATTTTACAGAAATTAATGGTCTGTAAAGAGTTTTTTATTTTAATTAAAAGTTGTTATTGAAAGGCGAAACATTTCTCCCCTGTATGTCTTCAGGACGATGGATTCCTTTTCAGATTTATCACTGTCCGATCCAGCAGACAACGGAGCCACCAGCGAGGAAGAGAAACCTGACCTTCAAGGCTTAGGTCTAAAGATCGTCGACATTCCCACAGAGAATGGTAGCAGCTCATCCAGCAAACAGAGAAAACGTAATGCCGATAACTACAGGTGAGTGTACAGCTCTGCAGGCCTGATACTTCACGGAGGCAATTGCCTCCGTTGCCCCTGGTCATTGCCTTGGTGCCCTTGAAATGTTCCAATAGAAGTTTACAATTTCCTCATAGAGGTGCCCTTTTATATAAAGAAGGAAATGCCTTGGTGCCCTTGCCCTTTCAAGAATGAAGCAATCAGGCCTGGCTCTGATCAATGTAACCATCACCTGAGGGTTATGATCATTGCGAGTAAATTGAGGAAGGTTCAACCGCTGATTTATCAAAGGAACATGAGTTTGTAGTGGCTCTGTTCTGTGAAATAAGGAGCACCACTAGTAGAAGCAACAGTTTGGAAATCCAAATTTGCTGTGAATTGAAAACAATGGCAGTGGGAACAACGCCAGTTGCGAGGGCATTGTCAGCCATGGCTGTCATACCCGCTGTTTGGTTGAAGACAAACTTCGTTTGGGATGACTTTAACCAGTTGCTGCCGGGATTCTAATTTAATTTTTTTTTCATTTTTGTCCCGTCCCCCTGGCTGGATTCTTTTGGCAAAACTGCCAGAATATTTTCTCTTTGAGGGTACCGCTGGCACAAAGAAACCCTGACTTGACAATGCCAAGAGAACAAAGATTCTCTTTATTGGTATCTGTTTTGTTTCTCGACTGAGGAAATATCAAATTCACACAGCGTGAATTGCCAAACATCGGCCGTTACCTATGGCATAGGAGTGGAACTAAACACAGAACCAAGGCTCGATTACCGGCTCACTCAAGTATCATTTAAAATAATGTCTCTGTTGTCTCAGCGGTCGTTGTTTTTAGTGTCCTGCTATCAGACCATAAGCCAGCTTCAGCAAGGTGATAAATTGTGACCTGGGCACAAACTTGTCAGCTGTCTCTACAAGACGCTCGTTTCATGCTGTTCAAATATTTTTAAAAAAGAAAGATTCAATTCCTTTTTTAGATTCTTGAGGGGTTTGTATCCTACTCTGATGGGCGATAAGCCTCGTATGTTCGGTACTTTCTCGAATCCTTTGGGGAAAAAAAAATCAGCAGGCATACTGCTCGGGTGGGATTCGAACCCATGACCCCCGCCACACTCACTGTTTACCAAGGAATTCTGCGCTTACCCCCATGGAAGCACGCGCTTTACAGGGCACCGTATGCGCAGAAATCTGTGGTAAGAAAAACCATGAAACTTGACGCAGATATCTGTCACCACTAAACCAACGAGCATACCCAGTGACTGGAGGCCAGTTTACACGCTTTCAAGTACATTTTTTTTAACCTCTTCCCTCATCAGCATTGATAACTTGTCTGATGACGGCTCAGAGCTTTCCTCACAACGATCCGAGAGGTCGAGGTCATCTCCGAGCAGAAGGAAGAAGAAACTACACAAGCTAAGGCTGAAAGACGGATCAGTCGTCGTCTTGAATCCTCCGGAGGAACTTCTGAAGAGATCAGGGAGTAAGGCAAGAAAGCATGCTGGCCTTGGAGAGGTGCGAAGTCACTTATATTGTAGATTAGAGTTGACGGGGAATAAGTGGCAGAAAGACCAGTCAATATTTTCAATAAGCAATAGACTGTGCAAGTCTAGCAATTGTTTTAACATTTAGCCCCGTTAAAATGGCATGATTTTGTTTCCTTTACATGTTAAAGCAATGTACGTGGGAACCCAGTTTTTCCAAAAATGTACAAATCCAAAGGAGGCACTATGGTATGGTGAAGGTTTCACGAATGGCGTTGTCGGAATTTCTACAGTAGAGTGAAGACAAAGCTTTACAAACTACGAAGGAAGGTTTAAACCAAAGATTATTGAACACTGAAGGCACAAGATGGGAACTCGGGCTGAAATGTGAAATCCCGCTGGACGCCATTTTCACCAAGTAACTCTTTTGATACAACAATGGATCAGTGCAGACCACAGCTATCAATGGTATAACAAAACATTTGCTTGCTGAAATGGCGCCCATGCGTATTTCACGTTTCAACAATAGATACAGCCCCAGTTCCCCATTTTGCGCCCTTGGCACTCAGTAGGCATACAGGCCAAATTTCATAATTCTTCAATGGAGGCATTAGTGCTCATATTAGGGTTTCCAGGTCTGAAACTTCACAGAGGCGACGCAGGCCTTAATGCCCCTTGTCATGCCTCTGGTTATTGCCTCGGTGCCAGTAGTGTTTCAGTAGAAATTTAAATTGTCCTTCATAGAGGTGCCCTTTATAGGAAAAAAAGCCTTGCCCTTACAGCACCGAAATACCAGGTGTGTATTCCCACAGTCATTGTTTGCTGTGCTTAAGTCGTGTGATTGATTCCGACTCACAGGTTGAACCAGCTCTGCAGGAGTACATTCGCTGCACTGCCCTCTGTCGTCTGGTGTACGGAGACGGACACTGGAAGTTAGCCGAGAGTCATACGAACCTTGCGTATGCTTACCTCACCCTCAAAGGTACGACAAGTTAGTAACTTCCTGTAAGATCCCCTCATGAGGTAAATGTTAAACCTCCACTTCGTAAGTACGTAAGAAATGTTAGCCCTCCTGTGGGTACATACTCTCCAAGATGTCTCAAAATCTCCCAAATGCCATGCATTTGGCAAAAAAAAAAAGTCACACTTTCCTTTCATCGTGTTTGTATGCATATTCGATCACTGCCAAAGATTGCCACTGCAGAAATTGGAACAAGGTGGAGAACCCTATCTTGATCTTCCAACAGTGGCCGATATTCCGTTGTAATTGGCCGTATTGTTGACAGCAAGAGGGCGCAATACTAATTCCATTTTAAGAGTACAGAAATATTTCTAAACACTAAAAGATATACAATTTTCAGGCAAACATCTTACACTGATTACATTGTAAAACTGGCAATAACAAAAACCCTCAAAAGTTGTATATTAACTGCTTTATTAGAAGTCTAATTGCATCTAGTTAACCACACAATTTCTATTGTTTGACCCCTTATCTACTCCCAAAGGGCGCCCTCTTGCAGTCAAAAATAAGGCCTATTGAGCACAGCTGGTGGCTTCCCCAGTTTACCACTCTCATTGAAGTACCTTGGGCAATGGCTCTACTCTCTACATCAGTGTGTGTGTGCCTCAAAATGCCACAGTTGTAGCATAGTGAGGCATGGGTTGGTTGTCTCGAGAAAACACACTGATAGGGTGCGTTCGATTAGCTTCCCTGAGTCGACCCAGGTCTGACCCCAGTGTGTTCGAATAGCTTTGACGTCATTGTTGTGGCTCACCGAGGTCAGCCCCCAGTAGCCTGCTTTTGGAACAGGTTACTTGGGGCTGACCCAAAGCATGACGTCACGACCAAAAATCTTTCTCAATGGCCGCCATTCTTTTGTTATTCAGCGGGACACTTTTGAGAAGTTTGACACACATTTTCAACCTAAGACAGCGACGTTGTGAGCATTTTGTAATTTTGGTATTCGTAGATGTTTACTTTTGTATTAAGCTGGCTTGTAAAATAATTTAACATTGGAGTTTCACCATGAAAATAATTATGTTACGATCTTTTCGTAAATCACGATGAGTTTTTGACGGTAATGCTAACAATGAATGTAGTTCCGGTCAGCTGTCCCAAGATGCATTGGTATGAATGCTATGGGAAGTTGGCGTTTGGTTAGCTCTTGTTGGGGGCTCACCCAGATGAGCACAATCGGGTCGACCCGGGCAAGCTAATCGAACGCATCTACAGTAGGAACTTCTTCTGACGGGTCTCAAAAGCCTTTCGTTGTCCCTTCTCTCTTACAAGGAAAATGTTCTGGATTAATGTAGAGTTTTCTGGTTTGTTCTTTTAACGTACAGACTTGGCTCCCCAGGCCCAGTACCAGGCAGAAGCAGCCAAGAAGATCATGCTGAGTGGTCTCCATGCCTCCGACTCCAGCGAGTGTAAAGCTGACCTCCTGGCCATACTGGTCAAGATGTACTATGTCCTTGGTCGTAGTAACACCATCAATAACAAATATCCTTTATATTTGTTTCTATTTAATCATAAAGTGTAGAAATCCTTTAGGGAACAGCACTCAGCCCGTAGCCACAAGGAAATCTATAAAAAGAGACGTAGAAAGATAGTTTGTGGAGCATGTTAGCCTCCCATTCTGCCCCATTCCCTTCTCAGTCACTTATACTTTTTCATTCTGTAACATTTTTCAAAGTTCACTTCCCTCTACTTTGCCTGATTTGTGTGGTAATTTGTAATGCTCATTTTGTTGCAAACATCTGTGTACGTGTGTTGTTTTTTATATACCAAGTAAGAAACCACATTGTCTAGTCAATCTATGGTTTGACCTGGACAAAAAAGCAACAGAAAAGATTTTTGCTCTTTCTTTGAAACCCTCCCAAACAATGTATGAAAAAAAAGGTAGACAAAAAAAGAAGTTGGGGAAAATTGCCTAATTAGAAGTTCCATTACAATGTGCACAAATATTACTATACTTGGTAACTTTAGCATTTGGGGTGCAGTGTGATCAAACATTTCTCTATAACTCCTCCGTCCTTCAACCAATTTTACTGTAACATGCCACAACTATAGATCAGTTACATGACCTCACAATGACATCATCAGTTCTCATGACAATCAACTGCAGAGGGCGCTATACTCATCAAGTAATAAAAAACCACAAGGGAAACTGGCTAAATTTTAATTCAATTTTGTGGTGAACAAAGAAAAAATATACTAGCACAAGATTGTAGTTTTTATGAAGTTTAGTCACCTCACACTTGCTTAAATTTTTAATTTTTATGTTGCTGTAAACTTTTTTGATTTTAAAGTACATCAGACGTGTAGACATTAAGTCTCGGATCCGAACTACAATCCACAGAGAAATGATTATTGATTCCTTAATCCATCATCTCTCCACGTACCCCGAGGCGGAGCAGTGTCTTGTGAAGGCAGACAAGGTGTCTGAAGAGAGAGCTAAGCTGACCAGCACGGTGGGATCAGAACAGCAGCAGATGGCAATCTACATCGCCATCGCTATGGGAAAGTACGTTAAACTAAACAACAACAAAAAACCTGAAAATCATAGAGTGCCGAAATCCATCTAAAAAGACAGGGTTTTTAAAATTTGTTTTACTTTAAAAGAGTAAAATATACCTGTTTTTACAAACAAACAAAATAAATAAATGAAAGAAAGAAAAGCACAAATAGCAGCAGAACAAGATTTAAGATCTCTCTCTAAATTTGAGTTCTTTGAAGTTAACATTTTGGAGTATCCTCATAAATCTGTCATGGAAAAATAAGAGGGGTAAATTCCTCATGCTGGCAAGCAGAAAAAGCAAATTTGACTTGGTGAGTGAAATGAAAGCAGGGCACCAGTTTGCTGCACCGTGTGGATGGCATGGCATTTTGGCTGGCAACCCCTGTCCCTGCTAAGCAGGATCTCTTAGTGCTCAGTTGATTTTCATGCCTTATGAAATGAGGCTCTGAATGCACCATGCGGAACTCCAGGCATTTCCGCTCAAATGAGTTCTTGATACTACTTTTATTATGCACTCGTGTTTGGTAATTGCAGGTTGTACGCCAACCAGAACAAGCAGGCCCTAGGAGCTAGCTACTACGAGAAGGCCGTACGTCTCACAGAGAAACACCATGGCTCGGACAGCTTGGAGCTCATACCAATATACCAAGACCTTGGGAAAATATCCTTTGCTTAAACCTGAAACTTTATTCAATCAATCAATCAATACTCGCATTTATCACCATACTTCATGACAAACAATATCATGGAACCAAACGAATTGACCTAAGAAAATAATCAAAGATGCATTTTAAAACAGAAAACCCCAAGAAGTATGGAGGCATCTTCTAGAAGCCGGGGCTTGTGGTGAGATGCCCCGATGGACAGACAAACAGAACGTAAACAGGATCAAGAACACACGGACAGACAGGTTGAACAAAGACAGAAATGATAACGAGATAATAATATCTTCATGTGAAAAGAGAACATTTTGCTGACTAAGCATTTGAGAATAAGCTGTGCCAGATACTGGGAGAAGAGAGCTTTTTCATAAGCGCTTTTAATTAAATCGACCCACAGATGGTTGTGTTTTGATAGAATCACCAATACTATTCTAAAGACGCGGAATAGTAAGCACCTTTTTAAAAAATAACAGGATGTTCAGAATTTAGAGTTCACCCATTCTGAAATTGTGGGTGTTTTTTTCAAAAAGTTCCTGAGGATGCATCCCACTGAATAATAGTCCTTTTCAACCAACGCTAAATGACAAAATACTCAAAAACACTTCAAAAATTTGTGAAAAGTCTTTCATACTTTCATACTAAAAAAATACAAATGTGCAGTAGCATCTAAAGTTCAGTTTTTTTTTCTATTTTATGGGGGGGGTAGTCCAGGGTTCCCCTGAGCCACGCCCGTCACAAAGAAAACAAAAAGCGCTACAGTTTCTAAACAGAAAAAGCGGCCATCTTTGGAAAGAAGTCCTTCGGTTGTGACCAACTTTTCATGGTCTAGCTTATCCAAACCACCCAAAATTGAGAGTCAGTAGCCCCAGAATAAAATATTGGACCCTATTTCAACAATTCTCAAATCCTCAGATTGGCCCTCAATTCTGTCATTTACAGAATTTTTGAAGGACCTACAAATTATTACTGATGCTCAGCGCATTGATTCAGCCATTATTTACTAGGGTGCACCCTGAAACAAGGAAAAGCTTGGGGGAAAGGTCATGGTTGAAAACAAGCTTTGATCATACTTATTGCAAAAGTGAAGATAATTCCTTTGGATCAACAACGGAGAAAATAGAAGAACATAACAGTCAAATAATCTCCAATATGCAAAGACTCAACTAGTATAAAGGGAAATGATGGTGAAGGTGCATCCCTTTTTTCCTTAACTTTACTGTTTTTACTTGGAGCAGAGCAAAGGCAAGCACGCTAATCACGACAAGGCGGTTGAGTACTATCTTCAAGCTCATTCAATCACCGTTGCCAGGTATAAAAATTTACTCTGAACATCTATTTGAGTCTCTTGACCCCCTTGCACGCACGCTACTCACCGCGATTGTGCCACACTCACCATTTGGGGAGTCGACGGGTAGGCGTGTAAACGCTGCGTCGCCTAAAATCTGGAATACACTGTATGACTACCACAGTGGCACATCCAAGATTATTGTGATGATGACGTCTCGTGAATTGGGTCAATTTTTGAGAGTCATCATTGCTGATGATCATTAGAGTGCGAGCCTTAAAAAAAATCTTCTAGATCGAGATTAGAGTGAGCTGAGATGCGAAGTCTGATTTTTTTTTTAGTCAATGAGACATTTTTTTTTTTAACTGAGGGGTGGGTTTTAGTGGACAATCTTTGCGGTAGGACGGCCTTTTAGACGTGCTGGTCACCTGTTCCTCCAAGCTACTCACTGGCTTGGTTTTTTATTCATTTTCTTTTTATCTGAAGTCCTCTATTTGTACTTCTCTGCATTTGTTGTAATTTTTATGCCAGTTCAAAGTGTAATCAAATTAAAACTAGAGTCCAAGTCATCGGACCTGTTACTCAAGTGGGATGGAGTCCCACACCAAATTACAACACGTAAGACGTACAATTACGAGTCTGAGTTTGAGTCACTGTAGATGGTGACCTTGAGTACGACACATGAGTTCTCCAAAGCTCATCACCGGTACTCCTGCACTCCACATCTCATCAAATAGTCTGCATCGGAAAATGTGTCACATACCCAAATGTATTACTTCGTTAATACCGCCTGTCATAAAAGTGGATTCAAATTGTTGGAATTCTTGTTTTACAGTGGCGTGTCCTGGCCGAGTGGATATAAGAGCACCAAACTCAAGCTCTGGTGTTTCTGATCAGCAGAGTGTGGGTTCGAATCCCGGTCGTGACTCTTGTGTCCTTAAGCAAGACACTTAACCATTATTGCTGCGTCCTTCGGATGGGACATAAAGCCGTAGGTCCCGTGTGTTGTGTAACGCACGTAAAAGAACCCAGTGCACTTATCAAAAAGAGAAGGGGTTCACCCCGGTGTTCCTGGTTTGATCGGCAGCAGATTGCGCCACAGCACCTTGTAAACCGTTACATGGTGCTAAAGGAACAGGTCTCATACTTCAAATCATAACTCCGAATACCTTGCAGGAAAAATACTGAGAAGCGCCTTGTATCCTTTGGCAATTTGGCGCTATATAAATCCAGTCATTATTATAATTTACAGATACAGTGGACAGAGTGAGGAGGTTGCAGAGACGGCCTTCAAGCTGGCCCTGGCATACTCTGAGCAAGCATCGGCAGAAGCAGAAAGTAAGTATCGCATTTATTACATATTCATAACCACCCTAGACAGTTTAGGCATTCCAATTGGTTGAAAGGTGGTCACATGACCGTAGTGTTTACCTGGTATTAAACGGCTGATAAAGACATGGCTAGGGCTGTTTAAAACTGGTTATTTTAGTCTGGTTTCCTGCTCTGATACTCTAACACTAGTAAACGTATATGAAGAGGCGCAGAACAGACCAATAGTGCAAAGCTTGTATAAAAAAAACACTGCAAAGAGAGCAAGGTTTGTTGTGTCGTTCTCTAATTTTTTTTTCAACATTTTATTTCTTAACAATAAAAGGGCATTTATGAATGGGAATAAAAGAGTGGTGACTAGGTCTTAATCGGCCATTTAACACGTTGACTGCCGTGCATAATTTCACATGGCGTTCCCATTTGCCAAGCGTTAGGGCCTATGCGCATGCGCGCATACTTAAAAGGTACTTACTTAAATAGTCTGAACACGTACATTTTATAGAAGCTTGTCCTCACCACTGCCAGCAGCTTATTGGTTGCGCCATCAGTGGTGCCAGTGTA
The DNA here is from genome assembly GCA_911728455.2 of Marthasterias glacialis. Lineage (NCBI taxonomy): Eukaryota > Metazoa > Echinodermata > Asteroidea > Forcipulatida > Asteriidae > Marthasterias > Marthasterias glacialis. The sequence continues at coordinate 22,308,602 of OU452229.1, read as the reverse complement.
TTCAAGTTACAATGCAAAGACCTTTCATTTTCTACGAGTATATTCCTAGTGGCAGAATCCAGTACACCTGTTAGTACGAGTATACTTGTAGTCGGCAGTCAACGTGTTAAAACCTGACAGTGTTGCAGCCTTTATATCACACGGACTGTGACACTGACGGTTTTAAACGGACAATTAAGACCTCGTCGTCACTTTTTGATTCCCCTGGTAAGAGACTAGTCCATACCCAAGTAGTCATTGCGTCACACACTCCTGCATTATACGCCACCAAGGTTTTCGCTTCTTCTGGCTCCAAAGCTGTCATATCTTTGTATGTGACTTCTTCTTTTTTTGAATCACTCTTTTCATCGTTTAAAGGTCGTTTCTTATGACAGGAACTGATAATTCTGAGACGAATTTTGAAAAACTTACAAAACTCTTTTTCAAAGGAAGGATCAAAAACTTGTTTTTATCATCAAACCTAATCCCTCCGAGATAAACTGGCATGATGCATTTCCTAGGGCTTCTGGCATTCCTTGGAGGCAGATTGTGTGAAGTGAGTAGGCGTGGCTTACAATGGAATAAGGTTTCTCCCCCAGGATTTTTTAAAAATTGGGGGGGGGGGGGCATTCTGGACCCAAATTTTGCAAGTGTGGCCGAGGCACGCTGAATTGAAAACCAGATCTTCGCTATGTTTTTTTATTTGATGTTTATGTTTGGTTTGAAAAGCTCTACTGTGCAATCTGGAGCATTTAAAATGGTGTATGTTATGATTTTTTGTGAATTTCATCTTAAAATTGTATTTTATTTAGTTTATTATTATTATTATGTTTTTTGCGTATCGGCTGTAATTTTCATGTTTTGGCCTGTAATTTGCGTGTATCGGCCCGATACCCGCAAATTATGGGTCGATACAGTATCATGTGCATGGGTAGAACCCTGGGAACGTGACAAGTGCGAGCAGGTTTACGTGTTATTTGAAGAAGACTTATCAAATAACTGTTATGATTTCTTGTGGTGCACTTACAGCTACAGCTGAGAGATACCTTGATGAGAGTCTAGGTATCAGACAGGTCTTGTACGGACCACATCATCCTAAGACAATCACGACGCAGGAGAGCCTTTGTAAACTCCTTATCAGAACGGATAGACTAGAGGTGAGTAATCAATAACCAATTGTATCGATCATGTATTGGTCATGATTATTGCAGAAGTCTTATTGGGCCACATAACCAGCAAACAATAGAGTTTTAGTAACCTATATTAATGCGACAAATACAACACAAGAGAGCCTTTATAGACTCCTTGTCAGAACTGACAGACTAGAGGTAATCAATAATCAATTGCATTGATCATGTATTGATTACTGTCCAAAGGAATCAGAAGGCCTATTGGTTTACATAACCAGCAAACAATACAGTCTTAGTAACCACCTTTATAGCTGATCGATCAACTAAGACATTGGTAGTCATTATTGGATTGTATTGATCATGTATTGACTATTGATTGAGGTGGGAAGGGGTGGGGGCTGACAGCAGTTAGATCCAAAGACATCTCGTTTTCATAATTACCAGTCCAATATTTACTCAAGCAGGTTTAAGTTTGCACGAGTACAAATTATTTTGAACGATATTTTTTAAATGCTGTCATTTGTTGGGAAACTAAGAATTTCAATGTATTAACCCTCCTACTCTTGGTACCATTTTCCAGCGAGTTGACCAACCATTTGAAACCATTCAAACACGTCGGTTGTGTAAGGTGGCACAACTTTGCCTGGAGCTAACCTGACTGTCTACTGTGTACTGATGCATTACCACTTCATATCATACTGCAGGCTGGCATGGTTTATCTATCATTCTAAGTCACAGTGGATAACATTGAATGGTCAGACAGTAGGAGGGTTGACTGTGTACTGTGTAGATGCATTCACCACATGATATCATGTTGCAGGCTGGCATAGTTTATCGTTCAAAACCACAGTGGATGATACTGAACAGTCAGACAGTAGGAGGGTTAAGTTTAACTTTTTCACGACGGCGCATCGCTCACCAGCGACTCGGTAAATTACTTCACTCACCAGGTTGCTGCTGCAATCAGCTCGAAATCAACAAAATATAAAACAATGACGCCACAGCTGCGCATTAAATTCCGTTGTGAAAGAGTTAAGAACCACAGTGGTCGTCGACATAATCAAATAATTATTCACTTTTGGTGCCGCTAAAAATGACCATGAGATCGTTGTTATTTTGGCAGGAGGCAGTTTCATTACTAAAGACCATCATGTCATCCAAGTGTGCCACCTATGGGGATTTCAGCGATGAGGTCGGAGAAACCTACAAGTTGTACGGCTCCATCTTACTTTCTCAAGGACAGCTCGATAAAGCCATGAGATATTTCAAGAAGGTAAGAACAAGTTACAACAAGATCATCATTTATTTTAAGGAAGAGTTTTTGTTCCAAAGACGGAAACTGTACGTGTACCCCAAAACTGATCATTCTGAGTCTTTGCAGAAAGGAAAGATTTTAACAAAATAATTGGTACATAAAAACTAGCTCAATGCATTGCCTTTCTGGCAGCCAGTTTTTGTGAAGTGGGCTTGACTTTTGTTGGAATTACACCAGACTTGCAAACAGGCTGGGTTTGGTTTTAAAAAGGTCATAGGTCACAGCCGTTAATTCAGATCTAGAGGTATGATTTTGGCCAAATGGAGTTGCTTACCACGGATATCTTCGGAAGCTGTTAGCAGAGAACGCTGTGATAAACAGTGCCGTAAAAATAGGGCCCTTGTTTCAGCTACAAAAACATTTGGGTACAACTTGCAAAAACAATTATATTTTTAATAGTGGTGTCGTTTTTTGTGACCGGATTAGATGACAAACTCTGTACTTTCGGTTAGAATCACTGTCATATCCTGTCAGGCGGTTTCAGGGAGGATGAGTGATACATCTACAAGATCGTCTACAGCCTGCACTCAACTCTTTGTGTTTATTTTTGTTGATAGTGTTACAGCATTCAGAGCAGTTTGTACGGACCAAGCCATAGAAAGTCTAAGGCAACACAACAAACCATAGACATGCTGCTGCAGTAAGTATTAAAAAAACATGGTTACTTTTTACTGTTGAGTTACTTTTATAGTCTCCCCCCCCCCCACTTTTGGAGCCTCTGGATTATGGTCTGTGGACATTGTGGTGAGCGACAATTTTTGTTGTAATAGCAACTGCAGCTTTTTTTCTCTGTGCAGAATTTCTTATAGAAAAAGGAATTGCTTACTTAAAGCTGGTTTGTAGTTGTTTGCATGATGATCTTACATTAGTAAATTTGACGTGCGACGCTGTTTATAGCAGTCAACGCTGACGCCTCAGCGACCGTAGACTGCAATGAAAAGGCGCAGCGTCCAGCGTTCACAGCCTTCGGCGATTATCATCGCGTGACCAGCTGTAAAGGAATGGTTACACCTAGCCTTCAGCTGGAACACCATGTGGTATACTTCTATCATGCTGCAACCATCCTTGTCATGTTTCCCTTGTTCATTAACAATAATGAATACTGGTTCTCATTAGACTAAAAAAGGGATCAGACTATTTTGTCCTTCCTGCCTCAATTTGGTTACACTGATTTGAATGGAGGAAAACTGGGTGAGTTTTGTTCCCCTACTAAAGTTGCGAAAATGGTTAATGGCCTCACGTTTCGACGCTAGCAGAGTCTTTTTCAGAGGCTAAATGACAACACATTTAGCCTCTGAGAAAGACTGGTTGGTAAGCAGTGTGCAACCGTTTTTTTTTTGTTTTTTTTTCAATTATTAAAATTATGTTGGCTGTGCATTTTTCAGTGGATTTTTTTGTTATTTTGCTGATTTGTTAGATCGCCGGCGTTGAAGGCAAAGGAAGGACAGAGCAAGGCAGGGCAGCTCAAGAACCGTCCGAGATTCTCAGCCACTATCAAGACTAGCTCAGAGCCAGGAGTGTCTAGCGTTAATGCCTCAGGTTATTAGGCACAGTAGGGACCTTTTCCAAACCATGGCTTTACATAGTCTCCACCTGCCCATCGGAAGGCCAGTGTGAAACCGCGTGACTTGAAATCGGTAACAGACCCCAAGCTGAAAAATCCCCAACCACATCACAAATACTGCATCTGCTGTGACAATATGTACATTATCTGCCCAAATGCATTTTGTCAGCATGGGGCGAGTTCGCGCAAGGACAATTGTCGACTATTGTTCGACTAACTTCACCTGAACGCTGTCTAGTCACCTATGGTTAGTCAACGCTAGTCAACTATTTGGAACCAGCCTACTGACGGTGGTCGCTCAATGGTTGCTTCACTGGTTATCACAGGATTTGGTCATTCTTAACTGTGACAAACTGCCAGGAACCACGACAAAATAAAAACAAAAATTACGGAATCGGCGAAGGAGAAGAAAATGAAAGTAGGCCTATGTTTATAACAATGCAAACATATTACTAGAGGCCGCCATGTTGACATTACACAATTTAGCTCACGCTAGTTCGACTAGAGTCGTTCGCGCTTTAATATTAAAGCGTATGCGCACTGTTAGACACAAACCAATCATTGGTTGACGATGGTTGTTGCGCGAACTTGGCCATAATTAGCTTAGAGTGATCTAGGCCTGGAATTACACGGAGGCCATGACCTCTGTTGCCCTTTGGCCTTGGTGCCCCTTCAAAAAGTTTCCCACATACTTTTTAAGATTTCCCAATAGAAGTGCCCTTTGGAATGCGAAAATGGTCCTGCCCTCTCAATGATGAAATTCCAGTCCTGGCGATCAGTGCTATTTATAGCTACGGGCAGGCAGGTCCTTCACCATCTTTGCTGTAAATATGTTTATCGGGTCAAAGGTGAGAACTCTTCAAGAAAAGCACAACAAGATAGTACCTTTAAGTGGTACACAAATAATATATCTATATTAATTTTTCTGTGTGTATATATTTTGGTAAAGCTATGTACATTATGTGAATAGATGACCTAAAACTTCAGCTAGTATTGACCCCTTGCATGCACGTCACACGTGGCAACTGTGCCAATTTTGTGAGTCAACAGGTAAGGGAAGCGTGTGAATGCCTCAATGCCTAAAATTCGCACAACACTGTAGAACACAGGGACATTAACTCCCAAAATGGCACAATTAAGCCGTTATGATGACGGCAGGTACCGTTTTGGTCATTTGCCTTTCTTAAAAGCCTTTTCTTTGTAAAAGTATGGATGGCTTTTTCTTCTAAAACTTAACTCTCTGAAATTATTTAATAAAGTCAAAAATCTCCTTCCCCATTCTAACAACATCCAACACCATATGATAACTCAACGTCCAAAGCAGGGACTTTGATTAGGGTGGTATGCCTGATCCCGTGTAAAGCATAATTAGTTTAGTAGTGCAATCCTCAGTCCAACAGAATCAAACAAAATATGCGGTTGGATTTTGTGTTGGGGTTGGTTAGGGTTAATGACTTCATACTGTGATACAAATGGCAATCTCAATGTATTTTTTGTCAGACTCTAAATGGAATGTACACAATAAGTAAAGATTTAATGTATTTTTGTGCCAATTGTAATACAAATTTTACTGGTAATTTTACATGATCTCCTTGTAAAGGTTCTTGAACTTCATCTTTAAGCAAACTTGAATCCTCGATTCTAATTGGTCAATCCATAGCAACAAGAGTGTGATATACATGTATACCAATATTGCACAGCCCATATCACAACCTGTTCTAACGCGCTATTCTGACTCGTGTAGTGTGCGTCAAGTTTGCTTGAAGATAAACTCGTTATCACACACGCGCTCGTGGCATATACGGCAAAATATAGCGCCTGTCCCATATCCAACTCGGGATGCAGAAGTGCTATATTTTCACGTATTCCATTCGCGCTTGTGTGAAAACTAATAATATTTTGATACAATGACATGATCTTGTATTTGACAAACTGTGGCCATCATCTGAATTAGCGGCTGCAGCTACACCTGTCGCTGAGGGTGTTACTTAAAGATGCATTGCCTGATTTTGGGTCAACGAATTAAAAAAGTTTATATGTTTGTGTAATGAAAAATATAAAAAACTAAGAATTCTGATATCGGGAACTCGAGATGGAACACTTTTAAGTTTCCGCGGGCATTTGCCGACTTCAATTTGATTGGTTTCCCAACGGCCAATCAGAAGAATCCGCAAGTAATGAATATTCATGATTCCCAGCGGCCGATGCTCTCAACTGCCCACATGGCTCGCTGTGCGTGCGCGTACATACAATGTACGCGGTGTATGTACAACAGAGTGCGCGATCCGATCCTGAGGATTAAAAGGCTGGCCCAGCCTTTTATTCATTTACGTTTTTAATTAAGTGCCACTCATCCTTGACGGATTTTTTCGTTCAAAGTATCAAATGAAAGTTCATAACTTTTTTTACTCCGTAAAATTAGCAATTAGAAAGATAAATCTATTTTTGACCCCCAAATCGGACTGAAATCGGGCAATGCATCTTTAAATGCATGATGACAGCATGATAGCCAGAGCCATTGCCGTCAATTTGGACATGGCTTAAGGTAGATTTTTGTTACCTGGATGCTGGATACCTGACTGATGAATAACTCTGTGAGGAATCCCCCCAGGGTTAAAACTGAAGTCCAAATAACTTTTATTTTTAAAAGTGAATGGATTTGTATTTTCTGTGCAATAAGTGTACAAGGAGCAATATGTCTTTGTTTGTGTCAACTTTTCAGATTCTAATTGATCGACTTGTATGGCATTAGTTACTTTTTTGAGCAGACTTCATTAATTTACACTTTTTAATTGAATGTTTTTATTTTAATGGGTTGGAAACTGAGTCTGTCTGAACCGTTCTCGGGAAAAATAAACTGCTATGTGAAAATCTAACGGACTATCTCATTTTGGAATTCCTGAACTTTTTTCAGAGCTCCCTTTACCCTGTTTTCATTTTCAGGAGACGATCGGAGCATACTGATCAATACTGATCACCACCGGTTCTTTTCATAACCACCACAATCATAGATGTCATATACATGGTGTTACTACAAACCTGACTAGATTGTATCTCCACCATGCAAAGTTTCAAATCCTACTCATGTACATGGTGTTACCACAAACCTTACTAGATTGTATCTCCACCATGCAAAGTTTCAAATCCCACTCATGTACACGGTGTTACCACAAACCTTACTAGATTGTATCTCCACCATGCAAAGTTTCAAATCCAATTCATGTATATGGTGTTACCACAAACCTTACTAGATTGTATTTCCATTGTGCAAAGTTTCAAATCCTACTCTTGTACATGGTGTTACTGCAAACCTTATATCTCCACCATGCAAAGTTTCAAATCCTACTCTTGTACATGGTGTTACTGCAAACCTTACTAGATTGTATCTCCACTATGCAAAGTTTCAAATCCTATTCATGTACATGGTGTTACTGCCAACCTTACTAGATTGGATCTCCACCATGCAAAGTTTCAAATCCTACTCATGTACATGGTGTTACTGCCAACCTTACTAGATTGTATCTCCACCATGCAAAGTTTCAAATCCAACTCATGTACATGGTGTTACTGCAAACCTTACTAGATTGTATCTCCACCATGCAAAGTTTCAAATCCTATTCATGTACATGGTGTTACTGCAAACCTTACTAGATTGTATCTCCATGCAAAGTTTCAAATCCTACTCATGTACATGGTGTTACTGCAAACCTTACTAGATTGTATCTCCATGCAAAGTTTCAAATCCAACTCATGTACATGGTGTTACTGCAAACCTTACTAGATTGTATCTCCACCATGCAAAGTTTCAAATCCTATTCATGTACATGGTGTTACTGCAAACCTTACTAGATTGTATCTCCACCATGCAAAGTTTCAAATCCTACTCTTGTACATGGTGTTACTGCAAACCTTACTAGATTGTATCTCCACCATGCAAAGTTTCAAATCCTATTCATGTACATGGTGTTACTGCCAACCTTACTAGACTGGATCTCCACCATGCAAAGTTTCAAATCCTACTCATGTACATGGTGTTACAACAAACCTTACTAGATTGTATCTCCACCATGCAAAGTTTCAAATCCTATTCATGTACATGGTGCTACTGCCAACCTTACTAGATTGGATCTCCACTATGCAAAGTTTCAAATCCAACTTACATCAAGCAAGTCTTGCCCCTAGACTTCAACAGATTTGGGTCAATGAGGTTTAAGAATAACAAGTCATACACATGCGTAAGTGCACTTGTTATGGTTTTAATTTTTACAAGGGAAAAAAGACAATAACAAACCTTAAAAATCAAAACAAAATAACACAAGTACAAATCATTTAAAGATGTTACGTGTAGTTTATCCACGTGGCTCAATATTGACACAAAAGGGGTTTTTAACAGGCATTTGAAATTGGGAAATGGCAAAATGTGGGAAGTTTTCAGTTTAACATAACTTTGTCATAATATAACATACTTGGCATTTATCAGGCACTTTTAAACATTGTATCAAATGCGCCTTACACTATTACTACCCCTGTTCATTGGGCTTTAAGCATTCCTGAAACCATCTCAACTCCTTGGGAGTATGCAGCACCGGCAGAAAAATGGGCGCACAGGTTGCTAATCATTCACATCAACAATCTCTACCCTCGCAGGTACCCATTTAATCCTGGGTGATGAGAAGCAATTGTAGTATAAGTGTCTTGCCCAAGAACACAACATACATGACCAGGAATCGAACCCAGACCTTGATGGCTCTGCCATCAGACCTGGAGTTTGACGCACTTAGACCACTGGGCCACGACACGCTGCACAAAATTGAAAGGTACCGGTATTTGTCATTGGTGTTTGGAAAAGAAAATTCATTCAAATCAACTTCGTAAGCGGATCTCGATTTGTTGGGGGACACATTCTTTTTGGCACAATTGGTATTTCAGACGGAAGTATTTCTCTGAACAATTGGTACTGGTATTATCGGTATCACATTCAATAAAAAAAATCAAGCTTCCACATTAAAGATCATTGATGAATTTTGTCGCTAATTACCGATCATTTATCGTACCTTTAAAAGAAAATTAATAATTAAAATGTATTGCTTTCAAGTCCAGTATTATACCTGATTTAACCATTCTAAATTATTAGCTTGAACAAATCAATCTAAATTATGAAATTAATCTCTTCCATCACACCTTTGAAATGATTTGGGGGAATATTTACAAAGAAAGACTGAAGTTCAGTTTTGTAAAAAAAACCTATCCATAGATGAACCATCCTACAGATTGTCTAGTCAGATTGATCACCATTTGAAACCATTCTGCTGCATGGGTTGTATATGGTGGCACAACTGTGCAGAGAACTATCTGTGTATATGCCTGTAATGTGAATGGTAGAATATTGCAGGCTGGCACAGTTTATCCATCATTCATGATATTGAATGGTCAGACAGTAGGAGGGTTGACTGTGTACTGTGCAGATGCATTTAGTACAAGGGATTGTATTGAAGGCTGACGCAGTGCATCTATCATTCAAAACCGCCGTGGACGATATTGAATGGTCAGACAGTAGGAGGGTTGACTGTGCACTGTGCAGATGCATTCAGTACATCAGATCATATTGCAGGCTGACGTAGTGCATATCATTCAAAACCACAGTGGATGATACTGAATGGTCAGACAGTAGAAGGGTTGACTGTGTACAGTGTAGATGCAATCACCACATAATTGCTGCAGGCTGGCATAATTTATCATTCAAAACCACAGTGAATGGTCAGACAGTAGGAGGGTTAATTGGGTTTATTAAGAATATGTTTAATGCTTGTTCTGTGTAAGTTCTTTAAAACGAAAATTGAACAATGCCGTGACTTTAACTTCATCAACGTAGGATCTGTAGAAAAACAAATAATTTAACAAACGAACAACAGCATACTATAAACGATGCAATTACAGCATCTTCTTCTCTTTCAACTTGTATCATCTGAGTAAAATCACTTTAACATTGAAAAACTGTCTGCTTTTTTTGTTCGACTGCCACATGCACATATCTGAGTATTTCTTCATAGGTCCCCAATGTGGGGACAATAAATAAAGCCCATCCCGGGCTGTTCACTTCAGCGGCATAGCCATGATTTTTCCACTGGGGGGGGGGGGGGGCCAGGGGGCATGTTTTTTAATTACAAGAGCACCTGGAGGGCACTGGAAATTCTTTGGGGGGTACGTGCCCCACCCCACCCCCCGTGGCTACGCCGGTGGTTAACTTTAAAAAAGCATTAATAAACACGGTTTACTGACACAACTAATTCTATCTCACATCAAGTTACTCTTTCAAACACACCCATCTTATCAGATTTCTTAACTCAAACTTCAAATACACCCAACGTCCAATCCACTCGGCCTCAACTACATATTCTCAGAGTTAAAAAAATCACACCTCTTGATTCTCACTCACACCCTCACACCCACCCTGTAAGTACACCCAAGCTTACCCCACGCCCAGAATCCAGTCATGTGACATCTAACACCCAACTCACAACCCTAAAACCACCCTCTTCACACCCAACTACTCATAGCCTGTAATTCACATCCTCGTATAAAGTCACACCATACAGACACTTGACACCTACCACCCACAAAACTTCCTCACTGACACCCAATCGATTCTCTCACAGATGCCCAGGAACACCAATAACAAAACAAGGCATCCACACCTTGGAAATGATCTTCCCTTTTCTGAACAGCAGCAAACACTTCCAAGTAGCTGCCGAGTTCACTCTTTGTCTTGTGTTTTTGCATAGAGTTCATGACATCCTTGTCTTGTTTCAAAACCACAAATCCAATGTCCTACATTTCCAGCAATCCGCCTTTTCAAGTTTCTGTACCACAACTGCGACTGAAGGAGGCCTACCCAGATGATTCACTTTCCCTCCTTCATAGCTTGTTGAAGTTCCGCATATGCCTTGGTAGTGGATTCATCAAACGCCCATCCGCTGGCACACAACTCAATTGTCTCAAGCAAGAGCAGACGGCTGTTTGCTGTGACTCCAGTGCCGAGGAATCGATTCCTCACACTATCCATCAAGGTATCCATCAATTGCGGACGACTTCTCTGAAGAATCTGTCCGAGCTGTTTCAGCTAAAGTTTGAAATAAATAACACAGAAAGCTATGAAAAGGAGAATGCCCAATGTATCACTATGGGACAAAGTCAGACACACCCACATACGACAAAAAAAGACAGGTCAAGGAAATGAAATGGAGATGGGCAAGGCACTTAGCAAGAAGGCAAGACAACAGATGGACCAAGAGACTCACAGACTCAAGGGCAGGCAGGAGCAGCAGAGGACGACAAAAAAATGGAGATGGAGAGATGAAGGACAAAAGAGAATGGAAATTGCTTGAGGAGGGCTTCATCCAACACAGGATCAGGCCTAGAATTACACGGGGGCCATGGAGAGGGGGGTGGGGGTGTCAGTCAGAAGCCATTTAACCTGTTACTGCCATGTAGCCAGGGATCACACCCCATTATTTGCTACAACCACAGAGCTAGTAAATAACTCGAGGGCAAGGCATTTATTCCCGAGTAAAGGGCGACCCTAGAATGGAAGTTCACATGCCTACTGGAACATTTTAAGGGGCACCAGGGCAATGACCAGGGGCGTGGAGGTATTGGGAGACTTTTGGACGGTCCTTTTTTCACAGTTCTCACCAATAGTACGCATGCTCAGAGCTACGCGCGCAACACTGAGCAAGTGCGGGCATGCTCAGAACTGACAAAAAGGACCGTTGTGTCTGCTGCTGCCAGCGTCTCCCACTGCCTCTGTCGCATATCAGGCCAGTATCATTAAATGCTATTTACCTTGAGGGTGGCGAGCTCAAGCTGTTTATCAGAGCCATTCTTATCCGTCACTAGCTGTTGGCAGAAAAAAAGGGGGATTGGCCAACAAGATTTATAATTCAATCAGCATGTTAATTCTCATTTGACGTCCCAAGTAAGACAACCACAAACTGCTGACAAGGAGAATATTTCCAGTGGTTCCGTTTTCCGATAAGAAAGTGGAGAAACAAAAGTTTGAATAGGAAAAGGTTATTTGACAATGTGTACACAAAAATAATAACTGTGAAACTAACCTTGTTTTCTAAAAAAGGAAAGAAAATATATTGTGACAAGACAGATCAAAAACAGCACCATGACTGGGAGTCGACAGGTATCGATAAATCACCCTTTTTAAAGACTTTTACACGGTGGACAGCATCAGCCGTCCTGGAAGTCTAAAAGTATTATACCCTAGAACTGAGGCAATCTCAAATAACAAATACATGTATTCAGTACAAACAATTCATTGTGTTCAAATAAGTTCAATCAATGCATGTAGCTTGTCGTGGCCGAGCGGTTTAACACAACAAACTCCAGTTCTGGTGGCTAAGTCACTGGAGTGTGGGTTCGAGTCCCGATCGTAACACTTGGTGTCCTTTAGCAAGACACTTTACTATAATTGCTTCACAGTGCGCTATGTCTTCATCCATATGATGGCTGCACAGTATAAGGAAGAAAGGAATGAAATACACGCCCTATAATTCCGCATGTTCAATTAAACTTTCACAAATTACTTTTGTTCAAGTGAAAAGTGTTCATATTATTACAAACTTGCCATGCCAACCCCCCCCCCCCCTCCCCTCCGGAAAAAAAGCAAGTTACATAAAATGTTGCCAACTTCTTATTAAACATTTTACATGACATACCAGTTGCAAGCACGAGTACACAGGTTCAATCAGCACATTCATGTAACAATTAGCAGCAGTTTTCATCATTGCAAACAGATCACAAAGCAGACAGACAAACGCCAGCCATCTCGTCGGCTGATCTCCCTTCCACTTATCCCTCTCCTGAAAGCCATTGCTGATATGACCCAGTAGCACCGTGCGGAATATGACTCCGGCTCTCTCGAGTCTAAATCAAGGAGAAGATATCAAATTTGAGTTAATGTGCCGAAATCCCATCGCCACTCTTTCCTTCTTTATGACCAAAAATAGCATCTTATTTACCCAAATCAGGATATGCTTTCGGTCAAAACTCCAATTTCTTTTGTAAAGGACATGTGTTCATCATTTATGAGCTTTCATGAAATCAAGAAATACGTCAGTAATACACAACTCAGAAGTCAACATCCAGGCCTCGATCTTAAGAAAACGGGGGCAGGCCTTTGCTGGCCAAATCAGAGAGATTATACTAGGGCATGCTGGCCAAGTTGGTAGTGACAGTGCAATTTTTCGGAAGGGCATGCTGGCCAATGGCCTCAGTGGCCTCGGTTAAGATCAAGGCCTGAACATCTAAGCCAGCCATACTTTGCTAATGTCGCGCACAGGCTTGCCACACATGATGTCGATGCTGGATCCAACAGAGCCCAGTCAAAGATGCTCGACACGAGATTCTGTAGATCTTCTGCCGTCAAAACGCTTTTGAAAACTTTTTCAACGATCACAGCTTCATCTTCGGGTCTCAGTTCCTTGATTCCATCAATGTTGGAATAGCACATCTTTTTAAGAAGGTCTATTATGTTGCTTTCCTGAATAGTATAATAAAAAAATAAAATATTGTTTCAACTAGTTTTGGCTATAACTATAAGTATTAGGTAAAGGTGAAAACAATCAAATAAGTCAGTTTTTTATGTCATTTGTTAGGCCTACATACAAATACAACACAATAAGGACAATAATTGTGTTGAAACTAACTGAATCAGGTTAGTTTTTTACATCAACCAACAAAAGTTTTGTTTTGGAGAAGATTTCCATATCCAACTGCCACTTTCTGAGGTACTTTTCAGATTTGTTAATGAACATTGGACTACTTAAATATTCTTCTCGAGGAATAAGCTAAACTGCTAATTGATGACCTTGAAAACAGCAAATACAAGCGGACATTCCATCACGCAGCCGGAACTCTCGCCCGCCACTCAAACCCCAAAAGGAACTAAAATGGTGTTTAATCATTAAGCCTTTGAGAAAGACTCTGCTTGGGTCGAAACGTGAGGCCATCAACAACTTTTTGCATTTATACAACAGGTCCTTAGACACTTTGTAAAAATTCATAGTGCCTGTTCCTCTCCGACTCTGTATACATTCTGGGCAGTAAATAAACTTGGATTTGAAAGGGAGATAAAGTTAAATTGTTAAACTAAACAGCAAAAGCCTAAATAAAAATTACTGAGAACCAACTACACTACCCCCCCCCCCCACCCCAGCAAGTTACAATTAGGGGGTTTTAAGGCATGGGTATGGTGATGTAGTAATCCAAACTCCGGTCCTACTAATTGCCGACCCCTGCCGTCCCCTACCGACAACTCGAAAAAACCTACTGACAACTCATTCCGTATGCACTCTTAGAAACTGGTTTAAGCTTTATATAATAGATAAAGTTACTATGAATCCTAAAAGCCTTATTGTTACTTCTTTGATGGAGAAATAAGTATTTTCAATCAAGGAATGTGATTTTCAGCGAAGCAGTACTACTGTCCGCCATGATGCTCGATTATGCGTAGTGGACTAAACCATTTATCAATGGGTATAGCAAAAAAATGTATGACGACAGAGGGCGCCCTTCTATGTGGAGTTTTACAGATTGGGGAGCTATAATGTCTCTTAAATAACATTTAAGTATGAACATTTATAAACCTTTTTGCATTGCATTCTGGGTAATTAAAATGGCCCCGATCGCTAGCCGATTTCTATTTGTGTGGAGTAATTTTGAGCAAAATTCAAATGATTAATTGCCCTTAATAAGGTTAGTAACTTCAACAGCCACAGTACCGGAGGGAAGCTAAGAGGTACGTGGACACATTTAGTTGGTTAAAATCCAGCGCCGTACCCGTTAGGTTTCGGTGCGGCGGATTGGGGGACGAGCTGCACAAAAGATAGGCTTGGATATGTGTGGCTAAGGATTCAACCGATGTCAAAAATCCTTGCCACACTAGTGGGGCTAAAAATCATGATACTAATAATATTAGTATTACTAGTAATTAGTATTATTAATTTTGCCCCACTAGTTTGGCGAAGGAAACTTGGCATCATACACCCAATCTTCAAGAATCCTTCCCCACACCATAGAGCAAGGACCAGAACTGCTTTATGCCCACACTAATGACCAGTGTAGCAGTGGGCCTATTTTTTCATGGAACTGAGTTTATCACTAAATACTATACTACATGCTAGTCTAGATGCACCAGTGGTTAATTACCGCTTTGGAGGCTGAATCAACATCAGAATTCTCAACATCTGCCGCCGGCGAAATTCTTTCATTTGCTTGTTTGTCAGTTGCTCTTTTCTCGTCAGCCGAATCAGCCGAATTGGTCGTATTCTTGCCACGGTTTACATTGCCTCTACCTCTACCTATATAAATTTTTCGCAGATGTGGAACTTCGCTTGTTGTCAGACCGTCGTACAAGCTCCTGGCGGACGCCATGTTGAAATGCCCGGCGTAATTTTCAGTCCGACAGCTCGACTCTTACTGGTCTTAACATATCTGCACAATCGATGAGTAAATGGTACCCGACTATATTACTCATAGCAGGAAATGCTGCATTTTATTCGATGATTGGACAATACAAATTGTATAAAGTCAGTGCTTGATAATACTGTATTCAGGCAATCATCACGATGTACAAAAATACACCCAAAAGTGACATATAATTAAATAAATATATAGAAGTATAAATCCCCCATAAAATAAACAGTAGAAAGGCAAATTAACATTACATAGAAAAAAACATCGGGGGGAACAGTCAAAAAGCAATCAGGGAAAACGGGGAATATAGAGCTTCCTCGTGTTTTCCTGATTGCTTTTGACTGTTTTTATATAATTATTACAGGCATATAATTTATTCAGGAGAGGCTTGTTGCGTTTAGTCTCATCATCTTGAAAACTTGTAGGCCTATGTTTGTATAAGTAAAAAAACAAGTTTCCCAGTTAAGGTCAAAAAGTTGATACGTTACGATATTTGCGCGCGCCATTATCGGCCTGATCAACACCGTTTGTTGTTCTCTCGGGGTTGTTTGTCAGTTTGTCTTATATTAGAAGACTTTCAACTTATCAACTTTCTGACCTTAATTTGGAAAAATAAATGTTTACTATACAAACATACACGCTTTCAAGATGTTAAGACAAACGCAACAAAGACCTCTTTTTAATGCTGTAATAATTATATCAAAAATGTTGCTAACATTTGCAACAAGTTAGTAAATACAAACATATGAGGGAAACAACTTTCTTCGACTCGAAGACTGCACATCGGGGATTCTTCCGAATTGTCGATACTGAAAAATACTACAGCCCATGTTATTGAATCTAACAACAGTGACAAACATATTATGCAGACATCAACCCCGTCGCGTCACTCACGTTTAGGCCCAATGTTACGCCTACTGGTTTCATGCTGTCACGCCCTATGGGGAAATATCCATGATTATCACAATACAATTTCAAAGAATTTTAACGTTTTTTGTATATGGTTTATTAGCAAAGTGACTTCTAAAATGTACAATTTGGCTTTACATCACATACGGCGCCGTACAGGCCCTACCGGTCCCAGCGGGAAGTTATCCCGACCACCGCAGAGAGAAACTCAAAAGTCGCACTTAACGAGCTATAGTCCTCTTCTTCCGGGTGGTGAAAAAAATATAGTGGGAAAATGCGAGAAAATATCAACATACAACATACAAGAAGACGATGTCATCAAAAATAAACACTAAACTTTATTTTCGTGCGCATCCAGTTTGAAATCAATACAATCAAAGTCAACAAATTGTTCTTTTCAGTCAATCAATAACACTGAAGAGAAGAACAGACATGATCTTAGTGGTACGGTGGGTGTCTGCAAAAAGCAAGTTTGTGGAGTAGAAACCCCCTCGGCGTGCATAGCAAAAATGTTGGTAGGCCTAAATATATACTAATAAAAAGTATTACTATTATTTCTTACGTAGTGCATTCAATCAACAATTAATCTCAACGCACTTTACATAAAAATTGATTAAAAATGACAATCCATACAATATTTTTTTTAAATTCACTAAGACTTACATAATGAAAGAATCACAGAACCCGAGGGGCATAACTAAGGGGGACACGGGGAGCACGGCCCCCACCCACTGATGTCCATGCCCCCCCCTCCCCGGATGCCACCCACCCCCAAAAAATTAACAGAATAAGATGTTTATGAGCTTTTATGTAGTAATTTCAATGTTTTTAAAACTATTTTTGTATTAATACACACACTATGTATTTTTTTATACCTTATTACTTCACAAGAGCGCTGAAAAGGGCATCTTAGGAAAACAAACAAACGGAAACTAATTGGCCAAAAGTGCACCCCTAGGAAAAATGGTACCCACCTTGTGCCCCCACCTAAAATTTCACCCTAGTTACGGAGCTGCACAGAACAATGAAGTTTACCTAAACTTGAACTTGACGAAAAGAAAGTGTTTTAGAGCTGACTAAAAAGACAAAAGAGAGGGGCACCACGAATACCATGAGGTAGTTTGTTCCATGTACAGGGTGGTGGGACCGAAAAGGCACGCGTACCATAGTGATGCGGATTAAAACGGGGTTCAACAAAGCGTACTTCATCAATGTAGGAGAGAGTTTGCTGTAGGAGTCTCCCTAATGACCAATAAATCAGAACAATAATCAGGTGTTTGTTTATTTAAAATTGTATATCATGAAGGTTTAAAATAGTTGTATCAGGGGCCTTTACTTTTTATTTAAACCATATTTAACGGGGTGACCCATCCACCAGAGCTTCAGCCGAAAAAAAAGGATTTCCTTTTTAAAGTCCTATCATGGCGATGACATTAATTCTGTCTTTGTTCAATCCATCTGCTCGTACTGGATGTTTGTTCTGTTTACGTTTTGTTGGTTTGTCCATCACGCATAACCACAACATCACAAGCCCGGCTTCTAGAAGATGCCTCCATATTGTTTTGTTTTCTGTCTTAAAATACTTTTTTTATTACTTCTTATAAATTCATTTTGTTTGGTTATATAGGTCTATTGTTCAGAAATTTCCGAAGTATGGAAATAATATGTACCAAAGCCCCAGCTCAACATTGGTAAAATGTATGTAAATGCTTCCATCCTTTGCACAAATCAAGATATTTGTAATAAAACCAACCTGTAAAAATGTCAGCTCATTTCGTTTTTTTATTTGCACTTTTGTACGCATTCCTATGGGCAGAGTTTATGTCTCACTGAGACGTAAACTAATATTGGATCTTAGTTCATTTGATAATTAAAAACGATAACACTAGAGGCAGATATATTTTAAGGAAAGTCTTCTACCATCATTATCATTATACCATGTAAGGTACATATATCTAAATCTGTGAACATTTGTTTTTTCTTCTTACCAATGTTGAGCTGGGGCTTTAAAATCAATTGAATTGAGTAAACATCCTGACTTCTGTTGTCTTAGAATGGCATCATGAGGGTGTTTGATTGGGATTGGTGGTACCCCCTCCCCGACCCCCCACCTGGGAGGGCATCTCAACCACCCTTCCACATACTACCAGGATGGCCTAGCCATTGAGTTGGTCCATCCCATGCCCAGAGAGTATTTACAAGAATTTGATTTAATTAAAACGTGTCTTCCTCCATGGTTGAATGTGCCATTGGAACCAATGAACCAAGTGTCATTGAACCCCGATGACTTGAATTTGAATATAACGGGACAATGTTAATAATATTATGACAAATCAGACGCACAGTACAGCGTGGAAGTTCAAGGTAGTTGAAAAGCGTGTTGAAAGCTTGGCAAATAAAACTGTCCGCCTTCCTTCGAATGTCATTGTTTATGCAGACCTTGATTTCCAGGAAAACTAGCATTGTATGCGCTCTGTCCACGCGCACAGTTTTTGGATCAATCCATCTTGCAAAGCAAAGGGGTTATCTTTTTTCAGAGGATACTAAATATCAAAATAAATTATTTCATAAAAAGTGAAATTCATATTTTATGATAGATTTTACTTTAAAAAAATAATTTTTTTGTTTAATTTTAATTTACTTGTCTCAAATGAAACAAAAGATAATTCTCTTAAATTTAATTTAGTTCTACCCCCCTGTAATAAAATGGACTACGTTGTGTTGTTGTCACAGGCCAGGGAACGAACACGTGTGATTGTGTTTACGTACATCGCGCGCGGATAGTGACCTGCAGAAGAACTGGTAGTATCTCGATTTTGGCACGTAGGCACTAGATCTTTCTACAATTACCACAGCGTGTCTTCACTTAGTCAGATCAGAACGGTTCGGGAATTTGAAGTTGGTGGAAGGAAAGTTAGCTCCAACTCGCTCCCGTTGTCGTGAATTTTGTGAGATATTTCTTGCACTTGCATAATGTGCAGGCCAAAATTTCTCCAGCCCCCCGAGGCCAGTGGCGTGGTTGTTGGGCCGAACGGCACGGTGCAGTCCCTTCAAAATCTGCAGCCGATACGCAGATATTCTGTAGATGGAAGTCCACTCTCGCCACCACCTCTGGAATTGGACCAGAAGATTTCCATCAACCGTAGCAGGAGTGATTCTCAGGCGCTTCCACTAATTCCACCTCTGGTTGCAAAACGTGCGAGGAGCCTTTCGCCATCAGCGAGGAATGTTTCCCAGAGAAAAGCTTCGCCAAGCCCCACAAGGAGCCTCGCACCTCAACGCCCCGTGGGTGTCCCCAGTCGTCAGTTGCAACCAAAAGGCGGTGATGTGACTGTGGTTCAGAGAGGCATTGCATCTTGTGCTGGAACGGTGTTCATGTCAATTTTTAGTGAGTTAAAATTCTTACTGTCATAGCTTTATGAAACTTTCCTATTCAGATCAAATTTCAGATTGATTTTTTCCCCACAGTGTTCATCTTTTGTTCTGGCAAAGATCTTTTCCTTATTTTGTTGGTTTAATATTTTGTGTCAATTTTCTCCTGAAGATGAACAGAGCTCACTGATCGAAATGTCGAGTTGTAACAGAATCGGTTCTTTTCAGTCACCAGAGCTAACGAAGTGATTTTTCATGTAGGCCTCCTGCAAACCTTTTTTAGTAGATTGTGTAAATATTGGGACACATTTTTTTTGTTTTAAACATAATTGAAACTCCATTCTAATTATTTTAAAACTCGAGTGGTTGTTCATTCCACTAACATTCTGGAAAAAAATCTATAATTATTCAATTCAACATTTACACCAGTTGTTTTTTCTTCCAAGACAGAATTCCACTGATTGATGTTTTTCCCCCCAATTTCAACAATTATTAAGTTCAATATTTTTGCCAGTTTTTTTTCTTCTAAGACAAAATTCCAATGATTGGTGTTTTTTACCCACAATTTCAGAAATTATTCAGTTCAACATTTTCACCAGTCGTTTTTTCTTCTAAGACAGCGTTCCACTGATAGATGTTTTTTTCCCCGCAGTGACTCCCTTGGATGTGGTCAAAGTAAGACTTCAGGCTCAGCAGCAGCCCACAACAATCATAAGTAATTATTCATTAATTAATAACTGATTAGAATGAATAAACCTTCATTTATTATCATATAACTGACATACAGATCCTTGTCATTTGATTGGTGGAACTTACATCACCTGACATTCACTATTACCCCCATCCGCATCGGCGATCAAAAAGTCCTATTCGCCCATGGGGAATAAATTTCCTATTCAACAGTTAGGATCATCCTTGTTCCCAATGTTTTTGAGCAGTAGAGCACTGCTGCTAAAACAAAGGAGCACCTGTGCAAAAGGTTGGGATCCGATATAAATTCATTTTTTGCATTGTTGTCATTCAGCCAACCACACAAATGAAAATAATGTTAAATTTGTTTTAAGAATACATCAGATGACAAGAATCTATGTCGGTATATATAAAACAAATATTGAGTGGCTTTATTTTGTGAAATGGGAGAAATATTGTCGCTTGGTATGGTCCAAAATTTTCCCATTCCACTCTGAGCCACTCAATATTTCCATCGTTGTATAAAAAAGGCTAACACCTGCACAAGTAATCAATACAGCAAATGGTTTTCTTTAGATCACAATGTCAGTTGCAGTGATTGTACACAAAATATTTTGCTATGCCAAATTGCTGGACGAAATTGTTCCTCGAGTAGTAAAGATGAGACTTAAAAAATTTCCACTCAAAATTACTCAACAGGTGAAGCACTGATTGAAATATCAGAAAAATTCTTTAAGTGATGAGAAAAAAAGATTTGAAAGACAATGAGTAATAGTAATATAAAATAACTGAAAAATAAATGTGACAAGTTTCTCCTCCAAAAGATATTGACATCATTTATTTATTTATTTGTTTATTTTTTAACACCAAAAGGAACTTTTCGACCGATTCCCAAGAGTAGTCTTCCATCGACTCTCAACCTGGTTCCCTACAGACAGTTTACCAGCATCCAGACGACACATTCCCATTACGCTATGCTATGCCAGAGCCCACCGTCCTACAAACTCAACGGTACTTTGGTAAGTCCTTATGGATTCTTCAAGTGGGCCATAAGTACAGAAGTGTGTAGTGTGTCATGGACGAGCGGTTTAGCACCCCAGACTCAAGTTCTGGTGGTTAATTCAGCGGGGTGTGGGTTCGAATCACGGTCATAACACTTGTGTCCTTGAGCAAGATGCTTTACTATAATTGCGTCTCTTCACCCAGGGGTATAAATGGGTACCTGTGAGGGTAGAGGTTGATATTGTGTTTGAAAAAGCCTCCGGAGCGCCACGGCAGCTCGGCCTGAATACTCCCCATCAGGGAGCCGGGAAAGATTGCAGGAATGTTATTGGCCCAATGACCAGGGCACTAATGTAAAGCGCATTGAGACGCTATTGTGAAATGCGCTATATAGTTTCCTCAATCAATCAGGCCTTCTTCTTTAACCTAGTAGTCAAATAATTGTTTTCCAAAGGTTAATGATTTGAGATCAATATCAGACTTGTGTTAAACCTTTGACATATAAAAGTTAACAAATATTACTTTGTAAAAAATAATATTTGTCAAGTGTTACATTATTATATTTTTAAAAAGAATAACCAACTTGAAAAGTTTTAGGACTTTTAAAAGTGAGTGACCCTTTTCTTTTACAATCAGGATGCTTTTGTCAAGATAGCCCGGAATGAGAGTTGGTGCAGACTATGGAGTGGGTTTGCTCCTGCACTGTAAGTCACTCCAAATCATTCATAAATCAAATTAAAACGAAAAAAAAAAACCTCTTTAGCTACCGTTATGAAAAACACAATGTTGGGTGAATCAAATGAAAAGCAAAAATAATAAAACTCTGTAATTAAATTTCAAATGACCTGAAATAAAATTGTAAAAAACGTTCAGAATAGGCAGTCCAGGCTCTTTTGTCACATGTGATGTCACAGGTCACATGGTCTATTTATACTCCTTCCAAAAATGTTTTCTCTCACATAATTACCCAAACTCTACTACATTTTTTACTCTCCCAGGTTGATGCGTATTCCCTCGAACGTCATCTATTTCTCTGTTTACGAGCAACTTAAATCGGCGATGGGCTTCAAGCAAGGCAAAACAGACAAGAAAAACAACTTCTTCATAACTCTGTCTGCAAGTGGCACTGCTAAAGGTAACAGTCCATAAAACTACAAGAGTCATTACCCACTTGGTGAAAAAGGAAATGTTTCCTCGGTTTGTTCATAAACGAAAAAGTTGTTATGGTGAACAAAAATGTAGTCGCTACTGCAATTTGTAGTTGGACTGCAAAAGTGAAACTGAACAAATCCAAGTTGAAACATCTTTGAGTTTATGTTGATGACTTTCAGATAATGGGAGACTTTTGAGACGATAGCGGGCGTCCCACCGACCGGTCCTTTTCCAGTGTTTTCATCACTGAGAACAATGGAAAAGGACCGGTCTGTGGGACGCCTGCTATCGTCTCAAATGTCTCCCATTATTTTGAACTCATCCTGTTTTAACAGTCTTGTACATTTGTCTTTCTCTGCAGCTATTTCGGTTACTAGTATCAGCCCTCTGGAGATGATCCGTACCAAGATGCAGTCAGAACCCATGTCCTACGCACAGCTGTCTAACTGTCTCAAGCGAGCCGTCAAGACGGAGGGTCTTTTCTCGCTGTGGAGGGGGCTCGGCCCCATGCTCAGCCGAGATGTCATGTATGCAGGTGAGTCACAACTCAAGAGAATGGTTTGCATGTCATTCCTGAAGGTCCAGGTCTGTCTTGGGATGCGGGGTAAGGGTTGCTCTCAGGAGTAGTGGCAATATTTCATTGAGATTGCCCCGAAGCAAACTGTAGCACTGCTGTCGACGCAAGTACAAGTCGTGCCCCTGCCTTTCTTTCAGTGATGAACATTTTAAATGTGAGTGTATAGTGGGGGGCACGCGTTGGGGAGGACAGCCAGTTTCCCCCTTGATGATGTAGGTAGTAATCATGGCGCATAGCTTTTTTTTCCCCCTTTAGTCAAGTTTGAAGATAAGAGTTTTTGTAGCCCAAGCATTAATGATGTTGTATCAAGCCCTTCCTTGAAAACTTCCAACAATCCTATTTCTGAATCAGTGTATTAAAAAAAAAAAAAACAGTCTCAAAACGCTCTTAAATCATCGGTGAATTATTCCTTGTTTTCGTTTCATTCTCAGTTTTGTACTGGACCCACTATGAGCTCCTGAAGGCTGAAATGTGCAAGGTGTGTCACACTGACGACCCAACAGTTGCCATGACGTTCTGGACTGGTGTCATGTCAGGAGTTGTAAGTTCCCTTTTCCTTCAATGTTTGTCAAGAGTAAATTTTAGAGGTTAGTAGCTCATAAAAGTTGCTGGGAAAAAAGTCATTGTCGTTGTTAGTAATGACGTTAATAGTCAGATCAGTCTTTGAACTCGAGTGGTTTAGTAATTTGCCTCTTGAAAAGAGTTGTTTTCTTAATGAGGAAAACAGGCACAACTATGGTAGACTTTTGAGGACACTAGATGGCAGCAGACTTACCAGGTATATCTGTTGTTCTCGGATATATGCGTAAACTACATAAACAATGACAATTTACCAGGTAAGTCTGCTGCCACCTAGCGTTCCAAAGTTTCACATTGATGTAGCTTCCATTGGTTAATTCGAGGCCTGACAAGTAAATCGGCAGCAAAAGCAAAGATGTCTGACGAAGCTTCTCTCTTAAAGCTGTTTCCATTCTTGTTTTCTTCTGAAGCTTGCTGCTGTTGTTTCTACACCGTTTGATGTGGTGAAAACTCACAAGCAGATCTCCATCGGGAAGGCCCCCACTGGCACCGGTGAGTACCAGTCAACAAGGATACGTTTGCAAAGAAAGTTAAAACACTTAAAATACTCTACTACATATTGTATTTTCAATACATTTACAAAGAGCAAACAGCTCACTGCCAATTAAAAAACACACAAATGAGTTGCATTTTTGTGGTTTTACTGATGTCATGTAGGTGGCGATGGACCACGTGGTAGAGCAAGTAGTCTGTCCATCATGAAGAGAATCTTTGCTCAATCTGGGGTCAAGGGCCTCTTTGCTGGTAAGTAAACTCTCCGATCAGGTCCTTCGAAACCACGGCTTCAGCTTCGACTGCGGCTTAGGCTTCGTCAGCGAGTCTATTTAAAAACATACGCTTTTGGTACAGGGTTTAACAGGTGGGGGGGGGGAGCTTAAGCCAGAGTCAAAGTCACAGCTGTGGTTCCAAAAATGGCCTGTGACTCACTCTTGCAAGATAGTTATTTTTTAAAATATTTATCAAAAAGTTCAGACAATTCGAATTGTTTTCATGCGGAGGTCACTCTTGATATTAACCTTAAAAAGTGTATGAATTCTGATTCATCACCCAGGAGAGTAAGTGGGTACTTGCGAGGGTAGAGATTGTTGATGTGAATGATTAGCAACCTGTGCGCCAATTTGGCTGCCGGTGCTGCATACTCCTAAGGAGTTGAGATGGTTTCAGGAATGCTTATGGCCCAATGACCAGGGGTAGTAATAGTGTAATGCTTTTTTGATACAGTGTTTAAAAGCGCCTAATAAATGCCAAGTATTATTATTGTTATTTATAGGTACCGTGCCACGCATTTGTAAAGGGGCGCCCTCTAGTGCCATCCTCATCACAACGTACGAGGTCAGCATTTCTCTCTTCAAGAAATACAACCTGGAGAATGGGTATTAAGAATCACGGTCAGACTTCAACGCATATCAACGACGAAACAAAAACCTAACGACCCCCGTGCCTTAACGATGAAGTCACTCTAAGTGAGGCTGTGGGGGGAAGTGTAGAGCCAGACGAGTTAGTTTCATTCCGCGTTGGTGCTGGATTATTGTTCTTTAAAATAGTACACATTCTGGTAATGGTCTCGACGTTATTCGACATTCAACAGAGAACTTTGAAACTTCCTTTTTGAAAATCTACCGAACCTTCAGTTGTTTAGATTACTTGTTGGCTGTTGTGAAAGCCCATGTAATGCTTGTTTTGGGTTTTTAGACTCTTTATCGGTAAACTTTAGAGCTGTTTATCTCGATTTTATCTGGACAACCTTTGAGATGTTGTGTTCCATTATACATGACCCTCTTTGGCTAATGTGGTTGGTGAAGCACAATCAGATGTTGTGGTTCCAGCCATTGCAGAAAACTATTGTTTGGGACACAGTGTAGGACTTTTGGCAAGTTCGCTTTTAGTCTTTCATCGACTTGATGAATTTCTTTTGTTAAAAAAAATAAATAAAATTCTTATTTCAAATTTTGTACATCTTTCATAACTCTTAAAACAATTTGAGAACACTTTGATTCAATTGTACATTTTTCAATTGTTACACGTTTTATTGGTGTTCAAGAAATTTTGATACAATTTCATGATTTGTCGTGGCTGATGTATGCGGTGTAATATCGGCTGACTTTTCACCGGGTGCAAAATTTGTGTGATATTGCTTGAATCTAAATATTGAAATATTGACTTAAAAAAAAACCCTAAATATTGGACGGTGGTTTAACTGAGAATTCAAGTAAAAAGTTGTGTGCTCTTGACCCATACGTTGAGGGCTACCATAAATACACGCAGGTAGTGTGAATTTGGTCAGTAAAAGAACTTTATTTCTTCGCAATAAGAATGAAAAAAAATTACATTTACGTGTCAAGTGAATTCAGTTCAACTTATTTCATTGATTGCTATAGGGCATTATATTTTATTTCAAAAAATAAAGGATTTTGCGAATTTGGGCTTTGGCTTTACACTATAATGGAGGTTGACACAGATGGTCGGACCCGTTTCTCGAATTGGTAAAGTAAAGTTTATTTAAATGATTGAAAAATTAGTGGGAACATTCATTCATTCATTCTGTTTAAATTGTCTTTAGTGCAAGTTTCTTTGTTAAAGGTGTTGTGAGCACTTTTTTGTCTTTTTAAGTGTTGTGATTACATAACAGATATTGTTGTGGAGAAACGTTTGAACACGTTTTGCAGGTACTTCTTTCACTTCAGTCTTCTTTTGTACATTTTTTAAAAGTTAATGTTCAAACAGACTTTGTATCATCAGTAACGATGCAATAAATCAGGAGAAGAGAAATATGGTGAAAATTTCATCAAGGTATTTTTGTTTCGGAAAGACAACTAACTTCGAACCGTCTCTCCCTGCCGGGCAGGGCAGTTTTATGTTTTTTTTTCTGCAGTCCGAAATTGCCGTCGTAATGATTTTCAGTGGGGATTTTTTTTCTTTTTTCTTATCGATTCCAAAAAGGGAATTCTTAAAAAAAATGGAAACATTTTTCGAGGATGACAATTCAGAACTGTAGGGAAAAAAATGCTGCCGGACAATTAACTTCAAACCGTCTCTCCCTGCCGGGCAGGGCAGTTTTATGTTTTTTTTCTGCAGTCCGAAATTGCCGTCGTAATGATTTTCAATGGGGATTTTTTTTCTTTTTTCTTATCGATTCCAAAAAGGGAATTCTTAAAAAAAAATGGAAACATTTTTCGAGGATGACAATTCTGAACTGTAGGGAAAAAAATGCTGCCGGGCAATCTGGTAAGACATCTGCTCTAGAATGGCAAAGGTCGTGTGTTCGAGTCTCACCTGATTATAATTTATGCCTCTGGATTTTTTCACCGGACTCGGGGTGGGGAGTGAAGTATACAGTGTTTAACAAAGGTAAGTGTATTGGTAAAACAAAAATTATACTATTTATATCGCCGATGCAAGTTTAACTAGTTCTTGAAATCTGGAGAAATAAAGAATTGTATGAAAGAGCAGAGTTCAGGGAAAATTGATCAGCTGGTCTGATACGAATTCGCTCGGTCCAGCGCCTCGAAGACCGGTTGCGCCGAGCGTCAAATGAGTCATGGCTGCCGAATTCGTCGACCGAGGGCGCAACTTAAGGTCTTGATTATTGTTTGGGAAATAATTACAGTTATATAGTTCTTTCCAATCAAATAAAATGACCCATTACAAAGCGCCCTCTAACGAAAGTCACACTTCTCGATAACTCGGGTGAGCGAGACCTTTCTGTGTGGCCACAGACAAACCAAACATGATCAGTTATTTATTTTAAAGAAGCCTGAACACTACGTTCTGATTCATTTCATGGAATGAAAAAGTCGGTATATTTTAAAGTCATGCTTTCAAGATGAAATTTATTTACAAATTGGGAAAATTATTACCCCATAACCGTTCACTGCATCTGCACAAAATCCATGAATCAGATACATTCTGTAGTGGGCCTGTTTTGTGCATGCTGATTTTTGACTCGTCTGTCCTTTTTTATGTTTTTTGTTTTTTACAATATCGGTTCATCCTGATTGCCAAAAATAGTGAACAAGATTTGCAAAGTTTACTTAATCATATTTAACAGGCCATCAAAATAACCGTTTCTGCAAAAAGTGTGCATTGTGCCAATGCCTAAACATGATTTCCACTAACAACAAATTATTTCGCCGAGTTCAATGACTTGTAACATTTTGTTTCAATGAGGAAACCAGCTCAATTTATTCTGCTTTGCAATGGTTGATTTCAAGTTCATGCAAGGTTCACAAATTTAAACTCGACCAACAGGGAGCGAGCGGGTTGAAGGGAGCACTATAGGCTGGCCCTGGCCCGGGAGCATCCGGGCCAGGCCCCGGTGTGAGACTGAGTTCAGCGTGTGGTTGCGTGCAGGTGGTTTCGATGACAAGGATTAGGAACTACCATCGTACTACTATCGTACTACCATTTGATGGAATTCTGTATACAATAAGTACACAAATCATGCGTGCTCAAATCCATACGTCCACAAGCTCCCGCCCTCTATCTTTTTTCAAACAATTTATTTTCCCCATGATTTATTTTCTTGAAATAACAGAAGGTTTGAGTGCAAGCAACTTAAATCCAGCTCAACATTTGGTAAGAAAAACACATAAATGTTCACAGATTTACATATACCTTACATGGTACAAAGATAATGATGGTAGAAAACTTTCCTTGGAATATTTCTGCCTGAAGTGTTATCGTTTGTAAATAATAAATGAAATAAGATCCAAAAATTAGTTTTCGTCTCAGCGAGACGAAAACTATGCCTATAGGAATGCATACAAAAAATTTCTGAATGCATTTTTACCGTTTTCTCGCAAATGAAACAACGAAATGGGCCGACACTTTTCACAGGTTGGTTTTATTACAAATATCTTGATTTGTGCAAAGAATGGAAACATTTACAGACACTTTACCAATGTTGAGCTGGGGCTTCAAAAGAAGATTTTCGCTGCGGGACTGCGCAATGTGTGACGCACTGTTCAATTTGTGGCGATAATTCTTCATTTTTACAGGTGAGTTTAATTGCTATAAAGTGGGTTGAGGTCAGATTTAGTTTGAAAAGTCTTCCTAAAAAGTACACCGACACCTGCAGGTGTCACCGACTTCCGGCCGTCCGGGATGGCCGATAAAAATCACACGGTCGACTGGTGCATAAAGACTTGCGTTTTCTTCATTTTGTACTTTTGTCTGCATGTTGGACTGCACAAACATCTTGTGCGGAATGTGAAAACAAAAGATGCGGGATTCTTCAGCTCTATAGTGAGGGGAGAAACTCCAAAATATCGGGTGGTTATCCAAAGAGCTATGCAGGGGGACTAATCCTGGTTCTAGACGGAATCAACCAACAAAATCCAAAATAAAAGTGTTTCAACTTAGTACTTGAATGACCCGACCCTCCTTTCTTCACTCTGTCTGTTATAGGAAAAACATTTTGTGTGAGAAGAAATGTCAATCTTTCATTATACTGTTGGTAAGTGAAGCCTTTTTGGAGCCGGAAGTGCAGTGAAACGAATGTACAATGTATGTATACCATTCGTTAATTATTGTACTTCTAGCTCCAAAACGTCACCACTTACCAGCAGGACAGTGTTGACGACCTATCGACAGTTTCTTTTGTCGCCCAATGTTGTGCAATACACTAAATGTCTTTTAATCTACGTCTTCAAAGTATTGATTTTGTTCATTAGATTAGTTTGTTATTATTTTCATGTAGTTGTCAATGTGAGTCAATAATCTTATGAGCTGTGATGTATAGATTGGCAACGTTTCTGGTTTAAACTTGATGGTCTTTACTGCTTGTCGACGAATAACGCCCAGGCAATGCATTCCAAGTGGCGTGTTTAATAACACTTTTTCAACATGTACATAATTATACACCATGGTCGACTCGACATGGGGTATCATGATCTTTTCCTGGTTAGATATAAGTGAAAGGTCGATTCAACTTCCTGGATGGATTTACCACTCATTAAAATAAATGCTCTGTTTTCTAAAAAACAAAGCCTTCGATAAAATGCATTGTCTAAGCTTTAGACCGAGAGGCCTATCTATAGCGTCACAACAGTACCTGCGGTTTGCGAGTCAACTGGAACAGGGGGTGAAACAGGATGTGAGTGCTGTGTGTGAGATACGTGGGTGACAAAGCGATTGTTTTATTATTGCAATGCAAAGTAACTTTTACAAGTTGCAACCCGTATGACCCATCTCCACAGCACCAAGTCATGGTCATATACTTTCTAATGCATAGATGGTGAACCTCACCTACGGTGTAACTGCCGGGATCCATTGTATTGTAACGTGGCTACCAGACGGGCTTGGTTCTATACAGAACATTACTATTGCATGGCTTTAGTTGTCTTTCAACGGCTCTTGAACTGGTGAATTCTATATGTGAAAAACGAAGGTTTTTAATACCTTCTAATAATGCCTGACTACAACACCAAGTGATCTTCGTCCGATTCAGCTTAATTATAAATCACAGTGTGGTAAATGATTGCAAATGCAAGAATTGACAAATCTTTGTTACGTACAAAACTTGTTTCTATCTTCCTCACACAGCCGTCGATTTCGTCACAGTGCCGGCATAGGTTATCTTCAGCTAGCCAGTCAGATTTTATCTCGAACCGACACAACCTGCTCATACTTTGCTAAAAGCTTGGGTATATCTACAACCCTGGTAGAGTTGTAATAATTGTGACAAATGCACAAGCCTTCACAGCGGCTGCAGTAAAAATAGTTCAAACTGAAAGGCTTCTCAGTCGTGAAAAGAGTGTCCTGCATTTGTTTCAATTCTTGCGTACCGGTGGACTTTTCTGCCTCTCCTAATATTATTTTGATCTTCATCACCAAAGACAGAAGGATGGCAATGGTACGTCAAGTATTATTAACAATTCACAACATATTTTTGTTGGGTTTTATCGTCAGCACAACCGCGATCGGCTCCACGATTTTCACGGAACATCCGAGGGACACAAGCGTCATGGAAGGCAGCGACGCGACCTTCCGGTGTGGCACCGACCTCA
Source organism: Marthasterias glacialis (assembly GCA_911728455.2). NCBI lineage: Eukaryota > Metazoa > Echinodermata > Asteroidea > Forcipulatida > Asteriidae > Marthasterias > Marthasterias glacialis. Next base: position 22,277,842 of record OU452229.1, on the reverse strand, counting down.
CCTGTAGCTTCTTCTACTGGGGTCGCTACGAGGGGTCCACGGGAACTTTTTCTTACATCTCCAAGTGCTTGTCGAGCTACGAGTCTCAGTACTCTGTCGAAGTGGAAGGAAATGTGTACACTTTGCTGGTTCAGGACGTGAGCTTGGAGGACACGGGGACTGTGTTTGAATGCTGGCAGTACAACCAGCAGATGGGAAAGTGGTTGAAATCCACGAATGCTACATTGACGGTCCTGCCGCTCTCCACGGGGCCAGAACCGCCTATCTGCCGGACGAATCCTGAAGGACCTCACGGCATAGGAGATAAGATTTCATTGGAGTGTAATGGGCCAAGTAAAGGGCTGAGTTCGACGGTTCTTTCTTGGCAGACTGCAAGGGAGGGAGGGTTGGGCAACGCGGTGAAATCGACCCCAGGCCTGCCGAACACAGTAGAGTGGACGCTAACCGAGCAGGCCAACTTCGAAACATTTGTCTGCACAGCTGGTGAAAAATCGAACGGCACCAGTTGTTCTATTACTCCTCTGGCGATACCGACAAATGTCACCATCTCACCGTCCGGAACAATGTTCATTGCAGATGGACAAGATACGGAGTTTTATTGCGAAGCCCAAGCTGTTCCTGATGCAACATCGTACACGTGGTTCATAACCATAGGCGCTGAGACAAACACAGTAGGCCATCTTCAAAACCCTCACCAAGCAGAACATTTCGTCATCCCCGACGAATATGGAAGAACTCTTCGCATAATCAATGCATCAATAGTGGAAGATGGTGTAGAAGTCGAGTGCGAAGCTACAAATGTACTGAATATAACGGGAATCAGTCGGCCAACTACTCTTCGTGTTCAACAAGTTGGGATCGAGGATCCTCGCACGACAAAATCGCCATTTTCCACAAATAGAGGGACAAATGAAGTTAAAGGGCAAGACACCTTAAGCGATTGGTCCCAGATGACCCTCGTCATTGGTATCATGCTCTGCATCGTCGTTATTTTCATAGCGGCAGGCATGGGGTTGCTGTACGCCCGCTGGCGACGACGGATGAACGGGGCGACCCAAGAGCACACTCCCCCGTCACCGAACCCTGACGATACCGGTAGACCGTTCTCGCTACACGACCCCGAAGCCGACTTCAGGCGTGGTTCTTTGGGGTGTGTGAGAGCTTGCGCCGTGTTAGAGAGCTCGCCACTGCAGCAGTTTGGTACTGGCAACGAAAATGATTACACGGAGGTGTTTGGGAACCAGACCCACACCCCAGCCCCCGCCCATGAGAAGGCAGTAGCGAATGAACCAATTTATGAACGACATTTTTGATGGGCAATATTTTGAAGGTGAAATAAATGCAATGCAAACGTAGATGGAGAGGGGCGGCTCTGAATATTTTTTTAGAGGGACAAACATTTTTAGGAAAATGCATCCAACCTCCCTTCGATGGATCTTCTTGCAATGGAAAAATACCACGAACCCTTCGGAAATATCTCATGAGTAACGTCTCTACAATATTATCCTTTTGGGCAAAGTTGCATTCTCACACCACACAAAAATTACCTTGTGTTTGCAGTCCCCCATCCATGCCACTCAACAAATTAAAAAATAGTATGTATTTTGTATTACATCCCCAGCTCAATATTGTTAAACTGACTGTAAATGCTTCCATTTGAACCAATCTAAATATTTGTAGTAAAACCAACCTGTGAAAATTTAACCTAATTTCGTTGATTCATTTGCAAGAAAACGGTAAATTTCACTTGGCATTTTTGCATTCCTATAGGCAGAGTTTTCGTCTCACTGAGACGAAAACTAATTTTGGATATTGTTTTATTTATTATTTAAAAACGATAACACTTTAGGCAGAATATTTCAAGGAACGTTTTTTACCATCATTATCTTGAAGCCATGTAAGGTCCATGTAAATCCGTGAACATTTATGTTTTTCCTCATACCAATGTTGATAATGGACTTTAAAAAACCCTCCACTTGGGACATGTTGCTTTCGGATTGGGCTCTTTTGGGCTATTTGTTATGTAATAAATATGGTTGGAAAGATTTTGTGAAAATATAATATAATGATTCACATAAATATCCCTTGAAATTGTGTGCTTTATGTTTAGTTTCGTGACAGAATACTGTCTTCCATTTTGAAGAACCGAAATTGTTGACTCCACAAAATGGCGGACCGTATGTTTGTATGTAGAGTTTGGTTTCCACTGCTTGTATTTCTGAGAAGCAAATTTATGTTTTTTTTTAATCACTACTCACTAATTACAACACACTGTAGGTATTCTATTGCATGCACAGCCATAACAAACGACAAGGATCGATTCCAAACAGGGCAATGTGTGCCTTCAAAACAACAAAATAATCAGTGCTTCCACTGGCTGTTGTAAATACTGCAGATGTAAATATACTATGATTTTGTTATTAATTTTATTTTATGTTGTATTGCTTACATGCCTTCGAGTGGCCTTTAAAGATGCTATGGGGTCAACCTTGGCCGATTTGACCCGACAATTTTAATTTTAATTTTAAATAGCTATTGTCATAGATTTGCGGAAGTTATATTAAGATTTAATTTAAGATATTGCTGGGAAAAGTTGCCCAATCATAAGTGGTAGATAATTAAAAACTAAAAAATTAAAATGTTGTTAGGATCCCATTATATCACGTCCGTCAGCCATGTACTAACAATTTCCCATGTTTATATTGTGCATTACGTGGCATGCGACAGTTTGTGTATGTTTTTCGTTTTGAAACGGCATCATCTGCCAAACTTCCTTCAGGGGGGAAAAAAACCGGGTCATGCAACTTTAAAGGGAAAATATAGGATTGGTAAAAGTGATAGTACAGTGTCATTACTTTGTGTAATTCGATATAAAATGTTCAAATAAACCTGTGAAAATTTGGGCTCAATCCGTCGTCGGAGTCAGGAGAAAATAGTGAATAACCGTGCTCACTTTTGCCATTAATCTCGATTGTTACAAAAAACAAAGTTAAAATTGGGGTCTTCAAATTCTATTTTCTCGACTATGAATGTATTTCAGACAGAAATATTTCTATGAAAGATTGCTACTGGTATGAACTTCATAATATAAAATTAGCTGTTGCAAACTGCTCACCAACCACAAGGACCGGTTGTGTAAAATGCAAATGAAAAAAAAATGTTAATGGCCTCTCGTTTCGACCCTAGCAGAGTCTTTCTCAAAGGCTAAATTAGCCTTTGAGAAAGACATTGCTCGGAACGAAACGTGAGGCCATTAAACATATTTTTGCAACTTCATAATCAATAAGTAAGCTTTCAGACTGATACTAATAAAAAATTGTTTGGATGACCAATCCTGTATTGACCTTTAACCTAATCTGGTGAAAGGTTTAAAAACTTGCTGAGGGGTAGACAAAAAGGCTAATGATAAGAATCCCCTTTGCTGTGTTTTATTTTTAATTTAAAAAAAACTTAGCTTCACTGCAGAAAGCGTAAAAAAAATCATGTATTCTACCAATTAAACAAAAAAAATTGCATTTTTTTTCTTTCAAAAACGTAGACTACGATGATCGCTTATTTTCGTCGGAATTTTCAAAGGGCAAAAGTTTGATCTGCTTTCTTCATACATATCAACAAATGTTAACAATAAAAAGAATACTTATTTCTGCCATAGCATAGATGGTCGAATTCTAATCTAAAAATAACTTAAGGGGTATCGTATAACTATGTTATTGTAGTCACCGTTTCCTGCATGCACTTTTACCAGCAGAAGTTACACCGTATGATTATTTATATTTTGTACCTGCAAAACACGAACAGGAACTTACGTGCTCATGTTACGTGCATCATCGTTACGAAAACATGTTTGTTTTTCTGTCTCATAGCCTTCCTCAATAACAATTCAATACGCAATAAATCACTGCTTCTTTAAAATTCATTTATGATACTTGAAACTAATGATTTTAGGATGAAACCTGCCGTCGGTCAAAAATAAAAATTAAATTTTGGTTGTTGTCTTAAACTGTCTCTAACCTATGACATCACATGTTCACAAAAGAGCCACAGAGCCTGGACTTCCTGTAGGCATGATTTGTACATAGCTCAATGGAAGAAAACACTGTTTCATTTCATGGAGATTGCACCGTCTATCTCAAACACTTGTCAGCTGTTTATTTTCATAAATCTTGAATTTATATTGAAATTATGACACAATAAAAAAATTCCCATATGACCAGTGTAGTATTTTGCCTGCCAGAAAGACCATGGATTGTACAAGTGACTCCTTTTGTAAACAAAGGTATGGTCTGTACTTTTTGCAGTACGGGTTCCGGATGGGGGAAAAAACTCTGCACTTTCACTTCGGGTGGGATTGATTCGAACGCAAGCGCAAAGTCATTCGGGTGGGATTGATTCGAGCGCAAGGGCAAAGCCAATTAATTTCCGCATTTTAAAACAGCTTCCCCGTTAATTGTCAGTATTTTTGACCATGTGAGGGCGTGTGTGAACCAAATTTACGTGATGCAAAACAAGTAAAACAAACTGGTGTTTCCATTGTTATTATCATTATTATTATTGCATTTATTGATTTGGCCAAACTGTAATTGTGATGCAAGGAAATCAGCCATTGAAAGCGCCCTCAAGCGGTCAAGAATACAGTCAATTCACATCATAAGCGGCGGGTATACACGTTTTTCATGTAATTACGATGACTCTGCAATAAAACATTGGGTACCGTATACTAGATTCAATAAAACATTTTATTTCACGGTTGTTTCTGTTAATAAAAATAGCTGTAGTAGTCTAGAAAATATTACAAGAATTAAAAAGTAGTAGGCCTACTCTGCAAACGGACATCTAAGGAAGTAAACTATCATTAAAAACATCAGACTCAATACCATCAACAAGTAATTAGTTCATCTGTTTCTTAATAGTGTTACCCCTTACATATAAAACAGTTTTGGATGGGACGTAAACCCGTTGGTCCCGTGTGTTGTGTAATGTACGTAACAAAACCTAGTTACACTTATCGCTCAGAGAAGGGGTTTGCCCCGGTGTTTCTGGCAGTGGCTGCTGAATGCGCCGCAGCACCTTGTAAACCCTTATAAGGTGCTACATGGGTCTCATAATTCAAAAACTTCAAAACCTGTGGTAGAAATTAACAATAATAAGCGCCTTGAGTACCTTATTGCTGGTAGATACGTGCGCTATATAAGAATCCGGTATTATTATTATTATTAAAACAAATACTTGATTGATGACGTCACTAAATGGTCGTCCCATTCACACTCTATCAATCACATTTGCTTTTAAAATTGCTCAATAGAAAAATGGCAAATACATTAACAATGATCAGATATGAAAACTTACATTATTAAAATTATAAACAACAATCCATTAGTAAAATACTTACACCAATACTTAATTTAACATTTATAACAAAATTAAAACACTTTGCAGTTCTTAAACAATCCTCCCCAATTAAGATCTCTTCACATTTTTTACAACAAATCTATGCACAGCAATATGTATGTTCAAGTCCAGACTATTGTTGAATTTGATTTGCCATACCCTCAGGAGGTCGAGCGACAACCACTGCTCGAGAACTTTTACAAAATCAATGTGTGTTTTTTTTTTTTTTTTAATTGCCCACTACAAAGCCAGAATGCCACTCATGGGTGAGGCAAGGAAGATATGAAAAGTTCGGGGAGAAACGACTTTTGTTCACATTTCTCTTAAACTGTGATAGATGGTAAGAAAAGCTTCCAAAGCAAGAATGAGAGTAGGGCAACCTAGAACTACCTGGAGGTGGACTGTGGAGAAAGAGAGAGGTCACCTTGGAAGTTCTTGGGACAAGGCAAAGACCACAGCTAGAGATGGTTTTATAAGCTGGACTGGATGGTTTATGGTCCACAGCACCACCAATAGAGGATAATTAGTGAGGTGTGAGGTACACCGAAAACTCAAAAATATTTGTTTCATTTTAATGCATGTGCCTGGTATGAAGAGCAGGCCTGAAATTTCATCTTTGAGAGAGCAAGGCCAACTTCATCATGAAAGGGCACTTCCATTTGAAAATCGTAAAGCCTATGGGAAACGTTTGAATGCACACCAGGGCCAAGACCAGGGCAACAGAGGCACTTCCATCTGAAAATATACGGGAAGCTTAAAGTCTAAAGCTGAAAATCTTAAAGTCTTTGGGAAAGTTTTGAAGGGGCACCAAGGCAAAGACCAGGGCAACAGAGGCACTTCCATCTGAAAATCTTAAAGCCTATGGGAAACTTTTGAGGGGGCACCATGGCCAAACCAGGGCAACAGAGGCACTTCCATCTGAAAATCTTAAAGCCTATGGGAAACTTTTGAGGGGGCACCATGGCCAAACCAGGGCAACCAAGGCACTTCCATCTGAAAATCTTAAAGCCTATGGGAAACTTTTGAGGGGGCACCATGGCCAAACCAGGGCAACCAAGGCACTTCCATCTGAAAATCTGAAAGTCTTTGGGAAACTTTTGAAGGGGCACCAAGGCAAAGACCAGGGCAACTGAGGCACTTTCATCTGAAAATATACGGGAAGCTTAAAGTCTAAAGCTGAAAATCTTAAAGTCTTTGGGAAACTTTTGAAGGGGCACCAAGGCAAAGACCAGGGCAACAGAGGCCACCGTGTAATTTCACCAGCTCTGGCAGAGTCTTTTACTATACTGATCCTTAACTTTTAGGCTGTGCCCTGTTACTGGCACTGAATTGTTGAGTAGGTTTGTAAACAGTTGTTTACTCTGCCATGTTTCCGTCAAACATTCTGAAACTTCGCAAGTTCCTTATTGAAACATGGCCAAACAGCATGGTGGATGCCCTTGCCTGGGTTGAAGTTTTGACCCAGAATCCCATACCCAAACACCTGACTCAAGGATGATGCAGCCGTGCACGCATATTGTCCTACGGCACGAATACAAATCTTTTAGGCTTGAAATGGTTTTCTTGGTCTGAACTCTAGAGGGCTTCTGTCCCATCTGTTGAGACCATTCGAGAGGGGATTGTGTTCACTAAAACATACATTCTGTTTTTCTCACCTTCTGAACAATCAAGTTCGATGGCTCTACTGTGGATGCACAGCAGGGTTAAAACAATAATTATAGCAAAATATACAATGCAGACTTCAAAATTCAACCCAAGAATATTGCTGTACTAAATCCATTATACTAAATCCGTTGTATTTCTAGTTACTGCATATCGAGAACAAACTCAACCCAATTTGTAATGACAATCTCCTGTTTTAGGTCAAATATTAATCTTTTGAAATTCATTGGCAATGTCAACAGCAGTTTTATACAGATTAACATTTTCAAGATTGATGATAATTGCAACGACCACTCCCTGTGGCAAACTCACAACATCATTCGTTGAACATTTCTTGGATTGGTTTTGACCATCTCGTTGCCTTTCCTCTCGAACACCGCCCTCTTGTGACCCATCACTCAGCTTCTCTTGGGTCTTGTCCAGCGGTTCCGATTCCCTGGGTACAAGAAGCAGAACGGAGCTAGCCCCAACAGCGCCCCCAGTGTGCGACACAAGTTGGTGTTTCTCAGGGCAGAAGCCTTTCTGTTCCCCTTTCTCGCGTACCCCCCACCCCATGGCGTAGAACCCCTCACGCTCCCAGCTGCACTCAGTGGTGGGCACTGCAGCCCAGATCGCCCTGACAGTCTCTGGTTTGAGGTAGCCTGGTAGATATCCAGCTTCTGAAAATATAGTTAGTATTTTCTGAATACTCTTGGTGTACTGGTGTATCGTAGTTCAATCCATCAATTTAATCACACATCTGAGATCGCAAGTCCTCTCATACTGAATGAACCATTTCTGTTCCCAAGTTAACCACCCCTCCTCCCCCCACCCCCATCAATTGGAACAGTGAGAAAAATGAGAACAAAGTCCCATTCCCTAGTGTACACAGAGGAGGTGCAGTAACAAAACTCCACGGGGATGAGAATTGCCAATTGTGAAAATTCCTGAAAATGGCTTGCAGGCCTGGGTTCTCTCTTTTTCTAGACCTAGAACTTCCCAGATGTTACAGTTCAGGAGGTTTACAGACTCTGTGCATCACCAGAAATACAAAACTACAGGTTTGGACACAATGTGGACTTTTTCTTTCTCCGTTTAGTGATTGCTTTACTTCTTTCAAGAAAATATGAATGCCCAAGGAGATTTTGAGAAAGTCCTGAAATCAGGAAAAAACCTGAGAGATCTTATGCCTGACTCAAATAGTTTTTCCAAAGATACCACTAAGAAAACCTGATCGAAATGACACTGCAACTAAGGATTTTGAGTTATCACTTCCGTGACTTCCACCCTCCCCTTCCCCCATCCCCTCCCCCTCCATCCCCTCCCCATCCCCTTCCCCTCCATCCCCCTTCCTCCATCCCCACAAGAAAACAACTGAATTTTTACCTTTATGCTTCTCTGTGTACTGATAACTATACATCATCGCGTTGCCAAACTGAATCAAGTCTCCCACGTCAGATAAAAATCCGCCTCCTGCCCACTTATGTGATAAATTCACGGCCGGCGAATTGAGCAACTTGCCCTTCTTGTTGTATGAGTAACCCCTGGCTCGGTTGTAGATGAGAGGTTTGGCCTTGTCAGGGACGGTATGGTACATTCCAAGATCCTTGAAGATAGTCTCCATGTAGGTGAGGTAGTCTTGATCTGCAACGGCATCGACTATGGCACTAACTAAGGTCCAGCCGTGAGTGGTGTAGTAAAACTTACTTCCTAAACCAGAGAAGGAGATGGTTAATGCAAATGAGTTTAAAGGTTTAAATGGTTTAAAGTAAGTTTGAAAGTATTAACTTGGTGTGTTGTTAGCCATCATAGCCTGTTTCGTGGTGATTTGGTTTATGCATCGATAGCACTCCGACTTAACTTGGTTTATGAAGAGGTGTTTAACTGAGTTAACCATGTTAATGAAGAAAAAGTGTTTCTGGGCTTAGCTGGTTGATGCATCAATATCAATCTGAGCTAACCAGGTTTAAAATTGATGTCGATTTGAGTTGACCTGGTTTATGCGTCACTGTTCATCTGATTTAACTGGTTTATAAATGTTAATCTGAGCTAACCTGGTTTATGCATTAATGGGTCCTCCTTGAATATCTCTAGAGCGTCTACAACTGATGAGTAGTCCTTAGTGATGTGAAACTCTTTCATTTCAGAATCGTTAGTTTTCTTGCTGCATTTTTCCTTGGCCTTGTCAGTCAATAGTTTCATCTGATCTTCTTTGGAAGAGGTTTTCCCACCATCCTCGTTGTCAGTGGATTTATTCTCAGTTGCGTTGTTGTCTTTCTTGGACTCTTTTAGCTTTTTTATGTAGTCTTTACTGTAGTGTCGGATACCGGCTAGGTGGGACACCAGTTGTCTCGTTGTGATGTCAACCTGCGAGTTCAAAGTGGGAACACAAAAGCTATTTATAGTTTTTACATTAAAGTTTCTGTGACCTTGTCATAATGCGTTGTGATGTCTTTCCAACTACTAATGCAGTGAAATTCACTTTAAAAATGCTCATTCTCTCAATCCCATCCCCCTTATTTAAGCCATCTTAGCCCCTCCCCTAACAAGACACTGTACCTGCTCTCCATCAACCTCTTTCTCAGGGAACTCAGGCACATATAACTGAACAGGTTTGTCCATATCCAGCTTTCCTTCTTCCCAGAGCTTGGCCACAGCTGCCATCGTGAAGGACTTGCTGATGCTTGCAATGCGATGAACACTTTCGCTCGTACATGGGAGGCGGTTCTCCAGATCTGCATATCCTAGCCCTGTTAACATTTTTTTTAAATAAACATTGTATTGGGTTAAAGCCCTATCTCAACATTGGTAAGAAGAAAAACATAAATGTTCACAGATATACATGTACCTTACATAGTATAAAGATAATGATGGTAGAAATATTTCTGCCTGAAGTGTTATCGGGTTTTTTTTTTAGTAATAATTGATATAAGTATCGATTTTAAACTCTTGTACATGTACCATTAAGGCTTTGTTGCCCGTTTTAAATGCATTTTAGTGTCTTTGTGTTTTTTAACAAATTCTATCGTCTTATTTTGTTATGTAATTTGTGTATTTTAACTAATTCTAAATGTCTTCCTTGAGAAGGTTTTGTATTTTTATTGCTGTTAAGCACCTCAGGGTTTGATAAGCGTGGGGCGCTCAATAAATCTCACTATTATTATATAAGATCCAAAATTAGTTTTCATCTTAGTGAGATGAACACTCTGCCTATAGGAATCGTACAAAAATGTTGAATGCATTTTTACCGTTTTCCTGCAAATGAAACAACGAAATGAGCTAACATTTTCACACGTTGGTTTTATTAGAAATATCTTGATTTGTGCAAAGAGTGGAAGCATTTTCCAGTCAGTTTACCAATGTTGAGCTGAGGCTTTAAATGATAAAACATGAAAAAACAGTTTTAGGGGGTTTGGGTTTTTGGAGATGGTGAGCTACTCTGATGGGGCACTCCCTCACCTTCCGTCCATAACAGTCTTCCGTTGACACTTACAGCAGCCACGATACCAGGTGACCCAACTTCATCCTTAGCTCTCTGGAGTAAATCTCTTGATTTCTTCCTCGCCTCCTTCAGACCAGACACCCCATCTCTCCTCCCCTTAAGTGCATCAACGAATTCATCTTTCTTGTCTTTCTTTTTGCATCTTGCCTCTTCAAAACCAAGGATGCTGGTTTCCTTAAGGGGCTGATGCCGCGACAGTAGACTTGCCACAAGTCCAGTGGCAATCGCTACCCCGCCTCCTATTGTCCATAAAATAGAGGGTCTTAGCCTATTCTTCCCTGAGTGGGAACCGGTTCCCTGGCTGTACCACTTAAGACAAACTTTTGTTTCAGGCTGGAAGTTTTGGAGGTAGGGTAAGGTGCACTTTACTTTGAACATTTCAAAAGATTTATCTTGACAACAGTAGAGGACTTATCACTTCAGCGAGTGTAATGCGCTTGACAAAGAATCATTTCGACTTGGACTGATGGCGATTCCGAGCTCCGTGGTTGAAATGTTGACAAAACTGGCCAACAAATAAGATAAAGAATAACAGAAATAAGATTACCTGGAATAATCATTAATGGATACATTCATTTATTTATTGTTTTCATTCATCATTTTTTTTGTCGTTTCCCAGTTTTAGGAGTGAGGGCATTTTGGAAACTACCATGCGTAGTTTTGTTTTATGCTGCATTTGTCTGTTTTTTTTGGGTAAATTGTATGTATTTTTTTGACTTCATTGAACGATTGTATTTTGATGTAATTTTAAACTCTAATGGATGGCATTGTTATTGTAATTTGCACCTTTGAACATCCTCGGATAGGCAGGTTATAAAATACACGAGGGCGCTGTTTGTTGTGAGATGGTTATTTCTTAATGGAAAATGTGATTGCAATTTTCAATTTTTTGGCTGCTTTGTAGTGACCAGAATTGTTAAAAACTCTCTAATTTCTCTTGACTTTGAACAAAACACAAATTTAAATGATTTTTTTAGCATTTTAGTCGTAGTCTACCCAGTGGTTTTGCGTACATAATAATCACAATTTGGGCTAATGATAAAGCATGAGTGAAATGTCTCATCTTTGTTGCGACAAAATTAACTGCTTCTCCACAATGCAGAGTCAGAACGAACCAATGTATGCCTTAAAATGTACTGTATTAACAGCCCCTTTAAATATCTGAAACAAATTGTACACAATGCATAGTCACCATGGTCACTGATACTAGTGATAGTTTAAACTGTAATATGAATAATACTGCCTCCTAGTCTTTGTTACTACCATTACTTATGATTTATACACATGAGGATTATACATTTGTGTGTATGATTGGAAGGCTGTTTTTTTAATTTGTGGGAAGCTAATCTAACCACCCTCAAAAGTCCACGAACAGTAGACAATAAATAATACGATCGTCACCCAGACGCTGACGACTCCCGACTTAATTCACATAAATCACCTTAAAATAACTGGAGTAAATGGTGATACCGCTGGTGCTGCTAACTGGTCCTCCAAAAAACAAAATATGCAATAATTTACCTTTAGATTTTGGTATAAACATTAATAGAAAACGCAGTCAGTGAGTTGTCCGGGCTGGAGTTGATTTACCAAATGACACGATCAGCTGTTTGTGTCTGTGTGTGGTCATTATTTTTGTGATTTGTTGATGAAAATAGCGCCCTCTAGTGAGATCGAGTTTATTGTTCAATCGTATTCAGTACATAATATTAATAATGTGTGATGTTGCACTTTCGTAATACTATTGCTAGATCTTTCGCCAAAATGACTGCCTTACCTTATTTCACGCGAGGTAAAGTTGTGAAGGGATTCGGCAGGGGAAGTAAAGAATTAGGTATCCCAACAGGTATGTATTTTGTTTTCACTGGTGTATGATGAGAGTAGTTGTAAATAACTGAATATACTGGTCGAAAGATTAAAGTCTAAACAAGTCAATGATCACCCCAAAAAATGTTAAGTCATTCGTGGTTGACACCGAATATGGGGGGGTGGGGGGAGGGGTGATGAGGAAGAGGGGGGGGGGGGCAGGGCAAAAACGCTGTATTACTAGACTGCCACTTTATCTCCCCTAATTTAGGTCAAAATATATCTATAACTGTCTTAGTTAGAAAGGTTGACAGAATGTATACAGAGAGGAACAGGCACTTTGAACTACAAAGAAAGTGTCAAAATCATGAGAAATTAGCAATTTTCGGGTCTACGGTGGTCTTGACAATGCTAGTTGCTAAACACCATTTTAGTTCCTTTAGGCATGAGTGCGTGAGTGTTCTGGCCGTGCGATAAAATGTCCACTTGAATTTTTCTATATTAAAGGTCAATTAATAGGAATATTAAAAAGAATAAAGTTCAACATACATTGAAAAATCCCTTAGAAAGTGGCAGTCGGATATGGACACTTTTCCGGGAGCTGGGTCAGCGATAATGAAGAGAGAAGAAGGAGCGAGTTGGTTGATAAAATTCAGGACTTGCGGTAGATGAATTAGTTGTCTCAAAATTGAGAAGTTGAGCTGCATGAGTTGATTGGTCGAGAGTGAGAGAACGAAATATCAATCCCCTCCCCAATTGTATTTCCTTCCTCCATGCCCCACCCACCCTTTCCCCAACCCCCTAAGTCAAAGATTGTTCAGTTTATCCTGTAACGATCATTGGGCAATGCTGAGCAGAGGGAGGGGCAGTGAAATCAGTCACAAGATCTTTCACAAATTGTAGGCCTATAAATCAAGGCCAACAAATGTCGGACACGTGGCAAAAAATGTGAGCAGTAGTTACAATTTTTCTATATTTATAGTCAGTAATAAAGCAATGTGTCTACACTTACAAAAACCATGCATTGAATTCTGGTTGTGACCTTTTATTCACACGTGGCAGATCATGTGAACAATGAGCGTATTAAAAAATGGACTTTAGAATTTGCCAAGTACGCACAAATATTAACCACCTTTGTCGGCAAACAAAGTACTGCTACAGTGCTATCAGGATCCTCGGTCGCCAGTGTACATTCCATTCAGTTTGTGAGGTCAGTGGTACTTGGCTCAGGAGTGTCATGGAGGGGTATGCTTTTGTTGAAGGCCTTGCATAATGAACTAGATTTGTTATCATGACATTAGTGTTGTTCAGTTTGTGCGAGTTGAGCTTAGATATGGTGCATTAATATCCCTGTTTAAATATATACCGGCCTATTGCATAAAATCAGTTCAGAACTTTAAAAACGTGAAGTTGAAAAGTTGGCATTTGTTCCATGTTTGTCTGGAGATGTTGTCTGTTACTTGTTTGTTATTCCTGGTGATGTTTTTGAGTTGACTACAAGCATGTATTACTCACGTGCCTCGCAGTCGGTGCCGAGGCTGCCGTATGTAACGAGAGGTAGAGTGGTGAGGTGTTTCAGAAGAGGGAGTAGGGAATTGGGGTTCCCAACTGGTAGGTGCCTGATTTCTTATGTGAAAACTGTCTGGATTTAAGTTAACCAGTTTATTAAAACCCTCACCCTCCCCCAGCAGCTGCACTCCACCCCCAACCCTACCCCACTGTATCTATGGATAACAAAGCTTGAGCTTTGATAAGTCTCTGAGTTGCGGCATGGTCCATGCTCATCACTACATAACACACATCAACCCTCCTACTGTCTGACCATTCAACGTCACCCACTGTAATTTTGAATGATGTCAGCATGCAATACGTTTTAAGGTGAATGTATCAACACAGTACACAGTCAACCCTCCTACTGTCTGACCATTCAACATCACCCACTGTAATTTTGAATGATAGAACTAAGTCAGCCTGCAATATGATATGGGGTGAATGCATCAGCACAGTACACATTCAACCCTCCTACTGTCTGACCATTCAATATCATCCACTGTGGTTTTGAATAATATATAAACCAGGCATGCAACTTTTCAGCTGATTTCCTCGCGTTTGGTTTCTCAGCTGTGACATTGAAAATTGAAAAACACAGAACAAGTTGTTGTTGTGCCAGGCACTCTCCTCGTTTTTTGGACAAACTACAGTTGCATGCGCGATAAACTCTGTCAGCCTGCAATATGATATCATGGTGAATGCATCATAGTATACATTTTCAACCCTCCTACTGTCGGACCATTCAATATCATCCACTGTGGTTTTGAATAATAGATAAACTATGCCAGACTGCAAGTGAAATCTGATTTCATGTAGTAAATGTATACATAGTACACAGTCAGCTGTTTAACCAGTCAATATCATCCGTTTGGCTTTTGAATGATATTGATCTAACCAGACAATGTCAGCCTACAATAGCTGGTGCCTGCCTGCTCAGCACGAACATAGGTACTCAGTCTTGTGCACAGTTTTTCCACCGTACACAACCTGTGAAGATGCTCAATTTCTGGTTGGTCAACTCGCAAATGAAGAGTACAGATGTTTGATTGTGGAATTACTGCACAGATTGGTCATATTAATGTGGCCGGGGGGGGGGGGGGGGGGGGGGGCGGGGGACTTGATGGATTAGTCCACTATTGTTTATTTAGCAGATCGTTGAAACATGATTAAATTTGATTTTTTTGTAACTTTTTGTCCATAGCCAACTATCCAGAAGAAGTTGTTGAGAAGCTTCCGTCTGAATTAAACACTGGTGTCTACTGTGGCTGGGCGTCGGTGGATAATGGTGATGTACATAAGATGGTGCTTAGTCTAGGATGGAATCCGTTCTACAAAAATGAAAAGAAATCTATGGTAGGTTTTTTGTTCAACCGTAGTGTAGGATAGCTGGCCCAGAGTTTCATATCTGAAGGGGCTTAATCAGTTTCGTTTTTAAAATAATAATAATGGACATTTATATTATATAGCCAAGGTTGGTATCTACCAATTTCAACACTCATGGCACATGAACATTATCACCCCTGGTCACTGGGCCATTATTTGTTTCATTCTTTAAACCATCTCAGCTCCCTGGGGAGTATACATTCTGTGCAGCCAAGTATGTAGCGCACCAAGCTAATTCAATCACAAGAACCGTCTCTGCCCTCACAGGTTACCTATTTACCCCTGGGTGATGAGAAGCAATTAAAGTTAAGTGTCTGCTCAAGGACACAAGTGTCATGACCAAGATTCGAACCCCCACCCTGATAACTTAGCCACCAGAACTTGAGTCCCGTGCCCTAGAAAGCTTGGCCATGATATACCATTGTAAAGGGAGCTCCTCTCAGAGCACCAAGTAAAATTTTGAAAAACTTTTAAGGTTCTGGTTGAAATGGCCTCTCTGGCCACTCTGAAAACTTCTGGCTGTCTTAAAAATTGAGGTTGTTCGATAGGTACATCCCCCATCTCTGTTGCTAAGACGACACATATGTTTCAACCGATATAATTCATTATTTATAACAGGAGACACACATCATGCATCAATTCAAAGATGACTTCTACGGGTCTATTCTCAGCATCGTCATCTTGGCTTATATACGACCGGAGAAAAGCTTCTCATCCCTGGGTGAGTATGGAGGCAAGAGAGGGTTTTGGCCCTTGTGGGCGCCCATAGAGAGGGCCTCCTTAATATGAGTGATTTACAATGCGCCCTCTTCAGTTTACCCCAGAGAGACAATTTACTCAAAAAAGCGGTCGACTAAAAACAATCACACTCGCAATTCTGCACCGCACGGGCAGTTTGGTACCTTTAAACGGCTGACATGAATGTGAACAACATTCACCAGCCTCAGAGAAAAAGACCATCTTATGACGTAAACACAGACTAATTCAACCTTGCTGCCTCGCAAACTAGGAACGAACTTTGTCAATTGGGGGCATGCGCCACGAGACAACTAAAAACTTGTCGACCTTTTCCCATGATGCATTGTGAAAATGGCCTCTCCTGGGCTAACTGTAGAGGGCCCACTGTACTGCGCATCGCCTGTATTCAGAAGACCAACTGCCACTTACGAGTAGTGGGCTCACAAAATATGTGGGCCCAAATTCATGAAGCAGTGAAGCACATATTTAACCAAGTTTTTTTACAGTGATGAAATCAGTGTTATTTTTTCTGGACCTTTACCCAAATTAGATATTATTCCTGTGTGTGCGTGTCAAGCCAAGCATACATAGACAACTTCGCAAATACTTTTTACGTGTGCGTTAGCCATGGAATGAGGAGCATGCTGGTGACAAAATGTGTCACAGACTAAACCAGCATGACCACGGAACACAGCCTGAGATCGAAAGTGTCTGATTCTTCGGAGGAAGGAAAACCGGAAAGCCCATATAATAATCCTCCTGGTACAGGAGAGAACCAAGGCACAACTCTACTCACTTATGGCCCTAGCCGGGAATCGAACCAGGGCCAAAGTGGTGAGAGGTGAGCGCTTTACGCACTAGCCAACCCGTGCCACCACAAGACTTACAAAGAGACACTGTTCTTGATCCTTCTATTTTTGTTTTCTTGGTGGGATCAGTGTACTGTTGACTTTATCGGGAGGTTTATTTTTATCGTTATCACAGATGAGTTGATAAGCGCCATCAAAGGGGACGTCGACGACGCCAACAGGATACTGGACCAACCAGAGAACAAAATATTCCAACAAGACAACTTCTTTACTGGGGACGCAAGGTTATGATGGTGTAGGTCATTCAGTTTTTATTGAATTTTTTTAAAATATTCTAGATGTAGAACTGCTGGCTGGGACCTTTGGTTGATGAAATTAGCCTTATTTGCTAGTTTGGTCAGTCCAAGTAAAGATATTTTACACGTATTTATGGAAAGTTAAAGCAATGTTCCACAATAAAAAAGTTCTTGTTTTGCTGACCTGCATTTTGTTTTTATACGGAAAAGTAGTAAACATTTTGTTTTAGATTTAATTTTTTTTTAAATTGAATTAAGACAAAAGTGTTTGCAAGGCCATCAACTATTACTTTCTTTAACCCTAACTCCCCAGAATGATTTACCAGGATCCTTCCCACTCTAACAAATTCCAACAGCATATGCGTAACTCAACACCCAAACTGCGGTACTCTGATTATGGTGGTATGCCTTGAACCCATGTAAAGCATGATCAGTTTACTCATGCAGTCCCCAGTCCAACAAAATCCAACAAAAAACCTGCTGTTAGAGTTTGATGGAATGGGGACTGTTAGGGTGAATGCTTAGATTAGCCAACACATGCGAGAGTTGAAAATAATGCGAATTGAGCCACTCACATCAAATCCAGATCCAGGGGGTCCAAACCCCTCCCTCCTCTTGACATTTTTGATAATTTTTTTTTCATTTTGTCAATTTTAACATCGCGCCTGATCCCTAACAATATCCCTAATCTCGCTAAACACCTTCCAGTAACTTGTTCATGTTTTTTGTGGTTTTTTTTCCCCCATTCAAATTTTTTTGGATTTGTGCCTACTCATATTCCTTGAGCTCAAGAAGTTTCTTGTGTCCTTATTGAATTCTTACAGAGACTAAGTAAATTACTATTTTTTGGTTTATTAATTTTTAGTTAATTCTTGTTCCATTTATTAATCTTTAATATTCAAAGTCTTACTGAAATTGTTTATATTTGATGGTCATTCAGGTAAAAGAATGGAAGTGCACATTATATGCTTATATTTGTTAAATGTAAAGCTTCAAATCCTACTCATGGTTAGTCTTGAGTGTGGTGTTCATTTTGTTAACGTACTCGCCAATTTCGCATCATGAATTACTGGAGAAGAGATATCTGTATCAAACAAACATCTGGATCATGATCCGGATTCGTAGACTTGCCCAGTCCCTCTGAGCTAGTCGATGTTGCGCCATGTATTGGTGACTAATAGAACAACAAGCGTCACCAATCAAGACTAACCTATGGTTACCATGTATGTTGCTCAAGGATTCTGGTTCTGGTTCTGCGGCTGATGTCACAAAACATTACGCAACTGCGAAAGGCCACTTGCACAACACATATTGTGTGAGTGGTGCATAACTTACGCATTAAATGTTGCGCAAATGGAGTTGCGTAAAGTTTTGTGAAATTGCCAGCAGGTGCGTTTACTGCATAGTTTCCTTAGGTGGGATGTAAACACACGGGCCCTCAGGGCAAGACGGGCAGATTAAATTTTAATGTAAACAGAGCTACCCCCAATGCTATGTTCCATGTTAATTTTAGCTAGGTTGTTTTTTAATCACTCTACACTAATTGCATACCGTACACTTGCTGGTAGTTTATCTCATACAGTGAATGTCAGTGGAAACTGTGAATATTCGTAACAGTCCTTACAAGTAGCTATGTGGATAAACGACGCTGTTGTATTTTTTTTCTAGTTGCATGCCCTCTGTGGATCTAGTATGAACAGTCAACATAAAAAGTCTGCTGGGAAATAACAGAATCACAGCTCAATGTTTACTGTTCATAGCAGATTAACAGAGGACCTACAGATGGAGGGAAAAAACAGCGTCATCGTTATAGTTTGCATGGCCGATTTTTTGCCGAAATAATTTTTTTTTTCTCTGAACTAATTTTGACAGATGATGCCATTTCAAAAAGAAAAGCACACAATTTTTCGAACATGCCACGACAATGTACAAAATACATGTAACATGCAAATTGTTTGTTCATGGCTGATAGACGTGAGATAATGTTGGGATCCCATCAAGAGCTCATTTTTAATTTTTTATTAATAACTACCACTTATCATTTGCGGATTTTTTTGTGCAATACCTTAAATGAAAGCTTAAAACTTTCTTGAATCTATTGCTTTTTAAAATCTAAATCTAAATTTTTGGGTCGAATCGGCTAAAAATCGGACCTAGCATCTGTTTAACAAAATAGCATCTGAAGCCAGCTCCCTTAAATTCTTAGTGAAGATCTTTATCATGCTGAGACCATCTTGGTAATGTTCCCTGTTTCCAATAACAATAGTGAATGCTAACAGTCATTGCACAAAAATGGAACCAGACTACTTTTTTCTGCCAGCCTCGGTTTTGGCTACAATACACCTTCTTTTTGATGACAAAAACTGACCACCATTTTGTATGTGAGGCCTTCAGTATCAAAAAATGTATAAACTGGCTTGGTAAAAATTTGCCCTTTTTAGAAAAAAATGTAAACTTATTTTACGAAGTGTAAGTCTACTTTTTATTTAGGAGAGTTAAGTTTATTCAGTGGACAGTATTATGGGTCAAATAATATACTGTTGTATTTTTTTGCAATGAAGGCCGCCTGTACTTTAGCCAACCACGGTTGGCAAAACTCACGGCTGTGACGTTTCAAAAGAAACGTCTATAATTTGGATTTGAGAAAAATCAAGATGGCCACAAAATAAAGGTCTGTTTCCCACCACGTCTGTTCCACCTACTATGGATGGCTTTAATGCCCCAGCTCAACATTGGTAAGAAGAAAAACATAAATGTTCACAGATTTACATATAACTTACATGGTGTAAAGATAATGATGGTAAATAACTTTCCTTGAAATATTTCTGTCTGAAGTGTTATCGTTTTTAATTAATACATGAAATAAGATCCAAAATTAGTTTTCGTCTCAAAACTCTACATATAGGAATGTGTAAAAAAATGCTGAATGCATTTTCACCATTTGAAATGAAATGAGACGACATTTTCACAGGTTGGTCTTATTACATATATCTTGATTTGTGAAAGAAATGGAAGCATTTACAGTCAATTTACCAATGTTAAGCTAGGGCTTTAAGATAAAAAATTTTGTTAATATTTTGATATGTAAAAAGTTCAAACAAGCCAAATTCTTCAAAATTGTTGTTCCTTCTTTCCCTTCCCGTGTCAACAATTAATGGAAAGTTGTCAGGAATGTAGTTTTTATTTTGTATATTTGGCCTATATGTTCCCTCGTCATGTGTTTTATAGTCACTATGAAAAAGTTAATAGTTGAGAAATTGAATGTATAAATCCATGTCAGAGGAAATTATAATAAAATATATTAGTAAATAAATATATTCACAAGCAGTGTGACTTTTGTTTTTGTCGGATGGTTTCAGTTTTGTCGTCTCAGTGGGTTTTTGGTTGGTTGGATGATGGGTGGAAATTGAAGAGGGGCTAAGGTCAAATTCAGTTATGTGATGCACTCATTTTCCAATACGTAGAGTACTAATGAAATTGGGGACAAAAATGACAAGTCTCTAACCTCATTTTGAAATGTGTGAAATGTCAATTTCTTCGGTACTCTTTCAGAGCGAAGTTTGAAACATGAAGTCATTGGATATCAACAAATGGGTCTGTACATTCAAAAGAGGAATTTAGGCATCAGTCAAAAGGTCCAATTCACTTCCCTTTTGATTGAATATCATCAAAATTCAGGACTGCACTAAAAAGTGTCCGGACACATATATTTGAAATGTGACGCCATTTGGACGTTTTAGGATGTGGACAAAATTCACACTGGGAGGGTATCAAATACGATGGCATTTTACACCGATTTAATGCAAGGGAAGAGATTTGTAATTTGTTCCACTTTCACAACGACTCTGCATCACAAAACTGAATTTGACCTTGGGACTCCTCCTTATCTTGAATTTCTTAGTAGCCGGCAGGGCCAGTGGAAGAACTATTGAACTGTCAACATTCAAGCGTACATTTATTAGTATTAAAACACAGGCAAACAAACCTGAGTAAACGTCAGGAGAATTGTTAAAGAATGTGTTAAGAGTAATTTCAGATAATTACAATATGCCATTTTGGAAAATGGAAGATTACACTGAATAATAAATAATTTATCAGAAAGAGACACAATCTTTGCCAAACACTTGAAGAGTACATGGCTCTCTACAGTTAGTTTCAAAAAGAGAAAAAATATCAAACCAGTAAACACTAGAGTAAGGGATTTTGTAACTGACTGGCAAATCCCTTTTTATTTAATAGATGTTAACTTTATTGTTAAGTTAGTTTTTACAGAAGGCTCTTTGACCAAAGAATTTTGAGGAAACAGTAGTTTGTGTCAGTAAGGATTGGCCAGCAGAACAAAGAGGATGGACAGGAGTATAGTTATAATAGATGTTAATTTTTGCATCAGGGATAAAGAATATTATTAGTGGAAGAAAAATTCCTGGCCCTCCGTAAAATTTGGTGGCCGAAAAAACTGTAACGTTTTAAAGGAAATATAAACCACTGTCCCATCCGGCTATCGTTTTTGGTGTATTTAGTGACCCAAAGATATTTTCACCGGTCACAGGCCATCGGGCTACCGTTATTTTCAAATAATGGATGAGGCACATCAACCACAATATTATTCTGCTGTAAATGCATGCGTCAATAACCTAAACTCTAGACAATATGCAGAGAAAATGTTTTTTGAGACAAATTTCGTGTAGGCAGGTAAAACGAAATGTAACACACGACAAAAAAATATATCAAATAATGCCATTGCGGTCTTCTTCACTTTGGCTACATTTATTTCGGACTTATTCTTTGAGACTGAAGTATATAAATTTTACGTAGGCAGGAATCGCTTATTGCAACACCTAATTCAATGATCACATAATACCATGCTCTCGGATAATTTGCTTGATTTATTTCAAACCTGTACACTTGTACACTCTCCAGCAGTCCTCGACCTTAAGGAAAAAAAGGGCAGGCCATTTTGGCCTTGGCTTTTTGTCAAAATTCCAGGGGGCACCATTGGCTAACTCAAGGGGCACTAAGGCCAAAACAATAAACCCTTCAAGTATCAACTGACATTCAGGGGTTGATTTGATAAAGCCTATAAGCCAAGGGTTCTTGCTTACCGCGCTGCCATTTACAAAGTTTCAACTTCATATCACCATTTATTTCATTTTCATTTATTAATTCTGGTTGTGAAGCCAAGGGCTCTCAGAAAAGCGAACTTAATCACTACACTAGCCAAGAGCCCCATGGGGAGAAGACAAGGAAGGAAGTTTCAGTTTTTTAGATGTGGGAGGAAAACCCCAGAGAAATATTCCAGGGATAACCCACGCAGTCAGGTAGAGACTGAAAAACCCAATCCACATAGTGTCCCTGGCGGGATTCGAACCGGGGTCCCAGGGGTGGAAGGCGAGGAAAGATACCACTACGCCAACCTGACCACAGCAAAGTAAGAGGCACGCTAGTTTGCCGGCGGTTGAGTGACAGATGAGTGACCCAACAATGCAAATTCATTGTGAACACGCGCACCACCTGTCAAATCTTCTCAATCGTAAACGAAATACACTTTTGTTGACACATAGTTTTCTGCTTTAGTAAACCACAACAATCTGCTTATCAGTCACCAGCTTTCTGAAATTGGGCCATGGTCTTGGCAGAGTCTGATTGGAGTAAAATATATTGACAAATTTATTCACCGAGCAGACGTTAGCGAAGATTCATTTTCAACCAATACCACATGTTTCTGCTCCTATTGCTTCTATTTTTCTAAAAGGTTGGAAGACAACAAGTTTCAGACACTAAACATTTCATCACATTTTTAATTGGTAAACAGTCTATAGTAAGCATGATTTTCCTTACGTGGTCGAAATTTGTGTCTTCTGAAGTAGCATCCAGGCCAAGTTTGATGCAGTTGTTTAACTGAGATTGTTGCTTAATAAATCAATTTACTTAGCAAAATAATAGTTTCGGACCAGTAAAAAGTAGGACACACTACATTGCATTGGCTGGTGGCCTGCTTTTATTAGTTTTTTTTAGCTCAGCAAAATTGTAAGCTACAACTGATCTATGAACTTTGACCTCGGTCACGAATAAACATGAACTATGATTCACTCGCTGCTTTAGCTTTCAGAGCTTCCTTCCTCTGTTTGCCTTTGTTTATGTAGTGTTCGACGTCCATTTCAACTGGGACAGTCTCTAATTGGTTGATGGTGACTTTAACTGTGTATGTTCCGTAGTCAGTTATTGGTTCCTCTGGTAGCTCCAATGCGTGGTCTGGTACCACAACACCCAGCTGAAACAAAATGATAAAAAGGCATTAATTTAGGCTGTGATGCTCGATTTGGGTAAACTGTTAAGTAAAGTTAAGAAAACTTCAGCTGTCCCAACCTGAGTAAACTCAAGTTGGATTGTTGTAACTACAACCCTCCTACTCTTGGTACCATTATCCAGCGAGTTGACCAACCATTTGGAACCATTCAACTTTATAGGTTTTGTAGAGTGGTGTAGCACAACTGTGCATATAATTAACTCTGTACATGTGTGTAATGTGTAGATGCATTCACCACATGATATCACATTGCAGGCTGGCATTGTTTATCTACCATTCAAAACCACAGTGGATGATATTCAATGGTGAGACAGTAGGAGGGTTGATAGTGTACTGTGAAGATGCATTCACCATGATATCACATTGCAGGCTGGCATAGTTTATCTATTGTTCAAAACCACAGTGGATGATATTCAATGGTCAGACAGTGGGAGGGTTGACTGTGTACTGTGTAGTATCCATTCACCACATGATATCACATTCCAGGCTGGCATAGTTTATCTATCATTCAAAATAACAGTGGGTGATATCGAGGAGTCAAACAGTAGCAGGGTTACTGGGGAAGACCTAACTCTAGTCAGAACAAACATCAACATTGGCAAAACAATGTTGTTGACAATTACAGAGCCAATTCCTATCCAAAATGGAATTTAGACTTTCAGAACAGTTGGTAACAATTTATTTCTGAAATTAAAGGTAAATATAAATAAAACTCACATGCTTATTGAAGGCGTGGATGACTGCCTCTTTGGGAAGGGTGTCCCAATTTGGAAAGGAACGCATCTTCACCTTCAGTCTGTTCTTTTGTAGAAATGCTATCGTCTAATTGAGATAACACAGATCATCAAAATGTCAAATACAATACATTAGAGAGAAAAAAAATAAATAAACTAATAAATACATTCACATCTGGGCACATGTACACAATAAGCCAAAGATTAGAGGAGACTGCATAACTAGAATCATTAAAGAAAAGTATTCATACTATATAAACCATCCTAGTCTAGTTTTGGAATCATTTTCCAGTGAATTGACCAACCATTTAAAACTGCTCAGCTGCACGGGTTGTGTATGGTGGCACAACTGTGCACAGAACTACCTGTGTGTGTACTGTGTAGGTAAAAGATAATAGAGCCCCGAAGGCGCAAGATGGGGAACTCTGGCTGAAATGTGAAATCCCACTGGACGCCATTTTCAGCAAGTAACTCTATTGATACAACAATAGATCAGTGCAGATCAGTGCACACAATGAAACAAAGTATTCACTTCCTGAAATGGCGCCCATGCATATTTCACGTTCCACTAATAGATAGAGCTCCAGTCCCCTCTCTTGCGCCTTCGGCGTTCTATAATCTTTGGTCAAGATGCATTCAATACATGATATCATCCTGTAGGCTAGCATAACTTATCAACTATTCTAAACCATAGCAGATGATACTGAATGGTCAGACAGTAGGAGGGTTGAAAGAACTATTAAACTGTCAACATTCAAGCGTACATTTATTAGTATTAAAAATGATAACACAGTTAGGAGAATCGTAAATGAATATGGAAAGAGTAAATATCAGATAATAATTATAATATGCCATTTTGGAAAATGGAAGATTACACACTGAATAATAAATAATTTATCAGAAAGAGACAAAATCTTTGCCAAATACTTGAAGAGTACGTGGCTCACAGTTAGTTTCAAAAAGAGAAAAAATATAAAACCAGTAAATACACGAGTAGGGGATTTTGTAACTGACTGGCAAATCCCTTTTTATTTAATAGATGTTAACTTTATTGTCAAGTTAAATTTTACAGATGACTCTACGACCATAGCATTTTGAAGAAACAGTAGTTTGTGTCAGTAAGGATTGGCCAGCAGAACAAAGAGGATGGACAGGAATATAGTTACAATAGATGTTAATTTTTGCATCAGGGATGAAGAATATTCTTTGTGTTTTTTACCTACACTGATGTGTGTTAAGCACTGTATACTCAGTACTTTCCCGAGTCCTGTGAAAAAAATTCACAAGCATTTTCCTCGGGTGGGAATATAGTTATGCAGAAGTTCAGATTACTCAGGAGATAGTCCACAAAGAGCTTTGAAAGTGAGGAGATTTAACTTAGACGCGATACACATTTTAATGGGAGCCAGTGGAGCTCATATAAGACGGGTGTTATATTTTGAGAACGAGGCTAACATGCATCGTATTGGAAAAGAAACACATGACTTTAAAGTAATTCTAGCAACATAAATAATTTAGCACTGTTTAAAAAATCATCATTGTTTCAACTCTCTGCTTGAATGAATGTTCAAGCGATCTCAGCAGACGAGACAAGAATATCAACAATCTCTCCAAATAAGAAGATAAAATGATAATCTTACTTTAAGTGCAGTTCCTGTCAAGACCTTCTCTGATCCTTGTTCCTCTCTTTCCTGTAAAAAGTAAAATGAAGAGAAAAAAAAAACCAGTTACGAACTATTTTAATGGCAACCCCCGAACAAAGATATTGACAAAATAGGGAGACTGCCAACATTAGGGCTGGATAGCTCAGTTGGTAGAGCGTCGCTACGTATAGCCGGTGCTCGCAGGTTCAAATCCCACTCCAGTCAATTTTTCTTTGTTCAACCCCAAAATTGGTTAAAAAATGTATCCAGTCAGTTTCCCTTGTGGTTTATTGCTTGATATTAAATCATTTCACTCTATATATTAGTAAGATTAATCCTTTTTGTATTGCCACATCTGAGTGTGATAAAAAAAAGGAGGGAAACATCCGGTAAACAACAGCATGACACATGGTTACATTTGACGATGTTCACTTTTTTATTGAAGGGACAGACATTTTTCCTCAGTGCAAGACGAGCCGAAGTAAAATATTAATCTGTGGGCCTATGGAAAACTTTCAAGAGTCACAGTCAAAATAAAAACAGGGGGGGAGAGAGGGATGGTAAACCTCCCTATGGACCCTAGCAGAGTCTTTCTCAAAGGCTAAATGACAACACAACCCACAGATACAAGTATACTGGAGTAACAAAAGCAGTCAAGTGGAAAGAAGAGAAAAGAGAGAGGCAGAAAGCAAGCAGAAAGCAGTCAGAAGATGCAAGGGATGAACAATGAAGAGGGAGACAAAGGGGGGGGGGGTTGAGGGAAGAGTCTGGTTTAACCACTAGAGGTTGGAAACACAAAAGACAAAATCAAAGGTGGGAAAATGAATTAGTGAACGAGACAGATTTAAAATGGGGGGGGGCATCTGTGGAAAAAGGAGAGGGCAAAGACAAAAAGTAACTAAGTGATTACACAATTAAGACGGTAACATTTCTGAGAAGTATAATATGTATAGCACTTGCATTTCTTTCCTGTACGAATTCTTTGATGTTTTCGGGAGAGGCGTAGACAGCTCTGTTCTTGGCCAGGAGCATATTACGACCGACGCTTTTGCTTACTGTGACGACATCCCCTTTCATCCCGATGCCTGCATGAAGAATTGACAATGAAAAAGTGAAAAAATTAATTTCACGGTTCATGGAAAATCACTTCCAAATAATAATTGGCGTTTCGTGGCCGAGCAGATAAGAACACTGGACTCAATCTCTGGTGTTTCTGATCAGCAGAGTGTGGGTTTGAGTCCCGGTCGTGACACTTGTGTCCTATTTACAGCAGAGTGTGGGTTTGAGTCCCGGTCGTGACACTTGTGTCCTATTTAAGCAAGACACTTAATTATTGTTGCTGCGTCCTTCGGATGGGACGTATAGCCGTAGGTCCCATGTGTTGTGTAATGCACGTAAAAAACCCAATGCACTTATCGCTAAGAGAAGGGGCTCGCCCCGGTGTTCCTGGTTTGATCAGCTGCAGATTGCACCACAGCACCTTGTAAACCGTTACATGGTCAGGAAGGAACAAGTCTCATACTTCAAAACGTAACTCTGCATACCTTGCAGGAAAAACATACTAAGTGCTTTTAGACATCGGGTGTAATAAAGCGCTATATAAGAACTGCATAATGTTATTGTTGTAACAATAATAAAAAAAGCTTTTACGAGAGAGATCAAAGTGTTGTACAAGATTAAGAAGTTACCAGGGTGTTGTGAATAAGATGTGTTTAAGACACTTTCTGAAAAT
The DNA here is from genome assembly GCA_911728455.2 of Marthasterias glacialis. NCBI lineage: Eukaryota > Metazoa > Echinodermata > Asteroidea > Forcipulatida > Asteriidae > Marthasterias > Marthasterias glacialis. Next base: position 22,250,312 of record OU452229.1, on the reverse strand, counting down.
GGTGAGAGACAGGGACTCTCTGATGTTGATGGGAAGAGTGTTCCAAAGTTTGGGGACCGCCGTTGAAAAAGATCTATCGCCGAGGGATTTGGATGTTGAGAAGATCCGATTCCCGCCCTGCCCAGTTGATACAAAAAGAGTAGATCACACAAGTAGTGAGGAGCAATATTAACAGTAAATTTACTGTGGAAAAACCTTGTGAAGGAACTCACATGTTTTGTTTACAAGGCAGTTAGTAAAACAAAAGCCTAGTTTGAAATAACAATAAAGAGCTTTCACCTCTCAGGTGGTGATTTTGGCTTCTTCCTGATGGACAGAGATTCTTACACAGTACGTCTTCAGTAAAAATGAGCATGAGTTTTGCCTGTTCCTAAAAAATTTACTTTAGAAAAACCTTTAGACTCACAGGTTAAGTTTTGTTTACAAGGCAGTTAGTAAAACAAAAGCTTAGTTTAAAATGACAATAAGGAGCTTTTCAGCTCTCAGCTGATGTTTTTTTGCTTCATCCCGAAGGAGAGAGATTCTTACGTTGAACATCTTCAGTGAGAATAAGCGTGAGTTTTGCCTGTTCCTCATGCATCGTGTCTCCTTCCCACACGTACACTTTGTGCTTCCGTTTAGCCCGATGCGGTTTCTTTCCAAGCGAGGGTACAAGTGGAGGAAACCGATGTCGTAACTTCACTATATTCTGCCAATTTCAGAAAATCCACACCAAAAGTTAAATAAAATCACAATTAATAACTTGATTGATTTCTCTGACATTAATTCTTCTCAACAATAATTAACAAATTAAGCTGAAATTTCCACAGATTGGGATACTTACAATTAGTTGAATTCTTAGTATACAGCTTTCTAAGAACTTGTATGCACCCCCACACTTACCCCCTGAACTTTCGTATTAATACAATTTCATTCTTTAGTATACAGGTATCTAGAAACTTGCATGCACCCCAATGTGACCCCAAATTTTAGTTTTGAAAAAAATTGCATTCTAAATACCTTTGTCGTCATTTAAATTCTTTTTCACAAAATTGTTCAACGACTACTACCATTATATTGTTTTAGTTTTGCCAAAACACCGATGTGTGATAACCACTGTATACTCGGTGCTTCCTCGAGTCCTGCAAAAAAACAAACAAACAAACAAACAAACAAACAAACAAACAGGCACACTATAACTGCTCAGGTCTGGTTCAAACCCACAACTTACAAGGACTAAAGAACGCACTGAGTAGGCCTATATATTGCATCACACATCGGCTAAAGGGTAAAACAAAATAATATTTTTGATCCCCGATGCAATAATTACATCTATTTAATATACTACAACAATCTTACCCTTTGTTGTTGGTATACTACTGCTGCACTCTTGCATAAACTCTGCATAAGATGACGGCCACTTGATAGCGCAGCTAAAGCCATGGTTTAGCGGTGTATACCAATTGCTACTTACTGGAAGGAAAATAAAAAGGAACACCTAATAGTTTCTACTTTCTAACATTAGCTAAAGTCCAACATATGTATTTAAATTACATTCACGGTGTGTAGAAGTGTTCCATGTAAGATATTTAAGAAGCCTAAACATCCTGATTGAAACTGTGAGTTAGTGACTGGAAGAAGGAATAGATTGGGCGCGATCAGTCGATCTGCGCAAGATTCTGAAGGATATCTTGGACTTCACTTTTTTAGACCAGCCTTTATATAAAAAAAATGACTTGTGATTTGTAATGAAAAATTGTGGCAGCGGGATTGACCGATAAAACATCATGATCAACCGATTGCCCCCAACATAGATAAATGACAGTCAAGGAATCAGGATAGTATTTTACCTAACTTCATGGATATAGAGTGGCAGTCGGATGCAACATTTTAGCCGGGGAGAAAATCATAAAGTGGCAGTCAGATACGAAAAATTTGTCAAATAAAAATACAAGTTTAATGGAATCGCTGGTTGCACTTTTTTTTCATAGCTGCTACCCATTCTTAAATATGAATCATCTCAGCTGACCAACAAGCAATGGGAATGCTGCATGCGGGAGCTCCATAAATAAATTGCCGTACGCATGCAGCGATGTCATGAATTTCGAGCGCCTTGCCCCCCTTGCTTGGCCTTGCCCTTGGTCGGTCGTGGGAACTTTCGCACAATATTTTGACATTTAAGAACTTACCCGAAAATAAAAATGATGAGAATTATACCTAGATAAAAATGGACACTGTTTTCTACTCTTCGTTTTTAGACGTAAGTTACTTTTCTAAAACTTAAAAGAGTTTGTCTTGTGCACGATTAATGCAATAGAAATTTGCGTCCATGGAGGCCGCCATGTTTAAAAAGAGTGTCCTCGACTAATAACTATAGTTTACCTCGGAATTAAAAATGTAATTGTTACAAACAAATATTTTTAAACAACTGCGTCAAACATTAATACTTTGGTATGAATTTAAATTTGTGCTTTGTTTGTTAAAAATTAATTTTTGAAGAAAGAAAATATTTTTAAATTTTCCTGAGAGGTTGAAAACAGCGATCAAACTGATGAGGTCAAACGAGTTCACAAAAACTTGTCCAGACCGAAGAGAGCACTAAATTTGGTGCTGGCAACAAATTTCGTGCTGGCACCAAATTTCACAAAGTCAGTCAACGACCGTCACGAACGGTCAACGTCATTCATCGAATGTTGCATGATGCCCAATTTTCAATTGAAATATTTTTTTTTAATGTGTTCCTTTTATCCCAAACTATTATGCATAGGTCCCCCCAATTAATTTATTCACTAATTAACTAAGACCAACTAATTAAACAACTGTGTATCAAAATCCCCCAAAAAGCAAATATATACCGATTTTTCAATTTAAAGTGTTTCAACTAAAAACGCCGCAGCCTTGGTGCGCCGCAGCAAGCCTTGGTGCGCCGCAGCAAGCCTTGGTGCGCCGCAGCAAGCCTTGGTGCGCCGCAGCAAGCCTTGGTGCGGCGCAGCAAGCCTTGGTGCGGCGCAGCAAGCCTTGGTGCGCCGCAGCAAGCCTTGGTGCGCCGCAGCAAGCCTTGGTGCGCCGCAGCAAGCCTTGGTGCGCCGCAGCAAGCCTTGGTGCGCCGCAGCAAGCCTTGGTGCGCCGCAGCAAGCCTTGGTGCGCCGCAGCAAGCCTTGGTGCGCCGCAGCAAGCCTTGGTGCGCCGCAGCAAGCCTTGGTGCGCCGCAGCAAGCCTTGGTGCGCCGCAGCAAGCCTTGGTGCGCCGCAGCAAGCCTTGGTGCGCCGCAGCAAGCCTTGGTGCGCCGCAGCAAGCCTTGGTGCGCCGCAGCAAGCCTTGGTGCGCCGCAGCAAGCCTTGGTGCGCCGCAGCAAGCCTTGGTGCGCCGCAGCAAGCCTTGGTGCGCCGCAGCAAGCCTTGGTGCGCCGCAGCAAGCCTTGGTGCGCCGCAGCAAGCCTTGGTGCGCCGCAGCAAGCCTTGGTGCGCCGCAGCAAGCCTTGGTGCGCCGCAGCAAGCCTTGGTGCGCCGCAGCAAGCCTTGGTGCGCCGCAGCAAGCCTTGGTGCGCCGCAGCAAGCCTTGGTGCGCCGCAGCAAGCCTTGGTGCGCCGCAGCAAGCCTTGGTGCGCCGCAGCAAGCCTTGGTGCGCCGCAGCTA